>NHZP01000003.1:0-1200000 GCA_003313425.1 Pseudopyrenochaeta lycopersici | reverse complement strand
AATTTGGGTGGATCGGGTATCTCCTGGCCGGTTCCCGACTCCTTGATGAAGCCTGTAATGTCCTTTTCGACGTCACAGTCTTCAAGTGATAAGCGTATCTTCTCGCACGAGGCGTCATCGCTTACGCATACGGTTGAAGAAATGTTTGCAAAGTTCCAGAGACTGCTTTTGGTGTAGTCAATTCGTTCTTCCTCAAGGTCTTGGAATTTCTACTCATTTGTTAGTCATGAAAGGTGCCCTCAATTTGGTAAACCCACATCACAGGCTGCTTTCCAGTCTCTGTTCCACCTGCCTGTCGTCTCTTCTAGCACTTTGACCGCAGCCTCGTATTCGCTGCTGGTGGTCGACAGGTTGATCTGCGTCTTCTCGAGCCTCGCTTTGTTCTTTCGCTCTTCATGTCCCATGACCATGTGCGCCTGTGCGAGGAAGCCCTTAATCTTCAGGCAGTCCTGCTCGTATCGGTCGCGAGCTTTGTTGACTGTCGCTGTTTGCTGCATCTTCAGTTTGAGCAGCTTCTCAATGCCGTTCTGCACAATCTTTCTACGCTCCTTCATCCCACCAGCAAAGGCAGCTAGTGGTTCCTCTAGCTCTGTCTTCATCTGCTGTGCAATGCTTTGATGCGCCTTGCCCATGGATTCGACCTCGCTTCGGATGACATCGCTCGACATTCGCAGTGTGCCAGTTTCGAAGGAGCCTAGTGGCTTTCGGGCGAGGTTTAAGAGTTTCCGTGAATATTCCTCCTCAATGGCTGCACGCGCAGCGTAGAAATTCTTGAGCTCGTCGTTTGTGACCTTGGCCGCATGCATGCGGTCAAGCATGGGACCGACGCCAGCGTCATCTTTGCCCCAGAAGTTATTGGCGACTATCAACTGTCAGTACTGCTCAGCTTGGAGGGATATAGCTCAACATACACGAGAGGGAGACTGACGGCGGCTCCGACACCGCTGCACCGCCCATGGCGCCGGTGTTTACTGGTTCGGCGAGTGGTGTTTATGACAGCGGGCGCGACGTGTGAAAGCGAAAGTTTGGAAAGAATAGTCAGTTAAGATATTGAGTTTCGGTATCGTACTCGAGACACAGAGACCAGGACTAGGTGTTGGGGTGGTTGACCAGGGTGTGCGGGTGCTCCGTTCTGTTGATGTGCCATGTCTCCATAGTAACGCGAGGGAAAGCGCTAAGCTCAGCCCTATAGCGCCTCGAAGACGACCACACCTTGCAATTAAACAACGACGGAGCTCTTTTCGAAATTCACTTATTCTCCACGGGCAATATCGGGTCTCCATGAAGGAATTGTGTTCTGATGCGACTGGTCATAGTTAGCAGTGGAGCAGCTCTTGCAGTCAGCTCTCTAAACGCGAATCTTAGGTGCAATGCTAGCGAATATCTATCCTGCACACCCTCGACGTCTTCTGCGCTTTTGTAGGATTAGCCGTAAGGGGTAGTGAAATTCCTGAAACTAGAATATGGCCCGGTTTTATCATCTTTCCCAGATCTGCAATCGACTCCGGCTGTGGAGGCAAGACAAAGAATTGCGCTCCTCTCTGCGGTATAGTTTGTTGCGTCTGCGTCAGCATATCTATTCCGTTATACTGTCAACCATTCAAAAGGTAATCGTGTCTACAATAGTGGTGATGGTCGTCCTTTGGGTGATATGTCCTGCCGGAGGACGAAGTATTGAACAGCCTTCACACCGAAAAATAACGAGGGCTAAAGTGTCTTTCGGAGTAGTGCCAAGGCCCTTCAAGGTTGCATCCATGTAGGAACAGGATGATTGGATTGTCTTTCAGTAGAGATGGTTCGAGACAAGGAGGTGTACAACGTCTTGGACAAGTGTGGGGTATGGCCGACTCAAAGCCTCATCACGCTCCAGCATCGGCCAAGCGCAGCCCAATCCGTTTACACGTGTAATTAATATGCTGCTGAATTGGCAACCTTTGCACAAAGAGAAATTCTAAAAACGCGGCATCCTCCTGACATTGCACGCCGTTTGTGAAGACGTGCATCTGCTGTGCGAGTCCGTCTCTGGTTGCAGGTGTCCCTCGATTGTGCGCCAAGGCTACTGTCCGTGCAAGCGCGACGGGCATATCGACATCTACCACGACCCCATAGCTAAAACTCGACCCTCCAACATCCCCCATCTCCACGCACCCTCTTCTCGACGGCCCACGCGCTGCTCATGGAAACGCCATTTCGATGAGCCAGCAACACCCCTGGGGCGCCCCGAGACACAACCAGAGCACACGCCTGACGCCCATCTCTACTGCATTCGCCCACGAACAGCGCAACACGCCCTCGCCCAGCGGCTCACGTCCAAATCACTCGCCTGCAACCTCAAACTTCCCCTCGCTGCCACCCGCATCATCGCGCCTGGCCCGTAGCCGGAAGTCGTCGACCGCATCCTCGACCTCGTCGCCCTTTTCGCCCGCAGGACAGCAGCTCCCCGCCAGCCAGCTGCTGTCCTCTCGGTCCCGGACCATAGCGCCCCAGAACTCGTCGCAACTGGCCTCCTCCGCCGCAGCAGCCGCTTCACAGGGGGTTGGTGCACAGTCGACCAGCGGCGGAGGAGCCTCCAAGCTTGTCCGCGCCTCGCCTTCGCTATCTACCTCGAGCACCGTAGGCTCACCCAGCACCGCAACTAATCCTTCTGGCGCCTCGCCACAGAACCTCTCACGCATTGTCATCGCCCAGATCTTCCTTCTCCTTAGCCAATTCGGTCCAGTGAAGGACGACAAGGACCGCTCAAAGTGGGACACACAAGCCGAGCAGATTAGGAAGGTTCGTAAACTGCCTTGTTTGTACCCTATCTCCCGTCCTTGTTAACGCGCTGCCAGCTGGTCGACTCAAACGGCATGGAGGTCTTCTCCAAGTACTTTCGGCGCGTGCTCCAGAACAACGCAGCCCATATCTTCGGCACAGGAGCGCGCAATGCAGACCCCAACGGCAGCTACCAGATCCTCGTGACTGAGTTACAGAAACTGCGGAAGGAGCCCGAGCAAGCAGACAAGATCGCTGAGGCGATAAGCTCCAATGAGGGTGATCTCTTTCGCGACTTCGACCTGGCAACATTCGTAGCCCACTTCAAGCTGGACCCAATCGCAAAGACGATACTAGCGCTTGCTTGTAGGAAGACAGATCTGCAATCAAAAGGTGAGCTTCTTCTTGCTACGTGTCTCACCACTTGTACTAATCCCAATCAGCCGATGCCGTTCTGTCCACAGTAGGGGATGACCTGCTCATGGCAATCGCACAACCAACGCAACCCGAAGACATGAGCCCCGATTACGTCGCCGCACTCATCGAGCGAGTACTACAAAACCCGCCGCAAGGATGGGACGAGGACAAAAAAATGAGCTTGGCATATGCGGTCCAGATGCGATACCAGCACTTCCACACACAAATACCGGGCATCGTTGAGTCAAAACTGCTGCTCGTCGAACTCACAGACGGCTCGCGGAACCCTCTGGTGAAGCTGGTGCAACGCGCAGGACCTCAAGGAACAGCAACGGTTGAAGCATGCAAAGAGATGCTTGCATCGGCCGAAACGCGTGATATAAGCTACCAGCAAGTGGCCACAGTGCTACTGTATTTGGCTCTGTCAACAGGATACAGTACCAAGAATTTCGTAGCGGCACTGAGAGAGCACCGAGCTGGGCAGCGACTGGACTGGCAGGATGTCGTACACGCATTTGACCGAGATCATCTACGCATTGAAAAGCACCAATTTCTGTCAATATACGACGCCTTACTTCCAATTGCCCAGGATACAGAAACCTTTGACATCCAGGCGCTGTGGGGCGGAACATGGCAGCACGATTTGACACACTTGTACTTCCTGCTCTGCTACCTGTCATGTACACCCCAGGAGCTGGATGTTTCCCAGATCCCACGTTTACGTGCTTCATACTCAATGAAGACCTTCGAAGGTGCCTCTGATGACATCAAAGCTTTCGCAGAGCAGGCTGTCAAACATCCCTTTGTTTCTCTTGACGCTACCGGTGCGCTATTCAGCATGATCTTCCGGACATCCGAAACGTACCATACCGCGCAGCTGATGGGCATACCTGACATGGTTATCAATCCACACACAGCTGAGTTTCTGGTAGCAGCGGCTGCTGTTCCCAAACCCTGGGGCGCCTTACAGGAGCAGGCTCTCAAGCAGTTGTTCGACCCTTACTTTCACAAGAAACTCCCCATCTATAATTTCGTCCTATACGGGCTGTGGCAACAAGACCTCCAATGGCTTGTGGACCGATTCGTGGATGCCTACAATGCTGACTCTATGACACTTACGCTTGTGCTCGAGCATGCAGAGGCGAATGACTGGCTCGAGGCTTTGATCCGCAGTAATACTGATATCAGCCTAGACCTCGCCGCGCAGGCACATGCACGTGGCAAGTTCGAAGTCGAGCCCTGGTTGCAGCAGACATTCGAACAGGCTGGCCCACTTTTCCGTCGCATATTGACCAACTTCCTGAGTGCTCGAGCAGCAGAGGAGATGCAGCGCGTACGAGATGACCATCACCCTCTTAGCCTACCACTAGCCGTCAAGACTGTCTATCCGCTACTCTGGTTCTTGGCGGAATGTGGACTCCCTGAACAAGAACTACTGCCGTTGCAACGAAATTGTATTCAGGCATATCCCCGTTTGATCAACTATGGCGAAGGCGTTGATGATGTAATTGACGCCAACGGCCAGAACGGAAATGGTCTTCCCGAAGACGCCGACAAGAAAATGCAGGAGCATTTCAAGAATATGTATAGCGGCGAAAGTGACGTGCGCGATATCATTTCGGTTTTGAAGAAATACAAGGAATCGCGCGATCCTGCTGAACAAGAGCTATTTGCCTGCATGATCCATGGCTTATTCGACGAGTACAACTGCTTTGGCGAATACCCGCTGGAGGCGCTGGCCACAACCGCCGTGCTTTTTGGTGGAATCATCAACTTTAATCTCCTATCCCGGATTGCGCTTCAAGTGGGGTTAGCGATGGTACTGGAGGCTGTTCAAGAATACAGACCTGAAGATTCCATGTACAAATTTGGACTCCAAGCCCTCCTTCACTTCTCGAGCCGACTTTCCGAGTGGCCAAACTACTGCGACCAGCTCCTGATTGTTCCGGGACTCCAAGGGACTGAGATCTTTGCCAAGGCCGAAGAGGTGGTCGGACAACAAGTGGGCGAGGTGAACGGTGACGGCCATAATGGCAACGGGCTGACGAACGGCAACGGCATCGAAGATGCCCTCCAACAAGAATCTGCTGTACCAAAATTCACCTGCCTTCACATTGACCCGCCCCTGAGACCTGAGCTCTACGAAGACCCGAACGAAGATGTCCAAGACAAGGTGTTGTTTGTGCTAAATAATGTGTCCGAACGCAACTTGCGCGACAAGATCAACAATCTAACTGAAGCGGTCGAGGAAAGGCATCATCAATGGTTCGCCAACTATCTGGTCGAGGAGCGTGCGAAGATGCAGCCAAATTTCCAACAACTGTACCTCGACATGTTGGATCTCTTCAACGACAAGATGCTTTGGGCCGAGGTACTTCGCGAGACCTATGCCAGTGTCATCCGCATGCTCAACACCGATTCAACGCTGGGTTCGACAGAGCGTGGCCACTTGAAGAATTTGGGGTCTTGGCTCGGCTCTTTGACAATCGCGCGTGACCAGCCAATCAAATTTCGGAACATATCTTTTAAGGACCTATTGCACGAAGGATACGATACCGACCGTCTATTACTCGTGATCCCATTCACTTGCAAGGTGCTGGTTCAAGCTGCCAATTCCGCCATTTTCAGGCCACCTAATCCGTGGTTAACGGAGATCCTGGGTGTGCTCATGGAGCTGTATCATTTCGCCGATTTGAAGCTCAACCAGAAGTTCGAGATTGAGGTCCTCTGTAAGGGTTTGGACTTGGACCACAAAGAGATCGAGCCTACCAACAGCATTCGGGCACGGCCACAAGCTGATGAAGAGTTCCTTGGGCCGATGGTGACAGATGGGATGGAAGCATTTGGTGATCTGTCCATCATGAGCCTGAACCGTGCCCGAGGCCCCAGTGAACGTTTCTCATCCGCAGCAATCACGGCTGCACTACCCGACTTTACTAATCAGCTGCAATACCCGCCGTCAGGAAACAGCGTGGTCCCCCCCGCGGCCCTCAAGAAGATCTTCCTGACTGCTGTTAACCAAGCTATTCAGGAAATCATTGCTCCTGTCGTGGAACGATCTGTCACTATCGCTGCTATCTCGACCTCGCAGCTCATCAACAAAGACTTCGCTATGGAGCCAGATGAGGAGAAGCTCCGCAACGCAGCCCACACCGTCGTAAAGGCCTTGTCAGGTGCCCTGGCCCTCGTGACCTGCAAAGAGCCTTTGCGTATGAGCATCCAGAACAACATTCGCGTCACGGCGAGGGATCTTCCCGAGCAAGCTCTTCCTGAGGGGCACATTTTGATGTTTGTCAACGACAATCTCGATCTTGTGTGCAATACTGTCGAACAGGCTGCTGAGATGTCCTCTCTAGCAGAGATCGATATGCAGATTGAAGAGGCAGTTCGAATCCGCCGAATTTTCCGCAGCACACGGCCAAATGAGCCCTTCAAAGACGCCAACATAAGCCCTTGGGCCTTCTATATTCCCGAACCATACAAGCAAACAGCTGGCGGTCTAAACAGGGAACAGTTGGCCATTTACGAGGACTTTGGCAGGCAATCGCGAGGTGCACCCCATGTAAACAACACGTCGCAAGATAGCGGACGACAAGTACCCGATGTCCTTCAAGACCAATTCGCCGCAGTGCCGAATTTGCCGACTCCGGGTGCTGCACCCGCAGAGCCGCGTCAACCGACACAGCAACCACGGCTACAGAATCTCCCAGCATCGCATGCTCCCCCTGCGCAGCAACAAATGAACGGCTACATGGACGCGTCCGGCCCGGAGCGTGGCCAACGTGGCGCCGAAGATCTCTTGATCGAGCTCACACGTGTAATCAAAGAGGCTCCCGAGGAGCGCATTAGTGACCTTCTTCCTGGCAGCAGCACCATTCACCAGGTATTCGACCAGCTCATTTCAAGTATTGAATTTGCTGGACCCAACAAAGATACCTGGGCTTTCCGCATTGCTGGCCAAGTTACGAACCACCTCTTCTCAGATTCATTGAGCCGCTTGGAGATTGAAGTGATGGCTCATCTTCTAAGCCACTTGTGTCAGCTGTCTGTTCAGACGTCTCGACAGGTCTTGATGTGGCTCGCCACACTCCATGACGATGATCGAATCTTCAAGGCCACTGTTATGGTGGCTCTTATGGAAGTGAGTTTAATGGATATGCATCGATTGAACACTACCATAGCAAAGGCTATCCAGGAGCGGCGTGTTGCTGCAGTGGAAATGCTTTCTAGTCTAATGGAGGAGCTGCTATTGAATGAGCACCCAAGTGCTTTCCGTGCGGACTTTGCTCAATCTATTGACGCTCTCACGAACTGGTTGGCAGAAGACGACACGTTTGAGCTTGGTAAACGCGTGATCGCCAATCTGCAGGCATCGCCCGCTGAAGGCTCTCTTACCCCGCCGGCATCCGGACACAAGGACCAACTCGAATACGTCTTTGACGAGTGGGTGCATCTACAGCATTCCGAGGCCCCAAAGAAGACGGTCGGCGCCTTCATTTACCAGCTCCATCAGCAAAAGGTGCTGGAAACTCAGGAATCGTCTATCGAATTCATCCGCACTTGCGTTGATGCCTCTGTCGTTGCATATGACCGCGAGCACGCTCTTCCATATGGTACAGGAAACGAAGACCTGGCTACCATCAAGGTCGATGCGCTCGGAACACTCATTGTCGATCTTGTCACTTATCAAGGAGAGCAAGACGGAGCTGTAAAGGAAAGTAAGGCGAGGTATCTTGACCAGATACTTGTGGTCGTTGTACTTGTCCTCTGCAACCACCATAATACTCGTGGAGATGCCTTCAACCAGAAAGTCTTCTTCAAACTCTTTTCCACCATCCTCTTCCGACTCAACGAAGCTGTCAAGGATGAAGCCTTGGCCGATCAAAAGGCCGACATCTTCCTTGCTGTAGCTAGAGCCCTTCTAATCTTGCAGCCAAGCCACTTCCAGCGCTTCACATTTTCCTGGCTGGCGCTGATTGCCCATCGTATCTTCATCCCCGCCATGTTGGAGGAGCGCGAGAAGGACGAACGCTGGGATGTCTATGCTCAACTCATGGAAACGCTCTTGGTCTTTACTGGACAACTGGTCAAGCCCACTGGGGAGACACTCATGGCCCAGCAATTCTACCGTGGCGTCTTGCGAGTACTACTCGTCATTCATCACGACTTTCCAGAATTTCTTGTCGAGAACCATTTCCGATTTTGTAATGCCATTCCAATGCACTGCACGCAACTTCGGAACTTGATAGTCAGCGCATACCCCTCTACTATCCTTGAAATGCCTGATCCTTTCAGCGCAGGACTTAAGGTGGATCGACTTGAGACTGAGATCCAGGCACCAATCATCCGCTCAGATATCGAGCAGATCCTTAGTGATGCAGGTATCAAGAACGCTATCGACGCTTTACTGAAGGATTCAGAGATCAAGAATACTGATGTAGAAAAGATTTGCCAAGTCGTGTACTATCCACAGGCGAAGTCTGCGTCTTTCGAACTGATTCCAACAACAGCAAACCCAGTTTTAATACACGCCATAACTCTCTACATTGGAATTGCGACTTTGGGTGCCGCAGGAGTCAGCCCGCCACTATTCGACGGCAATAGTGCTGCTGCCAAAGTCATAGAGAGACTGGCCAAAGGTTTCCATCCTGAAGCGAGGTTCCACTTCATCAGTGCAATTGCAAACCAGCTGCGCTTCCCGAACACGCATACACATTTTTACAGCTACGCGCTCCTGCACCTCTTTGGCCCTCCTAATAGTGATTCGCAAGTGCTGGAGATTCAGGAGACGATTACGCGGGTGCTTTTGGAGCGCCTACTGGTCCATCGTCCCCACCCATGGGGTCTCATTATCACCCTACTGGAAATTTTAAAGAACCGCACATATGCGTTCTGGGAGCTGCCGTTCGTCAAGGCGGCGCCCGAAGTACGTTCCCTTCTTGAGAATCGATTTTCGGGTAACGCTAACCTGTCGCCAACTTAAGGTTGAACGCCTTCTCAGTGCTCTCTTCACGCATGCGCAACAGAGTCCTCTACCGCTAGCTTAGTCGGCTAGTATGTCACTTACGATTCGAGACTCGGCATGCTCATCATCAACCACTACATCATTTGGACATCCGGTCAGCAGTACCAATATGTTCTGATCATTGCATTTGCGTGCGTAATGGGCTCTATAGTTTATGTTCTTCGGAGCCGAACTATTTTGCATGGCCAGAGAGCTTAGTCGTTTTGTAAGCTCATCCTAATTCCTACATCCTTGCACATCTGGCAATTACTTCTCGGCACGCTACGGTTTTTACACTTCCTTTGGGCTGGCAGGCAAACAAGGTTTATGATCGTACTGTGGACGGGAGCAGATGGGTATAATGGACTTTTGTGTACTTGGCTCTCTTTGTTCCTTGGCGATACAAAAAAGCACGGAGTTTCACGGTTGGGTTTCTATTTCTACGTTCACTGCGATGAGTTACTACTAGTTTCCCTTGCGCATTCTTCTTGTAGAGTAGCATTTGCTCGGCGAACTACCGGGGATGGATGACTGGAAGGATAGCTAGTGGCGAAGGCGTTTATCAATCGACGCTCGTGCATATACTGTAGGATACTATGACGAACGGTGTTACTGCTTTCCCATTGCCTGGCTCTTTCTAAGTGTGATATCTTTCCTTTCTATCCAGCAGGCATACCACTCTCTTTCAAGATTCTATTGGTTGGACCGCGACTACCCGAAGGGGATGTTGCACAGAAGCCCTCACTTCCAGCACCTTTTTTTTTCAATGACGAGAGCTGCTTTCTATTGCTCGTACGCTGCGAAGTCAATTGAGATGATATCTTTACAGAATGCATCTACAAGTCTGTGACCTCGAAGCTGTCACTCGACACTTAGCTGCGTGGTTCTGTGACTATTCCACCCAGCTTCATTGACATCATGGGATTAGTATGATAATTCCTGTCCTGTTTTAATTGTTGCTGCAATTGGTGATAGAAATGTCGCCGAACTCTTATTTGTTTACCGAGGAACATTGGGTGGCGTGGTAAAGGTACCTGGTAGAATGGTAGTTGACTTGACCGATATTCAAAGGGGAGCCGGGAATATGATCAAAAATTGCTGCCAGATTCAGAGCGGTGGCGGCCTTGTTGATTAATATGTGGGATTTTTGTGTCATTGTTAATGGCGTACTCCGGCCTCTTCGGGCGGACTGATTACTCCAAAAGCTAGTCACATCCTCCTTGTCAACTGAGTCTTACATCTTGCCATGACCTGATTTCTTGTGGCCAACCCAAAGGTAAAGCCTTTTCCGAAACTCAACTCATGATTTGATGGAGTTTCATTGCATCTTTTATATCTTGCACATTCTCATGAAAATTCTACACGACCTCCTCCCATCCTCGCCTGTCTGGCTTGAGCTCTCTCCGCTCTGCGCCGCCTCCTGTTGTATTCCGAAGACTCAAAAAAGCTATTATCGTCTTCTTCCTGGGCCTCCTTCTGGGCCTTTTCCACTGTATTTGTGTCGACGTGCCGTGCTTGGGCACTGTCAGCGCTTCGGGACCTACTACTACTTGCCCCTGTTCTTGCAAAGGGCTTGTCCTCCCGTTCGCTGAGAGTGTCATGTTGGGCATCAGCCATTGTTGAACCCGTGAGATATTGTGAGTCGCGTCTTTTTCCTGGTATTAGAAAGGAGTCAAAGTCCAAGCTCGAGTCCGGTGGTAAACTTGAGACATCAGAGACAGGCCCAAATGATCTGAACGCGTTGTCTGGTGAGTTTCCTCTTGATACACTATTGGAGTGGAGTGGCTTTTCTTTCCTCGGCTCTATTTTTGCGGCTGGACTCGAAAGTCTGGATAAAGATTCTGTCATTGCTGGAAGTATGGCCCGTCGTGATGATCTTTCCTGTTCATATATCGAGTTGAGCTTGGCCAACCGCTCTTCAGTTATTACTTCGATGGCGTGACTGGTCTCGCTGGAGGGCTCAGTCACATTCTCGGCCGGGCGAAGAGGGTGACGGGCCGCATCTACAGGATGGGCCGCTTCGAGATGTTGACTAAACTCCTGCTCATTCTTCAGGTCAATGCCACAACAGGTGGCGTATATCAATGAATCACTCTCCTGCTCTGGTGACGATAGTGACTGCTTTACTGCGCAGACGTTAGAAGATTTGTATAGATGATACTGCGGGCATTTTCATTTACCAAGGTCTTTGTTAGCTTTCATACAGCTGCGACAGAAAAGCCTTTTCCTTTCAAGACCATCTGTCAATGACCTGACAAGGTCTACAGCGGACGGCCTCGCTTTAGGGTCAATCCGCACCATTGATCTGACCATGTCGAATCGCGTGTCGAATCCCCAATCGTACGAAAACATGACTTCACCAGGCCCGGATTTGAGTACTTCATGATACGGCCCATCAATATGTTTGTAGTATCGGGAGCCTGGCTCAAGAGCTTGGTGGATCTCGAGAAACACGCAGCCCAGGGAAAATATATCCGACTTGGAGTTTCGGCTTCCCCAGTCGGCGACCTCTGGCGCGCAGTATCTCCTGGTGATTCCTTGCGGAAGCCCGGTGGTAGTACTTTGTCCGATGTCGCCAAAGTCATAGGACAGTCCGAAATCCGTGTAGATGACCGAGCCTTGGTGGATGAGAATGTTCTGGGGCTTGATATCTTTATGTCTTATAGTTTGTCGGTGCATAAACGCCAGTGCGGAAATAAGACACCCAAATGCTCTTTGGAGGATCTTATTCTGCTCCCGACGCTCAGCCCCAAGATTCGCATCATAGTAGAGTGAGTATCCGTTGTCTTGGTAGTTCTGCAAGAAACCGGCCAAGTCTCCGCCATCGGCAACGGGGTCGAGGATAATAGCTAGCTCTCTTTTGATAATGTACGTGGCGTGGACTCTGATTATGTGATCGTGGGAGGAGAGCCTCCGCATGATTTGAACTTCGTTGAGGAGTTTCTGTTTTGCGTCCTTCAAATTGCGTGTGTAGACGTTTTTAAAGACCTTTCTTGCGTAGAGAGATCCGGTGTTTCTATCTTTGATCATCTCCACGCTTGCACTTCCGCCATGTCCCAGCATTCGAACATGTTGGTACGGCAATACATCGTTGGCCTGACCTCCGTGCTGGTCGAGCTCTAGATGGTCACCGGCGTTGATAGAAAGGAGTTTCGGGACAAGAGTATCCCCACCTAATTGATCCGAAGTCAAGTCTGTATCTGGGGTCACCAGCCCGCCATTGTTTTCATGTCCATTGCTGTCCATTGGAAAGCTGCTGAGAGACGGGGATCTTCAACAGACTAATGAATGATCAGTACCACGACAGATCTGCTCGATGAAGGCTTTAGACTTCTGGAGTGTCAGTAACTAGTATGCCAGGTACCAGGACGTCTGCGGCGCAAGAGCGACCTGGGCACAGAAGGCTGAGTCCACGTCCACGTAGGATTCTGGCGGCGCCTCGGAGCATGGCTGATTGGATGGCAAGCGAACTTGCAGCTACACCCCAGCGACTTTGAGTGTCTCTCAGATGCTTGGTACAATATGCAGAAACATAGAGCAGAAGGTTATGAGAGCAACAGCATGGAATTCGCATCTGTGTGGTCGGTCACTGAGGAGTGAAATTGTTGCACCGAGACTAGAATCTAGGCTTGACTAACACAACGCAACCGTGCCACTCAATATCGACTTCGCCGAATCTTATAAATAGAGGCTTCAATACATACTATGTATTCCTACCTCGTTCATTTGATTTAAAACAAATCCCTGGTTAATAATTTCCAAATATCCCAGCGACAACTTAAGCTCTGCACAATACCCTCTTTCCCCAAACCAACCCCCTCCTAAAGTTCCCTTCTCACCCACAAACACAGCGAACCAATCATTAGTTCTCCGTAACTTGGTAATATATTCATGCACGCAGTAGAACGATTCTCCTCACTATTCTGTCCGGGTTGCACCTTCCAAAACAAGGCCAAAACATCCTCATAGCACAACCCATCACGCCCCCGTCCCCCTCCGCACCCACATCCCAAGGCTCCTCCCTATCAGACGGCGCACCATCCTACATACACAATGCACCTCCTTCTCTTTGCGCACAGAAAGAACCTCACCGGCCTGAACATCCCTGGTCCCATCCCTCTGCGGCACGGCAAGAGGAACCGGTACAGGCACGCTGGGACATACTTCCTTCCTCGCGCTCACTATTCGCGGTACGTAGTGCTGCTCTGTATAGCTAGGCCTGCGCTGCTGGGCGGTTACGCCCGCATTGTGGACAAGCAGTGCGTCTGTGAATGAGTCCGCGACGTCGTCGTCACTGGTCGCTTCTCCCGCGTCCGATGCTTCGGGGCTGGCGAGCACAGTTCTATATCTATATCCGCGGTCAGAGAACAGAATGTAGTGAGAAACGTGGTTGTGTATACTTACGTATTTTTCTCCGTCGCCGTAGTAGATGCATCGTCCGGATTGCTTAGATGCAGCAAGTACTCTGCGTACCCCGTCATGCCACAACGGTCCGGCCAGCACGGGCTGCTGTTTGAGTCACATCCATTGAGTCGCGCTGGTGCTGGTGGTGGGTACGACTTTTCGACATGGGGTGTGTGCTGGTAGTACGAATGCGCTGCGACAATCCGGGATGTATGTGCTTGAAGTTTGCATTGACAGGGTAGATTCGACATAGTATGAAGCCAGCTGGAAACAATCTTGACATGCAATTGAGTGTCGTCAGAAATGAGAACCGTGGTTAAAGTATTCAAGATAATGACTCCAGGGATACGCTAGCTCGTACGTGAATGTGTGAGCGTGAGAGTTGAGGAAGCATGCAAGTCTGCAAATCTGCAAGTGAAATTTGAGAAAATTGAAAAAGCACATGTTTTGGAAGAATGAAAATTGGAAAACGACTTTTAACCTTTGACTTTGTCCTTGTTGTCGATAACCATGGGAATTCAAAGATTTTGGATCCGTGGTTATGGATACTTTACCAGCTACCTGGCTCAACCCCCATACCACCTTAGCATCCCGGCAATGCCCCCACATCACAGAACCATACCAAGCCATACCAAACCACGTCACAAGCAATTTTCAAAACTAGGCAATGCAGAACAACTCTGATGTCTCATTTCATTTCATCTCATCTAATCTCATCTCGCCTCATATCTCCAAATCCAAATCTCTCGTCAAGGAAAAGACTGATATCGTGCTTTTTGAAAAAAAAAAAAAAAACTGCTGGACTTTTCTTTCTTTTCCAAAAAATGCGCTCCAGCCAGGAAGTGGTTGTAGAAAACGCCGGGACCGACCCACAATGTACATACATTGAAAAATAAAGTGAGAGAGAATTTACATATGCCGCGATTACAATGATTGATGCTTTAACGACCGGATCTCGCTTTGGTCTGGGCTCGGCGCTCTTTTGCTACTTCTAAAAGGGTTGTTAGCAGTGTGATTGGATGATTTGGAAGAAAAGTTCAACGTACTATCGTCATAAACCATGAATTCGTGCAGCGCACTGCCAGCGGGCACCATAGGCAGGACAGGCACCTTCTGATCTGTCACAATCTCAAGGAGAGCGGGGCCTTCGGTGTTGAGGAGCCACTGGAGCTTCTCCTCCAACTCTTCAAGCTTGATGCATCGCTGCGCCTGGACGCCCATAGCGTCACCCAGCTTTACGAAATCGGCATTCCGCTGGTGGGTATGCGAGAAGCGATCGGTGTAGAAGAGAGTTTGCCATTGGGTGACCATGCCCTGCTCCTCGTTGTTCAGCACGATGATCTTTACGCCAATGTTGAACTCTGCGGCCGTGGAGAGCTCGGTGAGGGTCATGCTGAAGGACGAGTCGCCGTCGATATCGATAACGGTGCACTCTGGGCGAGCAACCTTGGCGCCAATGGCGGCAGGGAGACCGTAGCCCATCGTTCCAAGACCACCCGAGGTGATCATGGTGCGTGGGTGACGCCAGCGGTAGTGCTGGGCAGTCCACATTTGATGCTGACCAACACCAGTCGTGAGGATGGTCTCTTCCTTCCTGTCTGCGGTGAGATTCGAGAGCTTTTCGATGACGGTCTGCGGCTTGATCAGGCCATTCTCGCCTTCCTTCTCATAGGCCCAGGGGAAGCGCTTCTTCCAGTCAGCAATCTGAGCGAACCATTCTGGCCTCTCCTCGACCTTGTTAAGAAGAGGGAGGAGCTGGCTGAGATTTGTGCCGACGTCGCCTTCAACAGCTTCAGTCGCTTGAACGACCTTGTTGATGTTCTTGGGCATGATCTCGAAATGGATGATTCCACCGCGGCCCTCGGCGGCGGCGGCCTTTGCTGCAGGCGCAAATTTGGCAATGCTTCCAGTGATACGGTCGTCGAAGCGCGCACCAAGAGCGAGGATGAGGTCGGCCTCTTGCATAGCCATGTTGGCGTAGGCTGAGCCGTGCATACCAAGCATGTGCAGGGACTTGGGGTCGAGCTCGTCGAATCCGCCGAGGCCTTGCAGGGTGGTCGTCACGGGAATCTGAACCTTGTCCGAAAGCTCCTTGAGAAGCTCGGGGCCATTGGCCGTCTGGAGAATGCCCTGTCCGGCGTAGATGACAGGCTTCTTCGCCATGTTGATCAGGTTGGCAGATCTCCTGATGGAGGTGTCGAGCTGCTGTTTGCTCAACTCTCTCGCGGCCAGAGTTGCTGCGCTTATGGATGTTGGGAGGGAGCTGCTCATGGGAATGGGTCTTGAGAGGATAGCTGCAGTCACGTCTTTTGGCAGGTCAACAAGGACGGGTCCTGGGCGTCCGCTTGTGGCAATCTCAAAAGCCTCGTTGATCCTCCTGGGCAGTTCTGCAATGTTCTTGACCAGCACGTTCCACTTTGTACACGGCCTCGTGATGCCAACCATGTCGGCCTCTTGGAATGCATCTGAACCGATCGCACTGGTGACAACCTGTCCGCAGAAGACAACGAGGGGCGTTCCGTCCATGAGGGCATCCTGCATGGGTGTGACGACGTTGGTGGCGCCGGGTCCCGAGGTAACGAGCACGACACCAGGCTTGCCGCTGGCGCGAGCGTAACCCTCGGCCATGTGGCCGGCGCCCTGCTCGTGCCGTGGCAGGATAAAGTCGAAGTGTTTTGACTGGTAGATGGCATCGAAGACTGGGAGAATGGCACCGCCCGGGTAGCCGACTGAGTCATTTTGTTAGTGGGTGAAATTTGGAGGCAAGCACTGCAATGGCTGCAATTGGGGAAAAAATTGTGTCGTACAAATATGCTTGACGCCCTGGCGCAGCATCATCTCGTGGAAGATTTCTCCGCCCGTCATGCCCACAAACGAATGGTCCATTGCGGGCGTGCGGTAGGGCTTCAATGGCTGGACATCACTGTAGTCTTCGCGGTTGAACGCCGGCGACGGTCTTGGGCGCCCTTGGTTTTGTGTGGCGGCCGCAGCGGTGCTCTGGGGCCGCTTTGCCTCGTCCTTGACGACATTCTGTGTGGTCGACTGCGCTGGTCTGCGGAAGGGCGAGACGGCAGGTCGTTGTGCGGAGGCGGAAAAGCTGCGGGCGCCATTGAGAGCCCTGATGGCTCGTGAGCGTGACTGCTGCATGGCGAGGGAGGGCGTCCTCGCAGGACTATATAGCACACGGAGTGGAGAGGGCAGAGGCAGCAAAAGTAAATGCAGCGTGGGGAGAGAGGGGGCAGGTGTGAGGCTTCGTTTTGAGTCAAAGATTCGACTGCTCGCGCTTTCAGTCGACGCCCAGTTCTGGCCGTGGCTCACATAAAAGCAGGTGGAGTCAGGCAGTTAGCAGGGGCGCTGATTGGCCGAGCTTCCCCACACGCCGAATATCGGAGGCTTGGATGACAGCCGTCACGACCAGCATTGGCATGACTGCGGATAGACGACAGCCATGCAAGTCCCACCCCGATCAGAACGCGCGGTCGGCCATGGCCGTGTCGCAAGTGGTGACGAGAGACGTCGAGGTCAGCGCGACGGCATCCTCTTGCTCGTAAGCAACCATGGCTGACCCGCTGCAGTCGCCATTCCCCGCAGGTCCACACGAGGGCCCCTGGACGAGCACGACGTAGTGGACGAGTATGCATTCCGTTCAACCGGCGACGCAATTGCTGACAACACCCACCCAGTCCCCTCGCCGAGACCACGCCTGCCCTCCCTTCACGTGTCTTGTCGCCGGTGCGCGCTGAGGCTCCTCCGCTGCCACCGCAGCCCCAAGATGGTGCTGGCCGGGGCATTGAAGACATGCCCTCCAAAGACTTCTCCTTCCTCCAAGACCCCTCTGCGTACCACGTCCTGCCTGCCACAAACGTCCCGCCCCCCTTCCTGAATGCGCCAAACATCCCCTCCGTGTCGTCCCCCCTCGACACCCTGCTGCTCTCCGGCCACTACCGGCTCGCAGCCATAGCCGCCGCGCGCAACATCGTCGCAGCAGCTTCGCCAAGCGACTATGAAACCCTCTTCCACCTCGTCCACGTGCGCCTGGCCTGTCTATGTCTCATCCAGGAGCATGCGCTTGCGGCCCAGGAGTCAAAGGTCTTGGGTGACCTGAACAGCGCCTTCTACATGCATCCACTGACCAATGCACATCTGGTGCCCTGGGACCTGCGGCTGCTTGTTGTCCGACTAGCAGCGCTCGGCTACGGAGAATGGCGCAAGGGCATAATGGGCTACTACGAGCTGGCCCGGGAGTGCCGCGAGAGGATCGTCAGAGCCCCGCTCGAAGATGAGAAGAGCATATGGAGATCGCGTCTGCGCGACTGCGGCATCCGCGTAGCGAACGTCCTTGTAGAAATGGGCGACCTGGAAGGCGCAGGACGACACCTCGGCACCCTCTCCACCTCCGAGGAACACCAGGACACGGCCGAAGCAAGAGAAGTCTTGCTCATGGAAACACTTGTCTGGCTCCGCGTAGGCGACATCCACGGCGCCCGCCGCTGTCTCGCCCGCGCCACCGAGACCACCGCGCACGACCTCGTCGACGGAACCCTCAGCGCGCTCATCCAGCTCGCCGACTCCGACTACGAAGCCGCCGCCCAGGCCTTCCACGCCCTGCACGAGCAGTTTCCAGACGACGCAATGGTCACACAGAACCTGGCTGTGTGCTTGCTGTACACGGGCCGCATTGCTGAGGCCAGGACTCTGCTGAGTGAATTGGTCGACGAAAGCCCACCATTCCACTCACTTGTCTTCAATCTGAGCACAGTGTATGAGCTGTGTACTGAGAGGAACAGGGATAAGAAACTGGGGTTGGCTGAAAAGCTGGCGGCAAGGAGGGAGGGGGGTGGTGTGGGCTGGGAGCTCAATAATGCCGACTTTAAACTGTAAATCATCAACTGTGGTTTATATATGCTGACGATATGACCTTTGTTGTCTTCGTTCCCTTCCTACCCATTGTGATTACATATGTATGATAGTCTACTCCTGCTTGTCACGAATCAGTCAGTGCTCAATACACCCTAGGCGACGAAAGATTAGAAAGTCGTCGAAGATCAAATATCAAGTCGTCGAAGATCAAATATCAAGTCGTCGAAGATCAAGTATCAGGGCACCAGTCTATTAGCTACCCATCACAATATGCTTGCCAACATCGACCCAGCTCAGGTCACAACCCTGCCTCTATGTAATGGTCGGTTTCCTCCAATTCGCTACCACTTGCCACAGATTTGAGCAGCCGAAACGTGAAGGTCGTCCAGGCCTACCACCCAAAGAACCAACGGTCGCTGACAAGAACTGGTATCCAAAATCGTCCCTTGTTTTCGAAGCCTCCTCCAGATGCGCCTAGTGTATCAAATGCTGGCCCAGCTGCGGTGCCGCATGGTATAGTGGTGTAGTCTTCAAAGTAAAAGATTGTCGCTCGCTGCATGGCGCTGATATCATCTTAAAAGGACATGTAGTCGAGTGCATGGGGATGTCCTCTAATCCAAACATGCTCTGCACACCCATCTCTCGCTTCACAATTCCTCATCTTCTTCCATTTTCGTCTCAAGGGTCGGTATGTTCCCCTCAGAGTTGCCTCTATCCTTCTGAACGCCGAGCAATGCTTGCCCTAAGCTCTTGCGGACATTATCATCAAAGCCCGGCAACGAAGCACGCTGTTTCTTGAAAGGCGAAGCGATGGTATTTTCCGTGCTTAATTCAGCAGGCTTGGCCGCTGACGAGGATGCTTCAGCTGCTGAAGAAGCACCTGGGACAGGCGTGCCCGAATGAGGGGATACAGACGACTCCGCGGCGGGAGACCCTGCGGGGCGACCGAGAGGCTCGGCAGAGTGTTGACGCTTGAGCTGGTATATCGTTAATATAGTCGATTCGTTACAATGAAATGTAGCATACCTTGATCTTCCGCACCCCATCGGCAAGTTCACCCTGCTTGAGGGCGTCCTCAGGAGAGAGCATGCCCCTGCCACTCTCGTCTTTGTCATCATCCAAATCCTCCACCTTGATGTCATCCTCCTCATCAGCATCGCTGTCCATAGCCTCCAAAGTCTTCAGCTTGGACTTGGGCGACGTCTGCGAAGCATCACGATAGCCGCCGAAATTCTTTGTTCCGGCAGCTGCATTCAATGGCTTCAGGCTGCCAAAGTCCAGGGCCCCTGACTTTCGTCGAGCTGCTGGTGACACTACTTGGGGAACCTTGTCGCTTTCTAAGATACCCATCTTGCGTAGTTGGCCTAGAAATTATCAGCCCAACGTTAGAAAACGTACTATGATTATTACTTACGTTCTCCGCGGTACAAGAAAGTGAACACAGCATATGGCTTATCTGGAGGGTCGATCCCAGTGACCGTCTGGGTGCTGATAGACTTCGGGTCCAGTGTCTTTGGCTTCGCAAAACTTGTGGTATGGTCAATATCTTCGCCCTCGCCACCTCCATTCTGCTCATCATCGTCGTGTGCATCAAACTGCGGCGAGTACTCGCCGCGCTTGATCTCGCCCGATGCAAGTACGCGGAACAAAGCAACCTTGATCTGTCCTGCTGCCTCAGGCATTGGAGGCTCGTCATCCGAGTCTGAGTCGGTAGTGAAGAATTCGTCGTTCCCTGACAAAGCCTCTACCGGCGCGTCTTTGTTGTCGCCATACCGCAGCACGCCATTTCGTGATTCTTTGGAATCTTCTTCGTCACTGCTGCCGCGAGCCTCTCTTCGCTTCCTTCGCTTTTTTTCCAGACGCTGTTTTCTCCGCTCAATCTTTGCAGCTACGTCCTTGTCCTTGCCCTCGAGGTCGAGCCCATTCAGCCATCGTTCGAGTCCCACTTCTCGGAAAAGGAACTCGCGCTCTGCAAGGCCGCCACCTTCTGACTCTGGGACACTGACCCACCGCGAGTTTACCCACGTCTCCTCACCGCGCCGTAACAGGGTCGCAACCTCCTCCTTTGCCCGGCCATCGAAGTATATGTATGCAGCGATCGTCTCGTTTGGCGAGGTGGTGAGGGGTTTGTAGGGAGCTATTGTGGGACCGTTTTTGCCCCGCTCGCCAGGAGTGCCAGGCAGGCCACCAACCACTTTTGCTTTGGGATTGGGCTCTTCAGCGGTCGGCTTGGGCGTGGAATACGGCACGTGTAGGCCTGGCGTAAGAAGGGTAATTGATATCGCAAATGTTGACTGTTCTGGCTTGGTAGCGCCAGGCGGTATCTTCGCAGGCGGCACGGATATGTACGAGTTTATGCGGTGGAATTTCGACTGCTTTTGTATCGAGTATTCCGCGAGCGGCCCAGTGGGACAATGGATCGAAACTGCCAAGCCAAGGAAGGTCGGCATCTTGAACTAGGTATGGCGATGCTTGTGGGGGGTTTACGGAGGTGGTGCGGAGAGCCAGCTGCTCGGCCTTGGCAATCTCAAAATGCAGACCGGGCCTCGATCTGCCGTAGAGCTGCCACCGAGGAAGAAACTGCGCGACTAAGTGGGCAGCGTGCGAAGGTTACGGGGGGCAGGATTCAGGGAGGATTTGTGGTGTAGGCGGAGAAGCTTCGGAGCGGAGGTCCTCCACAATCGCTAGACTAGGGCCAAGCACGGCGGAAAGCACGTTGGCAGCTGACTTTCTGGCGGGTAGCCCAAAGGTAGCTCTGCGCGTCAACAACCGCTGTCAGAGCAGAGAGAGCAAAACAGCGTGTTGCCGTATGCGATTAGGCCCAGCGCTGAATCAATGTTGATCAAGCGCGGGGTCGTGATTGGGTGATGCCAGCGGCCCGGCACTCTTGCCTGCTCGTGACATCTCTGATGGCGACTCTGCGAATGGAGCCAAGTGCCTCGAGTAATGTTTGCGCCTCCAACGTAGTAGTCAATCTTGGGGGCCAAAGACATTCAACATAGTTTGCACTTGAATCAGCTAGCGAGATGAAAGCTTAGCGTAATATTGACTTCTCTACTGGCGACTTTGTTTTGAAATTGCGCATATCACTTGGGTATCATTTATGCTATAGTCTGACCTGGAGAAGAGGACTTCTCCCACATGGCCGTACACAGTACCATTACTCCTCATCCGAGGCAAACATGTCCTCTGCTTTTGGCCGCAGCCGACGAGCACGCGCTGCCGCAGTCTCACCAGGAATTTCGGGTTCGGGAGCTCGACGGGCCCCTTCAGGCGCTTGGGCGGGGGGGACCACTGGCTCATCAGCCTGTGCGGTGGCCTCTGACGGGACGGCTGGAGGTGTTGACTCGCCTCCGTCTGCGCCTTTGACTTCTTCTCGGTCTTCCACTCCATCAATATCCATTTCCGTTTCTTCGCCATTGTTGACGGCATCGTTGCCAGAAGTAGCCTTACGGACAACATTGCCTTTGCGCTTCCTCTTCTCTGCCAATCGCCTCGCTTGCTCTTCTTCCTCTTTCTGCCTTTCACGCGCGTTGAATGCCTCGTCAAGATGTTTGAGCGTGGAGTCGTCGAATAGGTGCTCGTCCTGCCAGACCTTCAGGATGGAGTTGACTTCGTCTCTGTAGGTTCTTTCTGTCATACGGCCCATCTCCAACTGCACAGGGAGCTGTTCCAAATGCTCAAACACTTTGCACTCCACAAGCTGTGTACCAATGGCCAGCCGATACTTATAGCATACGCCAGACTCCTTTGCCGTGACAAATAGAACATCTGAAACGATGCGAAGAGCATTGAGAGTGACTTGCCGTACATCAGGACGTCTGAGATCGTCCTTGCCTTCTCCATCCCCTACTCGGCTCCTCGTGTTGGCGTCTGTCAATTGGAAAGGCTCTATGATGTTTGACGTGAGAATATGAACGACCTCGTCCATGCCCTGAGCCGCATGCTCTACTGCGAAGACGGAAATGGCAGCGATATCGTCGGCTACAATACTGCCTGGTGGCAGCGATGTCAGTAGCCAAAGGAACAGTGTTCGCGACCGAGGGCTCATTATGCCGTATCCATTGTCGACGCGGCCGGGGTAATTGTCTCCAACAGGAAGAGGTTTGTGTTGCGGCTTTTGCTTCTCATCTTCGTCATCGCTTGAAGCGTAGTCGTCTTCTGAGTCGAAGGCTCCTAATTGATCGGCAAATTCGTCGGCAAGCGGGTCTGGGGGGCCAACCCACACACCTTGACGGGCAAAGATCTCATCGTTTGCAGTGTCACAGACTACTTGATGTAACCGCCACCGATAGTATCGATTGACAGGATGCTTCTGGTCGTAGAGCCAGGCAAAGCGCTCTTCATCTTGGACCTGCGGATCGTTCATCAATGCAGCTTCAAATTCGATGCCGCCAAGTATGACCCCTTCGATAGTTTGATGAACCAGTCTCAGCGTTGCCATATCTGGCGGTTGATTGGCGGTGATGATCAATTGTTCAGTGTCATCGCGCGGCCTGTCCCTGTGGCCGCCTCCTAGATCTGGTGGGGGCGCATAGCCTTTGGGTATATCAGGTGCCTGCCAGCGAGCGCCGAACGGCTCACTACGTAGTGTAGTCTCTACTGTCCGACCACCCAAGTACCGGTCTAGATGCAGATAGTACCCCTTGCCCAGGTATTTCTTATCATTTAGCTTGTTCATGGCATCATCCAAGTCTCGCGCATTGGCGTCCTTGTCAAATACAACCTTCATCGTCGCGGACGGTCGTCCCTTCGTAGAGGGGCCCTGCGGCGGCACCTTCTCGACCCTTGTGACTTTCAGCGACGGAAACCCTGAAAACAACTCTTCGACTCGGCGTGGATCGATTGCTGGCGGAAGATTGGACGCTTTCGCTACTAGAGTCGAGAAGACATTTTCTGCCTGCTTGGGGCCGTCATGGCTGGCGGGACCTGCATGCGCTGCGCCTCCAAATCTTGATTGTGTCTGAGATGTGAGCCTTCCTGGAGCTGGTCCAGATCTCGGAAAGCCGTCGAGAGGCTCTGGTTCGAGGGTGCCGGGGCCGCTCTTCATCGTCCGCTGTCGTCCTGTGAAGTGCCGCTTGCTACCCGTTGGGACGAACACGTCTTCGACGGTGTGGACGCGCTCCGACTCTCCAAGTACGCTCTTCTCGCCGCCATGCTCGTCCATAAGATCGGCCATGACCTTGTCGAGCGCGTTCTTCTCTTCCCGCGCTTTCGCTTCTTCATCTTCTCTCGCTTTCGAATTCAGTTGCGCTTTACTGCCCTTCGCCGGGCCCAGCGAGAATTTAAATGCCATGCTGACAGTGTGGAGCGCCGGATAAATTCAACGTGTTGTGTGCCGACAACTAAAGATCGTATCGGGCATCGAGCTCCAAGCACTCGCATGCAGTGATGTCAAAAGTCAAGGTCGGTGACATCCCAGCGCCGATCACTAGTGCGTACCAGTGCCGAGGCCGTTGGTGCCTGCTACCCTCTGAGTGTCGAACAACACCAGTCTGGTCTGATCATCGACTGTAGACTCCATGGCTTCCGCGCAAGACGTGCAATCATTGTTGCGATTCCTCTCCCAAGATGCCAAAGTTCCCTTGGCGCAAGCGTTAGGAAAGGTCAAGGACCTTCAAGCGGCCAAGCTCGTCACGTAAGCACGTGAACACGCATCGCATGTCAGACGTGGGATTTGACGCGTACAGGGCATCCGATCTATCCAAGTCAAACTTGGAAACTCTAAAACCCATCTTTGGAGATGACAAGGTAGCACGACAAGTCCTCAATGCAGCGAAGAGAGTTTGTAAGAAGCGCACCTCAAGCGATGCTTCAGTGCCGGCTCCATCACCGAAGAAGGCAAAGCCTCTGTACGGCCAAGCTCTCAATCCTGCAGAATTTGAGGCGTCTCTCGCACTGCCCGAATGTGAATTAGACGAAGAAAAGCTAAAAGCTGCGACTGTGTATACGAATCGGGCTCCACTAGTGTTAGCTTTTGTTGTCGCATTGCTCAAACACACGATGCCTGAGCAACCGATATCAAGCAGATTAAGTCTTGCACAAGCCGTAACAAGCATGAATAGTAAAAGTAAAGCGATCCACATTGGCATCGATAGCGGTCACACAGCAGAAGACGAGGGATGGGGCGAAGGTCAGCCACTTGTCCGGATCATGACCAGAGACATTCGAGTTATGAAGCGATGGGGGTACGAGTGGGAGGAAGAGCCAACACAAGGCACGCTAGCGGCTTCAACACAAGAGACACTCAAGTCCACGCAGGAAACACTAGCAGAAGAGCCAAAGGCCAAGGATCCTGCGCTCTGGGGTGTCGATCTGGAGGCACTCAAAAAAGACAACCAGCCGGGTGCAGCTAGGTCACACAAGGGGGGCACAAGCCAATTACCCATCTACACGGCTCAGTCGGCAAGAGCGTACCTCTTGAAGGCCTTTGAGGCGCCGAAAGTTGAGGGAGCCCCAGTAGGGAAGCGAACAAACACCATGATAGCGGCGGAAAAGGCACGCAACCTTGGCCTCCTTCTGGGTGCCTTGGAGCTCTTATATCAGTCGTGGGCTCACGTGCTGAGCAAAGAAGAACTGGACAAGCGCGCTTGGGGGTGGTATGTGCGAGTTCGTCCTGATGTAGCTGATGGCCCAGCCGGATGGGGAGGCAAGGGTAATGTTAAATTGTCTGATATCCTAGATTTGCGGCGACCTGCGGGCTAGTTATGAGTAATAATTGTGGGAATCGAACACTTCCGCGATATCTTATGATGTTATTGATTAATGTGTAAAGCCCTGTAGAGCGCTCCATGCGCCCTCATTAGCCCAGTTTCTGGACCCTCTTCCCTCAATCATGCGAAGTTGGTGGGCGCCATAATGTTAATGCAGAGAGATCCTCAACTAGGACGACAGCCCTTGAACTTCCATCCCTCCCCTGAACCTCGACTTTCTCAAGCCCATACTTCTTCTCAGCTCCCGTCGTACTCTCCTTGTACCCACGACGCAGCAGAACTCTGTCCCAGCCCGCTGCCTTGGCGCCATCATAGTCCTTCTCGACGTCGTCGCCTACGTACAGCTTCTCGAACTTGTCCAGAGTTAGACCTTCGTCGTTACCTGCCAGCGTTTCTTGCAGCATCTCAACAGCAGCATCAAATATTCGACGATCAGGCTTCTCAACGCCGACGTCGTAACTGAGCACGACGAAACTGATGTCATCCTCAACGCTGGCTTGTACGCTGCGTTGGTCTGGAGTGCCAATTCTTCTAGGGCCAATTCTGAGACCGAAGGATTCCAGAATGCCGGGTACACGGTCGTCTGAGTTTGTGATGATGCCGACGACCGTCTTATTCCATTTCCACGACGCATCTTCTGGGTTTTTGGCTCCGCCGTCTTTGAGCATTTCAAAGAACGGTTTTACGTCCTGATACAGACTGTATCCCTCACTTGTTGAATACCGCTTTAGCAGATCCGTGACCAATGCTTGCGGAACTTGTTGGCCTGGCTGAAGAAATCCTTCAAAAGTCTTGCGAATTACCTTGCTCTATCAGTACAGGGTATGGTAGATTTTGCAGCAGGAACAGCATACATTTCCCCACCACTTCTCGGCACCAAGACCAGTAGCCTTGCCATAGTTTGGATTACTATTCGACTGTTCTTTGAATGCATTCTTGAATCGAGCAGCTACCATCTGTGGGTTCTTTGGGTCACCACATTGAATTCCATGTCGAACTGCTGCTGCTGCATACGCGGACGGTATAGGCACGCTAGGTGTAAATAGCGTCCCGAATGCATCAAAACACAGTAGCAGATTCCTCTTTGTCCCCGCTGCTTTTGCGACAGGCATGGCGGAGAAGGTTGCGGAGGGAGGTGGTCGAAAGGGGTTAGTGGTCCAAGCTCCATTGCGGACACGATCACCTCCGCGATTTCTAGACCTCAACACCACTCCCCACGGCAGTCGCTCTTTCGCCAATTCGCAATAACCAGGAGCCAAGATGCCGCCCAAACAGAAGCAGGACAAATACTCTGTCCTTCTACCCACCTATAATGAGCGCCGCAATCTGCCAATAATAACTTGGCTGCTCAATAAGACCTTCACCGAGAAGTCAGTACCCCTGCAACCCACCTCACCGCAAAGCACAATACTGATAGTAAATGTAAAGCAACCTCGACTGGGAGCTCATCATCGTCGACGACGGCTCTCCTGACGGCACCCAAGAAGTAGCTGCCCAACTCCAAAAAGTCTACAGCCCCCAACGCATCCAAATCCGCGCGCGCGCAGGCAAGTTGGGTCTCGGAACCGCCTACGTTCACGGCCTGCAATATGCAACTGGAAACTTTGTCATCATCATGGACGCCGACTTCTCGCACCACCCCAAATTCATCGCCCCCATGATTGCGCTGCAGAAGACCAAGAACTACGATATCGTCACGGGCACGCGGTACGCAGGCGATGGAGGCGTGTTTGGATGGGATCTCAAGAGGAAGTTTGTGAGTAGAGGCGCAAATCTGTTCGCCGATACCGTACTGCGGCCTGGCGTGAGTGATCTCACTGGCAGCTTCAGGCTGTACAAGAAAGAGGTTCTTCAGAAGGTTATCAAGAGCACAGAGAGTAAGGGGTACACCTTCCAGATGGAGATGATGGTGCGCGCAAAGGCTATGGGATGCACTGTTGCCGAGGTACCGATTTCCTTCGTCGATCGTCTGTATGGCGAGAGCAAGCTTGGTGGTGATGAGATCGTCGAGTACGCCAAGGGTGTGCTCAACTTGTGGTTGAAGGTTTAAGGGGACAGGACAGCTTGCATGGCGTCGGCGTTAGAAAGGATACGGGGCATTCGGAGGCCTTTCTTGTGAAGATATCCATCCTGGATAGGTTAAGAAGACGACACACCACCTTGTTGTGTTCGCATATACCATTACGTCGTTTAACTCTTAATCTTCCACCCTGATCCAGCTTCCAATACTCTCTTTTATCTAGTCATATACCCTGAGACCTTCATGGGACTGATGAATTCCCATAACAGCCAAATCCTGCACAGCCATTCACCAACTCGTTTTCTTCAAGTACCCGACACTATTTGCCATTTCCTCGATTATCTCACACTCGTCCAATCTCACCACTCGCCTCTGCAACAACAATTGGATGACTCCTCAGAGCCGCTTCCCTAGACGGACTAGCAGGCATACCCAGATCTGCCCCCGACACAACAGCCATCTCAGTCCCTATCTGCAATGCGGCCTGATCCAATGCCATACAACTCGCGACACGTGCAAGGGGAACAAACGGACTCTCTGTATTTCCAATCGCCCCGTTCGCCCCGATTCTTCCACCATCCCCGTTCTCCTGCGCTCCGCCAGAATGACCAAGTGACGGTGTCCATACTTTCGAATGCCGGTTTCGAAATGAGAAGGAGTGCTCTTTCCGTTGCGGAGTCGTTGGCTCACATTCCGTGGAGCGCGGGGATACGACGCGCATGGGTGAAGTGTCTTCTATGGTTTCATTGACAGGGAGCTTGTCAGAGGATGGGATAGACTTTTCCCTGCGGAAGAGGTTGACGATACGTGTACGGAGGCTGAGACGTTGGACGGATGGCGGAACGGTGGGTTTGGCCGCATTGGCGCTATCAGTTTGAGAAGGCATGGTTGTGTGTAGCTTTGGGCTGGAAAAGCTGTAACTGGGCTGAAAGGTATAGAGAATTGTTTGACTACACATAGCATTAGGAGAGTGATGTGAAAGACACATGCTACAAGTGGGTATGCTCTTTCTGTTCTTCTGTCGCGATTGCTAGTTGTCAGGTTTGATCAGTACTCTTGCCACCATACTAGATCGTCCCTGATATCACTGACAATACCTAGGAAAATAACGGCTGTAATAGTAACACCCCGCACAGAATAGCGATCTGTTTGGCTAGCTGTATAGATACGGCATTTCAAAGCACCCATATCGACTACCTTTCTGGAACCGGTCTCACTATTCGGCTGAGGTAAGGTCAACCATTCCAACGTAGCTACTGCTGAGAACGAAGCATCGACTTGGGATGTTACGAGTTTGGTCACATAGCATAGCAGAAAGAGAGAAATTCAAAACAACGTGTTTAGATATTTTTGCATTGTTCGCTGCCATCTCAGGGCTCGCTACTTAATACACATGCTTATAAACGCCCGAGTGAGTCGTCGCTTGGACAGCCACCGATGCCGAGGCTCTGTGGCCTAATTCTAGATATGGAAAATACATTACATGAAATGAGACAGTTCCTTAATAACATGACCCCTTGTCGCCCACGCTGAAGAGGTAGCGAAAAAAAACTCATTAGCATAGATCGCCTCTCAGGTCCTCGTAGTCCTTGACTCGCTTCAATGTCGAGCGAGAGACCTACTCCCGCTTATACTGAATTCGATCGGCAGGTGCAGGTGGGCTCTGGCTCCTGAACGGATTGGTAGAGTAGGTTGTTTGAGCACCGCCGGCCATGTTGGGATCCCAGCGCCTTTCTCCCTCCTCTTCCTCAACGTGTGGAGCCCTTGGGCGGCTGCCAGAGCGCGGCGGTGGGACCATGGTCTGATAAGTGTATTCCTCTACATGACCCGTTGAGACCGAGGTAGGTGATCCGGGAACAGTGCTGCGTGGAAGAGAAGGCGGAGGCATGGAGGGCGGACCTGGCGGTGGCGCATACGGACTGCCAGCTGGGATTACAGGAAGAGGAAGTGGCGGTGGAATACTTTGTCGAGACATCTCGCCGGATGGACGTGTAGTGTATGGCGAGAGACTTGATCCGCCCTTCCTCTTGCCAGCCGAGCTCGCTTTGTGTAACAAGCCACGCACTTCGTCGAGATCAGGTCGGGCATCCATGCTCGGTCTGCCGAGAGTTGAAACATCGTCACGAGCAGTCCAAGTATCATCGCGGATAGGATCAGCGCCTGGTCTCCGGTTGTTCAACGCAGAGATAGCCTGGTTCTCGCTGCCAATGCCGACGCCAAGGTAATCAGTACCAGTAGATTTTCCCTTGTCGTTATCTTCTGGCTTGTTAAGCGGATGAATACGCTTTGCATCAGCCGTGTCTTTGAACTTCTTATATGCCTCAATAGCATCAGCAGGCGGGACCGCAACAGACCACGTAGGCTTGTCTTGAGATCCCAAAGCAGCATCTGCGCCTCCAGGACCGGCGATCGGAACCTTACGTAGGGCCAGCACCAGAGCGCACATGAACTTGGATCGACGGGTCGCACGGAGAGACTCGTTGGACCAGTTGCTCTTGTGCCTAATCTCGATGCGCAGTTCCAACTTGTTCATCTCCGCAATGCTCATGACCTCAATATCGATTTCGGGGTGGAAATCGCGGCAGTTGGCTGGGTCACGGACAAAGTTTGACATTTCTTGCTTCAGCAGATTGATATCTTCAAAGGAAGTATCAAAAGCGCAGAAAACGGACACTTGCTCCCTCATGGCCTTGCTGCGGGTGATGTTCTCTACCCAGAGACTGTTCAAGACAATGTTGGGTATCTGCACCGTCTTTCCGTTAGAAACGCGTTTGAAGACTGTATAGAGAAGGGCAATATGCTCCACGGCAAGCTGTTCGGAAGTGATGTCGACACGATCGCCAATGTCGTAAGGGTGCTTCACAAACAGGAAAATGCAAGAACCGAGGACTTCCTGGGCAGTCGTTGCGAATACAAAGGACAGCGAGAGGAGCGCAGTTGCCGAGGTGGTTAGAGTTGCACGGAAACCAGGAGCAAGGAAGGCAACTACAGCACGTCAGCATGGCCATGGTCAGTGTCCGATCGTGGAAACTTACTAAATACGAACAGGCAGATGATGAGGGCGATTGTCAGAAGGAGACCATCAAGAGCGTTGATCGCTTGATCTACATCGTGCATGCTGGTGTTGATGGATTTGCGTTGTCTGGCGTAATCAGAGACTGTGAAGATCATCTCCTCAAGACTGATATCGCCGTTGCCGTCGCGATCGATTGCAGCAAAACATTCTTCAGCCTCCTCCTGGCGATTAGAGCCCATGACTTCGACAAGGTCCTCTAGATACAGCTCATTCTTGCCTTCGACAACAAACGACATCCAAATTCGTTTAGCGAGAGCCTCGGAGCTTTTCTGCCTCTCCAAAGCGGTCAAAACGACGGAGTGAGCCGAGTTTGGATCGAATACTTTTTTGCCTGTGATTTCGGAGGCGATGGTACCAAAGACTGAGGTGATCTTATCTCCAAGTCGACCAGCGTCACGACCAACCTCCTGAATCAAACGCATCGGAGTTCGGCTTCCTGAGCGGCCATGCTTGTGGGTTCCTTTCTTGCTACCAAGACCCAGGTCCAGAATGGTGTCCTGGATGATGTAGTCTTCCTCGGCGAATTCGTTGCAGTAGGCGGGGAACAGTTCCCTCGACGTGTCGTAGAGAACCCCAAGCAGGTAGATGCTGCGCTTCGACTCTTTAATCTTGGCGTCGAACTGTTTGCGATGATAGCTGATACTAATCAACTGGATCAAGACACGTTCGGCGAGGATGATGACTGTGCAAACGAGCAAAGCAAGGAGAACAGACTGCATCGTGTCAATCCATCCTGGACTATTCGCGCCAGTTCTTTCAGGTACAGGTCGAACGAGTGCAGGGAAAGTAGCCTGATTGACAATCATCCAAAAGACAAACGACAATGGCTTTTCCACGGCTCTGAGGAGCAAAGCGTACTTCTTGACACCAGGACTGACCACGCCGATAAGGAATTCGAAGATCTTGGGGAGGAAGTGAGCGACAATCTTCATCACCCAGAAACTGAGCCAGACTAGTTTGCATTGTTAGTAGCGTTAACGATGCGGACGGGCGAAGGTACTCACTAATCTCAATCCATATCCAGAATTTCTTCTGGTTTGTGCCGCCAATTGAACCTGTAATCGTGCCAGTCTGTGATAGAATAATAGGAATGGCCAGTAAGAGAGCAACGGGCGCAACATAAATCATGTAGCGCGTGACGATGCTGTAGTTGAGAATTTTGGTGTAGATCCTCCCCATGTGATTGAGAGCAGTTTTCTCCTCTTCATTGCCGCGAGGAGGCAATGGCGCACCGGTCGTCGAGTCAACCTTGACCAGCCTTCTGCGTCCTCTATGGAACATGCCTGTCTTCTCAGACTTCTCATCTTTGGACGTGGGTGACTGCGAGGGGGTATGGCTGACGACAGTCTGGAGGGGGATTTCGGTGGTTCGGTTGTCCATGCTGGCGTTCAGCGGCTGAAAGCCGTGGTTGGATAGTCGAAAAGACCTCTGTGAGGGTGATCGTTGATTGCCTGTCATCAGGCAAGACTCCAGTACCTGGTCGTAAGGGACGCTATCGTCACTGTCGAACGGGCGAGCGGGGCAATTGAACTGGAATGTGGGGGGTTTTGAAACCTTTGATGGTGGAACAATGTACTACGTAGAGCAAGGGCAGCCAAAGAATGTGCGTCAAGCACTTCACTATGGGGATCGTGCGGTAGTGCAGTGGAGGGACCAGTAATGTAACGACAGCGATTGGAGTCAGGCCAGCCGTCGATTCTAAATGCAAGGAAACAAGGAGATATGAGAAACGAGCGTCGAGCTCTCGGACAGACACAATGGCGCAACGAAGGTGTGAAAGAAGGTGGGTGAAGAGGAGACTTTTCAGGAGGAGCTTCTTTCTTCCCCAACGACGACGCCCCGGACCTTCGATCGCTTGTTCCTGCAGGGATCGGTGGTGCAGGGAGCCAAAGCCAGGCACTGAAACGCCGCTAATTCACGCCGCGGCAAATCAAGCGCAAGCCCTGCAGTCATCGCCGACGCCACGCCAAACCGCCAGAGAAAAGATCCGTTCCCACAAGCTGGCTCAGTCCCACACACGCCTGCTGGGCGTCGAAAAAGCTGCTCTTGTCCTGCCCAAAAGATGTCATGTTTCGCACGGAAGAGCCGCTGATCCACGAACACGATTCAGTCGAAGGCATTGCAACCCCTGTGGATGATCCGATCTGGCCAACTGTTCCCCATAATTCTGCCTTTATCGATAAGCAAGGGAAAATGTTGGTCCTCGTGTTGAGACTCTCCGACCTGTCTGCAATAAGAAATTTTCTCCTCTCGCAGCTCAAAGGTCCGGCAGAAGCAATGCACGATGATGTGATACCTATGCATGGTGAAAAGAAACATTCGGCTGTTGGTGTCGCAGATTCGCTTTCGCAAACACTTCAATCGAACACGCCTCCGCAATCATGACCTCGTCGTGTGAAACCTGGAGAGTCGGAGCCTTTCATGTGAGGCAACCACCTGCTCTATAAAGTCTACAACTAAGGAACAAGGTGTACATGTTCATTTCATGATATTCTTATGCGTCGTCTTCGAAAGCAACGTTTGCCCTTGTACGATGAGCAGACAACTCCTTGAGCAATTTTCAGTCAGCCCTTCGGCATTTCCGAAATCAACATAGCATAACTTCGGCCCGTTGAAAGGGAGCTATTGACAGCGTCGCGTACTCCCGTAGTCGTTCTTCAACACGTAATCGGTACCCCTGTTGGGACTGATAAAGCTCGTGAATACGCTAACCATAGACAGCACTAGGCTTTGTCTCATCCAGTGATATTAGGACAAAAGTTAGCTCTTACTCCTCTAGCTATGGAGCCAGTACCGTGTTCGTTAAATATCCGTTACTGATCAGATTATTCTATGCATTCACTCTACAAGACTTACTGTAGACCAAATTTGCAAGAAGGGTATGGACGACTGAGAACATCGCTCTATTCTTAGCACTTATTGGTATCCACAACACTGTCGATCGACTCGACCTATCTGTCGTCACCTCCGATCCCAGCAGTCATCGACTGCGTAATTCACATCGAACTGTACTAACCTAGCATGTAATCTGCACAAATTTGGAGGTCCGATTGCGCTTCTACTCATGTTCGCATTACGGATGAGAATCTGAACTTTTGGCCTTTCGTTGATCTCATTACCGCTCACACCCCACATCATCCAGCTCACGTCTGTTCTGGCCACTGCAATTGTCTGCAGTCATCGAGACAACTAAATGTCAGGCACACAGTGGAGCAGTTCCATGTGAGGAAAGATGTGTTGAAGAAGCTCCTTTACCACCGCCTGAGGTACATCAAGCGGTGTCGTATGTCGCGGAAATTGGTGAAAGAGAGACTGAACTCATGAGAGTAGCTGGCCTACTATAGTTGCGAGAATATGTCCCTATAGCAGAAAGGATCTGTTAAAACCGTTAAAAGCAGACCATTTAGTCTGATAAAAGCCATCAGAGACGGTCCCCAGGTGGCATATATTGATGAGAACATTATTAGAGGCAGTCTCAGGATACGAGTAAAGCTACTCACACGCCCAGCAACAAAGTTCTTTTGAGCAATACATCGCCCTCACGACAATTATGTGTAAAAAACCGAGATTTCCAGTTTCTATTACTTAACTTGGCAAAATGTACTATCGTATAGAGAGTGTGTAGATTCTCGCTATGCCTGTTTTGGAACAAGCTGCCTGAGCTGAACCAGCACCATTTTTCAGCTTTCTCCGCATGACCAGTCTAAATACCCCGCTGCGTTAGCCTTCTCATGAATACTGGTCTTATCAGGCGGCCGCGCGTTCGAGTTTAAGCTTTCTGTACAAGACCGTCGTTCATGCGGCGCACCTGGTCTTCGACGTCAACTGGGGTCACAAACCGCTGTAGATTGACACAACAGTTGGTCATGCTCTCTCTCCTCGGAAACCATGTCTCATGAAAATAACTCAGATTTGTGCGAGAAATGTGGCGCGGTCGAATGGGAAAATGTAGTCAATGGGATCGCTACCAGCGAAATTAAGGACACGTTAGCGACTCGACACATGTACAAGCTAGATGGTATTCGAGGTGAGGAGGCAGCTTTTGTGCGAGGACCGGTCCAATCCATAGCGACATTAGCCAGTAGTCCGCCATCCTGCCCCATGTGTAGGCTATGGCTTCGCGCCTATACACGAGCGTACCCGAAAAACGACCCAGCCAAGAACAGCACGAAATCGCCTTGGTTCTCATACTTTATCCCCAATACGAGTTATGGTAGCCAATGGCTAGGACATGCTCGTGGAATTGACGAAGACATTCAGACATTGGAGACGCGCAATAAGGCTATGAATGCATTCCGTATGAGATTCTGCTCATACGAGTCAAAGCGGGGCTTCGAACAGGCGTTGGAGTTGACATGTCTTGACGAGGACCTAGCGCCTGGGGCTAGGTCGCGCGGAGGAAGACTACTGGCCGATGAAGGGTGTCGGGACGGGATGTTCAAAGATTGGTTACAGCTCTGTCATACTGAGCACGGAGATGCTTGTGAAGATACGTTGCCGGTGGACAAGTTGCAGAGCGCTGGAGCCCGCGTCAAGTTGCGATTGATCGACGTTGAGGAACTGGAAGTGGTTGTGAGCTCGTTCGATACTCCCTACGTTGCACTGTCTTACGTATGGGGATCGGCTGGTAACTTTCGTGTCGAACGTGACATGTTCCAGGAAGACCCCAAGAACGCGAGTGAATTGCTCTTAGATCTCCGACCTTTTCTACAGACGACTGAAGCGTCCTCTTCAAATAGGACTGTAGACGGTGTGGCGTCCCCAAAGGCCATTCCTCAAACAATACTCGATGCAATGGAAGTGACGCGAGCAATGGGACAGCGCTATCTATGGGTCGATTCCATATGCATTATTAACGAAACAGAGGAACTCGCAAGCACCATCGAAGCGATGGACGTTATATACAAAAAGGCTTTAGTAACCATCGTTGGCGCTGCTGGCTCGGATTGCAACGCTGGCCTACCACGTGCACATCCTAGAGCACCTCGAATAACCCAGATTAGAGAACATGTTCAAGGCCGCACATTTATCATGGCTCAGCCATCTTTGGACTTTGTCCTCAAGTCCTGTGCGTGGTCAAAGAGGGGCTGGACCTTCCAAGAGAGCAAACTTTCCCGGCGAAAGCTGATATTTACCTCGTCTGGCATTTACTTCCGGTGCCAAAAGGACACCTGGGCGGAAGACTCTATCGAGAAATTAGTCATTGATCGAGCTTTCTATCCCCCTCAGCGCCGTCAGCGTACAGCGTATATGCCTATGAACACGCCCGAATCTAAGAAAGAAGCCGTATTCGCAGACTATACCTTTGATGTGAGGATTTATACAGCGCGCACACTGGGCAACCACGGTGATGCGCTCAAGGCGTTTACTGGACTATTATCTGAACTGCAAAAGACTCAGCTCCCAACGGCGTTTCTTTGGGGCCTCCCACAGTGCTACATCGACGCCGCCCTGCTATGGAAGGCAGCCCCGAACTGGAATTACAGAAAATGGGCGTACTGGCCTCGGCCAGGCCAGGCGCCGTGGTCGAGGGAAGATACCGAGGGATTCATGTGGAGGAGAAATGAAGACGTAAAATACAAGTTTGCTCGATTGAACAGGGTGTCGGAATTCCCCAGTTGGTCGTGGTGCGGATGGCAGGGCGAAATGGGGTATTTCCCACGGACGGTTACTGAAGCAAATTTACACCTTCTGGGGACCATCGAGAGCTTGGTTACCTGGCCGTGGCTCCAAGATACAAACAGAGACACCGACTGGAAGCAAGACCTGGACGCCGGTATCCTGACGTTTCGAGCATGGAGAGCAATTGTTGATTTCGACAAGCTTCCTTACGGCGTCGCCACAGATACACATAGGGAAGGCTGGATTGGCTGGCCAATGGATGCAGAAAAGCCTCTTCTACACGGGCAGCATGAGTGTATCCTCTTGTCTCGGCAAGTCCGCGACCCGGTTGAAAAGGTCATCTACCGCGCCGCCGAACCTGTCAGGAATACCAAGCTTGTGAATGTTATGGTTATAACATGGGATCATACTGGGCTAGCTCGACGCCGCGGGATAGGAATGATGAGGGAGGAGATATGGTGGACATTTGATCCACAGTTTAGGAAGATCAGAATGCGATGAAAGGCGAAGAGCCAATCCTGATGTGCGTTATTATTATGTCTGAATCATCCACGGCCGATTATTGCTCGTCGAGTAAGCGTTGCAAAAGAATAATTATCCAGAAGAGTCTTACTTGCAATCTCCTACGTTTCTCTACTGACAATGTATCAGCGACTGAGCACAGCGCCGATGTTATTTGCTATACCTACGGGATCTGGTGCATGGTGTGATACCTCACAAACCCCGCTTCCGAATCATGTTTACATCTCAGACCAATACTAACACAAACTCACAATACAATAACAGCAAAAAGGAGTGATAGCCTTCACAAATCTATTTGTCTTCCTATAAGACGCACCATAGTCAGTCAGACTAGTGCCATAGACGCATCTCGTCATTTGCTCGTACACAGACGTCACCTTAGCCCACATTCCCTAAAAGAAGACCCGCTGAGAAATGCTTCAAACCCAGAACTCCCAGAAAATGCTGGCAAAAGCGCAGGACAAAAAACCGCCTCCGTTAACTCGTGAAACCCTTCATTCCCATTCCGCTCACGACTCTGATCAGCTGTTCTTGCAGAGCGCAATTCCAGCAATGACACACCAATTCCAGTTCCATCTTGATGCACTGATAAGATCATCCACATTCAGCATCCCAACGCCCAAATCCATCAACTGCGTCCAGACATTGTTTCTCAGCCTAATCGGCCAAGCTGGTGTATCCCAGTATCTGCTCTTCAGCCCCTTCTCCTCCGCTGCTTTGACCTGCTGCTCCAAAGTCCCTACCTGATCTCCTGAGAGTTTGTTTCTCCATATGCGCCCAACAGCGGCCTTTAAGTTTGTGCTGGCGTAGTAGCTGTTGGTTGTATTGTATTTATCGTCTGACACGGAGAGAAGAGGGGCATCGAAAAAGATGAAGCGATCTGTAGAATTTTGTTGCACAAAGTCAAAGGGCGCCCTTCCTGTACCGACAATTGTCAATGGCCCTTGGACGAGTTTCTCACCATCAAAGTAGGTGAGCCAATTCCTGTCGCGAAGGGGTTGAAGTTGCGAGACAAGGACAGGCCATATCGCGTGGCCGTCCTTCTTGAAATCGATTAGAAGGATGGTCGAAGTATTTGGATCGAAGTCGAAGACACCGGTCTCTTTCTCTTCTGTCGACGCAGTAGAGACATTTCGGTTTTCGAAGATATTGGTCAGCGGGTCCAAATAGAGACTCCTTAGCGTCCGTTCTGGTCTAGCGGACTTCCACGAATGGCTGACGAGCAGCTCCTCATCCTCGGTCAACCAAATATCCGCCTCAATGCTTACACAACCCGCCGCAAGGGCTGCATATAGTGGAACAGCGCGCCAATAATCATTGTGTGAGTGGCAATTCTTTGGCACGATGTCGCGACTGAAATCATCTCTCCAGTCAAACTTGAAAGCTCCATTTGCATCTGGCTCTTTCCATATCTCGACAATGTGATGTAGCCCGCTGTGACCTGGTGGAGGAGTAAGCCGCCGTATTAGTGCGGTGACGAAGGATATGTAAACACTGGGGTATGTCAGTCATGTGCGTGAAACTGTCGCGCATGAAACGACTTACACCCCTGCGATGACACCAAAAAGTGTCAAGACAGCCAAGACAGTTCCTACTCTTACAAGACATTTCCTTCTCCTTGCTCTCCTCTCTGAGTCTGTCTCTTCACGATCTCGCGATCGCATTCCACACCACCAGGTCAAATCGCTGCCCCATGATCTCGGTCCGTTGTGCCGGTACCACCTCGGTTTCGGGTTTGAGTGTCCACCGTCCTCCAGACTTATTACGCTCGAAGTCTGACTCCCTATCTCATCTTCATCATCGCGGAACCGTTTTGAGTTGTTTTCTGCGCTCAGCATTCTGAGGTATACTGGCCGCACCGATACGACGGGTTGCGATTTGGATTTTTCCTGTATTTGCTCCATGATCAGGACGTGATTGTGCAGAAAGGAAATGAAACTGCGACGCCGGAGAATATAAAACTACTCAAAGCTGCGGGGAATCTCGACTTCATGAGCTTCGTATCGTACAAATGGTGGCGGGGTTCTGGACTTCCCAGCTGCATGAATACGCTAGCCGCTTAGGGCAGGAAGTCGAATAATGGACGTCTGCTACAGGCGGAGCTGCAACTTGAGGCTGAAGGACGGAGAAACAGCTTGGAGTAATCCATGGTACTAACCTGGTTTGTCTTGATGTTGTGATCGCTTCAATAATTGCGCTCATTATCGAACAAAGACTCCGCAGTCACCATCTCTGTATATACATCCGCTTGCAGCCCGGAGTATGAGCCAAAACCAACAGATGTGTGCCTGAATCCAAGGCCGCCCATAAGAACGCCTTGTTGCCCTGTCCTGCAGTTTTGTTTCCGTTTGGCTGTTTCCCGAAACCAGTAATAAGCATGTCTGAACGCACAGATTGTCGCCTATCACATTACCCAAGGCAGCGCATTGTGTGCAGCGGGAATGACTGTGATATGGTGAGACGGTAGTGGTCCGACTCCGTCTGAGGGATTGAAAGACGGGCCCCGAACGGGCTTCATGGTCAAATCCGATGTGTGACAGATTACCATTCTCCCAAACTGACAAGCCTCAAGCGGCCGGGAGGGAGTCGACTGGAGCGAAACCATGGAACGAGATCTAGGCGCTGCGCTTGTTTGGTTCGCGGTTGGTACTACTGTCATTCGGTCCGTTTCCTCTAATCGAGACTGGGGCCATTGACATGTCGCAAACGGTACTGCGTTTCGAGTCACAGCCACATGGTGCCTTTTGAGGAAAACAGCAACCAGAGTGATTGATGTGCATAACTCTTCCAGATCTGAGCGCAGCCGGCATGGCGTCAGCTCGGCGTGCGCCTTTTTTTGGGTGGTGGCATGATGAATGGTTAGAGGTGTTCGTCCGCAGCTTTGACGTTTTGTGGATTACAAAACCCAAGGCTAGCCACATGTAGACATGACACCTACCACGCAGCTGCGATACCCACAACGCCAGCGCATTGACATCTCCAACGCTTCAAATGCTGAAAATCATCGAAAATCAAGTAGGTTCAGGATGATTCCCAAGACGGGGATGCTACAATTGCAGCTGCGCTTTGTGGCTGTGAGGTAGGACAAAGGCCACTTAATCCTTCATGTGTGTCTCAAAATAACACGAAGATGCCAACATGGCCTCCTTAGCTGCTTCACATATACAAAACATGGCACCCCGCATCTTCTCTCCACACGTACCAGTGCTGCTCTCCTCAAACAGATCATTCTCTTTATGAACTCTGATTTTCCTCAAACATTATGGGAAAAGAGTCCTCTTTCCGCATTTGTATTGCCGTCCTCCTAGCAATTCAGGCCGCTTGTTGGGCCTTGACGCTCCTCGACTTGTTTAGCCCCGGCAAATCGCGAGCCCTCCTACGAACCATGATAGATATGGTGTCGCGGACGGCTTCGAGGAGATCTTCTGGAGTTCTGTCATATAGGGATATTCGCGGCTTGATCTGAGTCAAGAAGAGGGCATGAAGAAGAGTCTCAACGACGAAGCTATCGATGTGATAGCATGCAGACAAGCACTCCTACGGCACGCCAAATAAGACTACCTGCCATGTCAACACAAGTGTCCCGATATCGAAGGATTATATCCATGGCTGTGACAGAGAGTCGACGAACGGCAATTGCTGAGTACAACATGCCGAGTAGCCGCGAACAGAGAGGAAGGCTGTGACGATGTGGTGCCACTATGGGATGAAGAGGGATTGGCAAAAGCCACCGTGCTACACGCCAAATTCTGATGGGGGTCAGGAGGAACGATGGCCTCGAACTAGAGGGACCTACATACACAAAAAGCTTGTATCACCGTGTCAGTAGATTGAAACGTAGAGAGTGCAGTCTCCGCACTACTCCTGCCGTTGTGAGCTGAATATAATGTTTCTCTTAATGCCTGCCCTCAATCTACACATTTGTCCACTTTACAACCCACAGTTTGCACATCATACATGCTAAATTGGCTAATCTCCAAGCCGAATTGGTTACCGTGACCCCTCCTACTTCCCATATAAACACGCCCCACGCATCGTCTCCTAGATTCGCTTGTTTCCAATGCCATGCTGATCAATCTGAGGAACAAGGCTCCAGTAGCCACACAACGAAATATTGAATAAAAATGACTGGGATAGACAAGACCATAATGGCCGTTGCCAGAAGAAGGAAAAGGCCGCCGATAAAGTGCGCCACTGCTTCCCTGCACCGCAATTAACGCCTGAAAATAATGCAAGATGGAAGTTATATGAAACGCAGTGCATGAAGTGTAGGAAAAGTTACTGGGTAGGGTGATGATGGCTTATTCTATCAACCATACTAATGTCCCCAATGTGTTTTTGGTCAAATGAGTGATCGTGCGAGACGACTTCGACACGTGGCGCAGGGCTGATCTCGTCTTCATCATCATTTGATACAGGCGGGGCTGGGATCAGGCGATCGGGCTTAAGTGTCATGACACTCTCCCCCAGAGGTTCAGAAGCCTGTAAGTCGGGAATCGTAAGCGGCACCGTAGTGCTTCCGTTGGTAGACGCGTCCTTCGAGATGTTCGGTGTTCTCTCTGCAACATCTTCAATGTACTGAGGGTCATTCTCGCTCTTCCCCTCCTCGGGTGTAATTGCCTCAGCAAGGCTTTGGAAATTGAACATGGGCTCCAGGCTAGGCGTCACTTGCGGGGGCGTCTCACCTTGACTCAAGCTCACACCTGAAGTATTCGGACTTGGCCCATAAGTTGAACCAGGCGCTAGATTGTTCTGGTTATCTTGACGAAGTGAATTCTGATAAGACTCAGCGAACGATGAGGCCGAAGATGAAGCATTGGAGAGATTGCGCAGAGCAGAGCGATGCGATGGCTGCTCGTTAAAAGGATCGAAAGGCACCAGGTTACTCGAGCCCGACGCTTCTCGTTGGATCTGCGCACGGCTATCTTCAAGGTGCTTCTGTGGCCCGTCTTTTGAGTTTGAGGAATTGACATTCGAAGCCGGTTCGCTTGTTGAGTTGGAACCGGCCGAGTCACCAGATCGATCGACTGCTTTGCCTTTTCCAGGGGCGGATGAACTGCCTGCTTCCGATTCGTCAAGTCCTTCAATATCAATCGGATGGAAGCCACTCCCGATGTTGCGCTGCGCTTTGGCTACTTTCTTGTTCTCCTTAGCCTTCTTCTTGCCCTCCCTCTTAGCTTCTTTAGCAGCATCCTTCTCTTCCTTTCTCTTGCGCTCTTCCTCTGCTGCGAGACTTAAGCGAATGGCCTCCATCATCATGAGCTCTTCTAAATCATCCAACCTGTTGCCACGTCGCGAGCTTATGCGGCCGGGGAACAAATCGCTCGAACCTTCGGTTGGGCGGCCTGAGGATCCTTCTCCTTCTCGCCGCGGTGTCCCCTGGCCACTACTACCAGCACTGTCACTGGTAAACATGGTTCGCCTTCGTCTGCCAAGACCAAAACGACTTTCCTGTTGTTGGATGTTGCCCATCATGTAGGCAGCATTATGCAGGGCTGTAGCAGCAGCAGCTCGTCGCAAGGCATGTGATTTGGCATCAGCTAGCTTCTTAGCCCAATCAGGTCGCACCATGTCTGTGGTGATAACCGTCTTATCAGTCACTGCGAGGGATGTGGCTCTCCTGCGCCCGGGAGAAACAACGCTCGGTGAATTTAAAGAGGATGTGGATGACATTGCAGAAGTCGCGCTACCCAATGGGTGTTGGCCTTGGCCATGGAAGGCCAGTCCTCGTCGGAAAGGTGGGGGCTCATAGGTGACTCCAAATTCTGGCTGAACACAGAACGGGCAAGCCGCAGGCTCAGAAACTAGCTGGATCTCTTCCTGGGACTCAGCAGAAGGGCTTTCGGCATCTCCATGGTGCTCAGGCGGGTGCGGGTCCGGCCTCTTGATTTGTACGAAGCATTCGGAGCATATCGGCTGATCGCAACACCTTGTCTTATTGAGATGCGGCGGGTAGTACATGAAGCAGATGGGGCATTCTGAAGCGTTCTTGTAGAGGAAAACCTCCACCCGTTGGCCATTAACGTAGGGGTCCTTTGGAAGCTGGATTTCGCGCGGAGCCACCTCTGTTTGCGAAGCATTGCGTGAGCCTGTGGCGAGTGAAGCCAGAGTTTTTGCTCGACCACGAAAGAATGGCGCCGAGGATGAATTAGAGGCGATTGGGGAGGAGGGCGAGGGAAGCGAGAATGTGGGGTGCGATGGAGACAGTGTGCTCGACCGGTCTGAGTTTGAAGACATGGAGCGCGAGCCAATGGGGACGGTGAGGTTGTTCAAGTTGGGTTCTGAGCTGCGAGGGTTCCATACGGGGCTGAGGTGCTGGTTCGGACGAGGCGGCTCTTCCGGTGGGATCTCGTCTGGAGCGGGCAGAGGGAGGCCATTTACTACTGCCACGAGCTGATGCTCGGTCCAGGTATCTTCATGGTCGTCCAGGCCTTTCCAAAACGGAGCCAGCCGTCGCTCAATCTACACTGTGTGAATGGCGGGGATCATGTCAGCACTCGGTAGTACATACCTGCAATTGCCGCACAGTAGGCTTGCTGAAGTCCTCTGGTCCTGTGTATACACCAAGGGTGACCAAAAAGCCTCCATCCACGCCTTCTTCACGGATGCTCCTTTCCCGTTCTTGGGCCCTGAGCACGCGCTCCTTTTCCAGTTTGCGGGCCTCGCGCTCAGCCTTGGTTTCTCGCCGAGGCTCTAGGGCGGGGTCCCGCTCTGCAGTCTCTCCTCCACCGCCTCCTCTGATGCTCAAGAATGACAAGTCATGTCTGCTTCCCCTGCCGCTTCTCGTGCTGTATATGCCGCTTCCAGTTCTTTCGTGTGACGAGCCAGCGGGTGTCGAGGCAGTGGGCGAGGCCGGCACTTGGGCACTCGACCGGCGGGTGTGGCCTCTCGAGGCGGGTCGCGACTCTTTCCCCTGCGTGTTGCCCATCGCGAGAAGCAGGAACGGGGCGGAAGGATAGGGAAATGAGTCGGGCGGCGGGAGACGCCGGGGTAGTTATGAAGGAGGTGATGGATGCCCAAGGGGACAATTCCAGTGCGTCCGGGTCTGTGCGAACCAGGGCACGATCAGTTATCGCGAGTTCCTAGCGAGTGGATGGTGGTGAGGGCAATGGCGGAGATAGCGGGTGTCACAAGGACATTGATGCTATGCAGCCCTGCGAAACCTGACGGTTGGTGGCTCTTTCCGAGTTCGCGTTGTCAAGGAACGCGGCCGACTAGATGTGGCAGTCGCAGACGACAGGAGGGGCGCATGAGCAGGTGCAGGAAGGCGCGATCGCGAGTACACCGAGGAAGACGGCAACGGCTGTGTTGACGCGGGAAACCTGAATGATGTCGTTCGCTTGGCAAGGCAGGGTGACGATGGCAAACGAGCTGCGTACTCGAAGGGCCGAATGGGCGGGGTGGGGAATTCAAATTCAGAGCAACAGCCTCACATGTCAGCTCAGCATTCCCCGCGTGTTTTGACAGCTGAGTAGTCGGCGCGGTGCATCAACACATATAAGACAATACAGCGCGCGCGGCTTTGTGATGCAGCCACGCTTAGGTGCTGGAGCTTATGCCGCTTGGCCTCAGCCGCCACGATAACCAGGAACCAGCGCAAGCGCAACCCCAGTCCAGATTTCATCATGGCCTCACCCTAGGGGCAACCCGAACCTGAGAACTTGTCGCCCTTTGGGCCGGCACGGCGATCCGCTGCTAGAGCGGAAGGTTGGGCGACGCGCACTCGAGCACAAACTGCCCCCACTTGAACGCGGGGCTCCGGGCACAGCAAGTGGGCAATGACACTGTTCTACATCCTGCTTTTTGCGACTAGACAACACTACCCTGCTGCTTGGCCTCTTTGTTTATGCCCCATTCCCATCTACTCGCATTATGCGCCTCATGTCTAAATTGTCCCAAACGTCCATGCAGCCTCCCAGTGGTACTTGTCTCCCGGCCCAAAGATTTGCTTATCCAGGCGACCCCACTCAGGACTGTTCAACATTTGTTAGCTTACACTCTTGCTGCCAAACGACAAAGGTCACATACTGGTTGATACCGTCGACGTAATCCTGCGCCTCGATAGCGATGCAGCCGTCTCGCGGAATAAATTTGTCCTGGCCTGCGACGCCCTGCGTGCTCTTGAACTCTGTCTTCCCGTCGTTCCAATTGCATGTGTACAGGACAACAGCATCCTGGTCCGTGGTCATATCAGCCTTGATACCGCTCCATGCGCTGCTAAGAGTCAGGACCGTCTTGCGCTTGTCCCGCTTGTTGTTGAATGCCCAATTGCCATTATAGCCGTGGCAACCATTACCGCAGTGGTTCTCGAAGCCAGCATTGCCTGAGGCAAAGCCGAGCTGATGTGGTGCCGACCAGAAGTCGTCAATGGCGCCTCGGGCCACCTTTGCAATCACGCCCGTTGGCAAAGCGTTTCCGTCAGCTTCTAGAACGCGCTTGGCTTCGGGCATGTACAGAGTGTGGTTCCAAATGGTTCGGTTGTCGGGTCGAGCAAAGGCGTCAAGCTGGAAGTATGTGTGCTGGGTGAGCATGATGGGCGTCCTTGCCTCAGGCGAAATGGCATCCATGACAATTCTCCACTTGTTCTTCGACACCGAGTATGTCACGGACGACTCGACTCGTCCTGGCATGCCCGTTGAATTCGCGGGATCATAGATAGAGAAGGTGATTGAAGTATCGGTCACTTTGCTAACGTTCCATGTCCTGAAAGACCAATTGTTGGTCCCGCTATGCAACGTGTTAGGTCCGTCGTTCTTCTGCGTGTGGTATGTGACATTGTCGATAGTGAATTGACCGTTGCCGATACGGTTGACATATCGCCCTGGGATTGCATTGTACACAGGGTGTCCAGGATCGACAGCTTGGATCTATTAGGCGGGGTTTATACATCAATGTGGCTGTAGGCTTACGGTAGAACGAGGTGTTGTCGTATCCCAGAACGATATCACGCTCTATGCCATTCTTGTCTATGTCTGTCAGGAACGGCAGTTGTACATGTCAGTGGAGTGTTACCTTTAACGAATAGATTAGTGAGTGTTGCAGCGTAAGGAATGAACTGAGCTCTAATCCCTTCCGCCTGGAGTGTATATCTTCCTTGCGCATCTGGACTTGGAGCAAGCGCAAGTGCGCTCTGCACTGTCGAAGCTGCAAGCAAAGCAGAGATGTATCTCATAATGAAAACCTAAGTACAAAACCGGGTGCAATGAGCGAAAAGGGACGACCTTTAACAAGCAGCTCCATAGATGACGGCAGTTAGCTACTTATACAATGTAGGCTCAGGAACAACGTTCCGTTCGGCAGGGACCATTTCAATTACTGGAAGTGCGTCAATATTCGATCCTACTCTGACCTGCGTGGATTCAGGGATAGAGAGCGTCTTGGCTATCTAAAGCAATATGCATGAAATTTACCCCGGAGTTCCCATGGTGCTAGTAAGGCCAGGGCGGGGTTTTACGCTGGAAAACGGCCGAACGAGTAGTCTCAATTGCTGCGAGGGGTTCGCTTGAACATTTGGCAATTGTGGAAAAATAGCGGCGGTCGATGGGAAGGAGTGAATTGCAGCTCGTGTGGGCTGAGCAAGGGTCAGACGCCAGTGAACTTCTGGAAACTCAGCTTCTGCATCATCTAACATCGCGACCTCCGTGACGCCATAACAGTCTCTTGTTCTTCCCGTGATGTTATTTGTACCAATCAACTTCGGGAGCTTCGCAAATAATGCCAGCCCGGCGAAGGTTTGCTGCTCCTACGGTGAATACGGCCCGTTCACCAACACAAACTTACCCCAAGACTCCGTCGCATTATGGCTGTTGTATGATGCACGCTGACATAACGCATGGCAACTGAAAGGTAAATATGAGGCATCCCGCCGGGGGGCTCACTCCGAGGTGCCGGGCCGCTCCAACACGTAGCCTGCGTAGCTGCAACCAAAGTTACGAATACTCCTTCGAGCCGCGTAAGACGCGGCTTCCGATCTCACTCCGCACATGGGCTTACTGCTCTGTCACTCCACCAACACAATTCAATCCTTTGCCTAACACAATACGTTCGCGCGCTACCCGCACACTTCAAGTCATTGACAAGAGCCTATGAGCATATCCATGGGAGTACTCGAATTCCTTTGCGACCTGCGATTCCACAAGAGTTTCGTCCTCCCTTCAAGTCCTGAAACTGGGAGGAACAAGCCGTATCGTGTATCCTATGCCGACTACGGGGATCAAAACAGCAATGCCGTTGTACTATTCTGTGGCGCTCTGATGGGCACACGATTCAGTTACTCTCCTCTCGACCAGCTAGCGAATGCATGTAATGTCAGGATCATCCATCCGGACAGGCCTGGAATAGGTGGTAGCGATGCTGTCGAGCTTGAGAAGCGAGTACAGATGTGGCTTGGTCAGTAGACATGATCACTTTCCGTACCAAAGCTTTGATTCTCACCGTTTGCAGAAGTGGTTCCTCAACTTCTGGCTCATCTTAATATATCTCATGTCTCGCTTGCAAGTCATAGCGGAGGCGACGTATACTTGCTCAATACATTACTGATGTACCCACACCTCCTGCATCCGCGCAGCCCTTACGTTTGCTTCTTTGCACCCTGGGTACATCCCTCCCACTCAAAGATTACACACATGCAAGTTACCGAGTTGCTTCCAGCACCAATGATCGGAAAGTTTGCATCCATCGCTAAATTTTCTAATAATAATGTCACACCATTAGTCGGCTTGAGCGGCAGCTTCGTCCAAGGTATCATGGGTTCGTACAGCCGCTCAACAACTGCACCCGCTCCTGTACCGCTCACGCCCATCGCCAATGGCTCAAGGGCTCCTTCTGAAGACTCTCCTGAGCAAGCCAACACCCTTGCACTAGATGAGCCGAGTGTGGTAGAGGATTTGCGAAAATACATCACAACGTTCAAGTTCGCGGAGCCCTTAGACGGAATCTCGGCCGACGCACAGCTTTTCTTGAGAAAGCCACGCTCTATTCCCTGGTGCCCCCCAAGTATCTTTTGGTCTGACATAGACGATGTGGTACCCTTAATTTCTGGGATCATCAATGAGGATGAACAATCGAACAGTGGTAACAGGAAATGGGTAGTGCAGACCTTCCATGCGGAAAAGGATGATATGGTTGGCGAGAAGGGTCGGCTGTGGTTCGACAATTGTTGGACAACATCTCAAACTTCCTCTTCCAGCGCTAGCACATCACCGTCGCAGTCTAATCAGCAGCAGGCTCGCGAGCTCTACGAATACAGGAGCGAGATTGTTCAAGACACAGACCACGACTATTTGATGGATCCAGCTTTTGGTGCAAGTAAAATGTGGTTACAGCAAGTGAGAGGGGCTTTTCCATCCGTAGAGATTTGATTTATCTAATCTTAAGAATTCTTCCTATCATTGTTAAGCTGTGTGCTGAGCCTTAGTTCGAAAGAAGGCTCTGTCTAAGATTGCGCTAGCTCGGTCTCTCCAGCACAAAAGAAAATCAGAGAAATTGTTTGGGGATACCATTAAATCTGAGTCTACACCATACATCCGTGTTACTTCAATTGAAGAATGTACGAATTGTGTTGCTTGGCCGAGTGTTGATTTCACTTAGGCCGACTGTGACCTTCTGGTAGGGCTGACGGAGTTAACGTCAACACTGCCGGCCTGACGTCGTCCATCGTTTTCACCTTGTGACTTTGCGCAACCATTACAGTGACCATGGCCCAAGACATGCACATAAATTCCCAACGCGCAAAACAGCTCGCAGAAAACCTTGCAAGCATATCATCACGCATCAATGCAGCGAGTAAGGGCGGCAAACAGGTACGTACCGCAGCCCCTCCAGCGTAACTCGTAGGGACAGCTACTGACTCACGCATAGGTACGGCTCATAGCCGTCTCCAAACTTAAGCCCGCAAACGACATTCTCTCCCTCCACCAACCCCCTAACCCCGCGCACACCCACTTTGGCGAGAACTATGTCCAAGAACTCCTCGAGAAGTCCAAGCTGCTCCCGCGCTCAATACGATGGCACATGATCGGCGGTCTCCAATCAAACAAATGTAAGCAGCTCGCAGAACAAATACCAAACCTATGGTGTGTGAGCAGCGTGGATACCGAGAAGAAAGCGAACGAGCTAGAAAAAGGCCGCAAAGCACTGCTAGAAAGCCAACAAGATGCGGAAAAGCTGCGGATAATGGTGCAAGTCAATACCAGCGGCGAGGACTCGAAATCTGGCGTCGAACCCTCAGATACGCTCGCGCTGTGTCGACATGTCATCGACAAGTGCCCGCATCTGCAACTCACGGGACTGATGACGATTGGCGCGATTGCACGGAGTAAAGAGACGACACCGGAGACTGAGAATGAGGATTTCGTGTGCTTGAGAGAGACGAGAGATAGTGTCGCGAAGGCGCTGGGGTGGGAAGAGGGGAAGCTGGAGTTGAGCATGGGTATGAGTGCCGATTTCGAGGGCGCGATAGGACAAGGGAGTGATGAGGTTAGGGTGGGGAGCGATATTTTTGGGGAGAGGCCGGCGAAGAAGGACGCAGTGATGAAGGAGACTGCAGCAGAGGAGGAGAGCTAGCATGTTACAGGGGGAAGTTGGGCACGGTCGCTAGTATAGTGCCTTAATGGACGGTTTACACTCGCGTACTGCTCCTTATAACATGTTGTCTGCACGAGCTGACTCTTTCTATATCAGTCTTACCTTCGTTCACTTGGCTTTATCCTGCAAAGCGTTCGTCCTGCGAACTCCGCCAAAATCCTGACCACTTCTTCCTACTGCATCATCGCTCCCATTTGTATCTACGGTCTACATACCCAACATAAGGTAGTCCCTTTCTCTACATGGTTTCGGGCTATTGACTGACATTGTCACAGCAAAAAATGAGCTCACTACCTTCTTCCTTCCGGAGTAACGTCGACCAGTCCTCTAATCCTACACAGGATGCTGCCACATTGCGCGCCGCGCCTACTAAGCCCTTTTGGCCCCGTCTTGTACTTCAAACATCCGGTCGGTGAGCGGAGAGTTGGGATTGAGTTAAGCAATGCTGCCTACCATAGTAGCTGGGTTGATAGCGCTGAGAGCGAGCGACACTCAGACACTGCGACGAAACATGTTCATAATGGGTTTTCACCTTTCGCGCCTACGAAATATTTGCTTAAATTTCCATCACCTCTGGAAAATCCTTCCCAATGCCTGCTTCGGGTTCATCGCAGTTGGCAGCGCCTAACATTCCACTTAGTGTGGGCTGTTTGATCCCACCTTTTCTTCCACAGTCGCTCCTAGGCAAAGTATCCGTGCTTCGGCGGCGATGTGGGACAGATCACTACAGGGGTATACTGATACTCGGTTGTACGTGTTACAGGCTGTTGTTGTAAAGTTGTGAGCGTGATACTACGCTAGACTTTTCGATCGGTACTTTGAGAGTACGATCGGGCTGTTTGACGAAAAGATCACGCTATAAAGGATTCCGACTATTTTCCCGGGCGGTCGCTGTGTCTCAGTATATTTGGAAGACCGTGTTGTGGAGAACTAGCATAAGACTTTACTTTTTGAGGCTGAACGGTTCTGTTATGTGCTCGAACTAGAGCCCAGGTGGAATGCGATTTCACGGGTCTTTTGAGATAGTAAGATCGCAAATGCTCCTAAGCCCCTTCTGGAAGAATCAAGCAATGACTGTGTTTCTGGTGAAGACCCTAAACACTAATGTCGCGCAAAATTTCGAATCTCGCACATGGTGTTCCAGCTGCGCCTCAGGAGAGCAGTAGATACGTACCTATTTTGCTGGTTGTGCATAGCCACATGCGGAGACCCCACAAGTGTCCCGTCTCTTAGCGCGCGGCTTCGCGGGTCCCTTGATCCTTCTACATCGCCGCATCTACTTATAAGAAAGTTTCTCCCCGGCATAGGCCAAACGCTCTGTCCATCAAATAGAAGAATCCTTTTCGAGAAAGGCCTGCGATGAGGTTCGTGTTCGCTCGTGGGGATCCTTGTCGTTGCTTATCTATGTTCAGTTTCTCAGCCTCGTCGGGCGTCTTCACTTCTGGTTCCACAGCAAGTAAGCTGGACATAAATACTGCAGCAACTATCCCACTAACCAAATATAAGGAGGGCTGGCTTCCCAGTCAGTTGGCCAAAAAGTAGGAGGAGAGGATCGATTGACAGGCGATCAAGCGTACTCTTCTGCAGGCAAGTCAGACTTCCTTGGTCACCTCTCCATTACCCACAACCGGTATTATGTTCATGGTATTCCCCTAAAGAAAAAGTGTGTTTAAAAATCGAAAATCATAATACAGATCACTAACCCGTATCAAAGAAAGAGCCATTCTCAGCCTGGGCACAAGATTTGCGCACTACAACCCACCTACGGAAACCAGTGATTTCGATGGACGTGATAAACACCAATCCATTTCCGCTCAAAGAGATTATTCCAATTTCAGTGTCGAGGAACTCAGAGTAGCAGACTACAGCTGCGGAGCAGAGAGTTCACTAACGAGCTTGGCCACTACAAGTTACTGGGCGAAATTTGCAGCGCCACAATACAAAAAGCCCTTATTTGAGAACAAAGAAAGACAGAAACATCTTGATTTGTATGTTCTAAAATAATTTGACAGATGGATGACTGATCTTTATAGACTTCGTGGGCCTAGCATCGAGGTCTGTGTTGGAACATCAGCCTCTTCGTACGCAGACCCAGCCGAGTACACCATATGGTCCTTACCTCAAAGTCTAATCTCACATTATTCCCCTTTTCTCAAAGCTGCCTGTTTGCGCAACTTAAAACAGCAACAAGAAAAGCGCATCAAGCTACCAGATGATGACCCTAAAATCTTCGAACTGTTCGTAGAGTGGATGTACTATGGTGACTACTCGGTCGGTCCGCTGGCATCATCACCAGGTTATCTGGAAGAAGACATCAGTATCGAAGCGCAATGCTGGGTCCTGGGAGACAAGTTCTTATGCACAGACTTTAAAAACCTCGCCATGAGCCGTCTTTATGCCCAGTACAGATCAATGTTCCCCTCTAAGTTAGTCACAACGCACGATGTGCGATACATTTGCGATCATAGCGCAACGAACTCGAAAATTAGACAATTCTACTTTGCCTTGGTCGGACAATATTTTGCAGATCCGCGCCGATTGAAAGGCACAACGGAGGAATGGGATGAGCTTTTACTAGATCATGCGGATGCAAGACTGTTCTTGCTTAAGAGTTTCGGGGCCGGTCCAGGCAGGCGACCAATTGTTCAAGAAAAGCAGAGCTATATGGACCACGATGAACCGTTGTCAAATGCTCTTGGCAAGATGAAAGTTGAAGACCACGAGGCATAGGATGTTGCGGTGTGGATTTTCTCACATGTGTCACGCCAAGGATAAATTTTTGATAATGTTGCTGAACATTTGGAGCTGTAATGTCAGTTTAGCGCTCCCTCATGATGTCTCCTGTATTCGAGAACATTGAGATTTACATTCTATTTCCCACCATTGCGAACAGAGGTAACTTGCTCCAACATCTACTTGCGCACCTTGGAGCTATCAGATCGAAAGCTGTCCGAAAGCTCTGTGAAGGTTAGGCGTTTCAGCATTACCCTGAAATTATCCGTTCCCTTGCCATCATATACACATGATCAGCCTTCAAGCTCTAGTACAAACATCTATGGACCCTCTAGTGGGCACAGCATTCTTGTGGCTAGCCGTTCAATGTTTCGAAGAACTCTTCGCACTTTGTGATATGAGTCTTGAGTATACAGGGCATCCAGAAGTATTTAATATGTATAAATGAAGTCTACGCTTGAAAGTTTAAGGGGACAAAAACCGATGCTTACTGTAATGGGAGCCGTACACATAGCCCGATATTAGCTTGTGTAGATTATGCTCACCATTGTTAGAAGACTGGAAAAAGCGAATTGAATGAGATAATTTGATAATCCATATATAAGCCTGGCTATATCATTATAGCTACACAAAGAACGGTCACCCATATGCCTGAGATAACAAGCAAGATAATAAACTGAGTGTGCGTAACACAAGGGGTTCTGACATGGGCCGTTCCTTCCTTTAACACGGGCCTCCTTCCTGCAATAACATAGTCAGCAGAAGTTTACAGAACCGCCTATGTATTGGGAATAAACAACTTACCGCCTCAGGAGGGCATTCGCACTTGCGATTGGTGCCACAAGCACCACATCTCCATGCAAAACAGTCAGTGTCGAAGTCGCAAGGGTGGTCCATACACCCTGCCTGACGCATGAAAAGGTTGGTCTGCTCTGATGTTAATAATACAAGCCTAGCGTTTGATAGCAGCTGAGCGTACCGTCTCAGCAGATGATTGGCCCGGGGTGGGGGCTGCGCTGGCGAACGCAAAAGTTACTGCGAGCGCGAAGACAGTAGTAAAGAATCTCATGATTGCTTTTAAATTTGAATGGGGGCTAGACTGAAGATCTGGACGAGGTTTTGGATGAGGTTTCGACTAACGACCTAGTAAAGAATTGATGGGATAGAATGGATTTACAAAACGACGAAATTTGGCTGGGTTATATAGGAGCTGGAGGTTTGTTACAGCAAGCTGGCTGCATGTCAACATCATCATGTCATGTGGAAATAAACAATCTGACATCAGTTCAATGTTGGCTATCCTTCGTCAGTGAATATCGACTTCCTGGCGTTTCCATTCATCAATGATGATGAAGGCAGTGAGACTGCTAGGATTAAACAATCCTTCGAAGACATACTACGTCAGGCACATTGCATAGCCTTGCAAATTTACTGGTCATGAGTATGAGTTGCCTACGCTAATGGATTACCGGCGCGCCAAGAATAAGCAGTATGATACAGCTTAGCTGCTGTGCGGTTTATTACAAACTGGGGTCTCCAGAACAAAGAGTTTGAGTGGCTACACGTTAGGCCTCATTACAGACTTCTACGTAACGTGCGCGTTCATGGCTCAATTTAGCTTTTTCATTATCATTGTTGAAGGTTGTACTAGCAGAAGTAATACGAGAGGCCTGTTGAAAGTGGTGGATCACTTAAAATGGGGGGCGGAAAGCATCACCACGAGCGCCCGCCGTGTACGGAGTGGACCTGATTTACGTGAGATTGAACCTTACCATCCCATGATCAATATACTGCTGTGAATAATAAATTGCAGCAGTTGATCGTTTGAGGTTTGCACCTTTCTTAGGCATGAATATTTACAAACAGGTCATCCGCTTGGAAATAATAGATTCACCACTGAACCAGCTTTTGCCACTCACAATGTCGTAGAAAATTTAATAAGTGAAAGCTCTCTGGTAGGACAAATGTAGAACGCAGTGATTGACGATCACTGCACACGTTGCACGAATTATACGCTTTAGAAGCCGCAGTCAAAGAGTAAATCAACCTTAAATCTCGAAGAAACGTAGACCTACAAATTAATGGTGATATGATCAAGGGAAAATGTCAACAATGTATTGATTAAGATATATTTATTTCTGTTCTCATGGCACAGTTACGTGTGCTGTGAAGCCTATTGTAGAAACGAACATCCCATGTTATGCACTTAATCAAGTATGCCGGTATTAGTGGGGAGACACTGAAGTAAAACCTGCGCGTTCTACTCTTTATGAGAGGGATTCGCCCGCTCTCATGTCTGCCTGCAATGGAGTATGTTAGATAAGTGGTCCAGAAAAGCTCTCGCTTAATCTGACTAGTCCGCCATTTGAGGCCTCCAACAATGACCTAAGGTACGGTCCGTCACGGAGTCCAACGGACTAAACTTACAATGATCTGCAGTTCACGCAGCAGCCCCACAATTCTAAACTACGCTTTTAGCCGCCTGTGACCTGCTGAGCCTCCCTCGGCGCAAGTTCACGGTCTAAAGCTAAGGCGAGACAAGGATTGCCTAGGGACAGCCTCTCCACATTTAGTGAGAGGCCTGAATCCACTCTAAGAAGGCGCAAGCTCCACTAGAAAGTTACCGGGCGTACTTGTACGAAATAGAGTTACATCACTCTGTCTCGGAATTTGAGATGCTTTCTTTAGCCGATACCTAGGGCACTTTCAAGTCATAAGAACGAGCGTGACGGTCCGCAAACGTCATCGAATATTAGGTTACACAGTAGTAAACATATTTACCACATTCCTTCGGAGTGCCTATTTGCATGTTATGATAGCAAAGTGACATCTACTCTGTAAGCAAAACCCGCGTATGCAGCTAATTTTATCATACAGAAACAATACAGCTCTTTCTGCCCAGGCATAGCTCCCCCGAGTTCCTCTAGTCCACGTTACTTCTGTCTCACTTCTCCTCTTGTTTCTGGCCCCTCCGCTTACATAGAGACCAATAGGTATAGTTAGTGTTAGTGGCACAGGATGAGATTAACGCATAGTCTGACTGATGTGGGCAACTTATTATGGAGTAAGGCGGAAATCTGTACAGGCGCAGCTCCGGGGACATTGTCCGCGCATAAGACGGCTCACCTCTTCTGGCTATTCTCAAGACATGGATCGGCGATGTTGAATGGAAGGCAGATTTGGTGCCGAAGTCGATCAACCGCTGTCAGCAGAATGTGGAAATGCTCGAGTATAAAAAGATATGTCAATCGACTAGATTTGAACTCCATCACAATCAATCGTTCTCGTCTAGCAGATATCTTTCAACCGTCAATCTTGCGTGACCATGCATTCTTTCAACGCCCTCTACGCACTTGCGTTTGCACTTGCCGCCAGCTCCATTCATGCGAGCCCTCTAACCAAACCTACGGACGAAACAGTCACGCTCGATCGCAGAGCCACGGTTGACTGCGGCGGTATGTGTCTGATATTATATTAATTCCTGAATGTACACTCACGTCTAGATGTTAGGCGGCTATCGTTTCCTTACTGCTGCTCAGAATAAAGGGTAAGCTTCAAGATGGCAATGAAATATGTTAACTAGGTAATTAACACTTTCGAAGTTACGATGATGCTATTGCTCATCTCGATGCCAACCCACCATCAACTGTGAGAGGAAGAAACGGAAGTAAGTGGACCAAAATATATAAGCCAAGCTGAACAGTGACACTTTGCTAACACTGCAAAAACAGAGGATTGTATGTTGCTCTTCTGACCGCGATCTTCGTTTTCACTAATTTCTACATAGACCCTGAATACTACGGAGATCAGCCACCAGTTGCTGGGATTCCAGCGTCCTGCAAGGCTGCAGATGTTAATGACCTGCGTATCTACCCGGTATTCGTTCAAGAGACTACGACATTCGTCGACGGCATGAGCCCAGGTCAGGATCGGGTGGTCATTGCGCGAAAAGCTGATGGTACACGCGAAAGGTGCGGCCTTATCACTCATCGAGGCGCAGCCACTGGTCAATTCAAGTGGTGTGGTATCTGAGTATTCTGGAGGCATGCAAACACCTTCAGGGTGCGGTTCAGTGGTGATGGACACGTTTAGAAACAGCCAAAGCCATTCATTTTAGTTATCTATTGCTGGTAGTTGCTTGTATACACACAAACACAAATAGCGTCTGCCGATTTCACTGCTCAAAGTATGCCTGATGTGAGGTGGATGCTACGGAAAATTCGAGCAATTGTGGCGACTACAGGTACAGCCAAAAGGGAGTCATGATTTTAGTGTTGCATCTTACAAGACATTCCACAATTTGTAGATAGAATTCAATAAATTGACATTCCAATTCCTATCAAAATCTTCAATATTGACGATATATAATAAAAGCTAATGAGTTTTCAACGACAGATAGTAAGGAGAAACGTAATCCAGAATGCTATGAGCCCACAAGCAAAGCCAAGTACGCCTTGGTAATTGATCAGGTTCGTACTCAGGTTACCCAAACGCCGGAATTGTGATTGGCTGGCACATTAGACCATAGTGGAGCAAGCGGCTACTTTAAGCCAAAAGCTAGTTGCTCAATACGGTTGCACTTTGGCTAGATGCCTAATCCATTCTTCGCGGAGTTTTTTTAAGTCAGGCTTAAACAATCTGACGTAAGAGGAAAATGCAAGGCCCCCAAGCGAACTCCGTCTCTGCCGCAATGACATTTCGATGATGCTCCGCTGGTCACAAACGAGTACAGAATATGCCCCACCAGGAATAGGCTTTCGCCACCTGAGCCTCGCTGCTGCCTATGGAATGCTCCTCCCAATCTCAAAATTACCTACTTTAGTTCGCCATTTTACAACCCATATTCAATCATCTACAAATTCTCGCGAGAAAGACAGCCGTATTAACACCGAAGATGGCTAGAAACTGGGCGCAAACAAACTGGCTATGCGACCTCTACGGCAAGGACAGCGGCGACGGCATACGAAAGCTACCAAACGGATCCGTGCAGTCGCAACTCGTCAGTATCGTTGACGACTTGCTGTCCCAAAGGTCCTTGCCCAAAGACTCAGCTCCCAAAACAGCATCCCTTATTATGTCCCAAGAAGATGTCGGCACTCCTTGGAGTAACCTATTGGGACTGTGCCTTGACGCGGCTGAGAAGTTTGAAGACGAAAAAGAGTTGAAGGCGCTAGGGGACTACATTGTGGAGCTAGCCAGCCTTCCTGATGCCATCAACGAGGGTCCTGAAGCGAAGACACTGGATGTTGGAGGAGAGACAACGCAAATAGGACCAGGTCAAGCGGTGGTGTTTGAGGAAGGCAAACTTTGGAGAGATCTGCCAACATTCTCTCAGAATGTGACTGAGAGCTTTCAAGGTGAGTGACTACTGGTATAATTTTTACCCTTCCCCTTTCTTACTATGAGCGGCGACAGGGCCTGAGAGGTATCTTGCGAACCTGCGGTCGCCAGCGTCCCCCGACGCTGCAAAGGTGGCCTGGAGGAATCTCAACACCTTTATTGCACTCATCTCTAAGAATCCTGGTGCTCGGGGGATACCCGTCCTCTCAAGCATGGCGAGATTAGGCCTTAAGACCTTGGCCATGGCTTTAGAGTACTCGCCCGACACACGGCTCGGTAAGAACGTCGAGCTCCATGCACCTGCTGCAGCGCAGTGGCTTCGGGTCGCGGGAGACGAGATTGAGAGACTCTGCAGGGATGGCTCTGAGCGAATGACTGCTGGCGATCTTTGGGCGGGGAGCGGAGGAGGCGAAGTGTGTGACAGCGCAAGGCTGCAATTCTGGAGGAATAGGATCACAGAGTCTGGATACTAAGCAGATAATGCAGCGATGGCGAGCGATATTTTCAGGCAAATTTACTTCATGGGGGTCAATACACACGTCAGTGCTTGCTTGGCGTTTCCTTGGAATGGTGAGTAGCACCAAGGGCTGGGTATTATATTGGAAGGGCATATTGCAATTGTTGACTGTAAAATGCTGAAATTTTATCAATGGTTACTATCTTCACGCAATTACAACTTGATTTCACTTCGAAGGTAGACTTAATCCAACGTGCGTGGTGATGAGAGGAATGCGCAATGACTAAGGGGTTGCTCCATGGTCTTGTAAACCCGAAGGTACTCATACCAGCCAGAGCCAGCCATAACAATACGCATTGAGAACTGCCAGGTTCGCTGCCCGAAAGCATCAACGGGTCATCCATCCAAAATCCAGGACAAGTTTCCGGTACCCTACGGTTTCAATCCAGCAAATCCCTACGCCGGATCGAGCCTTATCCAATCACATCCCCGCGCCTCCCGTCGCCGACGTTACTTTACAGTTAAATCAACAACGCCAGACCCTGTGCCCAAGCTATCAACCCATGGAAACATATTCAACCCAATCTCCACTCTTCTTTTAGCCTTTATTTCTACCTCTCCGAATTGCCCTTTGCAGTAACTCTGGTGCAAAACCATTGATCACAGCGTCCAAAACGCGGGTACATCAACCGAACCCATCTAACGTGGTGCCACATGCCCATCAGCTCTTGTGCACCCACTTCACCTATCAGAATTGTACATTTTGCATTACCAAACTATGTGCTATCTAATACAATGATATTTTGAAGAGGATTTTGGATTACAGATGACATATATGGGTCCACTTCCCGCGCATTGTTGTCGATGCAAGTCATGGTACGTCGTGTTCAGGTGGCCGTCTTAGACAGAACTATGCCTCCGCGTTTCGGTAAACTGGCTTTTCATCATTGATTTTGAAGCGATAGCTTCTATTAGCTATATGTTCACAGTAGAGTGTCTCCTAGGCCACGCGATGGAAACAGAACAACGATTCAACCAAAAAATGGGGGCTCAAGCCGCTAAGAGTACACTCATCATTTACAGGTTGTCAATTTATTATCCTATAATTCCTATATTGAAGAAAATGAAAAAAAGAAGCGTTTCAAAGTATCATATCAGTCAGCTGGAGTAAGTGATGTTCAAAGGAGGTTGCTGATCCGAACTGCTAAGCGTTGGCTCTCTTCAATATAGTAGATCAACAAGCTTATTTCTTCCATCCTGGTCTTGACCTAAGCCATTGCGCAGAGGTCTTGAAGCTCCAAACTTCAGGTAGAATCATGGAGGCATCGCGGGCTGTGTCTAGCATCGCGACTGGCGTAAGGGACTTCTAGTGAAAAACCGTGAGCTGAGGCGCGATCGGTGCACAATTCAAACGTAGTAAATCAGGCATTGTTCTGATAGTTTGCAGTAATGTATTTCACGTGTCACATTATTGGTACTATCCTGAATGAAAGGGTTTGAAATACATTGTCTGAGGACATTATAGCATCAATCATAATTGGCGTCTCAAAAACATAAATTTCGAAACGAATTTACGCTTCCCGCGACTTACTCCGCAAAAAGAAGTGCGACCATGATTCTTGTAGCCTCGAAGGCCCCTTTACCCCTTACTAGGGATGCAAAGGTCTCTGGAATCTTCTTTAGGCTGGCAGCCGTATCTGCATCTTGCCAGACCTTGGGGACTGCAGCTTCAATTGTGATTTCCGACTCCGCTTCGCTAGTCCAGTCGAAGCCGATCCGCCAGTTGATCTTGAGCAGGACATGCTGGTCCTGAAGGACAAGCGTATCACGGCCAAGATTCCGATGCAGATCCTTTCGTGAGATGCGCTGTGTTGGTTTGATTTGAGGACGGAGGTTTTCTCTATCCGCACTTGTGTGTCCTGCGACCAAGCGCGCAAATGATGTTTCACATTTGTGCCAATACACGGCGCGTTTATTAGCGATCTCCCAGTACGAGTTGACGGCCCAACATGCATTACCAATATCTTTTTCCTTCGCCCTGCTACGCAAGAATGTGCCCAACTCGAGCTCAGCCCAGGAGGAGAGGTGTAGGATATGCATATCGATGATGTCACTGGCTAAGGCATCAATGACAATTGAAGTTTGTGCTGTAAGAAGCTTCTGTGGGCCCACTATGTCGATTGTGTGCTTTTGATGTACCCGCTTTGAGGAAGGTGCGATTTTGTCACGTGGTAGGGTAAGCCGTGTCGAAAATTTGAACGTTGTAAACATCTCTAGATAGGGCAAAGGATCTTTAAGCTCCACAGGTCTATGCGATGGGATTGATTTCACGGGAGATTCTAGCCGGGGCGGTGGGACAGGTAGGGCCGAAAATGGTAGGAATGAGCATAGTAGGCTCGATACTGGCGCTAGCTGTTCGTCTTGCCTGTCTGTATCGCTAATCTTATAGATAAATTCACTAGAGTTGAGTCAGTCACAGTTTTACCAAACACTGAAAATGACTGCACTTACTTCAGATCGCCTCGCTCTATAGACCCAAGAGCTTGTCCAGGGGCCCGTTGCTGCTCCTTCGAGATTTCCCCCGCACACCTCGAAAGCTGAGCTTCTAACTCTTCTATTTCACGCTGCAATCGTGCCTTCTCTTGCCTTCTCTTCACTACTTCCGGATCTGGAAGCTGGCGGCTCTCTGGCGTACTTTGGTCCTGATCATCGTTGGCGCTAATCTCCACAGTTTCATTGTGGGTTTCTTTCTGGGCCTGGGGCGCTTTCGGCCTCAGAGGCGATTGCTTGACAGTGTCCTTCATGCGCGGTGGTCTCTTGCTGGGTGAAGAGAACAGAATGCCCCGGCGAGGTACATCTTGCTCTTCAAGCCCCCTCTGAGATGGCGTTGTCGGTAGGTCCGGCTCTTCGTCATCTATGATGCCAATCGAGACTGGAGCATCTCGGTGTCCAAATACTTTGCGCGCTCTTGGCGTAACATTTTTTGAATACTGTGTCACCCCAGGCATCGTGCTGTCGGCATTTTCTCTAGTCCCCTGGCTTTGAGTTTCTTGCGCCTCTGTCTCGCCGAGCACAAAAGCACGCGCTTGCTTCCCTCTGGCTACTATATCACTGCGACCGCTTGGTCTTGAGCTTGCTCCAGCAGAAGTAGGGCGTAGAAGGTTTGGGTAGTTGCGCGCAAGGCTGGCTTTTGTAGGCGACGCAAATGAAGGTCGCCGCGGGGGTTTCCTCAACGGGCTCGACTGCCTCTCGCGTTCTTCTGGTGAATTGGTTCTTCTACGTTTACGGGCTGGCTCGTCCATAGCGCTTGAATTCAGATGTCGCGTGCAATCGGCTAGAGATACTTGGAATATCGACGCGTCCTGTGACCGTAATGTAGGTTATGAATAAAAATAAAGAACCCAGGCACAATTTCAGCTTGTGTCGTGAAATAGTGAACGTCGACGCGTCGGCGCGTGTTGTTGCTGATCGACCCCGTTGTCGGCGTTCGTCGCTACAATTGCCGACGACCCTCGGAAATGCGGCGCAAAATGACGTCTCTCGACCAGCTCCATTCACTACCTATCATCACTAATCTTGCTACCGCATTTCCAGTGTCGCCACGTACATGACTTTTAAGGCCTCGGATATGTTGTGATTGAGCAATATTCATAGTCCGCACATAAAAGATCCTGGGCCTCCAACATTGGTCCTCGAAGAATGGACCATATCACACAGCTCGCTCGGCCAGTAGCCCAACGCCGGGGCCTCTGTGCTTCATGTCTCAGATTATGGAGCAATTCGCAAAGTCCATCTATACATAAAAGTTTGGGACTACAAAATAGTGATCGGATACAACGGCGCTACAAAGGCTACATCGCGCCAGCCGGGGAGCAGGCCAGGCCAATAACTGGGTTCTACGCAGGTTGAAGTGTCCGTATCTCCGTAAGTGGGACAAATGCTAACAATACACAGAAATGCTCAAGAAACCTCTGGCACAAGTCCAACCTCTGACTCACACCGATCCCAAACCTCCACCACCCGATGCCCGTCCCAAAACACAGAAAGAGTTGACCCTCGAAAAAGCCCGCATAGTCTTTGGCTCAAAACTTGCCGGTCCGGCTGAACGCAAGAAAGAGATTGCAGAAGCATCAAAAATCATTGCGGGCGTTACAGTACCACCGAAGCCTTCAGAGCCAGACAATTGCTGCATGTCTGGTTGCGTGAACTGTGTTTGGGACCTTTACAGGGATGAGATGGAGGAGTGGGCAGAAAAGAGCGCAGAGGCTAGAGCTGCAATGCAGGCGCAAAGACAAGAGGGCAAGGGTAGTGGTAGTATGGTAGCAGCATCTGGGCAGCCAAGCCATGTTGCTGTTAGTATGGATGACGATGGAGGTGGTAGTGAGACGAATTGGAATGTGGAAACTAGCAAGGACCTATTCGACGACATACCTGTGGGAATTAGAGAGTTCATGAGGACGGAGAAGAAGCTAAAGCAGATGCACCAGAAAGAAAAGACCGCTACAGCTGCCTAGTCTAAGGTTGGACAGTACGCTGGAGGTCATCGTTTGTGGTCGAGCATCGGGTGCAGTGTCGAGGCCGTCAAGACCCTTTCCATTGGCAAGGTCATTGTACGAGCGTTCAAATACCCTTGTTTTATCTTGATTATGCATATTCCATATCACCTCAGTATCAACGCCACATAGCCTCCTTGTGCTCCGGTAATGCAATGTTCCCACAAGCCCCTGATTAAACTAATCTTCACCAACGTCCACACCCTTTGCCATGAGCTCTACCCTCGCCTCTTGTATCTGTGCCATCAATTCCTTGTGTGCCTCCGGTACGTCATTGAAAGTAAAGACTCCCCAGCCGAGCTTGAAGAGAAGGTATGCGCCGAAGGAGATGAGAGCCCAAAAAGGAATCTGGCATAGTGTCAGTATTGGTGGCTGTGTTGCAAGGTATCGGAGAACATACAACAGGGACGATTTCCTTCTGGATTTTCTCGGGGAAGGAGACAACCTCCATGAATACCACGAGGTATAACTGCTATGCATTAGCCATGGGGTTCAAAAAACATTGCGGGAGTTGCCATACGGAGGTGAATAGCATCGCAATGCTGATTGTTTGCTGAGCACGCGTCATCTTGAGTGAATATGGCTTGACAGGTTCGAAACGTGTGAGTACGTGGGAAGGGCTTTGATACTGAACGTGGTCACGACGCTGAATGCTCGGTGCCAGATGGCTCAATTTCTGCCAAGGGATCGCTTTCCAGGGGTCAAGCGCAGCCGATTTGGGCAAGGTTAGCCGTGGTGGGTCGAAGCTTTCCAACAGCGACACACATCAAAATGACATTATGACTCTGATCCCTGACTAGCGATTACAATTAGGATACTCTTCCTAAAACTGAGCTCCTCGAACTTTCGCTAGAGCTAGTTCTGTCGCCAGAGATCTTCAATCAGTATTCCAGAGGATCAGGTGATCGACTTGAGCTCTTTATTCTTTTGGGTGCCTTGCCACAACAACTATGCATCTATGAAAATCAAACCAAATTGCACACATCGTCCTCTCTAGCTCTTCACAATCTGAAATATGTTCTTTTCAGAGAACGAGATACCAGAGTATCTCGGGTCATTAGAGTCCTTGCTTGAAGGTAATCCTGAAGGCAAAGATGCAGAACTGGGAGAATTCTTTCAAAAGCTTCAAGCTTTCGTCCAGGCAGGCAACATTGAGCTAGCCGAAGTTACTGTTCGTATGCTAGGTACAGCTGTCGGAGGTCAAAGTGAGTATTTTCAATTCGGTAAAAATGGGTGGGCTGATAAGTGTAGAGGGATGGCAAACTCCATACAGAGAAAGCGGCATACTGGTCTATGCGATTCATGGTCTATCTACTGGTGATTATGAAAGTCCTTTGGCCAAGCAGTACTTGAGAGTAATTGGCAACTCGGTAGCTGATAACGGTAGTTGCCCTGATCTAGCCTATCAATCAATGATGTTGAATGACTGATAAATGCGTTAGACACAAATAGAGAGGTTGTTGTAAGAAACTTGCAGTACATTACCGCCTGTCTTACATCTGAGGCATTGCAAATCACGGCTTTGGCCGTTCTTTTCAACCTATGTAATGATTTCGGTATGTTACAACGCCAGGCGTGTACTATTTCTGTTAATCCATTTAGACCCTGCCAAAGCTGCTACAGCCGCTCTGAGGCTAGACTCTACCATATCTAGCGACCTTGCGCTCGACAATATACCTGAAGCAGCACTTGACTATGCCATGGACTTGCTGACTTGGACCACGGGAAATCTCACCGCTAGCCAACTTAAAGACGACTTGTCACTAGAAATCTTTACGAACATCTTGAATGTCGCCCTGCAATATGACGAAGAACGTTACCATGAATATGTTGCCATTCTAGCGCACTATCTACAAGATCCAGAGTTTCAGCAAAAAGTAGCAACGCCGACGCTACTTGACGATTTGGTCAGTCTTTTGTTGGATTTTGAGTCTCGAGTGACCTCTGAGGATATCGAAGCCGTATTCAAGGAGCTCTCAATAGCTAAGAACGATGAGACGACAACATCTGAAGGAACTAGCGTTCTGCTACTCACCCAACTTATTAATTCAATCGCCGCAATATCAGCTACCGATGCCTTTGCGCAAAGGTTTAGTGTCACAAGCCAGGTTATTGAAAAAATAAGGACAAAGCTACGAGCGCCAGCGGACTCACCGTCCACAGTATGTGCATGCGTTATGCTGGGAAATCTGGCGATGTCAGATGAAACGTGCATTGATATGGTCAGCATTATGGAGATTCACGTCACGCTGATTGAAATACTTTCGTCCAGCAGCCGTCCAGCACTCCTTTTTGCTGCAACGGGATTCATGCGTCACCTAACATTTCCGGAGGCGAACAGATCGGTGCTCGCCAATGCAGGATTGTTGGAGACGTGCTGTCGCCTGCTGGAACTAAGCGACCCATCCGTTCGTGGAGAAGCAGCAGCCATCCTGTCTAAGCTCGTAACAAACAACTTCCACAATATCGAGAAAGTAGTCTATGGAAAACCGGGAAAGCCGATAAACACAGCCGGCGCTCAGGTTCCCATCGACTCTACTATCCTTACACATATCGTCGAACAAGCCCTCGCTCCATCCGCACCATTGCCCAGCACTGCAATGAAGAACCCAATGATCGAGCTGGGCCGCACAATCGTCGCAATGCTCCGGCATCTAGGTCGACCGAACGCAGAAAAGGATGTTAATGCGGTAAGACTAGAGATGTTCAAAGTGTCAAAGATCGCTCGACCAGTTACTCGGCTAGTACGTCAACGCTTCTATGCCGATGCAAGGGCGGAAGGGCTATTGGGACTTGGACTCATTGCACAGTCACCCGAGGGTGCTGCTTGTGTCGTTGAAGAGCTCAAAGAAGATAGCGGGCTTCTTGAGGCCATCAAAGAATTCGCGAATGGGCAGGATGGAGGCGCTGAGCAGCATGGTTCGGCTGCTGGGCGAGACTATCAGAATGCAATGGTGCTGCTCCAAGCGCTTCGGAATAACGCGGTAAGCAGCTGCAGACAGATTCTAATGGACTGAAACTAACTGAGAGCAGGGAAGCGGCATGGATGCAACACTCTCTAATCAGGTTCTCGCTCTTCAAGAGGAGTTAGGAAAACTTATGGTGTAGACTTGGTTGTACTGAGCATAACGAGGTAACGAATTTCTATGAAAATAGGTTTGGCTCAACTTAAGGATTTTGATAAACTTGGATCCTACGTATGAAGATCACCAATTTTTCAGAAATGCGACCCTTGATGCTGTATTCGCTGTTTTGATTGTCAACTCTCTCTTTCGCGATGATGGTTGCTCCACTTCATCCAAACCTCACCTTCACCACTATCAGCACACAAATAATGATACCTTTACTTGAAACGATCAGATTAAATCTCTAATCTTTGGCAAATAGCAACCCTTTGAAAAAGTGTGAATCAGCAGGTGGCAATCTCAGCCTCACCACTGTTTACAAATTGGTAAGAAGAGTAATCACCCACACTCTGATTGGCTCAGAGGATACACGTGATCGAACCGCTATCTCACGGGGTCCTTGCAACTACGTAGTTGCAACTGGAAGCTGGTATAAGAAGACTGTCTGATATTTGTTTTTCTCCTTCAGAATAATCCTCAGTTTCACAAGCTCTGATAACATTTGCTCACACTCAACCTCGTTAATCACAAATACCCTCACATACACATATCACCAATATCAAAATGGCCTGCTGTGGACGTAACAACGGCGAATGTGTTTGCGCAAAGGAGGCAACTTGCTCCTGCGGCAAGCAGCCAGCTCTCCAGTGCAGTATGTCTATCCTACCCTCATATAAGAGTCGCCCTCATGTTTTCAACTGTTGCCAATGACGTAGCACTCATGCTAATACAATCATTCAGCATGCGACAAAGCTGCCACCGAGAACAAGCTTCCTACGAGCACTTGTGCTTGCGGAAAGCGTGCTGAGAGTAAGAAATACATACTTTATACCTGGTTTGAAAGTCGTCTAATACAAGATTCGTAGACTCGTGCACCTGCAGCCGTGGCGAGAGCAATGGTTCCTCATCCCTCGAGACAGATTTCACTACCAAGAAATAAAGCAGAATGCATGGTGCACTGTTCTCTTTGGCGCTTGACTGCACATGGTACTGAGCATTAGGGGGTCTATGGCGTTTATGGGAGGTTCGAGATTGTAAAGACACGAAGATATCCAGACAGGAGGCTAGCCAAACCATTAATCGACCGGCAGTAGCCTAGCAAAATGACAAAAACCATCTACCATTATGTTTCCCATGTCTTCGGTAGCTCATGTGATGTTGCCGTTACTTTGCAGCATTGTGTAGTGGAACGTATTGTTGGTTGGTTGCTTCTATGTCTGTCAATTCCAACTGGAGAAGAACTGAATTGGTGTAGTGCGAAAAATCAACCATCTTGCACGCCAGTTGTACTGCAATATGCGGTGAAGAGACGTCGTGGTAGTGGAATGGCGGTCCACGGCGCATTCGGCGATGTCTGAGTGCGGAAGAAACCCTCCAGACGGAGTTTAGGCGGGCCCACGCTAAGCTGGTCCCTCGCCGCTTGGCAGCCAGTGTAAACCTCCACCACGATTCCGCCGCCTCTCGCGCGTGGAGCATACGGCTGCATAGAATCTACCTGCAGCATGCTAAGCACTGTCTGCGACTGTCACGTTTCGACTTGTCCTCCTATTTCGCCGTAGCTTTATGATTGACCTCCAGATACCCCAGTCTCCGTCCCCTTTCGCAATTGTCCACCTCCGCTCCGCAGCTCACTCACCGGCATTACCCCTGCCTCGACGCTCTCCCGGGTCCAGCACCTAGACTACCACTCCTGTCGCACTTCCAAACTACTCTCTAAGTGGGAGCCCTCCACCCAAGCCTCCTACCATGGCTTCAGCCGCCGCTGCGAAGATGGCCTCCAGCGCTGGAGGAGGGCTGTTCAGCCGGAACCAGTCGGGCAATGTGCCAACTATGCGAGGTACACAGACTTCCATGGAGATGTTCAGGACGGCAACTTATAAATTGGTGCAGGACTGGTGTCGTTCATTGCGGATCTAAGAAATGCTCGAGCCCGTGAGCTGGAAGAGAAGCGGATCAACAAGGAATTGGCCAACATTCGGTGGGTGCATGATGCCGAACTTTAAAGGAAGGACCGAACGCTAACCGGGTTCTTGTAGGCAAAAATTCAGAGGTATTTTCAGGGCGAACTCTCTCCATGACCTGGTCTAACAAGTGCCCCTCTAGACGGCGGCCTCAACGGCTATCAGAAAAAGAAATACGTCTGCAAGGTACTTCGCTCAGTAGTCAATTTCGAGCATTAATACTGACATTTGAAGCTCCTGTACATATACATACTTGGTTGGAACGTTGATTTCGGACATCTCGAAGCAGTGAACCTCATCTCGGCCACCAAATATTCGGAGAAACAGATTGGATATCTCGCAGTTACACTATTTCTACACGAAGAACACGAACTACTACACCTGGTTGTTAACAGCATCAGGAAGGATCTCTTGGACCATAACGAGTTGAACAACTGTCTGGCACTACACGCCATTGCGAATGTCGGTGGAAAGGAGCTGGGCGAAGCGCTCAGCACAGAAGTGCACCGTCTCCTTATATCACCGTCAGTCTTGCAAAAATCACCCTTGAATGGCACGACTGACACAACACAGGGCATCAAAAGCATTTGTGAAGAAGAAAGCAGCTTTGACGCTGCTTCGCCTTTACCGAAAGTACCCCAGCATCGTACAGAATGAATGGGCAGAACGGATAATATCGCTAATGGATGATCCCGACATGGGCGTAGCGCTCTCTGTGACCTCCTTAGTGACGGCACTTGTTCAGGACAATGCGGAGCAGTACAAAGGGAGTTACGTCAAGGCTGCTAACAGGCTGAAACGAATAGTCGTGGACAATGAGTGCGCTGAAGGTTACTTCTACTACAAGGTTCCATGTCCATGGATCCTGGTCAAACTGCTCAAGCTATTGCAATACTACCCACCTCCCGGTCAGTAGTCATCTCTCCCTATTGACTTGCGGCTAACAAGAGCAGAGGACTCGCATATCCGAAAGCTCATCCGAGAAGCACTACAGAAGATCATGGATTCCGCCTTGGATATGCCCAAGAACGTGCAACAAAATAATGCACAGAATGCCGTTCTGTTTGAGGCTATCAACCTCGTAATTCATCTCGACACTGAGCAAGACCTTATGGTGCAGATATCCCAACGACTGGGCAAGTTCATTGCATCCAGGGAGACCAACGTCCGATATCTAGGGTTGGAAGCGATGACACATTTGGCGGCACGATCAGAAACACTCGACCCTATCAAGAAGCATCAGGCCATCATCATCGGATCTTTGAGGGACAGGGATATTAGCGTTCGAAGACAAGGTTTAGACCTTCTTTACAGCATGTGCGACCCAACAAATGCTCAAGCGATTGTGAATGAGCTATTACGATACCTTCAGTCCGCAGACTACGCCATACGAGAAGAGATGGTACTCAAGATTGCTATCCTAACTGAAAAGTACGCCACAGACGTACAATGGTACGTCGATATATCATTGCGCTTGATTGCAATGGCAGGAGATCACGTTAGTGACGAGGTCTGGCAACGAGTGATTCAAATCGTCACGAATAACGAGGAGTTACAAGTGTACGCTGCGCAGACCATTCTTCAATACATCAAGGCCGATTGCCACGAGACCTTAGTAAAGATCGGCGGTTACCTGCTCGGAGAGTTCGGTCATTTGATCGCCGACACCAAAGGATGCAGTCCGATCGAACAGTTCATGGCGTTGAGCGCGAAGATGCGTGGATGCTCATCAAGCACAAGGGCGATTTTGCTGTCATGTTATGTCAAGTACGTGAACTTGTTCCCGGAAATCAAGCCGCAGCTTCTTCAAGCATTCCGCGCCTACAGCCACTCGCTCGATTCTGAGCTCCAGCAAAGAGCATGTGAATATCTCACACTCGCCACAATGCCGACGGACGACTTGTTGCGGACCGTGTGCGACGAGATGCCACCGTATCCCGAACGAACCTCAGCACTACTTTCGCGCTTACACCAGAAACATGCCACAACCAGCGACAAACGGACATGGGTTGTAGGCGGCAAGGATGCGAATGCAGACATGAAGGAATTTGGTCTTACGCGACAAAACACTTCGGCTGGTGTTAAGCGAAGCTTCACAGAACCCGTATCAAAGGATAATAAATCTACCGCAACAAACGGTGCGAATGGCGCCAACGCCCTCTCAAGCGACCTTGAAGGACTAGACCTGAACATTGATACCAATAAAGTCCTAAAGGCTCCGAACCTTGCGAGCGCAGCCCACTTAAGTCCAGACTGGGAAATTGGGTATACTCGTCTCCTCCTCCGCGGCGAAGGCGTATTATATGAAGATCAGCAGATACAAGTTGGCCTGAGGACAGAATACCGAGGGCAATTGGGCGCGCTTATCTTCTACTTCACGAACAAGTCCTCCTTCCCCATGGGTTCATTCACTACAACCCTCGACAACCGGTCCTCGGACAATTTGAAGACAGACATGAAAGGTCTACCTGACACGTCAATCGCACCTGAAGGCCAAACTCAACAGACAATCATGTTTGAGTGCAAGAATGTCTTCACAACGCCGCCTACTATTCGTATTTCATACCTTGCCGGCGCACTACAAGGTCTCACACTCCAGCTTCCTGTTCTTATCCACAAGTACATGGAAGGTGCCGAACTGAGTTCGGAAGACTTCTTCAAGAGATGGAAGCAGATTGGTGGCGCGCCACGCGAAGCACAGAGCATCTTCGGTCTTGCCAACAAAAACCGGACAATGAACTCGGAATTTGTACAGAAGGTAGTGAAGGGCTTCAAGTGGGGCATCGTGTCAGGAGTCGACCCGAATGTGAGGAATATCGTCGGGGCGACCGTGTTACATTGCAGTGAGGGCAAGTTCGGTTGTTTGTTGAGACTGGAGCCGAACTTCGACACTCAGGTATGTTCAACGATTTCACAAAGATGGAAATTTATCACTAACGGCGTGAAGATGTACCGCATTACGATCCGTGCTACGGATGAGTCTGTCCCGCCCGTTCTGATCAAGGCTATGGAGGAACGACTCTCGCAAGGTATAGAGGGCATGGCGTAATCGTCACGCCCCTTGGTTCATCAGTATCGATTCTCTATGCTACGACTCTTCATGTACTCAAATTTGGAGAAAAGAGCATTTGCCTGTTCATAACGTAATGTTTTTGTTTGGAGACTTGGCGATATCCTTCGGGAGAGTTTGAGGGCTGTCTGTGAAGCATTTCTTGAGAGCAAAAGTATCGAGACGGCATACCCTATCTGCTTTCATTTAGCATGAGCAAACATATTTGAGCGTTTTGCGAGTCCTGTCTGAGAATCCCCCTCTCATGCGCTCGTGCTTTGACCACTTGCAAATGCGGCCATTGTATGTTTCTTACACTGCCTCAATCGTATATGATTGTTGATTTGATGTGACGAATTGCGAAGCCTAAAACGGTGGCGTCCAATGTGCTCAAGGGCGGTGCCTACTCCCGATGAAAAGGGCGGAGTTACCGCCGTTGTGACTCTACGCTAAGAATCTCAGCTGTGGCTTTAGCTCAGCCTCATCAGGCTGCGCCTTTGCATTTGAGCATGTATATCCGTGACCGCTCCCTCTCCTGAACTTCATTCTTCACCTTCCCTATTTCCTTTACTCTAAGCTGTATCTCGTTCGTGCCAGAAGTAATAGCAGGTTCCAAGTCCACAATTTTGATAGATTCGTGGACCATACTACCGCCAAGCACTACGTCAGGAGGGCAATGCCGCCTAAACCAAAGAACATATCTCTGAGCCGAGTGACGAAATCCAAAATCAAGAGTGACAAAGAGACATCGGTCCCTGCGCTGCGCAAATCTCTCCGCTCTCATTCGAAATCTGCGTCTGCATCCGCGGTCGCAACTCAGGCACCTGTCGCACCCATTTCAAATTCATATTCTGTCACAATGCCCATCACTACAGCAAAAGAAACAAGCCCGGAGGAGCAGAAAGAGGATAGCAAACCAGTCTACTTTTGGCGCCCCCATGACGGCAACGGCTACCTCGGACAATGGTACCCGTCCGAGTTCACGGTTGACGGTGAGACGTATGCAACTGCGGAGATGTGGATGATGGTTCAAAAAGCGCGTCTCTTTAGAGACGAAGCTATTGCGAAGAAGATGCTTGCTACCACAGATCCTAAGACGCATAAAGGCCTAGGGAGGAAAGTCAAAAACTTTGACGGAAAGAGGTGGGACGACGGTAAGCATCTCTCTTGTCCTTTTAGAGTGTTTTTTTAAAGGCTGACTTGAATTCTCTTTTTTTTTAGAAAAATTGAGGATCGTGGAAGAGGGGAATTATCACAAGTTCACGTGTTCTCAGGATGCAGCGAATCTGAAAAATCTGCTGTTGTCGACGGGAAACAGAGAGCTGGTGGAAGCAAGTCCGCTGGATAAGATTTGGGGGATAGGCTTTGGTGAAAACAATGCTGGTGCGAATCGGCATCGTTGGGGCCAGAACCTATTGGGAATAGCAGTCATGAATGTTAGAGCGAGACTGAGAGAGGAGGACGAGAAGGCTTAGGATTTGATTAAAGAGGAAGAGGAAGTATTATCGCGAGAACTAACGACTTTCAGAACTGAACGCATTTCATTGATAAAATTGGCATCTGCCTGTTTGGGTTTATAAATTGACGGAAGATATCCCTGCTTATCTATTGCAACGCTCTGCGGGTAGTATAGTATCACTAGAAATGACTATTGATTAGACTTGATTCTTACCACTTGGGAGTTTCAAAGATGAAAACACTTTGTATCGTAGCTGACCAATTGATGGGTCGAGCGAGAACTAGGTTGTGCTCTTGTGTGGCACCATGCACAAGTGGGCAGGGAGAGACCACATGAGATGGGCTGGAATTCTTCAAGACTTAATAGGAACACCAATCAAGGCGAGCAAAGTTATCCAGACAGTCACAGTACTATACAGCGCTTGGGAAGCTGGTCAAGCCTTCTCTTTGAAACGAAAAAAGAATCGTCGTCACCCCAAGGCCACAAAAGCAAGTCCGGATGATCGCCAGCGCACTTCTCTGGCACATACTCCTCACTTTCCAAGACTGCATCTTGAATATCCCGCAAATTATCTCTATACAGATAACGCCTAACATTAGCTTTCTCGATCTCAATTCTGTCTTCAGTCAACAGGCGGTGTTCGTGCGTCATGCGATGTTTGTTTCTCCCCACCCATGAGCACAAGCGTTTTCGTCGCACTCGTCTTTCGTCACCTATATCATTGCGTATGTAACCCTGACAACGCAGGTGTAAGGCGACAATGCCAAGGGTTTCATCGTGCGCAGGTTTCCTATTGGTAGTGTTCCTGCCTGCAAGGACGAGGAAGTGCTGTTCCATGAAGAAAGCGGAGAAGGTACGGCGCCAGTCGAATGATATCTCGCGCTTTGTGCAGCCAACAACGAGATCAACCAGTTTTGTGTCGTGTACATAGTCACGCATCCTGAGATAATAGGGCGGTCGGTCACCGCGGCCGATGCTAGTATGGTCACGAAGCTGCATGAAATAGCTTTTCTTTTCGGCCATAGCCAGTGTGTTCCGCAGCGATGCATGCTCCGTTTCCCATACTGGAGGGCCGGTGGCACTCTGGCTCTTGTCCAAGACCTGGGGTCTGCGCTGCAGCGTCTCTTCACAGTACCGCTCAATAAATGGCAGCCATCCGCGCACCGAGCCATGCGGAGTCACACTTATTTGCTGTATGAAATCTACTTGGCGAAAAACTGCACGCATTCCATTGTCTGAGAAGCAAGCAAATCGCATGGGAAGGCGGACGTATTGGAAGATGGGTCCACCGTAACGATTAATGGTGCTGTAGTACAGGTGAAGGAAGGTATTTTGAATAACGCCATACCGGAAGAACTCGTCGACACAGTCGCGGAAGTAATGAGAAATATTGCGCGCGACGGACCACAGCGTGTCAAGGTCGTTGATGATGTCGAAGACAACAAGCCAGATGTCCACGGGAAGTGCCGTCATGCTGCAGGCGGACGGCGGCAATAGGTACAAAAGGGTGCGCTTGGTCTACAGCTACTACACAAACAAGGCAGGCGGAGCATGGTGATTCCGTTTACTCAAGACCGGTAGAGCAATATAGAAGGATTTAAATCCTGGGCAGACCAAGCATTCATCCGCGGTTAGGGCCAATCGGTGGGGCAGCAGTTGTGGAGAAGATGCGGAGATGAGGGCGAACACGAGAATCACGTGGCGATCTGGTCACGGCCGATCGATTCTTGCCCGAAGCCGAGTCGCAAGGACAACAAGCCTCTGCAACGCCTCAGAGCCCAAGTCATCGCGCATCGACAGTCGTGAGCGTGCAGATTCGAGCACAGAATGTCCACGATGATCACGTTCGCTGCCAACAACGAGTTCTTCAGGAAGCGCAAGCGTGCGTAAACGGAGTCCATGCGCCCGGTCGAGCACGCAGCTAACAAAACCTCAGGAGTCCATCGCGCTTGCGAATCATGCAAGAAGCGGAGAGTGAGTTCCAGTACCGTTGCAACGGTGTGGCTGTCCTCCTAACCGGCCACTAGAAGCGCTGCAGCCATACCTTTGACGATGAGGCAGACGGAAGCTCTTCCCAAAGTGGACACGCACCCAATCCAACCTCAGACCCTCATGCTTCTGCTGCGAACGGGCACTACCCTCCCTATGATCCTAGAGGAGTCCGTGGGGATCCACATGTCCATGGCCATGGTAATTCCACCATGCCGCCGCCGCTCAGTCCAGCGGAAGACCCGCACGCCTCGCAAACCCCACCCAACTTCCTAGGCTACCTGAACCCCGAGGCTGTTCTGAGAGAACAGGTGCACTCTGAACGCGGGAAGGGTGCTCAGTCGCCCAGCATTCCTCCCATAGGCCAGTGGATTGAAGAGAGGGACCAGAGACCGGAGTCGACGCAGGCTGGGTCGGCCTCGTCGCGCATCAATGAGACAGGTCCGCAAACCACCCAGGAGGCTCAAATCTCCAGAGCCCTCCAAGAATACTTAGATGCTGTAGGTGTAGACATTCTGCCCTCGCGCAGGAACCAGTATGCTCTTCTCGAGATCTACTTCGCTTACGTACACCCACTTCTTCCGCTTGTCGACAAGGATCTCTTCTACGAGCAGTATGCTCATGGACGAGAACCGCGCATGTTGATGCAGTCGATATGCATCGTAGCATCGAAGCATGCGAGTGCAGCAAAACATTTGTGTCTAGGGCCCGACGCCCAACCCCTCAGCCCCCGAGAGTTCTCTCAAAGACTGTACAACGCAGTCATCGTTGGCATCGAGGCGAAGCTTGAGAAGAATCGTGTTGTCCTCATCCAGGTCCTAGCTTTGATTTCACTGCATTGTGAGGGTCCAGATGGTGCAGAGCAAGCATCCATGCATCTGGCTCAAGCCATCCACCATGCTCACACATTTGGGCTGCAATTTGGACATCAGTGGAAGAATCAAAGCTCGGAGTCACAAGGAAATCTAGAAGATGTCTTTTGGTGCTTGTGGAGTTTGGACAAGATCAACGCGTGCATGAACGGAAGACCGTTGCTCATGCACGACCGCGACAACAGCTTGAGACATTTACCGACTGATCCTGAGAAGCGGTCGAGTCCATTTGGTATTTGGCTTCAAATTTCAGAGATGCTGGACAAAGTTATCGACTATTATAGGCCGGGTAGGGCTGCAGAGGAAACAGGCTGGGAAGGTGATGACTTCTTGGGATTCGAAGAGATGGTGGGTGACGGAGAGGACAAGCTCGATGGTCCTATTATGAGTAAGTCGCTTCAGAAATGGATTCCTCACCTCGTTGCTAACACCAACTAGGCCTTCTCTCACTATTCCACCATACCATGTGCATGGCCTCTCATAAATCCCTTTCGATCAACGCACCGGTCAAATCTACCCCCTCCTACGTCCGGCAAAGTCTATCAGCAACACGAGTCATCCATCTCCTGAACGCCGAATCTCCAGAACTCCTTCCACCTCTTCCTCTCGTACCATACGCCCTTGGAGTGGCTCTTAGTGTTGTCTACCGCCACTTCCGTTCTCGTCGGCTCAAGGTCCACGTCAACCGTGCTACTGAGGAATTGAAGCAGTGTGTTCGACTCCTTGATCGACTACGCAATGCCTGGTGGTCAGCGGGAACGATGGCGGATTTAGGACGTGCAGTGCTAAGTAATGCTGCCGGTAGGACCACAAATGCAGTCAATACGCCAGCAACTGTTCCAGCAGAGCCTCGTCAAACAGAAACGAAGACTGAACCTCCAACACCACAAAGTACGCATGGCGAACAACCCCTGTCCCACTTATCACAACAGTGGTCGCAAAATCTTGACACACAGATCGACCCCCGCCTTCAACAACATCAGCCTACCACACCAATGACGAGCCTGCTCAACCCGATACCAGCCACCACACCCGGTCAGCACCCAACGAGCAGTGAGCGCGCCGACCGAGCGCCAATGGCCCCTGCTGGCTTCGGTTTCGCAGAGCAATCGCCAGATTGGCTGAATTTCGACAACGCGTTCGAAAATTTCGAGAACCTGCTGGGTAGTTCAGGTGCAGATATGAGTATCGAGTTGTTCAGACCACTGAACTATGAGACGTTGGAGGGCTTTTTAGATCCTGCAGCTTGATTACATGGCATTTACTTCGCCCACTTGTATGTTATTATTTTTGTGTCGATATTTACCTTACTGTGGAATTAGTGCAGTTCAAGTCCAAAACTCGGGTTCAACCCGCATCCCATCTCCTCTGAAGATATACGTCCAACATGTCTTTGATTGCTGCAAATGTCTTTTGCTCGTGGCTGCTCGTTGTTTCCCTACCTGAAGGAAAACCAGGGGTAACTTGTAACTTTGTGGACGGCCGTAGTGGAATTGAGTCTGTCCTCGTTTGTTTTCGATTGATTTTGACTTACCAATGGCAGAATGTGAAAAGCTTCTTTTCAGTGCTTTCGTAGAACGTATAGTACATGTACAGTACGGTTGAAATACCTTGGAATGAGCCACAACATCCAAGACAGTGGTGCTACGACAAGATCTTAATAGGTCTTAGAGTGATACTGGTTTGCTACGCAATCATTTTAAGGTGGAAGGCTTTGGAAATCGGTCCAAGCTGTACAAATAACGATAAGAGCTCGAAGACGAGAGAGAAACGCCTTCGCCATCACTGCTGGCGGCCTCAGTGTGTTCAGTCTGGCATGGAGACGGATGAGACAATGAATCCAAAGGGCCAAATGTATGTGTCTACGTGGGAACATTGAGCAAAGAAGTGAAAACCCAAATGTGGGTGGAAAGTATCGCAAGAGGGCGAGGCTCGTTTCCCCTGAATTCTCACTTGCCTCGTCTAATTGCGGAAGCACAAGCGTATCCCCGCATCAGTGTTCCCGTCCCGCTTTTTATGCTTCATGCTTTGCATATTCCAAGAAAGGAGGCTATGGTAAGCTTTTTTGGGGGCGCAAACATGTGAGAGGCATACAAGACTTTGCCGTTCTTGGCTCTTGTCAATGGAGCATGTCGGCATTGCTCGGCAAACATGATGCAAGAGGTACACCGCATCACGAGGATCAAGACCAAAGAAGAGCTGGAGATAAGCCCTAGGCTTTCGGAAATATTTGCTGCATTATCGTCACTCCAAGGGTATACCGGTCGTCATCAGTCATAAGAACTTGAATAGGAACATATGCCCTTTAGTGTTACCATCCTTCCCCCAACACCAAATGTGCCCTAGTATGTATACCTGAAACTCTCGAGCCCTTCGAGCACAATCTCGCCTCGGTCAGCCTGCTTGTTCTTGCGCCAGTAGAAGAGCACCATCAGGCAGGACGAGACAATCAGGTAGAGTTGAGCACCAGTGACAGCCCAGAGACCAGTCCTGTAGTGAGGCACCTCTTTCTCCATGAATACTGTGGAGGCGTAGATACCACCAATGGCACCGAAGCCGACCTGCAGACCAGATGCGACCCTGCATTCATTAGCAAATGTATGTCAGATACTAGCTCTCTGTAGGACTTACATGCGGAGACTTTGGCCGCGGATGTTGTTCGCCTGCCATGCCAATGCCGTGGGAATGTTAGCATTAGCACCTGCAAGACCCATGAAGATACCGAAGTACCGAGCCTCGCCATTCTTGGAGTAGGCCACGATCATCAGTCCAACAATGCCGGTCAGCGCGTTGATGATGATGAATGGCGAGCGCATCTTGAATTTGTCTGCAGCCCACGAGCAGAACATGACCCACGGGACAGCGGCAACAGCTGGTGGCGCGGACATCAAGAAGGTCTTCTTGACACTGTAGCCCAAGGAGCCTTGCAAGATGATTGGAATGAAGAATGCCAGCGCATATACGATAGTGGTGACTGCAAAGAACTTCATCGCGAAAGCCCAAAGTTCCCAGCGCGAACAGGCTTTGAGGAACTTGGCCATGGTAAGCTCGTCATATTCGGCATCATGGCGATCACGCTCGAGCTTATCCTGAATAGATTTGACTTCTTCAGGCTTGAGGAAGGGCATGCGAGATTTGTAGACTTTGTCAGGGAAGTCAACGATGAGCAGGCGACCGAGCACAGCCAAGAACATAGTCATGGCGCCATTGATAATAAAGATCCTTTGATGAGTTAATCATGCTCAGAGGATGTAATAGAGAGAAGCGTGAGTTGGAGAGCTTACCATCGCCAGCCTAGCCAATTGTTCTTGCCACTCAGCTGCATGCAGCCATAGGCAAGAATCGATCCGAAACCATTGGCGAAGATGTTGATACTGTAGAAAGCTGCCAGGCGTTTTTGAACTTCAAAGCGAGTATACCAGCAGGAGATGAGATAGACACATCCGGGGAAAAAACCAGCTTCGAAGAGTCCAAGCAGTAAACGGCATACCACGATGTCCTAAAGCAGATTAATATCAAGTTCACACTACCTGTGTAGAGTCACTGCTTACCTCCCATTTCTTGGCAAAGCCGGCTCCAAAGATTACAAGACCCCAGGACATGCACAAGAAGCTGAGCCAGTTGGCAGCGCCGACCTTGCGAAGTACCAGGTTGCTGGGAATCTCGAAGATGAAGTAGGTGATGAAGAATACGAGCAATGCAATAGAGTATCGGTCTCCAATGTTGAACTTGAGCTCTTTGTTCATACCAGCAATACGGGCGGCTGAGATCTAGTATCTCGTTAGCAACCATAGTTAAACCGATGATTGGAATGGGAAAGTCGCACATTGATACGATCGATAGCACTAATGGCATAACAAGCTCCAAGGATAGGAATGAGTCGCCAATCGGTCTTAAGACTATCTAGGTATCAGTATTGTCAGATAAACATTCAAATGGTCTCTCACGTTGCTCTCTTCACAAGCTTCTTCTCGTCTTCAGTCAAGACATCGTTGGTGCTGACTTTCTCAACTTCGTGTGCTCCTGCACCCTTTTCCACGCGCTCGACATCGCTATTACGTGCCATGTTTGGTTACAGATAATAATTAGGAACCAAGAGGTAAGAAGTAAAGTGAAAATATAAGGGAAAAGGGTGTCAACAAAAAAAAAGGAATATCAAAACCCAGTGGCGTGGTCGTTGGACCCTGTGTCAAGACAAACGGATTATCTCTTCAAACTATATCCTTTATATGTGCACGCCCACTCCAACATCCTTGAAGACCATCTCGCACACTACTCTCTCCTTTCCTCTTTCCTTTCCGTGCACACCCATATGCCCAGCCACCCAAGCCCTTGGCGACGACCATGCATTCATCTCATGATTGGCCCGTGCTTGTTCAGCACCCATTCCCTATCCCCTCCCCCGCATTCTGCCAACACTACCCTAGGGAAATCCTTCGAGGCTTTCTAACGCCATGGTGAGACTGGATCTAAACACAGTGACAAGGATTGCTACCGCGGTTCTCACGACAAAGATACCGAGGATGTGAGTTTTGTTTGCGTGACCTGATGGGACAGACCCGATATTTTGTGCGGCCAAATTATTGTGTACAGCGCCGCCCCGCTTGTCAGGACAATATTCAGCTTAGAGGACGGTGCGTGGCGCCCGAGAGTTGCGGGACGTGGTATGGGCGCTGTAGTTGTGTTTGGGATGTGTCCTTGGGCTGGCGATTGGTGCGGATTGGTCAAAAGCACGGAGATGAAAAGGGTCAAGCAAGCAACACAGCTGAAAGGGGTAAAAATACACCAACAACATCATGTCGAATAGCCACCCTAGACGCGTGAATATCGATGTGAAAAGGAGCGAATTGAAACATGCAGGTTGGAACAGCCGGAGCAAGTCTGAGAGGGGGCAAGCGTAAGTTGACAACATACCGAATAAAGCCGTGGATATTGGCAGCCTCATTAGGCAACGGCAGGGCGTCCTGCCGCCTGGTCCACGTATTCGGCTTGCATGACCGCGCGTGTGGACAGTTTAATGTTTCTTTTTTCGCTTCTGCTAGCAGCCAAACATTCTGATTTCGTTTGAAGCGATCGACATGCCTGAGCAAAGTCCAGACGTCTCCAAGACCATCACATGCACCGTAATAGATACGTAAGGGATGCACTTGACGTGTGGCGTCAATCCAAATGATGTTGCTAAACTAGAGACTAGTTGGCGATGTGGACAAAGCTAATGAGGCGCCGCCCTTTCCCCGCGAACTAGATGCTACGCTTGAAGACTGCTTATTCTAACGGCGGAAAACCGACTTGGTAGAGATGCGTTTCTTGTCCCCTCAGAAAGTGCTAGTACACAGGTGCCGCAGCCTTCGCCCTATATGGCTCTTCCAACAGCTTGACATCCTCATCGCTCAACTTAAAGTGCACGACTTCAACCGCCTCATCAATCCTCTCAACGCTACTCAGCCCCAAAATCGGATTCACGCCTTTCTTCAAGCTCCAGGCGGCAGCGACAGTGGCCATGCTCTTTCCCACCTTCTTACTCACCTCTTCCAAGCGATCCACAACCGCTTTATCACTGTCCTGGTACACTAGACTGGCAAACAGGTTGGTTTGTCCACGGTGTGTAGATGTTCGGGAGCTCCAGGGCCGCGCAAGAGCACCCTGGGCAAGGGGAGACCATGGGATCAGTCCGATGCCAGCGTGAGCGCAGTAGGGATGCATTTCACGCTCCTCTTCGCGATAGAGCAGGTTGTGGTAATTCTGCATGCTGATGAACTTGTGCCAGCCATTGCGACTGGCGATGTTGTTTAACATCTGAAATTCCCATGCCGCCATCTTTGGTATTGGTCAGCCGATCGTTGATGACACTCTGGGTGCTATAAACTGACCGAACTCGCACCGATGTAGCGCACCTTCCCACTTTCAACAACATCATTGAGGGCCTTCATGATCTCTTCTGGAGGGGTCTCGCGATCCAGACGGTGGATTTGGAGAACGTCAATGTAGGTCCCGAGTCTACTTCATGTCAGTGTCTGTCCTCTCTTCACTCACACCAAAAAACAAATGGACTCTCCGCAACACTCACCTCTTCACACTAGCATCGACAGCATCGAGGATCGCCTTCCTGCTCAACCCCACACGATTCACCATCCATCCATCGTTCACCATAGCTATTTGTGGGTTATATTTTCCGCCCTCATTAGTCTTTGGATCAATGCCAAAGTAGCACTTAGTAAGAATCACCAGCCGCTCCCTGGGGATCTCATACTTCGTTATCGCTTTCCCAATGATCTTTTCCGATGTACCCTGGCCGTAAAAATTCGCAGTATCCCAGGTGTTGATACCGCGCTTGTACGCATGATACAGCAGGGGCAAAGCCTGTTCCTCAGGAAGAGTCCAAGGTTCGCCTTGCGAAGGGTCGCTGTAGCTCATGGCGCCTAGTATAACTTTCGAGATCTTGAGACCGGAGTTTCCTAATCTAAAGAATGTCAGGCGTGATTATCGTGATGAGGGAATCGACGTACCGAGTGTAAGTCATCTCCAACTGCTGTGGTACATCGTCAGATGCGGGGCGAACGCTATCCACGAGCTCGGAAAGTTTGGATGTCATTTTGCTTTATCAAGAGAAGAAGTAGGTTCAATTGAGTACTGCTCAATAGCATGGAATATGGTGAAAGGCCAGAGTTTAAATACTTCTTGACGCTCGGCTCGCTTCAGATCCAATTCCTGAGTTAAATCTCTGCCCACCAAGCTTCTAGCAGTCCGCACAAAACTGAACGGTCTCACTTTTTCGTCCGACTGTTCAGAAGAGAGCCTCTCTTAGGCGGTCCAGTCTCAACTAGGAACAGTCATGAGGCATGATACAATACGCGATGAAGTCAGCATCCTCCATGGCTATACAATACAGCACTACTCAAGCTGCTATGGACTCGATTGGCTTACTTTGTAGCGTTTCTGTTTCAAATCTAAAGAGCAGACGGAGATGAAGGTTCGTGTCTGAATATTACTTGATTTGGTTACCTCCCGCAGGAGATAATGTAAAATCCGAGACGTGAAGTTTAGTCCGGCAGTCCACCGCCTACCAAAGAACCCCGCATTTAGCTAGGGTATCAGCCCTCAGCAATCAATACTTACATCATGCATCCTCAGGGAAAAAAGAGTACCAAATAAGGTAGCCTAGATAGATTCATAAGCTTTTGCCAGTCAAGCTGTCGATTACAGAAGCCCTTGAAGCCATCTAAGTTCCCCTACTAAACACAAGGTCGCAAATTGATCCTGTCTCCATATTCAAAAAGACCAAGCGACCATTTCCGTGGTGCATAGGGTTATCTGTGCACATGAAGACACCTTTTTTGACTGGAAGGTTTGCCAAAAAAGATTGGACACTGTGGGAATTGAACCCACGACCTTTCACATGTTCTCACATTTTTAGAGTGCGAAGCGAAAATCATACCCCTAGACCAAGTGCCCCTTGGTGAATTGTTGTACAGTTAAAAAAATTATATTTTCCATAACTTAAAATAAAAATATCATATGTCGTCTGTTAATCATCAAGTGAAGAATAGGCTGGGCTGCGGTGGGCAGGGCAACAAGTTTGGCCATCATAGTGGGGTCAACTACGGTTGAAACTCGGCGCAAGCAGATTAGCCCTGGAAAACCTTTGCGACTGTTTATTATTGACAACAAAACGATGTGAAGCTATTTATGTTGTCTTGTTCCAATGTAGTCCCCTTGGGTGAAGTAGCAGAGTGGGCGACAGAGTCATGAACTGTTGCGTGAGTACGTTTAACAATGCACAAAGACAAAAGACCGAAGTGGACTGAGCGTTCTAGCGATGGACTCTGGCTAGGCACAACTACATCTGTCCGAATGAATTTGCTCTATGCTCTGCCTCAATCACGCATGTCACAATTGTTTTAGTAGCTTAGATATTATGCCAATACTTTATGAAGCCTTCATTGAAATTATCTATGTTTCCAATATTCATGCCAGACCTTAGCTATCAAATGCTGGTCGTAAGACATTAACTGAAAAGACTCCTCCTTCAGCACCTCAGTTCGACACCATCTGTGCAGCCTTGCCATCTAGTTCATCAGAATTAAACCTTCTTACTCGTCGTCTCCTCGGCATGCTTTGCCAGCGGGTGTGTAGGGTTCGAGCTCAGCCCGCTCTTCTGGTCATCAGAAACCTCCTTGGCGTTTCCCTCTGCGGGTGCACCGCCCTGCTTGTTGACGTTGACTGTGGTTTGGCCGGCCTGCGCGTCGCTCTGGCGCTCTGGATCGGGAGACTGGCGGCCGGGTTGGGGAGCGGACATTTTGATAGTGTAGGTTTGGCTGAGAAGAATTAGATGGAATTGGAGGGAGGAATGGGTAGAGCGTTGAAGAAATGGTTGGAAAGTGGAGGAGTTCCGGGTATGGGAGGCGTACGTTGTGTTGGGTGGTGAGGTGGTGAATGGTCTTCAAGGACGTTAGCTCTACTGGCTCTCTATTGAACCGCCACACTTGATATGACTCACCGTAAGATTGAATTCGAATTTATCTGCAGTCTTCTTGAGGTGTTTGAAAACTAGAAAGTCGCTGCCCCGCGTCGCTTTTCATTGAGAATGCGGCCCCACGACTGACGTCACAATCAGCAATCGGTCAACTGCACATCACCGACGTCAACCCTCATCAAATGTCGCGCCATCCGCGTCAATTATGCGCTTACAAAGCCATAGTTGTTGGTCGCCAATATGCAGGGTAGGCCTGTAGGGTGTTGATGTGCGAATGTTTTCGGCAGTACCTCTTACCTATTGGGAGAAGACAACGGCTGTCCTCGGAGATACAGTATTACAACCCAACAAATGCGTGTAAAATGGTTTCGATATCCTCATGTTGTGTATTGATGTAAATTAGCCAAGACGGTTCTAACTCCTCTTTCCCATCTCTATATCCCCATCACCGCCATCTTCATCATCATCCCATTCCCCTCCCTTTAGCCTCTTTCCAACCCACAATCCCATCGCTGTAGCAGTACTAGCCGCCAGGAACCATCCTTCAAACCATCTCTCCGTAAAGCCTGGTTCCAGTGGAGCACCAAGAGCATCGCCAATCTTGCTCTTCATCTCAGGAGGCAGATTACTCCTCAATAGCAAAGCAGAGCTAATCACATATGTTGCCGCAATCTGCGAGATAATCAAAGCAAAGTTGGTCTTGGTGTGATGTAAGATACCAGGAACAACACGTGCGAAGAGGAAGAAGGTTTGTAGCACGCTGTTAAAGGAGAGGAGAAGCATCACACCGGAGAGCAGGAAGGAGATGGTGCGACTCCATGCTACGCGGTCGATGGTCGGGTCCCAATGTTTAGCGAAGAGGGCCAGAAAATTGTTGATCGGATCACTGCTGGAAAAGCTGGCGTTGGGGGAGGAGAAGCGACGCAGTGTAGTGAAAGTAGTTGCTGCGATGCGATACGCGCAGTATATCGCGAAGAAGTAAGAGACCATGTTGATCACCCGTCCATACACAGTGTGCGAGCGCTGTTGAGAGTGGCGCCGGCTTTGAAGAACTGTCAGAGAGTTTTGGAGCGAATGACGCATTGTCTCCAAGCCCTGTATCTCCAGCTGTAGCGTGTTCCGCTCTTGCACGTCTGAATTTCCTCGGATCGTACCTACGACTCGACCCATGAAGCCCTGCTGTGGGTGGTCCGACAGTTTCCGCTCGACAGCGCGAAGCCGGCTTTCTTTAGTTAGGAGCATGTCGTTTGTCGCCTGTATGCCAGCTTGTTTGCGACCAATGTCTGAATCTGTTACGGGGCGGTATTTGACACCGAACGTTTGCCAGAGCGAAGAGATTGCAGCAAACCCAGCTAGTGACGCCATCAGACTAATGCCGATGATGCCAATCCGCTCCAGACAGCCCTCACTGAATGTATGATCGTGCAAATACGATTCCTCATGCAGGTAGGAGCCTAACAGGCCTCTCCCAAGATACCAAAAGCCTGCAAGCCATGCGGCCAGGCCGCAGACCTCTAGCACCCAAGCTGCCCTTCGTCGTCCCTTTTGTTCCCCGCCAACATTCAACCCAGCTCCTGACACTATGGAATGTATTTCAAGTGCGGGCGTCGCAACGATGAGCAGAAACAACAGTGACGGGAGCGTAATCTTGAGGGCCAAGGTTCGCGTGGCACGGTTCACGGTGTTCGATATCTCGCACAGGATGAGCTCGGCGAGGACAGCAGAGAGTGCAAAGTTGGTCGAAAACACAATGCTTGCAAGCGATCGTGCATTTGGTCGGATGATCCTAAAGACAGACGCTCGTTCGCGCAGTGCAATACCCGGCAAGTGTGCGCCATCATGGTGGGCTTTGCGGTCTGGATGGCCCGAGAGGATGGGGAAGAGTCTGTGCGATACGGCGACGGCAACGATCAAAAATGTCAGGATGAATGGAAGGGCCGATATGGCGACTGCCATGGGGCTTCGATGCAGTGCATACTCCGGAACACACTCATCGCAATCGTCGTCAAGAGGCGGCAGCATAGGGTTGGGCGGTGCTTCGGAAGCGGAGGTTTATAGGTGTCTTCACTGCCACTTGGTCCTTGTTATGGATGACATGCGTGCATCCATCGAGTTAGGGACAATGTGTAACGGCGCTGGCGCATCGGGAGTCCCTGTGCGAGGTAATTGCAAGTGAGGGATAGGTGCGAGGCCAGGGACGCGCATGTGTTTCGTGACGCTACTGCCAAGCGCCGAAATCTAACGTCATCACGTCGATCAGGAACCAGGGTATGGTAAGGCAGCTCTAGACGAGCAATCTAATCGTCTTCAGTCACATAAGTCCTTATGTCCATCTGGCTTTTTCAACAGCTATGGCCACAAAAATAATAGTCTTCAACACGATGATTGCATCCGCTTCCTTCCTCACGCATGCAGACCGGTAAAGAAACCAAATCCTCCTTGGCTTGCACTGAATAGTCCGTCCTTTCGCACCCAGCTGATTCCCTTGCCTACTCACGATGTGTTTGGCAGGAACATTAGTCCCTGATGTTACAGAAACTATGGTAGCACAGGACTTCTCCTCGTGACAATGAAAGAAGATACTGTGGGTATTTCTATGTGCCCTCGGACTTTTCCTGTGGCCCAGGCTCGTGTGTTGGCGCTTCTTGTTCCACTTCAGGCGTGGGAACAGTTTTAGTTCCTTCAGGCAGATTCTCGCCACCGGACATCGTATCGGTCGTCGTGGCCTTCTGCTCATTGCTTATATTTAAATCCCCCGTACCCTTTGTCACTTCGTCAACATGCGAACTTGCTGTATCTGTCAGCACACCCCCCTGGTCCTCATCGTCGCTACTATTAGATTCACTGCTGAGTTCAGGACTGTCGAGATTCTGCAAATGTGGACTCTTCATAAGTGGAAGTGCGGGGCTCCTGGGGTCATCAACCAGAGTGCTGTTGCCGGTTTCTCTGTCGTCGTCGTCGTCATCGTCGTTGTCGTCGTCGCTATTCTCAGCATGTGCCACTTGTGCCAATGGGTGAGCGTCCACGGATGGCTTCTGAGCATTGATTGCCGCAGCAAGTGCCGAAGCCTCTTCTTCGTTCGCAAAGAAGCTATTACGGGGACTGTTAACATCAATAAGACTTTCGCTTTTTGCCAGAATCTCTCTGTAGCCCTGTCGGTCTGGGTCGTTTGCTCGTTTGCTCCTCGCCTTGTCGCGTTTCGATGTAGGACGGACCACAATGACGGGAACGGGCGAATGTTGTAGGCAATACTTTGAAACACTTCCGGGCAGCAAACCTTGAAACCCACCAAGGCTCTTCCCTCGTGTTCCAACAACCAGAATGGCGGGCTCGTAAAGATTGATCTATTCCCTTGTTAGACTTGATTTTAGTGATATCCACGTTGAATCTCACCATATCATCGATCACCTTGTTTACCTTGCCAATAGAGAACTCCAATATCAGATTGATAGCCTTGTTGTCGTGGTTTCGACTTTGTATATCCCTCATGGCCGACTCGGCTTCAGTGCGGTAGCGTCCAGTCTCTACACTCCGGTCTCCAGCGATCGAGTCCTCCTTCTCCACAACTCTGAGGCACACGATTTCGTCGCCGTCATCAACCAGCTCGTTGATCAGCCATTGCAGAGCGTAGACTGAGTACTCATTCTCGTCAAAGCCGCACAAAAATGTCCGTGAGCGCTTCGTGTACTCGTAGTCCTTATGTTTTGCTATGAGCGTAAATGAGCTTTCCTCAATGAAGTCTGCGGGTTTGTCGAAAGTGTCGAAGGAAACACGGGGTTGAAAGACACTGTGTTGAAATCAGCTTCAGGAGCCATGAAAATGGGCGACTGAGGAACATGAGAAGGCTATAAAGCCTGTTGCTCGCTCTGAGAGACACCCCGCGAGCAATTATGCATACTCCGCCATGATTATTCGTCATACATGTTGTGGAAGAGAATTGAAGAAGGCTGAGAGCGGGCGGAAGGACATTAAGATATACTGCAGGCCCTGCGGGTCCTGCGGGGTGTCTACAACAAGGGCCAAACTTACGGAGGGGGTGGTGGTGACGACAGGCGACGCTTTTCGCGCGGTTTCGGACTCCCTCTTGGCAGCGACGCATTTCTGTGGGCCAGAAACTGAATAGACGGTCGACGTACTTCGTCCTGGAGGTGCTGTGCGCCTGTATGAAGCAGCTGAGGGCTCACCGTGTAGGCTTGTGGCGACTTGCGAGTTGTTGGAGATGCATGCCGTACTCCCCCCGACGTGGGGGAGGCGCTCATTCTGGTATTGAAGGAAATTTACGGGCGCGAGGGCTTCGGGTAAGCCCAATCGCAGTCGCGGAGAGTGTCAGAACGGTCTGACCGCGAGAAAACTGCTGGCAGCGTGGGCTTCTGCAGGCAATCGGTGCTGCTGTGCGTCGTGGAGTAATCTTGGCGCGGGGGGAAGAGCTACTGCTGGCGGGGTACTCGAGGACGGAGTGGAAGCGCAGCAAGAGTTGGTCAGACTGTGTATGATTGTCGTGTGAGAAGAGTGAAGTGTCTCGGAGGAAAGTAACGGTGAATGCACTGCCTGATGCGGACGGCGGCAGCGCTTGGCTCCTTGGTGTTGTCGCGCCAGACCATCGTTTGCATGATGTCTCTCCAGACCCTTGCCGCGGGGAACCGCCGGGTGGAACAGCATGACACGTGAAGACAAGAAATCAGGTCATCACGAACAGAACTAAAATGCTCTTCATGCTCTAATATATGGGGCACATTTTGGATTTCTAAAAATCGTAATAAACCTGGAGGAGGTCATGAGATAGATGTCATTATCGTCTTCACAATCCAAGTCTAGATGTCTATAAAGAATGAGGGGGCGCCAGATTGTCTGTTAACTCAAGCCAAAGACTTGAGTTCTCCCTCTGTAGCCTTGCCAGCGCCAACAAGTCGCTTGACTTCGTCTTGGAAGATCAGCTTGATCTTGCCAGCGTCCTTCTCATTGTTGAGCTTGCTCGTTAGCTCAGCCAAGTCTTCATTATCGATTCTCGTGATAATGAGATCAACATCGTTCAAGGCACTGTCGATTTGAGCGGCGGGAGCATCTCCAGAGCCATGGAAGTAGTTGGCGTCCTTAACCGCGCCACGAACAACGCGCTTGTTCTTCTTTGCAGCGTTCTTGGCAGCCTCTTTCGCCTTTTTGTTGTCGACCTTTGCTGCCTTCTCAATTGCCTCCTTCTCAGCTGCCGCTTTCGCATCCTCTTCCTTCTTCTTAGCTGCCTCTTCCGCAAGACGCTTCTGTTCAGCCTCCTTTTCAAGTCGGCGCTTGTTCTTCTGTGCGCTCTCCGCTTGACGGAACTTCTTGATGCGCTCATCGAGAGCCAAAGCGTCGTCAACCAGCTTTCGGAGACGGGCCGTGTCCTCGGTCTTCTTCTTGCGACGAGCAGCCTGGTTCTTGCGCTCTACATGGCGTTTCTGGTCACGATTCTCGTTGTCATCTGGAACGTCTTCATCAAGATACTCGAAGGTTCGCCAGCTGTCGAAGTTGTACCAAAAGTTGTAGAAATGCTCCACCTCCTCCTTGGTGCTCTTATCATTACCGAGCTTGGGAACCGGTTGAATGTTCGAGAAGCGACCCTCAGCCTCGAAAACCTTACCCCAGAGCTTATAGAAATTACCCTTCTGCGTTGCCTTCTTTGTTGGTGGTTCGACCTCAGCGCCCTCGTCTACGGAGTCGAACTGCCTCCTCCTGACAGGGTCCGAGAGCACCTCAGTTGCCTTCTGAATGCACTTGAAGAATTGGTCATCCTCGGTGCCGCCGGCAGCGGCCTTCTTGTCGGGGTGATGCTTGAGCACCTTCTTGCGGTGGGCGCGCTTGATTTGGTCCTCAGTGGCACGGTATCGTAGGCGGGTTATTCCAAGTACGGCGTAGTGATCTTGCGACTGATATAACATTAACATGTGCACATTTTCAAGCAGGCAATGGTGTGCTTACTTTCCAGTCTTTGGCCTCGCGCTGCAGCATGAGGGGGTCCTCGGGCTCGTCGATGTCATCAGGATCCTCCTCTTCCACCTTCTTCACATTGGCTGAAGCCTGAATGCGCTCGTCCTCAGAAAAGGTGCGTTTGTGGCGCTTCTGTATAGACAACTTCGTCAGTGCTGAATATGAGGAGGGCCTTCAGCGCGACATACTCTGCGGGCATAAGCAAGGAAGTGCGGGCCCACAGGCTCGATGTTGCGATCGTTGGCCTGGCTGAGCTGACCGATAGACTTGAAGTCCTTTTCACCTGCCCAGCCCTCAGGCAGGACGGGCAGTGGCAGCGAAATCTCGACGTTCGCCATTGCGCAGTGGTTCTTGGTGGTAGTGGGACAAGGCAAGGCAGAAAATAAAGTTGAGGATTTCAGGTCGGCCTAGTTCTTTGCCGAGCGATGATCCTTGTAGCGCCGGACTTAGACCCCAGACGTCTCAGAATAGCGTCTGTCTACCCATAGTTACAGGTGTACATAATCGAATATGGGAATGCATTAGCTGTCATTCTTTCAGTCTTTTACTTGAATCGCATAACCCTATCTCTCCAACATGTTTCAAGGCCTTCAGGTAAACCCCCGTGTAACAACCCTTCCAGCGAAGCTGACAGGCGACTTCGCAGCGCATTCGAGGTGCCATCGATGCACGAATAGCGGAGGAACAGGCAAGGCAGAAAGCCACCCAGCAGTCCACGCCCTCGCGACCCAATTCCACTCCAAGACGATCGAGTTCGCGGAATCTTTCGCCCTCAAAACGGTCGGCAAAAGCAAAAGATGGAGACAGCAGCAAGGCAGCACCAGCTGGGAAGGGCCCAGATCCCTCAGAATTCGATCCCGAGTTTGTCATAGGGGAGGAAGACGACCAGCCAAGCCGAGCAGGGACCCCGCGACCGAAGGAGAAGGCACAACCTACCGAATCGACCGCTGAGAATGGCGATGACAAAAAGGAAGGCGAACAGGCTGCCGAAGTGGACGAGAAGCCAGACAAAGAGCCCGAGCTTCCGCCTGAGGTGCAGACTCGCCTGCGCAAGTTGGACAAGCTTGAGCCTAAGTATTCTGGTGAGTATGCGCACCCTGCAATGACGAGCCAGGCTGATCTTTGTGATAGAACTGCTACGGTCGTACCGCATCGCACACGCTCGAATCGGAGCTATCGAAGCGTTCGAGAGCTCTCTACGCGAGTATACTCCCCTGACATCTATCAGCGATTCCGCAGCCTTTGTTGAATATCTGGGTCAATTGAATGTGAAGAGTGACATGCTTATGGAAGAGCTCAAGAGGGTTACCAAGGAGCGTGACGAGCTCAACAAGAAGGCCGAGGAGGCCGAGAAGCGCGCAAAGGAAGCTGTGGAAGAAGTTGAGACCCTCAAAGCTCAAGCACCAGCCAGCACAGAACACAAACAAGACGATTCGGCTACGAAATCCGAGGCTGTTGCTCCTTCCTCTTCACCCAAGACGTCCAAGCAGACTGAGGCCACCAATGATACTGAAGAGTTTTTCTCATATGATAGCGAGTTACCACGCTTACAGTCGCAACTTCAGGAAAGCGAGGAGAAAGTCGGTAAACTTGAAGAGGAAAACAAATCGCTTAAAAATGAGCTGTCTTCGGCGCAGGAATCAGCCGAATTGTTCATGAAAAACTTGGAGACTACTACCAATGATTTGAATACATTCAGGGATACCCAACAGCGGCTGCAAAGAGAATCTGATGAGCGGCAGCAGGAGCTCGATGGTATGGTGACCGATCTGAAGTCGAAAGTCGAAAGCGCGGAGCAAGACCTGTACAAGCACAAAGAAAATCACGACCGCGACGAAAGGACTATATCCGAGCTCAAGGAGAAGCTTGACTCAGCCACCAAAGAGCTTGAGGGGCTTCGTGCCGAGAAGAGTGAGAAGAGCGTCGAAAGTGATCAAGTTCGAACGCTGCAAGGTCAAGTGGAGAAGTTGGAAGCAGACCTATCGCAACTGCGTGAGACGCATGCCAAGGGTGAGAAGCGGCACGAAACAATGAATGGGCTGCTCAACAGTCTGCGCGAGCAGCTGAAAGCGACAGAGTCGAAACGTGATAGTGCGTTGGCAGATCTTGAGCAGGCGAAGATGGATTTGGAGGCGGCGTCCAAAGAGAAAGAGCAAAGCCAGACGATTCCATCTCCACAACCCCAGGTTGCTCTCACTCCAACTACAGACACCGCACCGTCAAAGAAAAAGAATAAGAAGAAAAGGAAGGGTGGGAAGGGAGCTGATGCAGGTGCAGCCGCTACTCCAGAAGGAACGCCGAGCGAAGCCGGAGATGCGAGCGGACTCCTTAGCCCTCGAGATGCCGAATTTTCCCCATCCCAGCTTGAAGATGCATTAACCACCGTGGCCCAACTGAAATCTGAACTGCAAGCGAAGGTCGCAGCAATCGAGCGGTTGGAGGGAGAGGTCACGGAACGGGCATTGTCGATCGACGGGCTCAAAAAGAAGATGAAAGACCAAGACGACATGCAAGAAGAGATTGAAACCCTCCGACAAGATCTCTTGGACTTTGGCTTGGAGCACACAGAGGCAAAGGATCAGGTGAAGGAGCTGCGAGCTGAAAAAACAGTGCTACAGGAGAGTTTGGCCAAGCTTGAAAAAGAGATCGCAGAGCTCAAGACTGGTAAAAGTGCGCATGAGAGCTCGGAGCAGGAGAGGAAAACCTTGGCTGCTGAGTTTGAAGGGCTTAAATCGAGGGCAGACTCACTACAGACTGATCTATCTGTCGCCGAGAAACTTGCTGCTTCCCGGTTCAAGGATCTCACCGACATGAGGGAAGTACTGCAGAAAGCACAACCCGAGTTAAGCTCATTACGCAAGGAGGTTGCCGAGCTACGAACTACAAAAGATGAACTATCCACTAAGACTAGTGAAGTACGCCGACTAGAGGGTCGTGAGAAGGATCTCAAGACCGAGATTGCAACCTACCGCTCCCAGTTGTCTGACAAGGAAAGCGACATCAAGACGCTGAATGAGAAGATTAAGCAGGAGACCACACAGAGGTTGGCGCTCGAAGAGACCAACAGGAAGATCCAGAGAGACCTCCAGAACTCCGAGACTGAGCGGAAAGATGCTATCGAGGACCGAGACAAGCTCAAAAGAGATCTAGGCAAAGCACAAGAAGATCTCAAAGCCTCCCGGGGCAAAGTGCAGGACTTAGAGGAAGAAGTCACTAAACTGAAACGCGAGACTGGAAGCCTACGTGATGAAATTCAGCTGAAGTCTGCGCAATATGCAAGTGCACAGGACCTTATGAACAGCATGCAGGATCAGACTCAAGAAATAAGCACTCAGATGAAAGAGGTGCGTGCACGAAGTGAGAGCCTGGAAGAAGAGCTGGCCGACGCTCATCGGCTGCTAAGCGAACGAGGCCGAGAAGCAGAAACAATGAGGAGACTGCTTAACGATGCCCAAGGGAGGGCTGATGCTCGAGTGCGAGAGATGCAGGAGCGACTTGATCTTGCAGTGGAAGAGAGGGAGCGTGCCGAAGAGCAAGCCAGCAACTTCAGTCGACGACGAGCTCGGGAGCTCGAAGAGCTGAAGCAAAAGGTTCGCGACGCCGAGCGAGCGATGAATCGTGCCGTGGAGGATAAAGACGATCTTGCCTCTGCTGAGAAGGAGCTCCGCAGGCAAAAAGAAGAATTTGAAAAACAAGCTGCGCAAGCTAGCGAAGAGGCCGCCGAAGTTAGGCTCGCTATGGCACAGCTCCGAGACGCTTTGGACGAAAGCGAGAAGCAAGCACGCGATTTAGAAAAGGAAAAGAGCGACCTTCGACGTGCATTTGACGAGACTCAGAGTCGCCTGGAGAAATTGCAAAAGTCAGGCAAGGTATGTATACCGCGCAGGTTGGAGACTTTGCATGCTAATATGCGGCAGACAATGTCGGAAGAGCTTCGAGCCTTGAAAACACGAGGTCCGGACTCTAATGCCCAATCTTCAAGGTCATCGAATGACTCTTCACGGTCACGACTGGCTTCTCCTCCACCCAAAGGAGGTGCGTCTTCCGCTCAATCCGGGGATGCAGTTGATTATGTGTACCTGAAGAATGTGCTCCTTCAATTCCTCGAGCAGCGCGATAAGAAGTACCAACAACAGCTCATACCCGTCCTGGGGATGCTGTTGCATTTCGACAAGAAAGACGAGCAGAAATGGATGGCCGCAGTTTCGGCGAAATAACCCGCGCGCCTCATGCGGCTCTCCGCGCGTGAGACCTGCAGACGGATGATTTGGGAGTTGCCTGCATCTTCAGGTGGTACCGTCTGCTGTGCCTAGAGCTGCTGAAGCATGTCTCTATCTTCTCTTTATTTTTCTCTCTTCATATTGCATAGCGAATGGAACAAATGCATGTATTACTACGATGGCAGGGTAGCAGTAATTGTGGCCTCTGGGATTACGGGTCGCGTTGGGCTGGGGTGATTACTTGCATGACGATCTCATCCCACGGCTCGGGCATCTGGAAGTGCAGGCAAGGTAGTAGTATTGTAACACATATAGTGGACGAAACACAAGCAAAATCTGTTTTTTTTTCTCTCTTTTTCTGTTCTTTCAGCGACAAGAGGGAGGTCTGTTATCTTGGTCACATGTGTTGCGAGGGTCGGGAGAGATGAATCGCGCCAGTTGCGATTCCAGCTTGGTGGATGCCCAGCGCCCAAAACAAGGAGTGGCCATGCACAGAATCAGCAGGCTGTAGGTGATTCGAGTGGTTCGGCTAGTGAACGCGTGTTTGTATGTGGTATGGGAGTATTTCTAGCCGGCAGTGAGGCAAAAGCTGTTGATGTCATCGCTCCAAGTTTCTAGCTGTCGGACCGTTGGCGTGCTTCTTACCGCTTCCTCCGGCGATCAAGGCCACAAACACCAGGCGCACACCGTCACCAGCTTGATCACCATCAATCCCACCAAGAATTCTCCGACACGCAGCGGTCGAGAAATCGCGCGCAGCCCAACAGGCGAGCCGTCACGTCTCAGCGCATCGCATCCGTGCAAAGACCCCGCCAACCCGCCAATCAGCGGCCGCCCCAGCGATAGGCCGGCGAGGGGAGCGCTAAGCCGATCTCCAGCAATTGAAGAAATCGCAGCGCAAAGCGACAACAGCCACTCTGCGCGTGGCCCTCGCCTACGCATCTCTTTGTTAGCATCCCCAGGCCCAGGCCGATGAGCGCAGGTCCACGCGTCCGGAGCGCCTGAACGCAACCCGCAGTCCACCAGCCCTCGAGCAAGAGTCCGCAGCCCGCGCGTGGCGGGGAAAGTGCAAGATGAATGGCACCGACATCAAGAAAGCCGCCATCAACAAGGCGAAGCAGGTCGCGCAGGCAGCGAACGGCAACGGCGGCAAGAAGCGGCGGAAGGGCCAGGACCTGAAGCCCATCATCACCACCGAGAAGCAGGGCAGCCAGGATGCTTCGCCCACCTCGACCAGCTCCTTTCACTACAAGTATGTCCCAGCACCGTCACCCGGCAACGGGCCCGCCCCCACTGCGCTCCAGTCTTGCGGCTGTGCCTGAGACGTGCCTGACCGCAGTTGCAGTCCTATACTGACCGTGACCCCGCAGTGTGCAGAATACCGCCTCCCCACTCGCCCAGCACAAAATGTATGGGAACCAATTGAGCCACTCACCAGACTCGTCGTCGTCCTCCGTCGACGAGGCAGAGAACACGGCCGACGAAGAGGACTCGGAAGACTACTGCAAGGGCGGCTACCACCCTGTCCAGGTCGGCGAGGAGTACAAGGACGGCAAGTACACCATTGTGCGCAAGCTGGGGTGGGGCCATTTCTCCACCGTCTGGCTGTCGAGAGACAACACCACCGGTAAGCACGTCGCCCTCAAGGTCGTGCGCTCTGCTGCCCATTACACCGAGACCGCCCTCGACGAGATCAAGCTGCTGAAAAAGGTCGTCGACGCGAACAAGGACCATCCCGGCCGGAAACATGTCGTCAGTCTGCTCGACTCCTTCAACCACAAGGGCCCAAATGGCGTCCACGTCTGCATGGTCTTTGAAGTCTTGGGCGAGAACCTGCTAGGGTTAATAAAGAGGTGGAATCATCGGGGCATCCCCATGCCACTGGTCAAGCAGATCACCAAGCAGGTGCTCCTAGGCTTAGACTACCTCCACCGCGAGTGCGGCATCATCCACACCGATCTGAAACCCGAGAACGTCCTCATCGAAATCGGCGACGTCGAGCAGATTGTGAAGACGTACGTCAAGGACGAGCCGAAAAAGAAGGACAGCGAGGACAGCAATAGGAATGGCAGGCGGAGACGGAGGACGCTCATTACAGGAAGCCAGCCTCTCCCTAGCCCGCTCAACGCCAGCTTTAACCATGCCGAGCTTGCCAACTTCCCTGGCAGCACCCAAAGTCTCAACAAGATCATGAACGAGCGCACAGGTAAAGACTCCCCCACAACTGTTCCGAGTCCTTCTTCACAAGACGGTGTTGTAATGAGTGGTGCTTTAGCAACTTCATCGCCATCTGCCGGCCTGTCCATGGCAGAGCGACTAGGCATTAAATCGGCCGCGAGCGAAGACGACGTGCAAAAGCAACGAGAAAAGACTGCGTAAGTTCGCCGACTCTACCATTACATAGCCAAGATCTGACAGAACCGTAGCGACCTCCTTACAAAAGAAGTTTCTGGCATCAGTCTCGATAAGCCTAGCCGCTCTTCTGGCAAGACAGAATTAGAACAACAGGTTGAAAACGCTTTCGAAACCATATCGGTCAAGATTGCAGATCTTGGGAACGCCTGTTGGGTCGGACACCATTTTACCAACGATATTCAGACCAGACAGTACAGATCACCAGAAGTCATTTTGGGCAGCAAATGGGGTGCCAGCACCGATGTCTGGAGTATGGCTGCAATGGTATGAATTTTTCTCACGGCCCTTGGGTTACAGGCTGACGTGATATTAGACTTTCGAACTCATAACAGGCGATTATCTCTTCGACCCACAGTCCGGCACCAAATATGGAAAAGACGACGACCACATCGCACAGATCATCGAACTCCTCGGCACCTTTCCAAAGGGCTTATGCATGTCCGGCAAATGGTCGCAAGAAATTTTTAACCGGAAAGGCGAGCTTCGCAACATTCACCGGTTACGACATTGGGCCCTTCCAGATGTCCTCCACGAAAAGTATCACTTTAGTTCGGAGGAGAGTAAAAAGATTGGCAGTTTCCTGCTACCTATGCTGGAACTATTGCCGGCCGATCGGGCAAACGCAGGTGGGATGGCTGGACACGAGTTCTTGAAAGACACAAAAGGTATGGAGAACGTAGACCTTGGTATTCCAGTTGGCAGCAAGGGCGATGGTATCGAAGGGTGGGCCACAGAGATCAAGAAGACGCGATAGATGTTGTACAATCTTGGTTTTTGGAAAGCATATCTTGACGATTGATGAGCCAGAAGTAGGAATGGGGAAAAGAGTAGGAACTTGGTGTCAATAACGACGAGTTGACATCAAGATATTCTTCTTTCCGTTTATGGTCTGTGTTGTCTTCGTCCCATCTTGTTTGTCGTTTGGCATATCATCTTGCGGCTTCATTAGACTGCAGATCAGCTGGGCGTTCTTGCGTTTGTGTGTGTGTTTGGTAGGAAGTTCATGATTGGAAATGGCGGATCCCTTCATCCTTTACTCCGTACCTCCTCTTCCTCCTCCTTTTTTTTCTCTCTCTCTCTCCACTACAGCGCCATATATGTGTGGGAATTTTGGATAGAGCGCCCATGATAAATTTACGAAAGCATGCATATTCGCTCTTTGCAAGCCTAAGTGTAACTTTGCGCTCCTTTGTTTCAAAGTACAAAATACGATATGTCGATGGAACACAGCAGCAGCAGCAGCAGCAGCTGTCTGGTCGCGACATAGCAACCCGAGATGCGACGATGGGCCCCAAATTCTAAGCTTCTTTGCCTGGACTGGATCATTTCATAACTGGCTTCGTGAATACGACAACACACTACACGGCCCGCCGTGACATCGTAACGGAGAGGAGGGGCATCTAATGCTACCACCCTGCGAGTTCCACTGACTGTACATTGCTCAGTGTATCGTATTGCCCTTACATGTCTGAGATCGTTCTAATGTAGAAGCGTCACAGTATAAATAACAGCACTGCGGTGCAAAAGCCTACATTTAAGGTGGACCTAGTGAGGAGTCGTGTAGAGACCACTTGATGAACTAACCCTTTGCGCTCTAACCAACTATTGCTTGAGACCATGGTGACTGCGACTCAACTAGATTGTGCACCGTCGGCCATCGTAGTTCTGTCATCGTCACCACTCAATTGATACACACTGTGTATAGTTGCCGCTGCAGTGTAGAAGACTTAAAGATACAAGGTTCTACGTTATACGAAGACGCTGTCGATCGCGTGGCTTTTGGCTAATTAATGTAAGAAACCCTGACGAGTAAAACCGTGCTAAACTTTGGCGTGCCAGGTTTGCACATCCGAGAAGCAATAAAGATGAGTGCATTAGCACCGAAACTCTAATAGGACCTCACTGGAGCATAGAGAGAGATGCGTGTAGGGGAAAGGCACTGCAACCAGCCGAGACGGCCATGGCACCGGCACGATGCCGTGCAGCAACAACCGAATCAGCAACCCAAGGCCCCACTCATCCGCCACAGCCTTGAATCCTTCTTATTAACACACACACATTAGCTGTCGAGCCGCCTTGTCAACTCAGCCGCATGCGCTGGGGACAGAAATGCTGCATCAGCCGTGCTGTTCCAGGCGAATGCCATGAGGTGAACCCGAACACCACGCCTTCAGCTCAAGGAGCTATGCTCCCGCATCAGCCTATCTATCTTTACCAATCACTACCGAGGCGTCATGGCGGGCAACGAAGATTTGGAAGATGACCAGCAACTACCACGTTCTGCGCGACCTCGATACACCCACAACGACTACACTATTGGAGTAATATGCGCCCTCGCAGTAGAGAAAGCAGCCTTTGTGGCTATGCTGGACGAAGTGCATGAGGCTCTACCGACGCCCAAAGACGACGACAATAGCTATACTTTTGGTAGGATCGCGGATCACAACATTGTTGTTGCATGTCTGCCTGCTGGTATGAAGGGCAACAATTCGGCTGCGTCGGTTGCGAAAGACATGCTGCGCAGCTTCCCAATCAAGATCGGACTTTTGGTTGGGGTAGGTGGAGGGGTATGGAGCAAGAAGGTGGATATTCGACTAGGTGATGTCGTTGTCAGCCAGCCAGAAGGTATTTATGGTGGGGTGGTACAATGGGACTTTGGAAAGATGGAAAGTGGCGGCTTTAAACGAACGGGGTCATTAAATAAACCACCACGACCGTTGTTAAATGCTGTGCAAGATATCAAGATAAAGCACATGATAGAAGGGAATGGGCTCGCAGAGCACTTGCTAAAAATGGGACAGACCAAACCCAGGATGGCGCAGATGTTCACATATCAAGGCACGGAGCACGACTACCTGTACGAGTCGACCTACAACCATGCTGGAGGCGAGACATGTGATAGATGCGAAATCGGGCAGAGGGTTGAAAGACAGCCCCGGACAACTGCCGATCCACAGATCCACTACGGCAATATTGCATCTGGCAATAAGGTGATCAAGGACAGCTTGTTTCGCGACAGGATAGCACGAGAGTTAGGCGTAATATGTTTTGAGATGGAAGCAGCTGGTTTAATGGACGGCTTTCCATGTCTTGTAATCACAGGTATATGCAACTATGCAGACTCGCATAAAAACAAGCGATGGCAGCCATACGCGGCAGCCACGGCGGCAGCATTTGCTAAAGAAATCCTTGCGGTTGTTAAGAAGCAAGGCGTGGATAAGCTCCAACCAGCTAGTAAGTAATCTTCTGTACTCTTCAGGCAGCGGCAAGATCAAAGGTTTAGACTTTCTTGTATTTGGGTGAAGACATTACCTGCAGTTTCATACGTATGTCGATTAGTATTTAGAGCTCTCCTTCAGCCTGCAGTGGCACAACGCTGACTTTGAATCTAAGAAGTTTCTCCAGATTTGATGCATTTCAGCCTCGAGGGCGTCCCAAGAGTAAGCACGTTCGTAGACCGACCGGCAGAGATGGCAGGGCTAGAACAAGCGCTCTTGCCTAGACGCGAACAGAAGCACCGACAGAAGATACACGTACTGCGTGGACTTGGCGGCATGGGTAAGACACAGATGGCGGTAGAGTTTGTGCGGCAACACCACCGCCAGTTCAGCGCAGTGCTATGGCTTGACGGAAGAAGCGAGGACACACTCAAGCGGAGCATTGCTGACTGCGCCAGCAGAATTCCTCGAGGTCAAATCCCAGAGACGAGTCGGGTGTATGTCGCTGATGGCAGCGTCGACGTCGATACAATAGTCCAGGACGTCATGGCCTGGCTTGCACGACCAGATAACACGGCGTGGTTGCTCATTTTCGACAACGTCGAACAATACGACGTGAGGCGCTACTTCTCGGGCGCCGACCACGGGTCTATCCTGATCATGACCCGACTGGCGAGGCTGGAACTGCTGGGAGCGTCGCAGCAGTTAAGCAGTGTTGATAAGGAACAAGCGCAATCTATGTTTGAGAGCTGGTAAAAAAGGCAGAACTGTAAGCTGAGGACAGTGGCCAGATTTATGCAAGCAGTCTAAGCTGACACCTCAGATACAGACGCAGCTAAAAGCGGGCGTCTGCATATCTGTGGGGGAATGGAATAGGGATCGAGGCCTATCTCAAGTTTTATGGGCAGCAGTGGAGCGAGCTCGTGGAGTCGGCCGTCGCACCAGTCCCAAACTACTCAAACCATCTCGTACCAAGCGATCCGCGACAAGCACAAAGCTACTGCGAACCTTTTGCTGTTGTGGTCGTTCCTCGAAGATAAGGACCTTTGATATCGCTTATTTGCGGCAGAACCCCAAAGGTCTGTGGCAGTTACGAGGATGTTGTGCGAGTGGATTAGGGATGTGGCGAGCAGCGAACTGGCGATCAGTAAGGCGATGCGCTTACTACGCAGCTACTCCCTGATTGAAGAGGTGGAACAAGTCGTCCATAAGTGGGCGTGTCACTACCATGGCAAGCGGTTGGCGTCAAAGCTCAGTCCACTAGGGGTGGCTGCGATTGGGTGGGCGGTACCAGAAACTTCAACTAGTGACTGGTCAATTGTGCAGCGTCGGCTACCTCCTCATGCTCAGGTGGTGTTGCCATGGGTAGTACAAAGCCAAACAAGACGCGGTTTTGAAGACAGCAGAGACAACAATAAGACGTCGATAGGGGCGGCGAACGGATGGCAGTTCTCGATCCCACAGGAACCCCCGGGCTCCCTCTATGCAAACCAAGGCAAGCCAGCGGAAGCAGAGCAGAGGTACAAGCAGGCGCTGCGAGGGAGGGAGGAAGCACTTAGACCCGGCCACATGTCGATACTAAGCACAGTCAACAACCTAGGCAGCCTCTACAAAAATCAAGGCAATCTGGAGGATTCAGAGCAGATATAGGGGCGAGCACTGCAAGGGTATGAGGAGGCACTAGGCAATGTACTTGTCCAACAGTACTTGCCAGCATCAATACGTTAGAGAATATGGGCGACCTCTACAGGAGCAAGGAAAGTGCATTCAGGCCCAGAAACCGTACTTGAGGGCTTTGTCTGGACCTCAGGGCCTTTCCAGTCGATCTAGCGGAAGGTGCAGACAGCTTACGTTTAAAATGCGCGCGTTACCCACCCTACAAGGAACTGGAGAGGAGCTTAATCAGTCTACAGCGGTGCAAGAGGCTCCTGAGTTTATGCATAGCAGAAGAAGAAATGTTCAGAAACTTTTAGTGCGCCACTTGAAGAAGATCGTTTACAAAAATAACAACAGTAATTTATGAGCTTCCTGCTCAGAGAGTCAATATATAGGAATGCAGCGGGAGTATGCTAACTCTGCACCCACTGAGATATTCCAGAAGAGGAGGCAAGAGAACGACGTTGTATATTGTAAGTATTGACGGGTAATAGGTCGAAGGGTTTATATAGGCGAAATAGGCGGGCCCCTGCTGAATGAACCTAGAACGATCAAGAGAGGGGTGAGCGTCGGATAAAGGCTGAGCAGCGTACAAAAACCGGAAACTGGAATTGCAAGCAATTGTATGTACTTTCATTGATGTTTTGTGTTGTTCATTGTTCTGGAGCTAGAACATCGCTAAAGCGTCGGCCCCACACGGGGCTTCGTCATGCACCCACGCGTTCTTCCCCTTTAGCATCTCGCCGAACCACAACACTCGGATACCCGAACGGACCCTGAAGGATTGGAAAAATTGGTCCCGCCTAGGTCCATCCGGGGCTATTCTGGGATATGGCAGCTATTGAGCGTATCCACACGGAGGTGGCTGTGGATGCTTAAGTTTGAAGTCGTCGTTATTGCTGATAGAAATGCATCGTATAGCCTTCCCTGGTTTCTGATAGAACTCAGTACCAGCTTGATTCGTTCTCTTTTCAAATTTTACTTTCTGTAGCTCATCTTTTGATAGCTCTGTCTACTTTACACAGCGCTAATTTCCTTACTATGCAATATCTCCGACTTACGTGGGCTACCTTGCTCTTCACAGCTCAAACGCTCGCTCAAACGACGACATCCTGCAATCCTACATTAAAAAGTAATGGCATCCACATCTTGCTATTGTACTCCTACTAACACCAATTATAGCATGCCCCGCCGATGCCGCACTGTCTGCCTCAACATATACACATGACTTCACCCAAGGCGCCGATGACGCGAATTGGAACATGACAGCTGATGGCGTCTCCTATACCTCCTCCGGTGCTGAGTTCACAATCACCAAATCCGGCAACGCGCCCACCCTCCAAAGCAAATGGCACATTCTCTTTGGCCGAGTCTCCTTCCACCTGCGCGCCGCCCTTGGAACTGGCATCGTTAGCAGCGCGATTCTGCAGTCCTCAGACCTGGATGAAATCGACTGGGAATGGTTAGGTGGTGACAGCAAGCAAGTACAAACCAATTACTTTGGTAAGGGGAACACGACATCCTACGACCGCGCTATATGGCATGCAGTTACGGACCCGCAAACCGTGACTCGCAACTATACGATCCTCTGGACATCCTCAGCGACAACGTGGTACATTGACGGCACGCTCATCCGCACTCTGGCCTACGCAGATGCATTGGGTGGGAAGAACTATCCGCAGACACCGATGAATGTTCGGATAGGGTCATGGGCAGGTGGTGATCCTGCAAATGACGAAGGCACCATCTCCTGGTCCGGTGGAGAGACAAACTATGATGATGGACCATTTACAATGTATCTTGAGAAGGTTGAAGTTGTGAATTACAACCCAGGAAGTAGCTATACGTATGGCGATATGAGCGGGAGTTACGAGAGTATCGAGATTGATGGCGAGGATGGGACGACGGAAAATACGTCTACTTCCGCGGCCAGTGGCAGTGTGACAGCGACAAAGACGACAGTCGGTACGGCAACGGGTACGGCGACTGCTACCACGACAGGTATGTGGTGGACGGCTAGTGCTTCGGCATTGATGGCGCAGGCTGAGGCAAACGGTGGTGAGAGGAGTAACGTACTTGGATGGGTAAAGGCCTTTGTGGGCACGACGATGGTGTGTAACCTAGCATGGATGATCTAAAATCACCTCTAGTCTTTTTCATTCGCAACAAATAGATAAAAATTGTAATCTCGGATACTTTTTAAGAAGTCTTGCGTCGTTGGAAAAATCGACTGTCGAATCTGGTTCGCACTACCGGCAAGTCTGCCCTGGAGCGCCTCCTGGACAGATGTGAGGGGAGTGATTGACCTAAATCAACCTTGAATGCACTTAAACGAAAACCACAATTACATTACGATAAGTATCTGCTTCCACTGACATGTAGTTGCGAGGATGCTGCTAGACTACCGCAGTTGATTGCCCGCTGGCTAAACGTGCAGATTATATTCTCTCAGAAGTTCAGCCCAAAACGACACAGTCATCGATAATGTCGCCTAATGCGTTTAGCATAGCGAAACTTTTGAATAGATTAGGCCCCCATATCCATATCCAGAGTTCAAATCTGTGCCGTTCAATAATTCGTTGGAGCTTACTGTGTTCAGTTTGATCCTCCAGGCGAGACCAATCAAGACGCCTTGATATCTGTCTTGAGCTCCCAAAACCTGTGTTTGAGCATTTTGTTGGCCAATATTGAGGCTCGCTTTGCCATTTCTATCTCTTCCACTTCGACAGTCATTCGAAACACGCCGCCGTCGCTCTCAAACTTGCCAGCCCAGACTTCAGGCCACCTTGAATTGCAGTAGGCGTTGCTAGCAGTGGTTTTGAGGTGCCAGCAGCCATCATAGCCAATAAGCAAGCCTGCAACATGCTCGAAACCATACAATTTCTGGGACGTATGATGCTCAAATGTGCCGATCTGTGAGTGATGTGAGCGGCGACATTTATGTGGAGCGTAATCACTTACGAGGACTTCGAGGCCTTTCCTCCATACAACTAGCTGTGTATCTCGCTTGCCGAAGATGGCCTTGAACGCGTTAACCGTGGGGCTGAGGAACGATCTGAGGGTGTCGAACGAAACATTGTAGAGCGTGGTAACAACTGCATCTTGAAGCCTGACTGTTGGTTCCTCCACGGCAAAGCTCAAATACTCGCCGAGATTGATGATATGTGCATGTTTGGCTGGACCATTAGCTGGCAGGTACCCGTACTCGTTGGTGAATGACAGTTGGTTCGAATCGTCATTGACAGAAGAGGATTCGTCGGAGTATAAATCCGTCGATATGTGTTTGATCTTGCTCTGACACTCCATTCTTTCAAGATGAAATAAAGCTAATTCGAGCCTTATAGATAGATTTAAGAGAAGTAGTTTGTCGCAGAGGCTAGTATAAATACACTTGTAAGAGCATATACTGTCGCTGAGTGGTGATACTTTAGTTACTAGGCGGTGAACGTGAATTTTAGGACTTAAGTGAAGAGAATGAGAAAATTAACGGCGTTTGTTAATATGTCAGTGGAAGTTCTGCCTAAGGTCTGCATGAATAGTCCTAGTGGAGCGGTCGACGAACGCTGACGGAGGGTGCGACGGCAGAGAGGGGATACACTCCCTGTACATTGTACATTCCTTTCATCAGCATACGAAAACTATCTGATGGCGGCAGATTTACTTGCCATTAAATAATATATAATGCAATCAATGATATAAACCCAATGATGTCGAGAACAAGCGATAAGATTATTGAAGAGGCCTTTTGATGAGACGAAAGTGGTGCACCAGCTGTAAACGAGATTGGAAGACCTACCCGCGTTAAGTGCGTAACAACCCATGAGCATAAAGTAAACGTAAGGAGAAGTGATAATACGGGGGAACTTGTACACATTCCCACCTTTAAAGAAGTCTCAAGACCTCTTCTAGCTCCATCTAATGCTAATACAATATCACCATGATATACAATGCTTGTGGCGTCCAGAGACTTTCGTTGAACATAGAGTGCACATAGTCACCTATACTTATGGAAAGGAGGCACACTTGCCCGGGAACAGTACACAGGCATCAAAATCAGCGCCGGACAGGAGCTATGGTTGCATTATTCAACTCGACTTGATAAAGAAGAGTTAGATATTGGTATTTACATGGGCTCATATTCATTTATCCTCCTCTACCTTGACCTCCTTTCCAGGTTCATAAGCAACATCCAACAAGAATTGCTCGGCATTCCAATAACACTTTTCCAAGATGGAGTCAGCGAGTTCTTTAGGGGTTGTTTTACAAAGCTCGTATGGATCATTCCTAGGATTTCCCTGCTTGTGCCCCATCGCGAGATTCCGAGCAGCAGCCTCTGGCGTCACGACCGCGAGCCATTCGTAACTCGAACAATCGCGATACGAAGCATAAGTCACTCTCCAGCGGCCATCTTTGTCGATTTCCATACGTAGCAGACTATCGAAATTGACTCGGCTACTATACGGGATGTCAGTGGCCACGCCAACCTAATGAATTGAGTTAATTATATCCCGTGCCAGATATATGGCATGTATAAAGACACTTACATTGACCAAGTTGTGCATCTTATAGATGAAAAATTTACCAACTATCCCCGGCTCCCGGCGCGACACGAAGAGATTGAAGTACTTGATATTCGGTTGCAGGAAGGCGGTGAGAAGATTGGGTGATATCTGGTACAGCAGGGTGACTATAGCATCCTGAATTTTGGCGCCAGACTGCTCGGTCACTCCAAGATCGATGAGATGGGCGTGATCGACAGAGGTCGTAGGGGGAAGTTCTGGGAAGGTGCTGATGAACTGAACATTAGGCATCGTGGGAACAATTCTGCTGTTAAGGTGATGCTGGTAAGAACAGAGTATAGCGAGAATAAGAGTGTGTAGAAGATTGAGTGTCGCGACCATAAATACATGCGACAAGCAGATCTTTGGTATGATTCAATAAAGTCTTATCATAATAGTTGACGCTAGACATAGAGTCAAGTCTTTGCTCACATATTGAATGACTTCAGTATCATGAGGCGCTCATTGTCATATTAGACCTTCTCAGCATGGACCATGTCCACCTTGGCCCCTGGAGCTCTGTACTCACCCTCCTCAGCGGACTCGGAGTCAAACTCGCCGGGCTTGATAAAGAGGCTGTCGATTTCCTCGAGCGACATGTTCGACGTCTCTGGGTAGAAGAAATAGACGATGGGTACAAAGGCAAAACTTGTACACATGAAAATCAGGTAAGTCTTCCAGTCGAGGCGGTTGATGCTGTGTGTATTTGTGAGCTATCGCCGTTAACGGTTGCAAGAGTATATAGACTTACAGCACAGGAGTGATCATGACAACAAAGAAGTTCCACATCCAATGAGACGACACCGAGATTGAAGTGCCGCGTGTTCTGGCCTCTAGGGGGAGGATCTCCGGACCGTAAACCCAGGGGACTACGTTGATTGAGGCTCCAAAGATGAGCATGTAAAGAAAGAAGAACGCAACAGCTCCAATATTGGCAGCTTTGTTAGTCTTCTGTGATAGTAGTGCGGTAATGAACATCATGCAGACACCGAGGCCACCACAGCCCCACATCATAGTCCTGCGACGGCCCATCTGATCCAAGCGGAGAGAAGGCAGCAAGCAGCCGATGACGAACATGACCTGAACGAAGCCAGCGATGATTTGAGCAAGACGTGGTGTCTGGCCAACGTTCTTGACAAGCACTGTGGGCATGTAGTAGACGACCATGTTGATCCCGACCATTTGGTTCATGAACAAGCCGAACCAGGCAAGTACGACACGGCGACGAGTCTTGAGCTTCCCATTTTTGAATAGCCCAGAGAGCTTTTGTGCTCCAGCACGTCTGTCGATAGAGATGGCTTCACGAATAGCCTCGACTTGTTCGACGATGAAAGGGTCGTCGCGTTCACGATCGAAAACGGCGCAGAGGACTTCAATAGCTTCTTCCTCACGGCCCCGGGCGGCGAGCCAGCGAGGCGATTCAGGAAGTCCATATACAAGGAAGATGACAGCAATAGCGAAGACGAGCTGGATGGCGATGGGTGTACGCCACGCGACGGAGCCAGGGAGGTATTGAAAGCCAAAATCAATCCAGTACTGAGTTGAGTGAGCTTTTGTTGCTTGGTGTTGGAAGACAAGTGATGCTTACCGCAAGGACAATACCGATGCCAATGAAAAGGACTTCCCAAGAGACGAGACGGCCTCGGTGCTCCTTTTCGCAAAGCTCGGATTGGTACATGGGCACAGTGGAGCTGTCTATGCCGGTGCCCAGGCCTGTTATAACGCGGCCGATGATCAGATGTGAGACAGTAAATGCAGACGTTTGAAGGGTTGCGCCAACGAGCACGAAGCCCATGGCCATCCAGATCTGAGCATGTCAATTATTGTTTGGAAGAGACTTCGATTCTACGTACCATGCGTCGCCGACCAAAGTAGTCACCGATGAATACATTCAGAATACATCCTGCGAGCGCACCCAAGCAGTAGGAAGATACGATGATACCAGTTTTTGTGTCACCCGGGTGCCCAAACTGGTCAAGATAGTCCGGCATCTGGAGGATACCTCCGAAGACACCTTGGTCGTAACCGAAGAACAAGAATGCTGCGAGACAGCATGTTGCAATGGCGGACCTCAAAGGCTTGCCTCGACCGTAGCACGAGCGCCAGACCATATTTGAAAAAAAAAAGGGAACGGAGACGTTTACTGAGCTACGCAAGGAGTAGAGGATATGTGGATCCTGTTGTTGCGATGAATAAGATGGCGCTCATGGGTCTTCTAGTTTATATGCCCATGAAGCGGTGTTGGTGCATAAAGCTTGGTCTGCCCATCACTCCCTCCTCCGGAAAGGTCGTTCTGGGGAAAGTCAGGATCGAAGTCAGTGCCGAGGGAGTGATACCGCCGAGAAGATCATCAATCATCCTAGTCAGCCATAGTGCGCACGAGAATCACAGCGCACGTTGGCCGTGAGATGGCCGCGCCAACGAATAAGAGCCACTGGCGGCATCTTACCGTATATTGGCGTACTGCGGAGATTCTTGGGGTTCAAGTTGCCAAGGGTGCAGTGTAACCTCCCCATGGGGTAGCTCTGCGGCTACTTCACTACGCTAGCGGTAGCGCTCCGGCTCGTTCGAAAAGGGTAATCCGCTTATTGATGACTGCGCGTAGTGCAGTGAAGAGCAAGGCTGCTGCGGAAAAGATCCCGACGACAAGCTTCGGTAGATGTACCTTGCTCTCGGGGCCTTAAGACTTGAAAAGTTTGTTTGGGAGGGTTTAAATACCGGTGGAAGTACGTAGAATACGCAGGAGATGTTTTATTGTTCGATGACTGCTCTAGAAAAGACGGCACTGCAGTAAGTAACATATGCTTAAGTATCCCTCATCATCTTCCGAAGCATTGGTACTCAATGTCTTGTGGTAAAGACGCCTTTGAGCGCCGCTGTGGCACCGGAATGCTGTTCTAACCCCAATTTATCGAGTGCATCGACGAAATCTTGAACCTTAGCGCCTCCCTAACCACAGGAATTCGTGGTCCAAAAACACTCTTCATACTTGCAGATGCTATTTAAGATATGCTTCTGTGAAAAGGGCGCGGCATATGACAGATGGGCGGCTTTTCGGTGGAGTCAACAGCGGTAGTAAGTGCTGTTTTCTCATCCACCCGCAAATTGATTAGTTTATCGTGTCGAGAGCCGGAAAGACGTGGTTGAATGCCAGTACCTAGTTGACAGCCTGACCCCGCGCAGGAGGAATCCGAGCTCCCAGTGAGAGACTGCCCCAGCCTTACTACATGTAGCTGTTCCGCTGAGACTCGGATATTTCGTCCTGCCTCTGACATTACGAAATTCCTAGTCGGCTCCTCTTCTCGGCATGAGCATTAACCAGATGTTGGTATCGGGCAAGGGCACAATCTTATTCTGTATGTCGCAGCATGGCGGTTAGTTGAGGCATTTAGATAGTTTTGCATCAGCTGCGCCAGACTTTAATTTGGGATTGGAACAGAGAGCCTCGCATTAGAGCTCTGATACTGAAGGTTATGACTTCGAGTTACTGTAGAAATGGAAGGAAAAAGATCGCAAGGCTGGACAATGGTGGGCTTTGTCGACAACTTATGCCAACACTGTGTGCGCGTGCCTATCCTTAGCTACTTGATGTCCTTGTAGCTAATCCCATGATCTTTCACTTTCTTAGTCTTGATTCGTGTTGTTCCCTAATATTTTCAATAGATAGGGCTGAGTTCTCGTTCCGCATTTTGTCTTGATCACAAGGTTCAGTGATGTTCGGTCGAGAGGAGAGTCTCCACTCTTGGACCTGAAAATGAGTCCAGCGTCGCTCAAAGGTGGACTAACCGAGGGGAACCTAGTAAAGCTCTTCGACGCAGGATTTGATAGTCTTCCTTCGTTGCCGAGATTTTGGTTTAGTATCACGCCATCATTTGAAACACAACCTGAGAAGAGATACAGCTGGCGGCCATCTTGTGGAGAGCATGGAGAGCCATATGGACAGGCACCTCCTCAGCATGCATTAAGAGCAAAGTATTGGTGAGTCTCCACAACCTTTCAATATCTCGGATGGCATGAATGTCTTACATGTTTCCTCCTTCAGGTCGTACGATTCTCGCTTGGGCCTACGCCTTTGCTTTCACCCAGGAATAGCAGGACCAGTCAGAGAAAATGAAGCGAGAGACGGCTATTCTTCAAAGAACCACTGCTGAAACCGAATCAGTAGTCATTGGGCCTTGGCCCATGACCTTTCCGCCACACACAGTGATGGCACAGTGCCGGTGATGGAAGGGCAAGTTGGTGGCTTGCTCAAGACTAAGGTTCAGGTACTTGTAAGTCTTCATAACGGTAACTTGGGCATGAGAATTTCTCAAGCAAGCAGCTTATATGAAGAGCACTAACAGTGGGGTGTGAGCCTTAAGTCATGAATAGGATGCTACACTCCGTCACACAAGCGCGCCTCGGCACTCCGCAGTCACGTTGCAGTTACACAAGCAATGTTGACATGTACATTGGATCCTTGATGCCGTTTGACGATGAGTAAATCTCGCGACATCGACCCCACAAGATATGGCTAGGTCCTATTTATTTACACACAGGGGCCTCTTAGCCGCACTGAATGGTCCATCACATTTTAGTATATTGTCTACTCTTGCCATACAACGGCGCTGATACCCTCATAGCCGCCTGGAGTGCCGGTGGGGCCAACCCTCAAGTTCGCTGCTAGCTTGCCTAGCTTGCCAGTTGCGCAGTCTCTCGGTACAATGGCGATATTTGCAGATGCCTGGTTGCCGAATGCGAGGAAATCACCGCGCTTGTTGATGTCGAAGGTACGGGGAATATGGCCGTAGGTGGAGGTGATGTCCGTCCAGGTTAGGGTGCCGTCGGATGCGATGGTGTATTGCGTGATCGAGTCGCTGCCATCGAACTTGGTGTCGTTTCGATTGGTATTGTAGAGGAAGTTGTCCTTGACCTTGATCTCGCCGACGCTGGTCCCTGCGACAGCGGAGCTGTTGCCTTGGTATGGAGTCAGGGTCTGCTTCAAGGACAGGGTTAAGCAGCCTCCTGCTGGGTACGACACGCTCCAACCGGCCACGGTATTCGTGAGCTCATTGACAACAAAGAGCTTGGTGCCCTCCTTTCCTCGTTGGATTCGCGAGTATCCACCAGATGGAGTCCAGAAGGCAGCGTGCCTGATACCAGAACCTGGAGCAGGCGTCGCAGAGGGACACTCTGTGAGCTTGCCGGACGCCGCGTCAATCTTGTTGATGCGGATCTGATCAGCACCCAAATCAATGACAAGCAAAAATTGCCCAGTTGGGTCTACGAGGACGTGATGCGGATGTGGCGCCTCTTGGCGTATTGGATCCACGCCCGGGCCGCTCATCGTGTACTTCAGCGACTGGAGCGGCGCTCCACCATTGAGAGGCAACTTGAATGTAGTCACTTGCGCAGCGTGACTGTTTCATCGGTCAGATGTGTTGGCTTCAATCGAACAAGCTGGCTTACTAGTGCGCGTTTGCGATGAAACTTCTCCCATCTGGACCACCATACAGAATCGTCGCAACTTGACCCATTGGAGCAGAGACCTTTCCGCTTGGCGTGGAGCTGCCATTCTTGCTGACCTTGTACGAAATAAGGTCCCCAGTCGTTAAGGGAGCGAGAGCCTCGCTGGGAATGTACAATTGCTTGCCCACCCCATCGTATGTAATCCAGCTCGGCAACGCGTTGCCAGTCGATGCCTCGCTGGTCAGCTTGAGGGCATTGTTGTTGAAAGACAGCGAGCTGATGGTACCCGCATAGTGCGACACCAACAGGTTTGCGGCCGTGGCGACGCTTCCGAAGAGAGGCAGCATAAGAGAGTGTGTTGGCAGCATGATGATCTTCGATGAAGGCGAACCCACGGATGACAGAGGGCAAGCGGGTGATATTTCTACAATTTGGGCTCTCCTTTTTTTTCAATCTCCGCAATTATCGCCGAAGGTCACACGTCCGCGATCTGCATGCTGGAGCTACTATGATGAAACAAGTTTGTACAACGCTGTCGGGCTGAAAAACTGGCCGCAGCATGGATTTTGCTCAACACACAGGGTTTTTTTCTTCTTGGGTGCTTGTCCCCCTCCGCAGAGAGAAGCTTGTCTGTCGGAGCAATCAATTTGCAATATAGCCGTTTGTTTTGAGTCGGGTAAGCTATTCCAACTGGTTGCCAACCCCGGATTAATCACTGTGGAGAAATTGGTCTAACCTGCTGTTCGGTGAAACATCCTCGCTCATGGACATGCCAGGCATCTCTTAGTGTCCTTGGCCCTCTCTTGTACCCGGATTCCGGCCGCCGCCACGCCGCAAGGAAGCGTCGGAACACAAACAGGCGGAAGGACGAAAACGTGCACATAGCCGCCCCGCAAACATGGGGCAACCGCCTTTCGACCTGGGTAGCCAATCTGCGTGCAGCGAATACGTCAATTGCCACCTTTCTTGACCAGCTGCTGCTCACGCAAGATTGCCGAGATGGTAACGATTGTCGGGACATGAAATATCGCCGGGATTCGTGACGTCCCAGTCGCAATTCGCTATGTTGATCATACCGATCGCTTTCACGATTGTAGGCTGTGCTTACTCAAGAATATAGTCTTGCTCAACACGCCTTGCGCCACTTAATCTGGAAATATCAATTGGACCTTTAGACAATTTATCTCCACCTTATTTCCCAATAGTTGTACTCCTCGCCATTTAGAGTATCTCGCGAACGATCATGTACGAGGTGAGATGACTAAATACTTTCTTAATACTCATATGCAGCTGCAACAGCCCGCCTAAATAGAGAAAGGGACTTGCTATTGCTTCTTTCTCTGGTATCTTCATTATTATCATCAATCTTAGGAATTCCACTCCGCAAGTGTATGATTCGCATGCGCGTGCTGCTGAAGACGACTTCCAATCCTTCTCAGCAACACTTCCGTACGCTCAAGAAACTATTTTCCAAGACACTGTATTTTGAAAAATCGAGGATGGAACCCCGGCCAGCGATCAATCAAAAAGCTGTAGTCCCCAGTCAGGGCGGAGTAGGGCGTAAACAGGGCGTTCAAGAGAGTCCAGAACTTGATCTTCTGAAATATTAACTCGTTCAACCCGGTCAGCATCGGCCTGCAATCTCGTTCATTAAACTCTCTTGCATTATCGCCCTTGGGCCAGACCATCAGTAAGGCGCCTTCGTAACAGCATGCACATACGTCTTCGAACACGACGTCCCATTCCCCTTCCAACTCAACACTTCATAATCTAATGCCCCTTCACAAATCGTCCAGCCCTCTTTTTCACCGTTCACTGTTAACAAATACCCCTCATTCAACGCCAAGTTGCCCGCTGGTTGCTCCGAGGCTAGGAATTGCAGCTCTTTACCCGCCTCGACGATGGTGCTGTTGTAGAGATACTTCTCGTCGCCAAACGGCGCTGAAGCAATGGTAGATAGGGTGCCAGATGATAATGTAAAGTTTGGAAGAGACCCGTAGCCGGGACCTGTGAGGCGGAGGAGGAGGGCTGGTTGATTGAAGGGGTCCTAAGTGTCTGTTAGGATTCAAGGAAAGTAAGTAGGGTAAATGGGTTCAAATACAAAAAGGGATGTTGCAGAAACAGCCTTTAGCTCAGAGGAGTTTGCGCTCGGATTAAGCTGCGAGGTCGTTACGAGGAACATTCCCGTGAGTTCAGTTGGAAGTGCCGCGCAGACCGCCACGCCCGTTGCGCTGAGGAGCGTCAAAGTAGAGAACCTCATCGTGGCAATCAGTGGGTGTTTGTTTCTCTTCTCCCGCACAGCTATATGTATATATGTATGTTTATGAACTCCAGTATTCTCAAACAACGGAATCGGCGTCGTCGTAAGCGAAGCGTCAAGATCGACGATGAGAGCAGAGAAAAGCTTATCCCATATACCTGGAATGGACCCTAGTACCGCTCTGCAGTGGGTGCGACGATCGAACGTTCCACAAATGCCATCATACTACTTGTCATGTCTATAGGGGACCTTCAGCCGTCCAATTGCGACTCAGAGTGCCCTTGCAGATCTCCCAATCCCTGCATATATTAATGGTCAAGGGCAGATCGAAGATGCCTATTTGGAGCGAGATAGTCCTTTTGAGGCTGATTTCTGGGTGATGTACATTACATGAGATCATAAGGACTGTTTAGGGCGGAGACACTATATGATTCTTCCAGGATCGTGGCCATGCTGCAAAGTAACCTTGTTCAGCGGTTTGAAGCATGTGAAATTTATTCAGATGTAGAATAAGGTGGTTGATCTTCTGGTATTGAGTGGTCTACCTGATATATAAAGCTTGTTGAGTATCGTGTTGCGCGCCTGACTAATCGTCAACACGCATTTGGGTATGTGAAGCATCCAAAACGCCTTGATAGATGCCTGCTTCCTCGTTGTCTCTTAGGGTAGTAGACAACCCACGAACCCCGAATCCCCGTCGTTGAGCCTTCTCGATGGAAGGATCAACTAAGCGGCCATTGAGATGGCTCCATCGCCCAATACTCTAGCGACCAAGATGTACATCATCATGGCCCCAAGAACCATCTTCCATTTGTTGCGGCTCAACCAGCCTTGTCCGGCATCCCTTGCTATCTGTGCCGCGTCGTGGACCACCGTCGCGCTCGCTCCAGGTCTTCGCCGTAGACCCGCGACCTCTGGGGAGCACTGTGGTTGTGAGGGGCTTTGCGCTGGCCGCAACATGCCCGTTGCAGGGTCAATGCGCCTCTCCTTCATCCACTTCAGGTTCTCTTCGTCCACTTCCGGCCACTCGAGCCTGAATTTGGCACCACCGTCTCCTGCCTTGATGCCTCCAATACCTCTTGAATTCGACGACTGTGTGCTGACTTGCTTAGAGCCGCCACCGGTGCTGTTCCACCATCTCGTCCGCTGCGCGAAGAGTTTCCTCTCTTGCTCTGACGCCCGGACTGAACCCGTTGTCATCTCCTCGCTCGTCATAAAACTCAGCAGCCCTGTCAATATCGTGCTCACCTCCCACGCCGGGTTGAAACTCTTGGGGTGGAAGTCGCTGATGCTCAGGCACAGTCGCGTAGAAGGCTGGAAGCGGCCGGACGGTGTGTGCATGCGGATGGCCGGCGGCGCAAAGGGGTAGTCAGGCGGGAACATGAGAGTGCCCCAGTACTGCCCGCCATCGTAGGGCGTGTCGGGCGGGCCAGTGAGAATGTAGTGCCATTCTAGTATATTTTTCTCCGACGGGTGCGCAACGATGTAGGGTGGCGGGGATTTGGAGATGGAGGCGTATTCTCTTGTGAGTCGTTTGGTCGCTGCTTGTGTCGCCATGTTGGGCGTATGTGTGGGACGGGGAGGGTGACGTTGAAGGGGCGAGTCGAATGCGGTGGGGGCGGAGGGTGAATATTAGGTAGAAATCTATAGGACTAGGTCGCAACTGCTCTATTATATGGAAGTGAATGTAGTAAACAGCAAAGGTGTCAAGGTGAAATTGGTGGTGTTAAAAAGTGGAGAAGCCGGCACCGCCTCAGCACCGTGATCCGGAGGGTTCCAATGACGGCACGTGACCGTCATCTCAGCCATGACGCCCGGGGCGCAACGTCGGAGGTCGGGATTGCTTCAAGGTTTCCATCTAGCGCCAAGCATCCAGCTCGCAAACACCAACCGCCGCCATGGCCTCGCCAAATGAAGACGACGTAAGGCAGGGAGCGCCCTGTTTGATGTGCTGGTGGCTAATTGACTCCTCAGGTCTTCGAAAGGCTGAAGAACAAGACGGATGCCGCCGAGCAGAAGCGACAGCAGGACGAGCTCAATGCGCGGCTACACGCCCAACATAACAAGTCCCAGGAGCGGCTGGTAGAGCTGGTAGGCACTTCTTGCAGAACCAATTGATCTGCATCGGGGCTTCTGCTGAGACTGGAATAGATTGGCGATAACACATCTCTCCCGGTGACGATATCCTCGGTCCGCATTCTCCACGCCAACCGAACAAGAAGAGACTTTCTGGAGCGAATAGTCAATCCTCTACTTAGTGCAAACCGCCCTGAGTCTTACACACTTGAGGAGGCGCTGAAGGAGGTCGGTGACGCTACGGACAAGCTCAATCGCTTTGGTATGGCGGCACGCGATAGAAGACTTCAGACAGCTCTGACCCCAGATAGGCATCTTCAAGTCCCCAATCTCGGTCTATCTTGACAGACCCGATCAGACAATTGCCTCGAGCTCACTCACAGACGTCGATGTCTACATTTCCGCAATTGAACGTGGCAATTACACCATCAAGACGGGAACAGAGGCAGGCGCTTCAGAAGCAGACGCCTATGTTCACGCTGAGCTGCGGAACTTGTTCGGTGGAGCTGAGACGCTGAATGCACATGGATCTCTAGGAACCCGGACACGCTCTGCCTACTCTCTCGCCTTTGACAGCCCTATTTTGAGCAATCCTGACCTCAAGTTCCAGGTCAACGGATTCGCGAGTTCAACGTTGAAGAGCTGGGCAAGTCACGAGGAGGTTTTGAAGGGAGGAAACTCGAAGGTACTGTGGAGATCACAGACAGGCCACCAGCACGAGCTTGGATATTCGGGCATCTGGCGACAAGTCACAAGCCTTGCCGAGAATGCATCGCCTACCGTACGAGCAGACGCCGGCGACTCTTTCAAGTCGAGCATCACGCACACCTGGATCAACGACAAGCGCGACTATCCTCTCCTCCCTAACTCTGGTTACTTGATGAAAACTGTGTCTGAACTCGCCGGCTTCGGCCCTCTGAAGGGCGACGTGGCATTCTTCAAGTCAGAAGCCGAGTCACAAGTCGCTCTGCCCTTCGGCGACACTGGCATCACTCTGACTGCCGGCCTACGAGGCGGCCTTCTCTATCCCTTGTCCCTACCGGGTAGCAACCAACCCCAGACATCCCGCATCAATGACCGCTTCCAGCTCGGCGGTCCTAACAACATCCGCGGCTTTCGCCTCGCAGGTTTGGGTCCCCACGACGGCCCCGATGCCGTAGGTGGCGACGTTTATGCAGCTGGTGGTGCCTCTCTTCTGGTTCCCGTTCCCCGTGTTGGAAAAGAGACTCCACTACGTGTGCAAGCCTTCATCAATGGCGGTCGTCTGCTCTCTCTCAAGTCCTCGTCTCAGAAGAAAGAAGAAGGCTTGTTTGGCAACACAAACGAGGTGCAGAGCAGTTTGAAGAAGACTGTGAAGAGCTTGACAGAGGAGCTACCAAGTGCGGCGGCGGGTGTCGGGTTGGTGTACGCGCATCCGATTGCAAGGTTCGAGATCAACTTTAGCTTACCTCTTGTGATGAGGGCCAGGGAGGAGGGGAGGAAGGGATTGAGCTTCGGAGTCGGCATCGAATTTTTGTAGATGATGCGATTTTGAGCGTGGTGGGAAGTGTAGATATGTATCATTACTAGAGTGCCTGGCAAACAAGGTATCTCGTTCTTCGCCGTCCTCCTTCCCTTAGTTTGCTTTTGTATCTGTAGCTGTTACAGTCTATATCGAGGCACAATAGATATCTCCATGTCATCCCTAGCATGATCACTGTGTGCCGTCTTTCGCAATAAGAAGCCACCCACCGGTGCAGCTGCGTTCCTTATCCACCTTTCTTTTCATCCATTCCCATACACCTCGAGAACCGTGTTATACAAACGCAGAATTATGCAATCTCTGCATGATCTGCGACACCATTATCCGCGTAAAACGCAAGCAGGCATTGTTACCATCAACCAAACGGCTTACTTTCCCTACCTATTGGGGAAACCCTCACAAAACATGCATCTTGAAAACGATGTATTATCTCTTCTCCACAATCTCTACATGGAGTACCACTTTTCCAATCTCATCGAGCAGTCATGAGGAATTTGCGCCACCAGACAGTCTCAGCATCTAGGAACCAGGGACTTGCACTCTCGATCAGTTGCTCGGGCGAGGGCATCGCCGCAGCGTCCATGTAGCCGAGCGCCATGACGAACACGTCGCACGTCGTCAGACTCGTGCGGCCGAAGATGCAATTTGAAATGGGGTGCGGCATGGCTTGGGAAATCTGATGGGAATTGGCGTGTGGGATGGTAGGCGGCAGGTTGAATGCGGAGGCGTAGCAATATGGATTGTACAACAGGGTCTGTGGAGGAAGTACGATGTGTAGCCAGAGTTATCGTTCAAAGGTTCCTTTGTGGGAGCTTCAAGTCGGGTCGGCGCCGAAGTGACAGGAACAGTGATTGCCTTTGCGGTGGTAGTGAGTGTGGGGCGGACGAAGCAGTCCGAAAAGTTTGCGCGATTGTATCTTCATCGGGTATTGCGTGTGTATCTTTCGTTTGCGAGATGCGCGATGATGTACCAGTGTTTGCCTTCTTTCCCCCCCCCGGTTCCAGCTACTGGGGGCCAAAGTACGGTGAACTCTACCGCTGGGCGGCGAGAAAGCCAGGTGTAGAGTTTGATAAGTTGGGGGTGAGCTTGCTGATATGGTGTTTTTAAGAAATTCCTCTTTTGGGCAGTCTGCGATGCAAGTTTGTTGTTTTTGCCCCTCTCGGTTGCGCCCGGAATGATGGTCTGGAATCCGAGGGTAGTTGCCGATGGCGAAGTACCCAACGTCGTACGAACCAGTGGTTCCAAGTGTCGTGGCAGCCGGTCAAGGTCGTACAGGGTACCGACGGTAGTGCGCGTGCTGATCGATCTGGATGGATGGTCGCAGTAAGCTTAAGAAGGCAACATAAGTGCTGAGCTGACTAGGTTGCATTGCTTGAAGCACGTTAGGGCAACGCTAGAGTCACATGAAGTATGTTATGTATGAGTGATGTCAAGCAGTACATATATACGTACTCCTGAACTCATCATGTTGCCATCGCATGTCAAAGACTCAGCTGCCTGCGTCAGCAGGTCCACATGCACGATCTCATGCAGGAGCCTCCCTCCACATGTCCGCCCTTCCAATAGTCCGAACCCGACTAGGTAACGCAAAGAGAGATGTGAGATGCGGTGCAACACGAGGACATCCCTTTCCAAGCCTCTTCAGGGCCGTGTCGAGATGTGGTGAGGCTATAAGTGTGCTATACTGTGATGGGTCATACGATTGGGAGATGGTGGCGGGTAGCGCGGTGCTACTGGTTCGCTTGCAGATGACGTGCAGCGAATGAGAGGCGAAACACTGGGGTGCAACTGCTGAGACGTGATGCTTGATGCTTGTTGAGAGATGATTGTGGATGTGGCAGGAGGCGAATATGCAGAGAATAGGGACATATCGAGAGGAAGATCCAGTATGGTCGACAACATGCGAGCGGAGGCAAAGGCTTCCGAGAAAGACGATAGAATGGATTATTGAGTCGCGTAGCTGAGGAGGCAAATCGTGCCGAATAGATCAATAGCAGGGCCGAAAATAGTGATCGCGATATCTGCTGTGGACTTCTGGCCAAGGTACTTGGTGCATTGAGACTTTGTGATTGACCTTGTCTACCTGGGTCCCACATTTATACTATACCCCAGAGATATTCGACGGCACGGGTATGTAGATCTGCAGCATAAGGGGCTCCAGCAATACGGCACTTGATTTCCTGTCTTCTCATCATGATGTGTCGAGGTCTTCCGTTGTGTATGCTCGTAGACCTTCGGCATGGTTTCGCCAACGATGAAAGCCACGACAGGTCCTCTTTCTGTTCTTCTAGATAACCGAACGGTGATTATATAGAATCAGTGCGCAAATCCTTACCCTGGTCAGCATTTCATATGCCTCCTGATCATGGTGCTGTTGGCACTGTGTACTATGATTCCAACTTGCTCTTCCGCCTTGGGTAGTTACTACATGATGGCAATCCTGCGTACTTAGCAGGAAACTTTCGTGCACTGAGATGCCTTGCTGGCTCAAACAATGCTGAGATTGCAAGGTTAGCCCATTTCCGCAAGGGGCGGAAATATGCGAGATCTGGGTAATCCTCACTCAGCAAGCTTTTAAGTATATCTATAAGACTACTCGAGGGGACAATCGCTTCAATACTGCTTGAATCGTTTATTCTCTGGTTGTCAAATAGACATTATTAATAGTGTATGTTATTGTTGTGCGTCGTGACTTCCGCAGCCTTCCGCAAGGCACATAACGTCTACGCCCCGTACCGCGTCCTCTTACTGCATTCAACAATCCGGGCTTTCTCCAAGCTCAAATTCAGCCCCTAGAACCAAACGCAGGGTGGTAGGTGAGGTTGAGCGAACCGGCGCACAGCATAATTGAGACTAAAGGGTAAAGCAGGCTGTACAACGCATACGAACAAGTCGAATGGATCTCAACAATTACTGGTCAAATCTACTTGCTTTCCATTACCCAGTATGATACCTCTTGGGCGTTTGAAAGTCCTTAATATCTCTTGCCCGAATTGCATGAGCGCAAACCAGAGAAAATGGAGTGTGGAGCATAGCGCAAAGCGTACATGAGTCGGTTAGACACACAAAGTGTCAGACTTGTTGTAAGGTAATACAAAGGGCGGAGACGACATAGCACATAAGAGCTTACTTTCACAAGTTACGGTCCAGATCAATGCGTGGTGAATTGAATGCAAAAGTCATCCGCATGCATGCGGCTTCATGGCGGAAGCTAAGCAGCTCCACTTGGCCGAAACACTGTTACGGTGTCCAGAGTTGCTAAGAGTCCCTGCAGCATCGAGCATCGAAGTTGACAGTGCATGGTTCTTCTGCACGTCGATTGTTGGGTACGTTCAAAGAGACCGAAACCTAGGTCTGCTCGCCTGTCCTGTCCTGTTCGATCAACTCTTCCGCATCGTCGCGCTCCGGTCGGATGTCCCTTTCGGATGGGCGGTGGCCTTTTAGACCAGCCCTCTGCCTGCGTGGACTCAACGGGCTCTTCAACAATGTCGCCACTTGAGGCTCCTGGTATGTCCCTCACGCGATTTCGGCTGTATTTCCTAAAGGAGCACTCGATGCGGCCGACCCTTTTGGCTAGCTTCCTCTAAAAAAAAGCCACTGACTTCCTGCAAATCTCCTGGACGAATGACAACCAAGGCTTCATATACGAGATGCGGAGCAAAGACCACCGAAAGTCTTGGGGCCAACGGCTGGCGGAACGGCTGTGCTGCATGGGTATGGCGTCGGTGCATATACGGCGCGCCGCCTCTGACGTTGATCGCAACCTCTTTCGATGTTTGGAATCCTCGACTTTCTGGGGTAGCGCGACCCAACTGTGGCCTGAACTGCTGAAAGACTTGCCTTCAGAGCGGTCGATTGCGTTCTTTGCTTGGATACACCCCTCAAACCCGTAATTAATTGTGTGGACTGAAGGGAATCCTTTCCTTGCTCTGGCCGGTGTGCGTGGATAGACAGTGGCCATTTGCCGCGCGCACCGCCCAGACGGGAGCCATGTGCAGGATGCGCTTCGCTGCAGCTGTGCTAGAAGCCATGGCAAATTCTTTCCGCAGCCAGTCTCGCATGATCCCCGATGGAGCCTAGCTGTGCAATTTGGCTTTCAAGTTTGGTTCAACACAACAGCACATCATTCGCGGGCAATATCTTCCCTCGATCTGGATATGAAACCAGGCAAGCTATCTAGGCCTGTCTAATGCGGTATGTGGTACACCATCCTCTTGGGGCAACTCTCGTTTCACAGCATCACATCGCCCTACATGGATGCCTCTTCAATGTAACCCACGAGGTGGGAGTACCGCGTGCCAGACAAACAGGAACCAACTGAAGGGTTACGACACTTCGAGTCAGATCTCATTGGAGAACGTTATGCACAACAATATAGGGCCGCCATCCATGCACTACCCCAGGATATATTGCCGGTTTTCTGCAGGATTGACGTCCTGCTAAGAACGCTTATTCGCTGGGCTGCAGTCTTAGCTTGGATGCCTTCGAAAGTTGCTAGGGCCCTCAACAGCGGGAGAGAATGCAGAAGTGAATGCTAGCAGCTCCGGTAGCTTATGTGCACAGACAATATCCCAAGAAATCACGCGCACCCTCCCAAGCGCCTGTCTCCATAAAGACCTCTCCACCTCCCCTCAACTTTCCCTCACCCCACCCGACTGGCTTTGTTTACCCAACCTGGTTCTTACCACTTGGCAAGATGAAGGTATGCCACAACTCTCGATTGCTTCTCCAAACCACCCTTGCTAACAATGATCAAGACATTCTACAACGTCTACGCCATTTGCGGCTTCGCCGCCATTGGTGGTGCCTTGTTCGGTTTCGATATCTCCTCTATGTCCGGTGTTCTGGGTACCGAAGCCTACAAAAACTACTTCGGCGGTCCTAGCGGTACCCGCCAGGGTGGCATTACTGCTGCTATGCCTGCTGGTTCCCTTGTTGGTGCACTGTCCTCCTCCTTCCTTGCCGACCGCCTCTCGCGTCGAAATGCTATCCAGATCGCCGCTCTTGTTTGGATCATCGGTGCCATCTTCCAGGCCGCTGCCAACGGTATTCCCCTCCTCTGTGTTGGCCGTGTCGTCGGCGGCTGGGCCATTGGTGTCTGCTCGGCCATTGTTCCCGTTTACCAATCCGAGATCGCACCCAAGGAGATTCGTGGCCGTGTTGTCTCCCTTCAACAGTGGGCCATTACCTGGGGTATCTTGTAAGTAACACAACTCTGGGGAGCATCTGCACCACAAGCTTCGTCGGCAAAAATTAACATGACACAGGATTCAATACTTCATTCAATACGGTTCCAGTTTCGTTGATGGCGGCGCCAAGAACCCTACTCAGGGCACTGCTGCTTTCCGTATTCCCTGGGGTATCCAAGCTGTACCTGGTGCCATCCTCTTCGCCGGTCTCTTCTTCTTCCCTCGCTCTCCGCGTTGGTTGGCCTCAAAGGACCGCTGGGAGGAGGCACTCCAGGTCCTTGCTCACCTTCACGGTGGCGGCGATGTGAACCATCCCAAGGTGCTTGCTGAATACAAGGAAATCGAGGACGCTCTTCGCTTCGAGCGTGAGGAGGCCGAGACTAGCTTCGCCGCTCTGGTCAAGCCCCGCATTATCAAGCGTGTGATTCTTGGCAGTAAGTGGTCTTGCACGAAGTAGATGAGAAACATATGCTGACTACGTCCATCTAGTGAGCATCCAAATGTGGTCGCAGCTGTGCGGCATGAACATTATGATGTATTACATCGTCTTTATCATGCGTGGAGCTGGTATCGCTGATGAGCTTCTGACTGCCTCAATTCAGTAAGCAGTAGCCCGGACGAATATATGGGGTATGTGCTAACTTCAGTGTTCAGGTACATCATCAACGTCGTCATGACACTCCCAGCCATTCTCTACCTTGACAAGTTTGGTCGTCGCCCCGCCCTCCTGATTGGTTCCTTCCTCATGATGACTTGGCTCTTCACCACCGGTGCTCTGCAGGCCTCTTACGGCATCCCGAATCCCGATGAGACCGACAAGGACATCTCTTGGGTTGTCCCCAGGCAGCACGGCTCAGTCTCTAAGGCCATTGTTGCATGCTCGTACCTCTTCGTCGCATCTTTTGCCACCACATGGGGTCCTACTTCCTGGACTTACCCCTCTGAGATCTTCCCTGCCAAGGTCCGTGCGAAGGCTGTGTCCCTGGCTACAGCGTCTAACTGGACCTGGAACTGCATTCTCGCTTTCGCCGTTCCTCCTCTACTCTGGAGCATCAACTGGAAGATGTACATGATTTTCGGCACTTTCAATGGCCTCGCCCTCATCCACATGTTCCTGACGGCCCCCGAGACCAAGGGCAAGACCCTAGAAGAGATGGACGACGTGTTCGACAGCGGTCTGCCTGCCTGGAAGGCCGGCAAAGTTGGCTCGCGTCTCGACCAAATGACTCGCGATATCGAACAGGGCGATGTCAAGGTCCAAACCAAGTCACGCAACCAGATTGAGGATGTTAATGTTGAGCCTAAGGTTTAAACGACCGAACCGGATTGAGCCATGGGATGCGTATATTGACGATTGTGTCCGAATCCTATGAGACAGACAATTGCATATTGATGTCTCATCTAGGCACTATCTAGACCGCGTATATACGGGCATTCACACCCTCATCGTTGATGCTGCTTCATACGGACCTTTGATTAAATTTACCTCTTGCGGACAACTTAGCTTTAGTATATTTTTACCAATGTACAAACTATTAACTTTCAAACTTGCTCTTCCCATGGCTTGAGAACTAAATGATCTTGCCATTATGCCAAAAGCCTGTATCTACCTTCCAAAAAGGTTTTACGCATTCTACCTGTTTCTGCTATGAAAATTCCCTCCAAAACTTCTCTAGCCTATCTTGTTAGACCGCCGGACGGGAGTAAACATTTCTTTCCAGTTTGTTCCGTGGCGTGAGTGAGCATGCAGAAACTTTTGCCTGTTGGCGTGATGTTCGGTGCTTAGCAGACCTCGGACCGAAATACATCGAATGTACCTTGTAAACGACGAACCGAGCCTTGGCGTATGGGCAGGGGACAAAACCCGTTTGCCGTATACACATGTGGTGCCACGGTATGGGTAATGGTATGGGAATCTATTAGCTACAATATCATTTCTATTTTCCTGTTCGATGCTCTGTAACTTGTGCCAGTGAAGACTAGCGCACTTATTGACTCTGGGGATATACATGGACCCCAGATAGGTCGGTTTAATTAGATTGATTGAATTGCCCATACGTCATTGTGATTATCGCTGTAAGACGATCGATGTCCGTGTTTGCGTAGTTATACCGAGCCCGAGACCGAGATCGAATACGAGGCTGGGTTGTCATACTGCAATGTTCGCGGCGCAGATCAGAGGGATTGACACGCTAGTTGGATGCTAAACCAAGTGCTAGTGCTATCCGGGCGTATAATTCCAAGTGATTTTACACCAACGCCCATTCGAGTACATGTTGCTAAAAGCCTAGGTTCCTACTGCTACACTGAGATTCTCCATTATCCTTTCTGTGTCTCCTCCTTATCCTCCTCCTTAGGCATTGTCGGTGGAATATTCTCAACTACCTCATCGAAGAGGCCGCCCTCGGGCTGTAGCCCTCGTCCAATGGCCCAGAGTATCCTCCAAGCTCGGCGAAATTCATCTCTGATAGCAACAATGCCACGATGCGTGACTGTTCTTGCGACATTGTGATCGAGCTCAAAGGGATCCTCAATAGCAAACAGATACCGATTCGTGACCTTCTTCTCCGCAGTGATCTTGGTAGTAGCGCTAACCCAGCCCTTGCTCTGCTTCGTCTGGATACCCCCAGGTGTGCGAAGAGAGAGGACTTCCGAGGTCCAGTAAAATTGTGGCTGTCGCTGACCATAACTACTTCCCGGGGAGATGGAGGAGAAGTACTGGAAGAATCCTCGTAAAAGTGCGCCAACAGTTTGCGTGTTCTGCGAGAGCCGACCGGACTGTGCTGCCTGTATTATCTCCTCCTCGTTGCGCCAGAAGCGGACACTGTAGCCGCTTATTGTAGTTTCTTTGAAGAATTTCTCAAGGGCAGTAAGGTCCGTCGGCTGAGGGATGGAGTGCTGGAGATTGGGGCATACTGGGGGCTGCGCAATGTTGACAAGGTAATGCAACACCATAAGCACCCAGCCATAGGAGTTCAGCGTGCCAGAGTATGAGCTGTTGATCTTGCGAGTTTTTGCCCAAGACTTTACGAAGAGGACCATGGGCCGTACGCGAGGATCGGTTAGTGAGTAGCATCGAAGCATATGGGTGTTGTGGATGCCGAGTGGGTTGTCAAAATTGACGTCGCACTGGATTCCTACACCAGTCTTGGGAAAGTCGAGTGGGCCAATAACCTTTTCACGCATCCAAGTCTTCTCAGAGCGAGTGTGCTGTCCATCTGCCGCAGCTTTGCTGGGTTCGTTACCGTTGCCTTCGTTTGGTTTTGTAGCCGATGTAGGAGAATCGAGCTTTGTCGAGTCGTCTTTTGCACGTGGCTTTGGCTTTGCTTTGACCACCGGCTTAGCACCGAGTTCTGGAAACTCCTCACCAAAGCTTGGACTGTTTGCATGATTTGTGGGCTCAGTGGGCTTCTCTTTGCTGATTTCTACCAATGGCTTGGGCAGTGGTGACGGCTCTGGTGGGAGGTCCACAGGGTATTTCTCCTCTTCTGGAAGCTCATCCCATTTCTTACGTTCGTCGAAAAGAGCAGTATATAGGGTCTCTGTTGGGTTCTGGCAAATCTTCAGGATTGGTACTCGAGTTCTCGTAAGCAGACGACCGCCCATCTTGGCATCCAATACTGCTCGTTCCAGGATACGGGGAATGTCACGGTTAATTCCCGCTCCGTCCGCTTTGGAATCGTTTTTCCATCTCGGCACGATTGCAAGATCCATGTCTGAGCCAGGCATCCCGAAGCCCGAAGCCAAACTACCAAAGCCGACTAATGAGATGTCTGCTATATCACCAGAGTGACCTTCGGCAAGAGCACGCTGCAGGATAGTTTCTAGTTGTCTCCTGAACGCTTCCTTCTCTTCAAACTCAGCCCGCGACATTTCGACTTTGGGGATTTCTTGTGTTGCTAGGTTATCCAGGTACTCGACTTGTGCCATTGGATTTTCTCTGGGCTGGTTCATGGGGGATCGGGGTGGATACTGTGATCGCGCATAATGAGGTGAAGCTGGAATCGTTTGTCCTTGGACGGGCGGTAATGCATTATTATGCGGTCTCTGAAGCACGTTTGGATGTTGTACATGAGGTTCAGGCGGGCCATTTGGGACCGTCTGCTGTTGATGAAATCCTGGGGGTCGTCGCACTGGTTGTCGATTCTGATTTCCTGATGCAGCAGTGCCAGAGCCACGTGCGGCCCCAGAGTCAGTCAGGTATGGTCTTCCACCCCCCCTGTGTGGAGCTATGCTTGGTGAAATATTTCTTGGAGCATCTGGTTGCCAGTGTTGACCTTGCTCGGCGCGATTCTGAAAGTTCCTGTCGGAGCCACGAGAAAAGCCAGCACGTCCACGTCCACGTCCTCGTCTGTGGTGTGTTGACTGAGTGTCCTGGTTAGTTTGTCCTCCAGCAATCGTTACGTTGCCAAGGATCATATTCCGCAACTGGTTCTCCAGGCCAGTAGAGTTCGGCGCATTTCCCTGATCCATATCGGCGGATTAGCGTGAACAAGCTTGGTGATGTAAGTAATCGATGGTGCTTGAGATCAAAGTTGGTATTTGGCGCAGCGAGTCGCTCCAGGCACCTACTCCCAGCAAAAAAGCTTGAATTTTCGTACTACTGTTTCATTCTCTCCACGGGAGAATCTGTCTGGCTTCGTGATGGTGGTGCTGCATGTACGCGCTAGCAATTGCAGAGCCAAACGAACAACCCGGCCAAAATCCTGGACGCCACCTCTCTTGCGACGGCAGGAGAATTGGACAGGCAAATAAAGATGCAGTCACAACGAAGGCATGCGTGATGGTGTCACCTTTGGGGAGCCGGAGAAGGGTTCCACCGAGCTGTCTCGGCGCGCTAGGACGCGCTAGTGTGGAGCTGTGACGGTCCATGGTTGAACCTCGACAGCCACATAACAAAGGCAGCGCCTTCTCTCCCAACCCTCGCTCACTCACATTCTTCTCTACAGAGCTTAAATCACACTCGCTATGAATGGGAACCCATCGGCGGCGCCTCTTGCGCCTGCCGCCCCCACGGCTGCCAACGGCCAGCAGCCAGTTCGCCGCCGTCGCCCACGTCCCCAGGCAGACCCGCTTCGCAAGCCGCGACGGCCGCTGCAGAACATCACCCGGCCCATGGTGTCGCTGACGCAGATGAACGAGAGCAAGAAGCCCCCAGCCGGTTCAACAGGAGACGACGGCACACAGACCAAAGACGCGTTGCGCCAGGAGTACCTCGCCCAAGGCGCCAGCACCTTCCCTTTGGTTGTGACGCGGCGCGACCTGAAAGAGCTGAGGCACCACGTCATGCGCCTGCAGAGCAAAGTCCGCGCAGACATCGAAGACAAGGAGCAATTCACTCCGCCTATACGCCTCCATCGTCGAGACCCCCGTGCGCCCCCAAGCGGCGTAGGCTCCCACTTCGAGGAGGAAGATACAAAGGAGGATCTCGAGGAGATCAAGGAGCGCGAGCGTATCGAGCAGCAGAAGGAAGACCGCCGCAAGATCCGCGAGGAGAACCAGGCCAAGATCGCGCCCACCGGCACAAAGAAGCCGGCTGCCTTCCAGAAGAAGACCGAGCAAAAATACCGGCCCGATGACACTCCAGAGGCGAAGAAGCGACAGCTGTTGCGATACGAGGAGACTCTACCTTGGCACTTGGAGGACTTCGAGAACAGACAAACTTGGGTCGGCACTTACGAGTCAGAGCTCTCGGAGGCACACGTCATGCTCTCCACCAGTAACCCTCAAGACCCGCATAACAGTGCCATCCAAATGGTGCCCATGGAGCGTTGGTACAGGTTCAACGTCAAGGGCAAAGTCAAACCTACTGGCGATGATTTGGACAAAGTAATGTACAAAGTCGAGAACGTACCCGGCTTCCTCAGGAACATCGAGCGACGTGCAGAGAGACGGGAGGCAGAGCATGAGAAGGCAAAGAATCGTTATGGTCTGAGCACTCGCGTGGGCGGTGGTGCCGACGACGAGGGCAGGATTCGCAGAACGCACATTGACGATGATGGTGGCTACGTTAAGCGTGAGGCTGACGCCGACGACATTGACTTCAACCTCGAAGAAGACTTTGCAGACGATGAAGAAGGTCTGAACGGCCTTTTTGAAGGCGAGGAACAAGACGTCAAGGAGGCATCTGAGAAGCTGAAGCGAGACCAGCTCCAAGCTGCTCTTTGGGATCGGCCCGATGAGCAAGAAATGCAGCGAAAGGAAGAGCAGGAGCGGAAGCTAGCTGACGAACTCAGAGCTTTGGAGAAAATCACACGCAAAACGCTAGCCAAGCGTGAGAAACAGTACGACTACCTCGACAGCGACCCGGAGAATCCATATTTGACGGCGAGCGAGTCTGACACCGACTCTGAGACAGAGCGGCAACAAGCGAAAGAAGAACAAGAGAAGAAGGCAGCCGAGCAGAATGGTAAGGCACCCGATAGTGGCAATATTGCGTCCGGCGCGTCCACCAAAGGTTCCAACACTCCTTCAGGGAGCCATAAGCCCGTTGATGGCAAGAGCAAGAAGCGGCCTGGCTCGCCAAACCTCTCTGAAGCTAGTGGCAATGAGTCGTCACGGAAAAAGCACAAAAAGAATCGCGATAGGCTGCCGGACGGCACGCGCAAGTCAACACTTGGGAACCTCAAGGGCGCTGCCTCTGGAAGCGATAGCGAGATGACGGACGCTGGCAGGATCAAGAAAAAGAAGGACAAGAAGAACAGGCTTGTACTCGGTGGCTCCCCAAGCGGTAGTCCTGGTACTAGCCGTGCAGGCAGCCCAGCGGCTTCATCGCAGCTCAACGGTAGCCGTGCTGCTAGTCCGGCCGCCGCTCCAACGAAACTTGTCATTCCTTCTGCTAAGGAGATCTACGATTCTCTTCCCCCTCAGGGCATGGACATTCACAACCTCATTGCGAAGTTCAAGGGCCGCGTTGACAAGACAAATAGCAAGCTATTTATCAAGCTGGTCAAGGCTGTCTCTAGCTTCGATAAGGAGAAGAGCTGGCTGACGCCTCTAGAGAAGATGCCGTCGGAGGAGCACATCAGTGCATTTATGAGCGCGGCAAATGCACCCAAGGCTACATAGAATGGGCGGCTGAACTTGTGAGGCTGGCTACTTGGCGAGAAATTCAGGTGTCTGGTTAGGCTTCGTGCTGAGTACTTGCGGGTTGTTTGAGCAAGGATGAGACATGATCTGGTCTTCCCATATCCGTAGAATACATGGTACGGTGGCGAAACGATATGGTTGGAAATCGTGTGCAGCCTCTCATGGCATCAGCATGGAAGACTTTTATCCTACTAGCACTCACTGTAGGCTCTTTGAAATCATCCATTTATAAGCCCTATACGCCTATAAATTCAGAAATATTTATCAACTGCCTGATGGCAGTTAGCTAGCCCATTAGTGATTGACGGTGATACCGGATATAACAATGTTTGGTTACTCGGCTCCTCATTCCTTGCCGAAGCGAAACGGAAAAGGACCCGTCATGGACTTTTTACCCGCAAGGCATTTCCTGTGTCCTTCAAGTCTTGCACTGCTTTTTCCCGTTGAACGTTTCCTTTGCACCGTTTATTTTTCTTTTCTAGGCTCTGTCTTGGACTTGCGTGACCCATGTATGCCTTACAATGACGGCAATTGAACCAGATCGGGGTGGCCAGCCTCGAGGCGAAACAACCCGGGTTCCGGATAAGGGCACTCACACATCATCGACGACGGCAACGCCGGAACAAATCCAAGAAGAGCTGGATACAAGTGAGAAGACGGATCGAGAGGCGTTGTCATTATGGAAAAGAGTTTACATTGCATTAACATGGACTCCACCGAATTGTCGCTGGGACCCGAATAAACCGCCTCAATTCTCAATGAGCATGAACGTTTTATTTGCTTTCGCTGCAGGCTTCACAGTTGCGAATTTATACTACAGTGAGTATCTAGTTGTTACCCCTTTCCCTCCATTCTTTTGTATGAATAATATCTGACACTTTTTTTTCATCCCAGACCATCCCATCTTGAACATCCTGGCGCACGATTTCGGAGTGCGGTACGAGCAAGTCGCGCAGATTCCAACGGTCATGCAGGCGGGGTATGCTGCTGGATTGCTGTTTTTGTGTCCGTTGGGGGATTTGCTACCACGGCGCCCGTTTGTGTGTGGCTTGGTGCTGTTTACCGCTACGATGTGGTATGTATCTTGTTCCTCGTCTATCTAAGACGACTGGAAATGTGGGGAAAGGGAAGACGATCGAATGGAACGATGAGAAAGCTGATACTTTCCAGGCTGGGACTTTGCCTCACGAACGATCTAGGAACTTTCACTGCCATCTCCTTCATCACTGCCGTCACGACCGTCACCCCCCAGTTGATGCTACCCTTGGTCGGCGACCTCGCTCCACCCAACCGCCGCGCGGCTGCACTTTCCATTGTTGTCTCCGGCCTGATGCTGGGTGTTCTCGTCGCTCGCGTGCTCTCCGGCACCATGACAAACTTCGTCACCTGGCGCGCCGTTTACTGGATGGCGCTCGGCCTGCAGTACCTGATATTCATCCTGCTATGGTGCTTCATGCCCGACTACCCTGCTACGAACCCTGGCATGAATTACTTCAGGATCCTGTGGGACATTGTGAAAATGCTGTTCCGACACCCGGTTCTGGTCCAGGCATGTCTCACTGGCTTGCTGTGCAGCGCACCATTTACATCGTTCTGGACGACACTAACCTTCTTGCTGGCTGGGGAGCCGTACCATTACTCCTCATTGACAATTGGACTCTTTGGCTTGATAGGTATATCAGGAATGTTGCTTAGTCCAGTATACGCCCATTTAGTGACAGATCGCTTCGTCCCGCACTTTTCTGTGCTTTTTGGCTTGGGCTGCTCTCTCATCGGCGTTGTCTTAGGGACTTATGTTGGAACCTTCAATGTCTCTGGGCCGGTGCTACAAGCCCTCCTATTCGATTTTGGGAACCAGACTGCGCAAATCGCCAACAGGTCGTCCATCTACGCTATCGAACCTAAGAGGAGGAATGGCGTCAATACAGCATTTATGGTGGCGACGTTTTGTGGGCAACTTATTGGAACGGCGGCTGGCAACCATATCTATGCTGCTGCAGGGTGGATTGGCTCCGGGAGTGCGAGTGTAGGTTTCGTCACTGCAGCGATCCTTGTCATTATTGCAAGAGGGCCCTGGGAAGAGAGGTGGGTTGGTTGGAGGGGCGGGTGGAGTATGATTAAGAAAGATAAAAATAGTGCGGATGGAAAAACGGCAGAAAAAGCTATGCATAGCGGGGAGGCGAAGACGGATGAGGAGAGGGGTGCGTCAGAGAAGGTGTTGGAGGAGGTGGCTGCTGAGGACGGGAATGAAAGCCCATTACACGGTGGTAGTCTGAAAGGTAGGGAAGAGAGTGGCGAGAAGAGTGGAAGAAGTAGTGGAGAGGATGTGATTAGACCAGTAAAGATGTGACGCATTCTAGATACGTGTACAGGTTTGGTTCAACTCGCATACATAAGCATAGACAGGTGTTAGGGTATACATCATCTTCATTTGGTTTTCAACAAATCTAGAGAATATCAACAATCTTCTCATCCTCGTCGTCATTCTCCAGTTCTATTAACTTCCCACTCTCCCCTCCCATTCCGGCTGGTGGGATATCTTCTTCTTCGCCCTCTTCTTTCCGCATGATGATTTGTACCACGCGATCACATGCTTCTTGCACACTCTCGTCGTCTGCATGCAAATGGCACTCTCTGATGATTGGATACACCTTCACCCGTCTGAGCACCTCCCTGCCCTCTGGTGTTGTGCTCAGCAGCAAAAGTGTCTCCAGATGCGCCTTCACTATCTCAACGTCCTTCTCTCGCTCTTTGTCAGGCTCGAGTAGCTGTAGCTCGTCGAGCATGCCCTCTGTGTCTTCGTCTGAGTATTCCTCTGGTCCCATGAGCGGGAGGAGGATGTAGGGTAACAGGTTTGCGCCGATCGATGGAGGTGCTAGGTTCGGGTCGGGAGACAGGTTCGAGAGCAGTACTGGGTGCGCAGGGATATGGAAGCAGACATTCTTGATCGTGGACGCTACGCCGAGGCGCCGAATGTGCGAAGCGTGATCGGTGAAGACTTGGATCTTTGTTATAGGGATGATATTCGCGTCGTGCTCTTGGGGAGTTGTCAGGTATTCGCGACCTTTTGGGAACTTGGCGAGGTCGGCGAAGAAGTACGACAGGTAGTCAAAGTTGGCATGCTTGTTGTAAGCACCCTCGGCGCCCTTTACGAAACAGTCCATGAGCTGATCCATTGCCCATTTTGACTTGGATAGCTCCTTTGGAACATCGCGCTTCAGCTCCAATACCCTTTGCAGCGAGTCATCCTTGGCCATATTGGCAAGGAGCATGGCAATCTCGTCCGCATTCGCCTCCTTTGGGTTCTGTATCCTGCATCAGCGTTCTATCCACACTCCAATATGTTCGCTGGAGAACTAACATACGGTTATCCGTGACAAAAGAGTCTCAAGTAGGGCATCGTCATTCGCGAGCGCTTTGAGGATTTCAGCATCTGAGGAGATGTTGATGAGGATGGTTAGGGCGCTCTTCGCTATCGGTGGGTAGTCCTTCACCAGGAGCTTGAGGTCTTTCACAGGCTCTAGCTGATTGTACTTGAAGAGCGGTATATTGGCCTGCGAGTATCCGACAAGGTGCTCGGCAGCTGCTATACATGAGCCATGACTCTTGGTGGGGTGGAGGGGCTATACTGACCAACTTGGCGGATTTGAGTGTTGCCATGATGCAGGAATTCAACGAGCTGGCAAGCCAGTATTAGCCGTGGACTGTGCTATAAGCCCAATACGTGTCTCCTACCTCTTCTAATTCTGTCGGCATCGTGGTTGTTTCGTGACATTTCTTGTATTTGATGACGAACTTTTTCTCGGATACGAATTAAGGTTATCGATAAGCTTAGTCTGCCAGCTTAGCGCCTGTTACTCGCCCTATATTGGCGCGAGTTGCATGCTCACTGCAGCAGCAGACACCGAGTTACACCCGTTGATTACTTCATCTAAAACATATTGCCATTCCTATTCTTACCCCAGTGTGGTCTGATTTTGCGTAGATGCGCAGTGAAACATCTGGCGAGCTGATGTCCCCGAGTTATCCCCAGACGGTCCAGCATCTGGCCCTGTCGGACGCGCAATCCTGCCATAGAACGGAAAGTCAGATGGCTGAAAATTCGCATTCCAGAGAGGACAAACCACTGGACATGGAGTCTGACATGTACGAAGGAAGTCCATGCAAAATGCCACCAGCTGTCGCCGCATTCAAACTAGCCCGCGTTGGGCGTAGGGGCGGCAACGATGCCTTCGAGCCTCCAAGGCTGTCCCGTAGCCGCTGGAATCATTGTGGCTTCAAGCCTCATGTCCATAGCGCACGCCATTCGCGAAGTTCCACAATCATGCTTTCTTCTGGGTCGCCCTTGGTGAGCTGGAAATAGTGTCGCAAGAATTGAGTGCATGCGGAAACAAGCAGTGCCGAGCAACCTTCTTCACAGATGCATGTCAAGAGAATATACACGTCGGACAGACGACATGGTTCTCCGCGTTCGGCGAGAAGCACATCAAAGGCCTCGTTGGCAAAGGCCTTAGGCACTCTTGAAATAGATCTCCGAGATGATCGCAGCGGGCCGATGGTCTATTCGTCACGCATATTGGTGTTCCGTGCGCAACAGGCACACGGCGTCGACGAATCAGCGCGTCTGCATGCGTTGTGCGACCCTGGTAAACGTGGTGGGTAGTGTAGCGGACCTAGAACGTTGGCGCTTACAGCAAAGGACGGCCAACCACCGAGAACATAACCGCCGCACATCAACTGATGATGGAAGCGCCCAGGATTACCCGCATGTTGATTGGGCCCTTCTGACCACTACCCAGCTTGAAAGGGTAATTCATGCATGGGAACCATCTTTCAACCGCTATTGCCCTCGCTGCAGAGCTATGGCTTGTCCGCCAGCTAGTACATGGGCGGTATGATCGTCTTATAGTCGTTATCCCCAGATTACCCGGCGTCCTACACATACCTTCTGTGGTCGTACTCCTAGTGCTTTCTATTCTGAATCCTTAGACGTTTCTGTGCAGAGTAGAAGATTGTTTCGTTTGCTTGCTCTAGTTGCTCTAGGCGGGATCCTTCCAGTGAAAGAGACGGTAGTCCAAGTTCCTCATGGCGGGACCAGCACTTCAATTATTTCCTCCACCACCTCGTGCTCCAAGGCAGACAAGCCCAAACAGGAGACCTTCTCCACATATAAAGCCTCCGACTCCAGACCCCACAGCAAGAAGACAGGACAGTGCAAAGAGCACAAAGCCGCCAGCGGATTTCCACGAGCTCATCATTCAGGTCAACTCCGTCCCTGTGTCACCGTCACAAGCAATGGCACCATCTGCACCAATCGCACCGCCTCCAAGGGCACATATATCCAACTCACAAGCCACGAGAACACCTCCACAACTAAGCAAACCTGTATTCGAGTCCCCTTCACAACAACGAGCGTCTTCACAACACCTAATGAGACAAGAGAATTTCTACCGAGCCCAAGATCCTCGGGCTCCCTCGCCAGCCTTCTCAGTACAAGATGATCAGAACAAACAACAGTCACGCTCCTTCAGCCCAGATCCGAGCCGAGCGATATCACCCGCTTTCTCAGACGCTGCAACTCTTGTGCGCGCCAACAGCTCTGCAACACGAGTACGAAGCATGTCACCACAGGAAGACATACCTATGCGGTCAATGTTTCCAGTCTACGATCCAACAGTGCCATTGGGGAATCAGCCCTATCTCCCAACCCAAGCCTCTCCAACCCAGCTTCCCCGAACACAAATCAGCAGATCGCCATACTCTCCCGACTTCTACATTCCACACAGCAATGTCCGTGGAAGCAACGCAACAGTCCCTCCTCCACCAAAACCGTTCTTCACACCATCGAATCTGCTCGACAACTTATGGTTGGCTACTAACGGCCAGGAAGAACCCACTGTCCAGATCTACACTCTCAGGATGCACCGCGCAACAGCCGCAAACCCTACTATTACCTTCGGCACCACTCCATCCCTTCCATTCTATTCCCTAGCTCAGTCGAATCTTGCTGCCGGGCATGAAATTCCCAGCATCATGAACGAGCTTCTCATCCAGCGTCACCACCCTACTCAGCCACGGGTTCTTCCTGTGGCCCACCTTGATATCATTGCTCCACCGTCGCTGGACAATGTCATATTTGATCCCCATCAGCAGGAATCAACCACTCTCTTAACTAGTATCTATCCAAAGCTGGCGGCTCTCCAAGCACTCGATGCTGCTGCCAACTCTCCCGCCGCTTCACGCCTCGCCCTGTCCGACCCTGGTGCACAATCGCCTGCTGCGCAACGACTAGCGGAGGACGTTCTTGCGGGAACGGCCCAGCGTGAATGTTGTGCTCTCGCGTGGACGAGGGACAACCCTCAACAGCAGGCTAACCCTTGGGCCAAGCATATGCCATCAGAAGGGTCATATCAACTGCATCATCCTACTCTCGGCACATTCCCTATCGCCATTGAAGGCGACTGCTCCGTCATCAACACGCCCTCCACTCGACCAGTAACGGCGATTTACGGACATAACATGCCCATGTCACCGCAAACTACAGGACGAAAGCCCGCCTCTATCACCATCCTTAATCCTTACATATTGTCTCCCTCCACACCAAGAACAAATGCATTCTCGCCACTCCCACCACCACCACGGTTAGATGGAATGAACCGTCCCATCTCCATGACTCCATCTGAGATGTCTGTGAGCCAACTTCCCACAAGCACCGACGCTACAGCCGACGATGCTCTGCTCGCTCGCCTCGACTTCGCCAATGATGCTCTCGTACTCAACCTTGGTGCCTTGACACGTTTTGGCAATCCCTTCCTCGTTGATGTCGTAACTTCTACCCTCCTCGCAGTCGCAGTTGCAGAAGCCACTCGCGGCCGCCGGAGTCGAAATAAGAGTCAAGAGAACTTTGAGCCTCCACCACCAAGCTTCACTCTGACACACCAGAAAGAAGATACAGCAAAGGCATTCAAAGACTCCTTCGTTGAAGGCTTCCAAGGCTTCGGTGGCAAGACTAAAGCACCAGTCTCAGGCTCCAGCCTCAAGAAGTTCGCATCGTCATTAAAGAGCTCGACAACGAGTCGGAGTGAGAGCACCAGTTTCGACAAAGACATTGAGCTGGGCGAGTGGTATGGACAGGACAAGAACACCAAAGCAAAAGAGAGCAAAGTAGAGAAGAGGGCACGTAAGGAAAAGAGCGATGAGGAGAAGCTTCCTCTTGTGACGCGGACCATCATCAACGTCTTGACGTTTGCATTCAAGAGCGTGGTGTTTGTGATCAAGATTGCCATCAAGATCGTTGCGGGCGTTATCGTTATGATAACCCGGAACTTCAACAAGCTCTAAGCGTGATGGAGCGGTATTGATTGGAATCGGAATTTCTTTTCTTGTATCTTCCCCCTTTGAGTCAAAGGGCTCGCGGCTTTGGGTCCGCTGCATTATACCAATTTTCCTGTTTCACTACGTTCTTTCGATACCAGATTCCTCTATGCTGATAGCGCGGAGGACTTAATACTAAAATCATGACCATCCTTACTTTACTTGTGCCTTGATTTGCAATTATGTCTGATGCCTTCAGAGTGATGCCGTCTATTTTGTTCACTCAAACATTTAAGATACTTGGATCACCGCTTTCTCTGCCTCGCTAGTTTTGTTACAAATTCTCGGCGTCTGCTCATATCTTTTGATGAGCCATCTTGAGAGCTCTGTGGTCCAGTGAAAAGACGACCAGCCCTATTCGACTAGGTTGATCGACAAATATCCCTTGCAGATGGGCGACCGCCCTTGGATTGTAGTTTTGCTTGTCTTTATGAGGGATTGAATATCGAGCTTCTGAGAGACGGCTTACTGATTCTGTCAGCGCTCGTCATGTGCATGGCTTGAAAAATTTTTTAACTGGAGTGATGAGCGGACAAGTCAGATGAAGTTTATCTCACCAGGCTCTTCATATGGCACATTATATGTGAAGGAGGCAATTTACATACGTCAAACAAGAATCACAAGGCTGTTTAAATCGTCCTTTCAGATATCTTGATGTTCTCCAACAAAAGAGAAATTACGATTCATCGTACCCATCACTTTTGCCATTGCACATTTCTTGGTTCAAGTATGTCATGATTGGACCCAGAAGAATTGTAAATATAACGGGGGATTTTTCAAGCATTGGTCTGAATGTAGTTCCTTTCGCGAACATGACAGAAGCATGCATGTAATCAACAACATCACGCTTCTCGCGATCTAAGATCTAGATCCTTCAAGACTGTGAAGGCTTGTAGAGTATGCAGCGTACAGCGAAAGAGATTATAAGTTCGTGTAAATAATAATGTGCATGGGTCTCCAGGCTTTAGTTTTACGGTATCTATATGCTACAGTTCCATATACAAGCATTACGGGTACCATAGCTTGGAAACACAAGGAAGACAGCATAAGATATGCTTTGGGAGAGTATATTTGAGCATCGTTATTTCACACTCGGTTTCGAATTTTGAGACTTCTCAAGTCATTGGTAGTTGTTGAGAGTATTGGAAGAACTCAAGCACAACTCAGCTTCGAAACGAAAAAGTTCCGAGTACCTCGTGGAACTTACAACGGCTCATACAACCATGGTATTGGTTATGTTTAATACCCATTTAATCAGGTTAGTTTCTTGTTACTACAAATGGAGTCTCGGCAGGACTTCTGGAGCAACTATCGGGGCATGAATTGAACCACAATTTGTCTTGAGTAGCTTTCCAGCACCCATTACTCTGGGCGGATGCGCGGGATGCGCGAAACCATCGCGATAGTAAATCTCGAGTCATTTCCCTCAACGGTGGCTGTAAGATTGAGGATGAATGGAAAACGACAGGATGGCTTGATACCTGAAGTGACGCAAGGTGTAGGTAAATGTGTGTCTAATAACAACAACGCCTCAAATCAGGGGAGTTTCACTGACAGAAAGGAAGGAACCTGTCATGTTTATTCCAATAATCTGTTTCTATGAAATATTTCTCCAGCTTGAATCTTGAGGTAAAGGAGAACGTTTTTGGTCCCCCCTTTTCTTTCAAGACACCCCCGACCTCCGCAAGACAACATGCATCTTGCGGCTATTCATCTCTAAAAATTGGAGGCTGTGTCTTAAGTTCAATAAGATTCTGAGACACACAGAAAGGGTGTGTGAACATCAGACAAGCCGGGAAATGAGAGGCAAACAAGGTTGCGCATGAAAATAGGCTTAGTTGGAAAAGATGTAAGACACTTGTCTCTCACCTCATGCGCTACAAACTCTCACTACAAGCCCGATCAAAGAATGGTTAAGAAGAGAAGATACGATGCAGTGGTCACACATTCGCACCTAAATAGACACTGCTTGTAGAACCCGGTATCTCGCAAGCACTGCTTTGCACCTTTAAGTCGACCTTAGAAGTGAGTTCTTGAATGCTTATGTTCTCTCGATAGGTTCACATGCGTTTGAAACACTTAATCCCTTAAACTCCTTTCACAAATACATGCCCAAGGTATGTAGGACGTAGAGCAGAGCACTGATTGCACGGAGCAGCCAAATACGCAGAATCAGTATTGGCAGCACTTCTACATAGCCGACGAAATGGGGAGGTGTTCAAGGCGTCTCTATGCCAGTCGCTGCTTACCTACGGCGGACAATGTTTCTGCTCTGTCAACAAAACAAGGGGCATCCAATGCCCATGTAGCCATTCCAAATCTTCGCCCAAATTTCCCTTTCCCAAAGAAACCCCCTCCGCAGCTTCTCGGTCCAGCTCCCCCATTTGGTGATCGACAAAGAGCGCACCGAATTTTCAAAATCCCGCACAATCCTCCCCCGGGCTCCATGACAATTTTCCCCACCTCTTCCTCATCGCCGAGCTCGAAAGCGGGGGAAAGCATTCCTTCTTCGGGCGCTGATGGGCAATCCAAGCAAGGGGAGGGCTTGTCCATTCCTGTGGGTCCAGACCAAAGATCTTCTACGCCCTTCTCCTTTCCCGGCGTCGACCATTCTCCGTTCTCAGATATCGTCACGGAGTGTGGGCGATGCTTTGGTGGCGTTTTCGGCGGGGCCCAAAGTTGGTGTACCACGATTGTTTTGTGTTCTAGAACGTGGAGTGGATCAAAGGGGTCTAGAGGGTTTCCTGCGGTGACGTAGTCCAACTCAAAAGATGGGGGGGCAGGCGAAAAGAGAAAACGAGTAACTCTGCTTTTGGAATTGAAATGCGAGCACGTGGAAATGACCGCGGTTGCTGGGTACCGATCGGCGTTGGCTCAAGGGAACCGTGGAAGGAAACCTCCGACGTGTAGTTTGGGTGCGGTGCGTGTGGACTGTATGCGGAGGATACAGGCGTGAAAGTGGAACACAATATTGACACTGAGAAGTCGCACCTTGTGAGACCCATGAGCAGTTGAGGAGTGTGCAATTGTTTCCTGTATGATGAGTCGGGATCCGCGTTTGAAAACATAGGTGGAAACCTTGCGACCTCAGTCTGGAGCACAATAACTATGAATTTTTGAATTATCTTGATTTTATCATTTCAACACAGAGGCTTGTGAATGGTATGGCTAAGTGAGGAGGCCGCCGGGCCGCCATTGAAAGCTTGCAGTCCACCTGAAGAGAGTATCACGTATCAGATTCAAGGTTCTCGAAGTCCAACAGGATGTTGACATCTCCATGACCAATATGGAAACGTATTTGAGGTTTGCTTCTGATCCCACGTTTTTTGAAAATCTTCAGTGGCGGAAATGAAATCATGCAAGGCGGCATATAGGCTGCTCGCTGAGCGTTTGTTAAAGACGCAGGAGCTTATATCCTGTGATTGTATCTAGGAATACTATTAAGAACAACGGCCGAGTCCACATGGCAACCACAAATTCCGAGATCGATGCAAGCATCTACAATTAAACAACACCATCTACTTCAAGTACTGGTTGCTCTATGTTGAAGTTGGCTATGGCTCACAGATGAATCGAGATCCGACATAATCTTAGTGTCTATTTGCTTGTGATGAAAGCGAGAAATAGGGATCTCAGATGCGGAGAAAGGTTGCCTCGAAGAGCCTAATCACAGAACGATTTCAAAGAAATAGGAGACAAGAAGCTCCTTTTTGTGTGTCGGGAGAGATATAGCATGTAGCATTTAGATGGCACAATATCAGAACTTGTAGCACGCATAAGCTGCTGCATCCGAAGTCGAGATAAAGTAATAGGCTACTGTTCCTCCGTTTCACGCCGGTTCAAGAACGGAATTCGACCGCTTTAGAGTCAGGTATATGGCGTCAACGACACTGCTTATAGCATTGGAGCGGGTTATGCGCTTGTGCGGGAAGAAGCCCTAGCTAGACAGTCGGCGTTGTCTCTCGCAATACTATTGATGTGCTATTCGCGAAGGAGCGAACAAAGTGACTAGAAAGTACCGTGACCTTGCGTCGTGCCAGATCGATCAGTCGAAGCCGAGTCACAATGCTGCGCCTCTGTGTAGTCTCCCAGCTGACACTCTCTTCTGGGTCTGCGGACGTGACTCCGAAGTCAATATTTGTTCGTATGCCAATGAGGTGCTCAAGACGCATTCAGCGGAGATATCGCCGGACTGCTATGCCCAGGACGAACATTCGTTTCCAGAATGTAACCCGCCGCAATTCGGCTGATCCGTTCTAGCCGCTCGAAGACACCATCGTGATTTTGGGGACGTCTGCTCTTCGAGACGAGGTACAGGCGGAATACCTTCCGACGGGGGCTGTAGAACTTGGCTTTCTATGGATAAAGAACGCCATTCGCGTTTGATGTTTGCATAACCACCTACTTGAATCAGGGCTTTTACACGTGGTGTTTCGTAGGGTTACAATAGAAGTACTCTAGCGTAGCATAAAGTTCGAGGCTGGAGATCATCTTTCCCTGTACGGGTTGCGCAATCGATACTCGTAAAATCCAGCGGAATATTGGAGGGTCTATTCCTGGATGTTGCAAGCAGTTGTGGCTTCTTGACGTAAATACCTCAATGTGACAGAGTACGCGTCTTGACACATGTATTAGCGTGTTTGATGTAGCCTCGCATTCGGCTACTAGATTCAGGTGAGTAGAGATCGTGGTTGGGGGTCGGGGGTTTGGTTGACAGGTTGTCCGCGTGGTCTATCTAGCTGAGATAGGTCTACCGCCGGTTATAGAAGCGTAACATGGGGAGTGGCCCATTCAAAGCTAGGTTCGCGCTACAATCGTGGGAGCTGTCGCTGGGCTTCGTTTCAGCTTCCGACTGTGTAGACTAAAATAAAACAAGCTTTATTGATTTTCGACACAGTACACGAATGTACCAAGTCTCAGGAGCTGGGAAGAACTGTCGGAACCCATCAGGACAAGCTTGGTGAACTGGTACAGGGCCACATCCGATGACTGGGGTTTGCTGCTGAGCCACAGGTGGAAAACATTGGGAGATGACCTGATATCACGCAGTCGAACGTTACATCCTCGCATCTGACATTTTTTTTCTGACTCGAATACGCGAAGACCCGGAAATTGTCGACCGGGTAAAAGTCATGGCAGACCGATGAAGATGCGCACACGAAACGCGCTCACTTCCGTTGCTGGACGCAGTCAAGGGCGGAACCCAGTGGAAAGGAACAGTCGAGCGTGCATCTGACCGAGGCAAAGTCGACATGTAGAGGATCAGGGACAGGATGCGCGAACCAAAAACGAATGGACCGCATAGAGGCCATTTCGAATCAAGACAAGCTGGCAGGAGGGTCCTTAGACTCCACAATCGGTCATTCTTCGGTCGTTCTGGACGCAGTCCTTGCAGCTGGAGTTGCATGCCTCTTAGACTTTAGCGTCGTTTGCCAAAAGCCCATGATCGGTCAAGAAGCGATAAAAAAGAGGAACAAAGGACAACAGGTGAACATTCCGTGGCATTCAAATGGAATTGGGGGAGGTCAACCAAGGTTCCTTGAGCATCGTGGAAAGAAATCTACGCCGGTGTAGCGGGTATCGCGGCCTGTGGACACGTGGATCGTGGAAATCGCTGTTTTTTAAGCGAAGACTGACGAAGATTCAACAGCGACTGGAGTTGATTCCGGTATATGAAATATTCTGATATCAAATGTATTACTAAAGAGGGAAGGCGCGTATGGGTGCGAGAATGGAACGCGGCGTGACCCGAAGTTCAGCCTTTTCAGAACCTAGCGAACCATACATTTCTGCTTCTGGTCCATGTCTACACGAAGGCACTGCTAGCTATTTCTTCCCATGTGTCTTTTTTGTTGGCATTTCCGGCACGGAGTGAGCTCGCGGTGAAGAGCTTGACCGGCTGTTAGACCCATCGCATAACACCTCACATATGATCTCCAATAGAAATCGCTCAAGATTCTAGTGGGCTTCCAGTGGAGGAAGAATGATGCACGCTGTGACCTGTCGGCGTTTTCAACAGGGTTCTCGCATATCCCGGACCATGTCCATATCGCTGAGAGTGACAAGTCCTCTAGTTCCGTGGATGTCAGCAATTTGTGGAAACGGAAGGTAGCCCGCTTTCTGCGCACAATGCCGCGTGTTGGCATGCAAGAGCAACGAAGATTGTCAGAAAAATACAGTTCGTGTATGCCCTGAGCTGCAGCAGTGACGGCGTCGAGGTCGAGCTCCAAAGACGCCCAAGCCGGCGTCGAGATCGGCCAGCGTAGCGACCGTACAACTGATAGAGTTCGGATTGGCCCAGTCCGAGACGCCGGAAAGAGCTCGTCAACATGGAAAAAAAAAAGGCGGACCCGCCAATTCCAGATTGAGCTTCCTGCATCTCGCTGCCACGTGAGAGTTGTTCGGCCTTATTATTATTCTATTTCACCGAAGGCTTGGAAAAGCCACAGACCCACTTCGTAATTGGGCGGGGGCATGGGGTTGGCCTTGTCAGTGTCACCGGCTCGCCCAAATCTCTAACTAGCAGAGCGTTCCTGGATACGAGTCTCTGCTGGGAATTAGCCGCAAGATCCGTAACTAAGAATACATACTAGTGGCTGGTGGACAACAAGAAGCGAAAGTGTCGAGAGCACTTTGGCCTGATTGTAGGCCAGATAAAAGTGATGGAACATCGCACCTGAGAGTCGCAGACGGCAGAGCCGTGTGCAGACGCCGGAAGGCCTGGATGAGACTATTGCCAAGGGTGCACCCAGTTCTACCTTGTAGATTCCTCGAATCAACTTGTGGTTTCAAGCGCCGCTCGCCTGCAATCACCCTTCTTAACATTTCATGAGACAGGTTATCTGGTATTGTGATGACCCCTTGCGACTGCAGGACGGCTCGGCCTATATCAACGCGATGGGGCTGTGTAGGCATGCATGACATCAGTTGTGATCGGGAAAAAGCCGACTTTCTCAGATTTCATCGCAGTATTAAAAATGTGCTGTTCGCATTGTGATCGAGGTTACTTCCCGCTCCCGTTCGACGGTGCATGTGCAATCCAGCTAGCGGCAGCTTTTCGTATTCATCCTGGGTCGGATCAGGCTTGGTATTCAAGCACGAATCAGATAAACTTATGCAAATCGCTTGAATGCAACCGCGGGTCTTTTGGAACCGTACCAGAGAACGATGTGCAACGGAGATTGACCTGCCTGTTTCATGCAGTATATTGCTCATGACGAGCGGTCCAAGCCGAAGATCCCCAGTGTTGAGCATCAGAGGGGCAGCAGACACTAGCTTTCATCGGATGCGGGAATGCGGATCAAGTATCCCGTTTTGGTGGGTATGGGATTGATGAAGGATGAATGATTCAGGATGGGGCGTCAAGCCGCGAGCCTTCGACATGACGATCGAATATGCATCCCACGTCCTACATATGCGCAAGGGACGAGAGGTTTTCCTAAACGAGCGGTAGAGATGCTAGGACACGTCGGCTGCTGGGATGCAAGCTGCAATGTGATAGACAAGGCGAATCAGACAGGGTGCAGCCTCGGCACGAGAAGACAGCAAACCCACTAAACCCTGACGAGAGCTCACACCGCAGCATGCAGCAAAACAGAAGATTGACGAGCAAGTCTGCTGGCCCCGCTTTTCTACGGCTGACAGCAGCAAAACACGGTACTAATCACGCCTCCACGTTTCTGTGCGCTCATAGCTCCGAGCCAATGCAAGGAAACAGCCAGGTCGGAACTGGCTCCCGATAACGTGGCTGGACGCAGCAATGCTTGGTCTGCTGACTACAGACAGGGCTTGATTATCAGAATGGAAAAGCATTATGTCTGGAACGAATGATGCTGGTGTTGGTGCGAAGTGAAATGGTGGGCGAGGCTGAAACAGACAATTTTTCAGGTTGACGACAGAGAACGAAAAAAGGTGTGCTTGTGGTGGGCCTCGAAACCTGGAGTACCACGTTGGCAGAGGCAGCAGTCCGCGGCGACGAGGATTCACTCGCGGCCTCTTACCGCCCTTGTTGGCGCACCGTGTCAGTCCTTCGTCAGCGAGGAACGGGATGCAAGGCGGCCGAGAATGAAGAACGGTAGGGGTTGGATGTGGTCATGGTGGTCGTCATGTTTACCACGGCAAAAGCCGTCTAGTAATGCGGCAGTAAACGTTGCCAGTGCAAGGCGAATAGTAGATGCTGATGATGGCTCCGTCGCTCAGAAGTGATGCATTTTTCCTATCCGCTTGCCGGTCCACCTGCTGCTTTCACACGGCAGCGCGTGGGTTCGCTTCGGGTTCGCTCTCGCTACTTTGAGCATTTGTTGCCGCTTCTGACGTCTGTGCCGTTTCCAATATTTGCATGCAGCCGTTTCGGTGGCCGCTCTTGCCGAGGGCCGCAATCGCCCGGTGCACATGATGAGCTCATTGTGGTGGATGTGCAGGTGGGTGAGTTAGCGGTGCTTTGTGGGTGCTTGCGGTGATGTTGAGAGCTGCAGCCGCGACGTTTTTGTGTCCGCTGGCCATGGTCTCACCTAACGAGGGTTTTGGTGCTAGGCGTTGGGCGCCATGTTCCCTGCCGTGTCTAGCGTGGGAGCTAGTCCTGAGCCTCATCGCATCGCTGCATGTCTCTTTGCACGTCGAGCGACGGCAAGGCGAGAGTCGCAGGGCTTCAGCCAGCAGGGCAGCAGGGCCACGGCGAGCCTCGCACTGCGCCTCGAGGCGGTCAGGGCAGAGCCATCGAGGGCGCGGCTTAGTCACCGGGGTGTTTTTCGGCTGTGGGCTGCTCCTTCCTCGCCACCCTCACGCCTTCCCATCTTTGTGCCTAGCCTACGTCGCGAATCTCTCGTTCCTCCCCCATCACCATCGAGTCCGGTGCCTTGCCTAACGCTTGCCGTCACCAGCACCTGCCCACTGCCCCAGGCACCCCCATCTCTCGCCCGTAGTGTTACCACACGTGCAACTGCGCCGTCGCTGTGTAGGTGCGCCAGAGAAGGACGCTCCCGCAGCACTTAGTCGCATCCTCCTCGCAGCAAGCGCGAGTCACCTGTGCGCATTGAAAAAAAAATAGGCCCAGGATCACCCACCGCCTTCGCGACCCACTATCGTGGAGCATTTGCGCGAACATCCCAGCACCTCTGGCCAGGAGCGCGCAGTTGTGACCGTGAAATCTGAACGGAAATCCGGCCGGACCAGAGGCTGATCGCTCGGCACGCTCGGCGCTGTTGGGCGTTTGCAAGCAATCGAGAGCAAGCAGAGAACCACAGTGAGGGTGAGACTCTGTCATCGATACCGACAACGGCCCGACTGTTGGCCTTGCCCCATCAGTGAGGGCGGAACCAGTCAGCGCTGCCCACCCAGAGACCTTCTCTGTGGCCGCCTGCAAACACTTCATTCACCCCGTCGGCGAGCAAGCTTACCTCAACCCGGGTCCCTCGCGTCTCGTGCAGGCCTACCAGCGACTGCGCACGCTCCCCCGCGCCATCTTAGCAGCGCCACCCATCCTGACGCAGGCCAACGTCCCACACTTTGGCCCACCGCGCGCCAGCCCAACCTCGTCCTAGGGCAACCACCCAGAAGCAGCTGCAATTCCCACTGCGACGGCTCGGCTTTACCGAATTCGCTTTACTTCCTGGTCACCGTCAACACGGAGCTCCATTACCTCATTAGTGTGCTAAGGCTTTCTTGGGTAAGCGGCGACCTGTTCCCAGCGACTCCATTGGTGGCCATAGCCAGGGCGTCGCGCCACCCAGTTCAAAAGCCCTTCCTGACCGTGCGGCCACTAGCTGCGTCTTCCAAATCCACCTTTCGCCCCTACCAGGCCCGCAGTGCTGCTCATCCACCGCTAGCACTCTTCGTGTAACTTCTGCGTTTGCACCTCATTCTGCACAGCGCCTTCTGCTCCGCGATTCGAGACGTTCTTTTCCCGCTAGCCTCCTCCCCTGTCCCCAGTAGTCTCGAGCTTGCGCTTTCCGTGCGTTATCTTTTGGACGGCGTGAATTTGCCGAACTGCTTGTCCCTCCATCTGGGCGCCCTGGAAAGCAGGCCGTCTGAAAATCACCCGCGTTTAAGTTCCACGCTACCGCGTCCTGACAACATTTCCATTCTCCGGTTTTCTGGCTCTGCTCCTCTTGGCTCTGCTCTGTCTACTTTTCTGCGGTCTAGCTCCCAGTCTTCCTGCGACCGCGGCTAATCATCCGAGACGGCTTGCAACCGTCATATCTCTGCAGCCATCCCTCCTCTTGGACAGGCGCAGCCAACCTCAGCGTAGAGCTTAGGTGCACTCTGAACCCCCGCAAACCTACACAGTCTATGGACGCAAGGCAACAAGACTACCCGCAGTCAGGTTTGAGCTCGCCTTACCCAACCTTTCCTGAACCGCCTTCTGAAGGACTTTCTGCAGATCAAGCGTCTGTTGCGCAGTATCCTCCCCCAGGACAAGACCCACGGGCTTCCAACCTCACCCCAACCTCCGACTACAGTTTAAACCCTTCCTCTGCTCGATCAGGGTCTTTTCCGGATTATATTCAACGTTCGTATCAACCAGGCGCTCAAGGGCAAGCACCCGGAGGTATGGCGCAACAACAGAGTCCGTCAATGCCTATTCCAGATGGTCAATCAAATGGCCATCATTCACCACAACACCTCAAATCTGACTCGGATGTACCTATAGATCCATCAATCGCCGCACAAACGAGCCCAACCTACCCCCAACATCAACAGTACTCCCCCTACACGCCGCACCACGATATGCAGCATTATCCAGGGCAGCCTCAGACTCCCATGTATGCGTCGCGTCCCGAGTGGGCCGGGCATTACCCCCAGGCGGGCATGCACTATACCCACCCGGCAACATCAGGCCCGCCCGCGCCTGCAATGGTGTCGCCTGTACAGCGACCACCAACTGTAAGTTTTCTAGTCGCCCAGTGTGAAATACGTTTTCCAGTTGTATGCGAAAAGGGTCGCATTAATGGTCGCACTTGCGCATTTGATTTGCGCTTTTCTCTTAGGGCGAACTGACAATGTGTCCAGGGAGGACACCCTCTTTCCACAGTTTATTCTTTCGTACCGATTCCGGGCGCACAGCAACATAAACGCCCCCGTCGGCGATACGAAGAAATCGAGCGCATGTACAAGTGCGGATGGAATGGCTGCGAGAAGGCTTATGGCACTCTGAACCATTTAAACGCTCACGTCACGATGCAATCGCATGGTGCGAAGCGAACCCCAGAAGGTACGTGCTGTTACTCCCATGCATTCTTGGGAATCTCCCGTTGTTTTGGTGGTCCTTGCAAGCCTGGCGCGCTAGATTAGCATCTGGGATCGTGTTGGTGCTGCGCCATTTTGGTGGTGTTCCCGCTGCAATGGATAGCTTCTGATAGCGGAAGCTAATCACTGTCGACCCATGCTTCGATATCTTGGCACTCTCTTAACACAGCCATTATATGATACTAATTCGACGACACTTTCCAGAATTCAAAGAAATTCGCAAGGAGTGGAAAGCAAAGAAGAAGGAGGACGAAGCGGCGCGTAAGGCCGACGATGAACGACACCGAGCCGACGTACAACAGCGTCAACACGACGCTGGTGCGCAAGGCGAGGCTCCCGTTTATGGGCAGATGCGACAGGCAGTCGGTGTGCCTGGTGGGCCTCCTCAGCACCCACAACTCCCTCCCATCGGGTACCAACCTGCGGCCTCTGGCAACGCCGCGCCGCCTCAGTACGGCACGCAGAGTCCAGGTCTTCCTGAGGGCATGGCTCAGTATGCCGCCCCAAACAGTAATACATTCCACAGTCCCAATAGTAACAGCAGCAGTTATCCTCAATCGCCGTACGGACAGAATCCGCAGATGTACAACCAAGGTCATTAGACAAGGCCTTGGTGATGTCGCCGCGTAGACAGAGTCCCCGGGACCGGATATCACCTCCAATCCCCTCCAACGATTAATGCACTTGATGCATCCTCCTCTCCTGTTTCTTAACCAAGAGCCAACAAGTTATGACGACTTTCCTTTTAGGGATTCTTTGCATCTATGCAGGGACATAGGTCGGTTTCAGCATTTTTTCTAACTGGTGATGGGGTTTGCATTTTCACCCGGTGGTGGCTGTATGTGTTCAACTAACGGTGTTTACGGCCGGAATAAGATGTCTTTCTCTTCTTCCTAGTATGGCGACTTCTTACGAGGACGAATGGAAAAGAGCTATCGTAGGTTGTTCGAGTGTTCCACAAAATTTGGGTGGTGATAGAGCTGTTTGGACTGCATGCGTTCCGCGTTACTTGTCCGTGTCGATTACGCCTCTGTCTCTTCCTTTGGATGAGCGCTATTCAAAATTTCTTGGTTTCAGTCTTTCTCTTTGGGCCTAGAACGACTGCATGTGAACGGCGCTCAACAGAAACAATTATTCGATTTTTACCACATTTCAACACGTTCTATCCTATTTTTGGGGGCTGTATGTGTACTACATTTGGTCTCATAACACCGCGAGATCCTTGATTCCGGCTCTCTTCACCACTGGTCCCTTGGACCCTGCGTGTCGCTCTTGTACTCCCGTACAAGCAACGTGGAACGTATAAACGTCCAAACCCCTTCGTATATCTGCGGCCCGGCAAAGGCAATCCCAGAACAAATCGTGTACCTCACTATGCGTTCAGTCGCATGATCATTGTGCAGGGCATGTAACAGACCAAAAAAAGGTCAGCAATGTATTGCCATAGGCGGAGAATGTCTTTTGATAAAAGTCTCCATATCGTTTGTGTAATCTCTTGCAATGTCTGTGTCTGTATGCCGTCATCACGATGATTTTTCATGCCAGCTTCTGACGCGTACACCGGAACAAAGGGCGTCTCCCCTTCTCCAAACTTCATGTGTTCATGCGATTCAGAAGTGTCAGTGTCAGTTTCAGCAGAGCAAACCAAACCCAGCACGCGAGAATTGGCGTGTGCAGACGTTGAAACAAAAACTTGTCTCCTGATAATCCGGCTGGACATGCTTGTTCCATCATACAGCGATGACCCAATTGCGACTTCCCCCTCGCTTCGCACTTGCATATGTTGGCCACGTACCTCACTTCTTCTCCACCACCAATGAGCATCTGCAATGGAGCGAATTTCTGCAGTGTCACATGCAACAGCGTACAGCTTTTTGCATTCTACATACTGACTGCTAATTGAGTGTGGCAGGGATCCTGGTATAAAATCTTTTCCAGATCTCGAGCCAATCACAAGTGTAGACGGGTGTTTGAGAGATAGTGTATTACGACGTCGATGACGCACGAAGGCACAATTGAGGGCGTGTCGTATTCGGGTGGAAGCAGATTGCAATGCAGAGGTCTCGGGTTGTTGCATCAATTGAAAAAGAGGGGGATGGCTGGATGAGTGTGTTTCGCCTCAAGCTCATCATCATTTATCATTAGCATCATCCATCAGCCCATCTCCAATCAATATATCGATAATTACTGAGACATCGTGCATGCCAACATGATTCAGGTAGGCTGAGCTGAAGCGAGACTCGGCCGAGTATCGACGAAACCCTGCTATCTCGCGTGCAGCAAGGCGTGAAAGTGCGTCAAGCTAGACGCCAGCTGATCATTGACTGTACAAAGCATTCTCACTGTCCGAATGAGAGTGAACTGTGAGGGGCAATGCCCCGGTCCTCCGTCTAATCTACACCAATTGCATGCCCAACCCTGTATGTTGCGGCCTTGCTTGGTCATGCGCCTGACTGACACTGACTGAGTTCAAGGTTAATTGATTGACCGACAACACATGGATAGCATGTTCAGGCGAAGCCACTTTTGCCCCGGAGAAGACCCAAGCGAGCCGCAAACCTTGTCAGACTATTCTTTCTTGCCGATGAGTGAGGGGCTTCGCGAGACGCTGGGAAACTTGTCCGAGGGTTGTGCTTGGGCAGTTGAACCGAGGCGGAGTGCAGCAGCGATGACGAGGACAAGGCATGCTGGGCGGCAATATTTGCCGTCAGAAAAAATCTCTTCAGCAGCCAGGACCAGGATGCACATTCAACAATCCCAATATCTCAGCACCCCAGACTAATACTGAACGTGCGGAAAGGGATAGGGATAGGGATTAGGGATATGCACTAGGATCTGAGAACTATCTGCGAGATCATGTTTAGCGGCACATCATCAGATTAAACTACTTTTTCGGGCGCAATGCTTTTTCGGCGCCGTTGGAGGACTAAGGCCAGGGCGAGCGTGACAAACAAAACGGCGTGCCATGATCTGACGGCGGAAACTAGCAGACAAGTGCATGGGCGGTGCGTGCAAGAACCTGGCCAAGGGCGTGGAGGGGTGTGTTACACTACAGGCGCGAGCAAGAAATTTGGAGACGAGGGACTTGGCTGTGCGACGGCACTTCGGAAAGCGTTGCCTTTGGACTATCGGGCAGCGCATGTATTGCCAAAGTTTATGGGTGGAGGTGGTCCGGTTTGGGAGGGGATCATGTGATTGTGGGAGGATACTCGGGAGCCACAACAACATTGGCCTTGAACGGCAACACCAATGTAAACACCATCGTGCACACGAATTGCGGGCACTGCAGGCAGCACAACTCCTCCCCTGTACGACAAACAGCCACCATAAACGGTAGCCGCCATGATCGACGTCTACGCAACGCCATGCTCACACGAAAAGCATCACAGACAGGCCTTTTGGAGATAGTGCATGCATCCTAGAGCGAGCCACAGTCGGTGGCTTCCCCATGTAGCACCAACGGTAACGGCCCTTGATCGTGTCCCGCCACGTTGGCCGAAGGAATTAGAAAATCGCCGGCGTGCGCGCATGTCTCGCAGGCAAAAAGCTCACCGATCAGAAAGCGTGGTACTATACCACAGCTGGTCTGGTGAGATGAAGCTATGTATGTCTTGCACTAGCTTAGTCTCGTAGTCTAGTTTCCTGCCGGTACCATTTTGGAGGATGCCCTGGCTCCCGCGCTACTGCTCCAGTAACTCGGTTACTACTGCGTAGGGGGCAGCCTTGTCCTAGGAGCGAGAAATGCGAGGCAGACCAGGGCTAAGGCGCCGACAAAGAGCACTCTCTGTAGCCTCGAGCATGTTGAATTAGGGTACATTGTTTTTCCGCGTGCTATTGAGACGGCGTGATGCAGAGCGGATACTAGCTTGAAGGCTTGTTAAGGGGGCCTTGTGTACTACCACAGCCTGATGTTTGCTGTTTCTTCCATTTCGGGAGGGCGATGTGCTTCGGAACATCACGTGCCAGGGTCCGGCCCGCCTACCGGTGCCGAACATGGGAACTTTTTTCTTGAGCGATCAGACAACCGCTTCGCCAGCATAGAACGACTCACTCTCCCCATGCTCAATTGTCGCGCCTGTCTTTGGCGATGCTTCCAAGCGCTCGACGCCCCGACAGCTAACGCCCACTGTCTGCGCCGCAATGCGAACCCGCTGTTTGACCAGGCCCAACAGAGGCTCTATTCCACGCGCCATGTCGTCCGCGCTGTGCGATCGAAGCCGATGCACCTGAGTGAAGTCGAGAAACTGTCGCAGGATGGAGACGAGCCATGGGACAAGTCGGCTGTACTAGCGAACCGGAGGAAGTGGCAGAGGGCAGCGTTGCGTCAACAGCTCACACGGCCGGGAGCAGAGGCACCGAATTTGGCGAAACTGGGAAAGCGTGACCCTTCCATGTCAGTGAGCGAGTGGGAAAGAAGAAAAAAGGAGCTACGGCATTTACAAGACCCCCTAGAGCTGGCCAGCTTTGTGAGGAGCGAGTTGGGCAAGGACAAGGCGACGGAGATGTTGCAGCTGGTGCGGATGGCGAGCCATTCTATGCAGTGCATTGTTAGCTGGAATCACATCATCGACCATTATCTGGCAAAGGAGAGGGTCAACGATGCGCTCAAGGTGTACAACGAAGTGCGTTTGGGTGATGATGAGCCTGGAATGGTGGTGCTGACTTGATTGCAGATGAAGAAGCGTGCGCAGTTCCCCGATTCCTACACGTATACTATCCTATTGCGAGGACTTTCCATAAATGCACATATGTCTGGCGTCCTTAGCAAGGCTCTTTCCGTATATCACTCGCTTTCCGCGCCAAACTCTAGAGTCGAACCGTCCATTATACATACGAATGCCGCATTACGAGTCTGCGCGAGAGCGCTAGATATGGACGCATTATGGGGAATTGCGGGCAAGATACCAGAAAGTGGAGCGGGGGCGGCAAATGCCATCACTTACATCACAATAATTAACGCCATCAGGCAGAGTCTCCTTCTGAATGCTCCAAAAGGGGAAACGAAAGATGAAGCTGCAGCAAGGAAAGAGCGTGGCATTATCGAAGGGCGACGGATCTGGGTGGACATTATTCGTAGGTGGAGCAGCGCTGATTTGGTTATTGATGAGGAGCTGGTCTGCGCAGTCGCCAGGCTGTTGCTCGTTGGTAGCCGGCCCCGAGATTGGGACGACGTACTCTCTCTGGTTGAGCAGACTATGGATATCCCACGCCTTGTACCTCGACTGGGGACCACAGGGCGACAACAAGCAGGTCTTCCGCAGCTTCGAGCACCAAACATCCTCCAACAGTTTCGCTTCGACGATGACCACTTGGCGCCTGGGGATGCCTCGATGCGTGGTGACGAGTTCCTTGCCCTTGTCCCTCAAGGTGTGGCCGGCGCAGTTTTCAACCCTCTATCATACGCTCAACCCGGCAACAACACTCTCTCGGTGATCCAAGAGGCGTGTCAAAAGATCGTTGCGCCTGGAGCTTCGCAAGAGTACTGGGATCTTCTGACTGATCCTATTACTTACAAGATCGTCCCCGATCTCAACAACCTCACTATGCGTCTCCGCAATCTGCGCCAAAATCGTGCCTCCGCCGCTGCCGTGCAGCTTCTGCAAGAGGATATGATTGATAAAGGTCTCCGGCCTCGGCCGGGTACTTTCAGAATCGCAATGAGCACCTGTGTTCGCGACAAGAACAATCACAATTCGCTCAAACATGCCAATCAAATCCTGAACATGATGATGACGACCCTCGAAGATGCAGATCCCAAGGCTGTTACCATGTATGCCGAACTGGCGAACACATTCCCGTTAGCAAAAGACTCGGATCTTGTTAACGCAGTTACTGTTTTAAACCCCATCGTCTCGAATATTCGTCTACAACTCGGCGTTGGAGGTCAACAAATGTCTGGAAACGGAGTCGGCGCAGTTTATACCACTGGCCAAGCACGAGTGGATGCTATTTCTGCATTACGAAGGATCTACAGTGTCTACGACAGGTTGTTGTTGTCGAATATGATCGCGGAAGAGCAGAAGGCACCGTTCAAACAGGAGAGGGCGCGGCTTTCAGCATTTATCGGAAGGGTCATGTTTAAGGATGGCCAGACGTGGGACGTAGCGAAGGATGCTCCCGATAAAGAAGATGTTGCAATGGAAGAGGTGGATCTTCATGGGTATTTAAAGGATGATGTCGAAGAGGATGGCGGTGAAGTTATAGCAGGAGAGAAGAAACGAGAAGATCGGAGACCAAACTGGAGAAAGCAGTGGGCAACCCCAGTGGAAAGGAGGAAACGACGCTCTTCAAGAGTAGATAAGCAGAGCTCTGCTTGAATCTTGCTTATCAATGTATCACGTACAAGCATATGGGAGGCGTTAATGTCAATGGAGGAACGGTTCAGGGACATGGTGGGATCATTGTATCATTGATGTAACATATGAGTTCATTATACGCCAAAAGCTCCTGTAACGTACTACTATAACCCATTTAATTTCATGAACACCTTAACCTTTTCGTCCTATTTTCTGCCTCCTGCGCTGTTATATCAAAAGTCGACAGGTCCGTGCACCGATATCCCAAATCAACTCAAACCTCCGCATTTTCTCCGCAACTCCACCACCACCTTCCTGCCACTTTCCACCCACAACCCTTACAGCACTCACACATCATGGGAAACGACGGCGGCAGTATCCCCAAGCGCCGTGAACTCGTTAAAGAGGCCGCCAAGGCCCTCACATCCGTCCAAATCAAAGAGGCGCAAACCGAACAGCAAGAATACGCCTGGTCTACCGATCCTCTCACCCGCAAACCTCTCTCCAGACCCGTCGTCAGCGATGCAGCAGGCGTAATATACAACAAAGACTCTATTATTGAGTACCTCTTGAAGGATGACGAGGATGCAGAGAAAGCGGAGATGCGCAAGGTTGGTGGTGTAAGGGGCACTGTTGAAGGTGGATTTGCGGAGCTGGGAACATTTGGGGACAGGGTCAAGGGACTTAAGGACGTTGTCGAGGTCAAGTTTGAGATTGCCGGGGAAGAGAGTGTGGAGAGGGGGAGGGGGGAGAAGTGGGTCTGTCCGATTACAGGAACCCCCTTGGGGCCGAATGCAAAGGCGGTGTATATTGTTCCCTGTGGGCATGCTTTTGCGGGAAGTGTGGTCAAGGAGGTTGCAGGGAGTGCTTGTTTGACGGTAAGTTTATTCTAAGTCTACAACATTGGCTGGGACGAGGAAGCAGCGGAATTGTTGGATTGAATTACAACTAACGAGGCGCAGTGCAATGAGCCCTATGCCGAAAACGATATCATACCAATCGCCCCCACCCAACCAACTGACATCGCCCGTCTGAATCTTCGCGTCAAGACACTAAAAGAGAAAGGCCTCACACATGCACTGAAGAAAGCGCCAGGAAGCAAAAAGAGGAAGAAGAACGCCGAGAAGGAAACAAACGGTGAAACTACCGAAAATGGCACTACCTCCAAACAGCCTTCATCAGATGAAGACAAGAAGGAGAAGAAGGAGAAAAAGGAGAAAGCAACCCCTGCTGCGATCAACGGCATCAAGAACGCCTCAACTGCCTCGTTGACACAGAAAGTACTCAAGGAGCAAGACGAAAGGAACAAGAGGAGGAAGCTTGCACAAAACGACAACGTGAATAGTCTGTTCAACAAGAGCGACAGTAAACCTAAGATGGGAAACAGCGCGGATTACATGACGAGGGGTTTCAGTATTGGGAAGAAATAAAAATAGAAGCCCGTGACAAACCGATATAGATATCTGTCAAAGCTGTGGTAAGGGGTCAGGAAGGCAATGTGCATTATACGGCGTTACGGAATGGGTATGATAATGTTTATGTACAGTATAGAGAAGATGGCGCCGATGCGATGTAAAGAACATTTTGATACCCCTATGACATCTCAGACACGCAAAAAGAAATAAGCGAAAATCCCTCTGCTTCAATTTCCGTTTGTGAAAGAGTCTACGACCCCACGACATCAGAAAGCACGATCCAACTTTATAGGAAAATTGAGAATATGGCGAGCGTTGGGTCTCCCATTAGGTGGAATGAAATAAACGGAGGCACTGAATTTCTATGGCATGTCAAAAGAAAGCTCAATCGCTCTTTTGAATAGTTATATTTTCCCAGAGAATCCTGGGGTAACCCGTAGTTGGTTTAAGGAATATGCAGATTTGCGACCTGAGCAAATGCTGTCTGCTTCACAATCTCCACACCGTAAATTTGGTCCAAGTCATTTAATCATTTGTGGTCACTTCTTTCGAATCTACGTCATAAATGACCTCCGTCGTGTTTCACAAGCCGAGTGTTCAATTGAGACTTTCCAAAATTTATGAGTAGTAGGGAGAATTGAAAGTTAGTGTGGCATCGTTCACTTCAGTTTATGGACCGCCAAAAACTAATGTAGAAAGCGTATTCTATATGACTATTATTTGACAGAGACTTTTCTGAATACAACGCCGCCCAGCTCCATGATGCAAAGCGGTCGAATGCCCTTGAGCATATATAAAGCGACCGATCGGACAGAAAAAAAGCCGCATAAAGCAACCCGCGCAAGGAAAAACGAAAATGCCGGTCTATAATACGCGCGTACGCCAACTCGCCTTACCGACCTGGTGCCATTGCATGTCAACCAGCGCTCTACTTCTCTCAGGGTATCAGTGTACATCCACAGTGCCTGATCCAGCACAATAGTCTTCCGTCGTGGCTAGGGAAAGGAAAGTAAGAGCCCGGGGTAAAGAGAAGTCTAACACAAACGCCGAACTCGTCGAGCTCAATGCTCAGTTCGAGGGTTAGTGGCTGATGCTGCTAAGAAAATCATCGCCTCTACCAGCGGCTGTTGCGAATGGGATCATTGTTGCCACCGGTCCAGCCTACGTACAGTTAGTCTTGCGTAAAAGTTCGATAGATGGGATCACCTACCACCACGTCCTCCACGGCCACCACCACGGCCACGGCCGCCTCCCCAGCGACCGCCGCCGCCGCCGCCTCCACCATAACGAGCCATCTCGTGTAGGCGAGGGTCAATCTGCTGCTTAGACTCTGATAAAATTTGCACGAGATCACGGGCCTGCTTGGAGTCTGTCATATCTGTTAGCCATAGCAATGAATGTGGTTCAAAGATATACATACTCTCTGTAGTAAAAAGGGTGATAGCAGTACCGTTAGCGCCAGCACGACCAGTTCGACCAATACGGTGGACATAATCCTCCGAGTTATTGGGATAGTCATAGTTGAACACATGGGTGATATTGCGAACATCTTGAAAAGCAAAGGTTAGCATCTCTGGTAAGTAAAACGAGCAAATGACGACGATCATAATTGGATCGCGTGAAGCTGCAGTATGTTGCATGCAACCGTCTCTGTGCGCTACAACGATGATCACGGCATCCGAGTCCAGTGGGAAAGGCTGTGGATATCTCCTGGTCCAGGAAACCCTTGGAAGAGACTGCGACTTGTGTAAGTCCAAAGTATCTCAGCTTGTTTCAGTAGTACCTTAGTAATACCTGAAACAGAAAATAGCGAAGCATAAAAACTTCACCAGCGTAACCAAGGATCCCTGGGGATCAGATTCGAGAAGTATTTCAAGCCCTGGAGACGATGTCATGGAAGCGAGTGTAACGAGCGCACAAGACGACCTAAGCAGAGCACAATGGCAGTTCACGCATAATAATAGTTGGGGGAGGGGGGTTGTAATGGGGGTGGGGATCTGCAATCATACCAATACCACGAGAAGCCACGTCGGTAGCAACCATGATGGGGCTCTTGCCCGTCTTGAACTCGTTCAAAACCCAATCACGCTCGTTTTGTTGCTTGTCACCGTGGATCGCTGGTTAAAACGTTAGCAGTGTTACGTATAGTGAACAAAAAGACTTACACAATGCCGGCCAGCCGTCTTGACGAAGGAATCGGGTGATCTCATCAGCAACACGCTTGGTACCTGTGAAGATCAAAATTTTGTTCTCTTTGTCGTTCATGATAGTCTCAAGGTGCTTGGCCATCCTATCACGCTTCTCGAACTCGGACACAACTTCAACGATCTGTTGAATGCGGTGATTTGCGGACAAGTCCATGGAGCCGATGTTAACTTGGATCCAGTCGTGTTGATAGTCGGCAGCCAACTGTCGGACTTCCTTGGGCCATGTGGCAGACCACATGCAGGTCTGACGATCAGGTCGGATTTGTCCGATGATCTTGCGAATCTGGGGCTCGAAACCCATGTCAAGCATGCGGTCAGCCTCATCGAGAACTAGGTAGGTGACACGTCGCAGATTGGTCTTGCCAGCCTCAAGCATATCGATGAGACGACCAGGCGTGGCAATAGCGACTTCGACACCGCGAGCGAGGTCACGGATCTGAGGGCCCTTGGGAACACCTCCGTAAATGCAAGTGTTTCGGATGCGGGAGGATTTTCCGAATTTGCTGATTTCTTGTTGAATCTGAACAGCAAGCTCACGGGTAGGAGCAAGGATCAAGACGATAGGTCCGTCGCCGGGAGCGAGAAGAGGTTGAGCATTGATGTGGACAATGGCGGGAAGGCAGTAGGTGAGGGTCTTCCCGGAACCAGTCTCGGCGACGCCGACAACATCACGACCGGAAAGAGCCATGGGCCAGCCCTGGGCCTGAATTGCCGTGGGTTTCGCGAAACCTTGTGCCTTGACCTCGTTCATAACGTAGCTTGGGAAGCCAGCCTCGTCGAAGGTCGTGACGGGCTTGGGGATGTTCTTGCCCTGGACTGTCATCTGGTGTTCTTTGCGGTACTCGTCGACTTCGGACTGTGAGCGCGCAGTAACTGCCGGATCCTCCTTGTAAAAAGACTTCTCGAATTTGGGCAAGGAATCGAGATCTGTATACGGGTTAGTTTACTGTAGAAAGGCGGACGAGTGTCAACGTACCCCAAGTTTGCTGCTTCAACCCCTGACCGAGGTTAGACATTCTGTCACCCCCATCACGACCGCCAAAGCCGCCACCGTATCCTCCGCCACCATATCCTCCTCCACCGTAGCCGCCACCGCCGGAGTAGCCGTTCGAGTTTCCGTTGCTGCCGCCATAGCCGCCACTATAGATACGTTAGTGTGTGTCGCACAGACAGAGTTGATATCGAGAGGGGTTTCTACGCTTTCGCAGCAAGTACGTGACCGCCCGCTTGACCTACAGAAGCAAGCGAAGCAAGCGCGGTCGCCGAACTGGATCTGCGCGTAGAATAGTGTGAGAAAAGAGATAGCAGATGGAAAGGGCTCCCAAAAACCACGACACTGATGCCTATCCCGTGCAAGGAGTGGTATCGCCCTACCCATACGATGCGTATTGGCTTGTGTAGTCGTGGTTGTGATAAGACCCGTAACCAGTGTTGCTGTGTTCGTACCCGTTGGAGTAGCCGCGTCCGCCATCGCGTCCGCCGCCGCCGTATCCACCGCCGTAGGACATTGTGTGTGAGGTTTGGTAGAGACCGGTGTCAAAGGAGATCTATGTAATAAAGGAGGGTGTCGTCAAATCTAAGACCACGCGGGTATATTAGATGCGATAAAGCGACTGAAAAGTGTCGCAAGGTATGCTGCAAGAGAAGTGCAGAAAGTAAAGAGGTGGTTGTGGAGTGGGAGAGGGGAGGAGAGAGAAGAAATGCGTTTGCCTCGCTCATCGCGCTTGCAATTTTTGTAACTGCCAAGGCGCTAGCCAGGTTTTTTGGGAAGGGTCCGCCGAACCGCAGGAAAGAGCCTGCGCTTATCATCACGTGCCAAAATCTTGACTAGTTCTGCCCTGTGGCAAATTTTGTTGAAGTGCCGATAATCAGATGTTGGCCATCCACATCGTCATTGTTTCTATTTCGCAGCCTCACCCGAGATCATACCCATATCCCAAAAGCCCCTTTCCATCTGTGGCAAATTAGCATCTGCAACATCAGTTCTACTCCAGCAGATACTCACGTTTGTGGCATGTATAAATATACGTGCGAGCTCATCAATCCTCGCAGTTGACTGCTTCACAACGTGCTTCTCAATCAGTTCTGAGCCCCTCGTCATCGCCTCGACATACTCTTTCGCGACGTAGCTTTCCACCCACTTCCAGTACCTGCTCCCCTCTCTCAGCGTCTTCGGATCTTCAAAGAGTCTTTTTGCAATGATTCCGTAGCCAATGAGACATGGCAATAGGGCTACTTGCAAGGCAAGCCAGTCTTGCGATTGCCCAATGTCCAGAACATATCGTGTGTATGCGGTGGTTGCTTGATCCTCCTCCTCCTTCTCAATGTCCTCTACCTGAAGCCCATACTCCTTGCAGAAGTCAATATGCAACTTGATCTCCTCCTGCAGGGCGACGACCTGCTGTGCAGAGCGGCCTATATCTGCTAACGAATTTGACTTATAAGCCGAAAGCGCGTTTGCTCTTGAGAACTGAATCTGTTTCTGCGTTAGTCTAGCCATTGATGTTGAGTGCGAGAGATACCAAAAAGAGGTAATCTTGAATCATGTAGTATTTGAATTTCTCCACCGACAATGTCCCATCAGCCATCTTGCTCACGAATTCATGCTCAGTGTATTCTTTCCACGGTTTCTTGATGTCTTCTCGATCAAGAAGGTAGGGAATAAAGCCACCTCTGCGGCTGGTTAGCACTCACATCCAGAATAAGGTGTTGCGACACTTACGGTGCAAATGGTAATGTGTAGGTTGAATGAAAGTGATTAATCGGCCCACTCCCATGCCCAAGATCGGCACTCGTCCTAATACCTGCTTCGATATAGAGGTTCGCCTTCGTGACAGCTTTAACGACGTCCATGCCGGAGGCGAGATTACATGCAATCGCAGAAGCAAGCGAACAGCCTGTTCCATGCGTATTCTTACTCTTCAAATACGCGCTCTCTAGTAGCGTCACTCCACCATCCCCCACTAGAACATTCAGAACAATATCATTCTCCCCTTCATCCTTGCTCACTAAACGTCCTTTCGTCAGTGGCAGATGCCCTCCCTTAAGCAACACCCACTTAGGACCCCCTTCTTGGATGTGCCTGGCAATCGCAACTATATCGTCGACGTTTTCAGGATCCTTAAAATCCACCCCGGCGATCGTGAGGAGCAGTTTTGCTTCAGGCAGGTTGGGTGTAAGGATTGTGGTCAGTGGAAGAAGCTTGCTAATAAATGTTGATATCGCCGACTGAGGAAGAAGTTCTGCGCCGGATGTTGAGACCATGACCTGGTCTTCAGTTTAGCATTCTAGTCTGACTCATTGGGGAGTGAACATCTTTGGAGCTGGTGCTTTGGGGAAACATACAGGATCCACGACGCTACTGCTAATGTTGTGTCTGCGAAATGCATCCGCGACAACCTCAATTGTCTCTGCGGATGCAAGCATACCTACCTAAATTCAGCACTCAATTTCCCTTTGAGCTAAGAGAATGCTATGTTACCAGTCTTAACCACATCAACACTAATGTCTTCGCAGACAGCATCAATCTGCTTCTTCACGAAGTCAGGGGGTGTATGATGAATGTCTTGCACACCGACAGTATTCTGTGCAGTCAGAGCGGTTGTAGCTGTCATTGCGTAGCATCTATGCGCAGCAATGACTTTCTGGTCCGCTTCTAAGCCCCTGCAATCATACAATTGTTAGTCGATTGGTCCTTTGGCGTGGCGGTGGGAGGATGCATACGCCCCACCCGAACTGTCTGAACCGGCGATCACTAGGATACGCTTTGCTGCCATGTCAAATGAACGATGGAAAAGTGGATTGGTCTTGTGGCCTGGAATGCAGAGTTCTAAGGTACCATTTTTCCAGCCCCGCTACTCGGGACTAGGCGAGACCAACGTCATCAAGTTGTAAACTTTTCAGTGCGCCTGTGCCACGGCCACCATTATATTACTGTAAGCTCGAAACAAGTATGTACCCAATCCTTGAACGTTTTCCCTATTCAATTGTGAGGCTGACCTTCCGTCACAATGTCCACAACTCCTTTTACCAATGGAGCTCTCGGTAACATCAATTGCAGACTGATTTTTGCAGATAAAATGAGTTGTTGCATTCTGAGAAAAGGCGTTGCATCAATGATACCTTTGGTTTGCGATAAATACCACAGTGTCTCAGAGATTTCTTAATTAAATTCAATGGTACCAAATCCATCGCTCAGTCAGAATCCGCTTCAAACTCGGAAACATTCGGATCTGCACATAGTCCGTTAGCTGGATACTCGGCCTTTCATAATATTTAAAGCTTAGGTATACCTCTGAGCGCCATGTACTCCAAAGTCCCGCCAGACTTCTCCGCAAGACAATCTCTGACTACGTTGAGGTTCTCGTCAGCTAGCAGAGTATCTGGGTCTGCCATGTCAATTGTAACACGGATGCCTTGATTGCCAGGTCCCAGTCTCGACACGAAGTCAAGTAATCCGTCCATTGTAAATTTAGAGATGCCGGATAATGTGACGTTTTGGAGATTCGGGAGGCTTGCAAGGCTGTCCAAAACGATATCGTTGAGTTCTAGGCCACTAACATAAAGATCTTCGAGCAATAGAAGATTTTCAATGACAGTAATCACATGCTCGTCGCGTAAAACTTCGGGGAGGATCAACTTCAAGTCCCTCAATTCACGAAGCTGCTTCAATGAATCAACCAAGATATCAAGATCATCCCGGAACATCCCGTCTGTGTCGCCGCTAAGCGACAAGTATCTGAGCGAGGACTGTTGATGAACGAGCGCCTGATGGAAAGTCTTGTGCTCCTTGAGTGTGTAGAAGTCTATCTCTAGATTAGTGAGCTTGATATTGTGCTCGAGCAATACCGGCGTGATAATTGCAGCCCCGGATAGAAGTTTGCTGAAGCTGAGGCGTTGCAGACCCTCACACTTCCTCAACCAAGCGATCATCTCTAGGAAGGCATCGTGCTGAGTCGCTTCAAGGTCGATCGAGCCATGATAGTCTTCCACTCGGAGGATCTTCAGAGCGGTACAACCCTGCAACAACGATAGGTGCGGTAGAGAATCATTGGAAACGCTAAGCCTGAGATCTTCAAGTGACTTGCCGTGATGGTTCAACGCAAGGAATGTTTCGGCTCCAGCGCGAATGTCTCGAATGGTCTGGAGTGTCCTGAGTGAATTTGGACGCATTGACGAGAGAAATTTGGAAAACTTGTGATCATTGTCTTCGGATATCCAGGTATAGATCATTAAAGACCTGAACTGAGGGCAATGCTCATAGAGGGAAGCATGTACTAGTTCATCTCCTAGTGGCTTGCCATCCCAGAGCTCCAGGGTTTGTAAGCGGGGAAGGCGTGGAGTCCACCGGACCAAGGCACCCGCGAGGACTGCAGAGGGTCAGGAAGTTTGCAGGATGTAAAACGGGTGTAATACTTACGCTCACCACTGATCATCTCAAGCGTAGGTGTGTGCTGTGTGACGACTAATGCCGGTAAGTTTCGAGGTATAGCAATGTTTGCGAGAATAGTTTACCTTCTCCGATTGCATCGATGATGTCGGCATTCTTCAGTCGAGTGAACTTCTTTCCCTTGATGTTTGTATACGTTTCTACCTTTTCGAACTGTTTCAGCGGGCCGGAGAAGAATTGCCTAGTCGAAAGTCAACTTCGGTATAGCTCTCAGTCTTCACGCCCGGCATACTTCGAGACCTTGACCCGAAACTGGTCGTCATCGAGCAAGTACCCCAAGTCACGGAAATCGAGTGACTTGATGTATCGACAATATGGGAACAGGGTAGCGCCAAGGCTGGAGGCGATGATTGACCTCCACAAGATAGACCATCTCTGTATGGTCAGTAGCTTAGTCGCAGGCGGCAAGCCATACAGATCTTCTCCGCCACCCCGGACTGGGGCTTGATGGTGAGAACTGAAACATGCATTAGTAAGCTTCCATGCCGAAAGTTTACAGAAGCTAAGTCAGGCAGAATATGAGTACGTACCGATACAAGTGGGTTAATGCAGGTACGGCGAGAACGCGGCTGGAACAAGCGCAATGGAACAGCGTGTCGAATTGCTCTTGGTTCGCGAGCTCCTCGCACAAGACATGAAGAATGTCGTCTGGGAGCGTCGGTTGAGTCATGTTTAATGGAGTATGAATATCTGGTATGTCCAATGTTGATGGTAATCGTCTTGAAAATAGATGACGTCGCCCACTAGCGCGTCACGCTTTGACGCGACTTCCGCATTCAGTTGAGGAACGGGCACTTCACGAATCTGCACACACTATGCGACAAATAATGATTAGCGAACATGGTTGTCCTCAACTTCACACTTAAGCCTGAAGCTGCATCTAAGATACACGACCTGCTCGTATGTCTTGGCAAGTTTAGCGATACTGTAGCAATTGAAGCGCGTCGAGAAAGAGTAGGTTATCGTTCTCCCTCCAAGTCACTCCCATTTTCTCATATGTCTCGTCTCAGTTCACGTTTACGGCTCTCAACTCTTCTAAATCCGCATACGCAGCCGTCACTCTCGATGGCAAGCAGTTCTTTACCAGCTATGAATGTGTCCCCAGCCATGGCGGACCTGATGGCCGCTTCACATGTAGTATGTACACCAAGGCATTGCTGTCCGTCTTCAAAGGGCGGCTGTATGATCCATCATCACGAGATGGTGCCATCGACCGCTGTGAGGTCAGCGTTCAAGAGAGGGAAAATGAGACACAATGCAGATTTATTGTGAAAATGGTCTGCAACCAGGGCGTCATCAAGACGTACAAGCTGACTTACGAGGCGGTCGACGTTATGCACGCATTATTCGATCGCTCTGTAGCCAAGAACAGGTGGAGTATGCATTCTGGTGCTGTCAAAGAGTACATTGAGTACTTTGGCACCAAGACAGAAATGCTCGACATCTATGCAGGTGAAGACGGACGCTGCGTGTTCAAAAGTTATACGGAAAAGATATCGAATGGAAAGGAGATCCTGAAGCATCCATTGGTCACGGCAGTAGCTGTAAACACATCTGATTTTGACGACTTTAGCGTACAAGCAGGTCTACACATCATTATCAGTGTGAAGGACTTCAAGGCTATCGTTATACACGCAGACACACTGAAGACGAGTCTGAAAGCGTACTATTCTCAGCCAACGAGGCCGCTACAATTTAGCTACGGATACGATGGTTTGCTCTGCGAATTCACGCTGATGACATCTGGTGATTTCAACGCCGCTCCGCCGACACCGACTCCAGCACCTCAAGCACACAACAGCAGACAACCCTCTCGTGCACCGTCGAATACCACAGAGCGTACAGATTCTCGAAGCATGCGGGCCGATATGCCTCCACCCATTGAACCAGCATCACGACGTGACCGCGCCGGCCGACTACGGAACCCTGGATCTCGTCAGAACTCGTCAGCGCCGCCGACTCAGACAGCACAACAGGATTCTGATAGCCTTTTCATTCCCGACGACGACGAAGTGAGGCGGAGAGAAGAGGAGGAAGAGTCGGCTTGGGCACCAATGGACTATGAGAAGGAAGAAACACTCGGTTGGGATGCGAGTGCTAATCAAGATGCGTCCGTCTTCCCAACTTTCCGTGATAGTGGGAGTATGTCACGGACAGATACAGCAGACAGCAATGAGGTGTTTGAACCCACGCAGCGTCTTTCACAGATCAAGGGCCTATGGTAGTGATTACGGTGGCAGACTAAAATGATAGATGCTGCCGTTGAGAAGAACATTGAGCGGCGCATATACCCCCTGAAGAAACAATGAAGTACCATTCGAGTAAAACATGATGCTACGTGGAAGTGTGCGGAAGCAGGCCAATGTCTCTCCTGTGCGATTGGAGAATGATAGAAATACCAAGCATCCAAGATAAACAAGGCCGATAATCGTACCAGTTTATTGAGTTATTTTCGTGCCTGGGCGACGACACATTCGCATCATCCCATAGCTGGGTGGGGAAAGATTTTCTTGTCGTCATCCGGTCAATATTTCCGTGTCCATTGAAAATAGCTAAACAGACATATACCCTGGAAAGCATTCCGGAAGTGCCCGATTGCTCTGAGATCATGTGCAAGAAGACCGAGTGTGACGATCCAGCTCACCGAAACCTTTTAGTCACTGCGTCACAATACATATCCCACGAGACACGACAAGGATCGTAATTTTGATACTAGAGCGACTGTCGACGGCGCCAGGGTATTCTTAGAATTTCGTAAAGCCCCTGTTCATAGCACGCTCTCTGATGATGGATTTAGCGAGAATGTATATCTAAGTGGATGCAGGGGCTGTGCATGGATGTCACACAATGTCGCTGAGCTCTGAGACCAGACTCAAAGGTTGCTAAATGTCTCGGCCGCGCCGATCTTACTCTCGCAAAGAGCATACACGGTAATGAGTCTGACCAGATGGAGTCGTACATATTAGTCAAAAGTACATGACATAGTAGATGTGCCATAAATGGTATCGTACGTACTACCGCTCGTCAAGCGATGGTTTCCCACTATCGTCTAGAATTGTTAAGATTGACATAAATCAATCCATGGCACTAGGGTAATAGACTAGCCACCGCGTCCTTGGTACAGCAATGCAACCAGCATTGGGTACCAGCGCAGCGGTCCATCAAAGGGTTGGTGGCTTTCCAAGCGTTTCCACCCCGCAATTGTCGCCGAGTCGATATGAATAAACAAGCGAAAGTGCAGAGAGCTGTGTAAAGGCCGTAGGCGGAAGGCAGGCGCCAAGTCCAAGCCAAGTGGTTTCACATTCCGCGAACTTGCTCATTGTTGGAAGGAGAGGGCGTAAGCAAGGGTTTGCATTAGAGGCCAGACACACAATCGAATGTTTGTCGTGTAAATGCTATAGGTATTCTGAAACCCCCGAAAGCTCAGCAAAGCGAACTTGACGTAGAACATGAAGCTAATGAGATCTCGATACTTCACATCTCATCCGCTTGCGACTAGCTACGGCAAACTACGACGTAAGATGTCGATCCGAGCTCCATACTCGCATATTCGTCGGTCCTTTGCAAACTCTAACTATTCCTTGGTAGTGGGTCTATAGCCGGCTACTGCGGTAGTTGAGCAACAGGCTGATGTGCCCTCCCGTGCTGGGACAAGGCGGCATACTTCACTCCGGTATCAAAAGGCAAAATAACTAAGACATGTGGCTTGCCTTATAAGTCCAATCAGATTAAATCCCAGCTCTTACATAATGCCAGCGAACGAAGCCAAGCTTCAGACAATCCTGATGGGTCAGTCTTATTCACACTTGACATGCATGAAGGATTTCCGACTGTCCGGGATGCAAGATGAAAGTATCTTGAGCTAGTTGATCATCTGGGGGGGCAGTCAATGTTATTGTTCGCCGCCGGTACACTCCAGAGTCATGCTCGGAATGTCGCGTGACAAGGTTTAGCTTTGCTGGCTCCAGTACGTTGTGCTCTGGGACCGGTAGCAACAGGATCGCCGGCAACGTTGGAAGAGAGCTGAGCTTGTAGTAGGGTCGCTACCACAGCATTGGATCCATGATATTCTTGCCAGTCCTTGGAACCGTTACACTGACTCTGGGCAAGTCTACCAAAGCTGCATTCACAACAAGTCAAGAGATATTTCCCACGAGTAGAGTCCTTGGCTGACTCCTTGTCTTTAGCGCCCGGTGGGTAGTTTATGGCGGCTGGCGGCTTGCTATTCGGGTTTCGTATGGCACCGCGCGCACAAAGGTGGCAACATTGGTGGTGTTGGTCACGGATGGAGCGGGGTCACTATTGTTCAGCAAGCTCCGCCAAGAGCTTTGGGTACGGTCGCCAAGTCTAAGATTTTCTTGGCCAGTGAGCGGAACGAATAAGTGGGCGTTGCGAGGCGAGCTGGTGCATGGTGGCGTCGAGGCTGTGCTGGTGGGCCGACTAGGGTAATCCTGCCACGAGTCTCACGAGCAATCAGCGTGCCTGTGCTCTCCTTTTCATCGTGCGTTCTTGATCATGCCCGATGGTAAATCAAATGATTAAAATTGGAAAGACCCGTGAGTCGCATGATAAATGACGGACGTGTGTTGACGGGTAGTGGACTGGTTGCCGGTCTGTGTAACGGGTATCCTGCTCAAAACGGGGAGCTATCTGATGTGCAGCACTATCGGTGGCTCACTTTCTGCAAGGGTCCTGCTGTAGCCTGTGATCGGGCAGGTCTGACTGGAGAGATGCATACGTAGCCGCATGTGTATCCCTCTCAAACAAGCGCCGAGCGAAACACACAGGAGGGCGCACCCTGGCGAAAGCGCCCTGGTTGACGTCCGTGTCACCGTGTGGGTAGACAAGTGCCGTGTTTTTCGGGATTGTTGCTTCTTCAACGGCTGGTTGGGCTTCAACGCGGGAAACAATATTTCTCTGGTGAATCTTAAAAGTGTTTTGACTCAGACGAATCATGATGGGGTCGCCTGGGAGCCATTACCGTAGCCGTGGTCTCATGATGGAGCAATGAGAGGTGGAGGGGCGTTGAGGCCACGAGGCATGGCTCCATCCGAAAATGCTCCCGGCTATTCCTGGCAAGTCAGTGACCAGCACACTCCCATCCGCAGGCTCTTGACCTGGAGTGCTAGTCCTGCCGCTCGCTACCAAGATTGGCATCTGCAGCGCCATTGACCACATTGTATTTCATCATGCAGATAGAGGGAAAAGCAAAAGCCCTTGTAGTTGTGGTGGACGGGATCCTCCACAGCGGCCGACACCAGACAGGTTGTAAATACATGTAGTAGGCTTACATTCCACGATGCAAGCGCATCTACGGCACAGATTGCCAGTACGCGGGTGATGGCCCGAAAGCCTCGTGTGTCGCGGTGATGATCTCCGTCCTCAGTCGCCGTGGTCGAATCCTCTTTTGGCAAAATAGCAACCCCTGGTCACGACGACGCTGATTACTCTCACAGTGTCAGAGCGTCGTCGTGTCAGGAATGATTTTTGATTGTTGCACAGGGGCGCCGTAAAAAAGCACACGATGCGGCGTCGCCTGATACAAGCCACCCTGTGCCAATAAGGTGCCCACGTTCGTCATGCTGTTCGACAGTGACCTTCCCAACGGGCACCCAGCAGCGGACGGAGCACTCTCATGCTTGAGAGCGGTGAGACGTGGACGCTTTGTCTTCAGTTTGTCCGCCAGAAAACCACCGAATTCCAGTGCTCTGGCACGGATCTGCTCAGGGGCTTGGTGACCAACTTTTTGTGCGCCGTTAGCGTAAACTTCGCGTGCTTCGTCCCGGCGCCGCGACGGGCAAGTTGATGGAAGGAGTGTAGACCTAGGCTGGGTTCGGAAACACCAAGGTAGTCAATCCTGGGCAAGTTCAAGGACGTTGGCCGCTGCACCCAATCTCTCCACCTACGCTAAACCTGCTCCCCATGTCGAGACCTAGCCCCTCCGCTGCCCAGCACAGTGGTTGTGTTAAATAAGGATGGGCTGCTGTGTCCCCCCAATAGTCCAGCTCACGACTCCTCGTCACACGATTCACACACCCACGGACCTGCAAGTGCCAGGTAGATAAGGCTGACCTCACCATCACCTTGCAGCATTCCACAGCCCATACTGCCGTCGTCAGCAGTAGTTCAGTGTGGCCTCAATATACTGCTGCCTTGTTCATCGCTGTCTCGCTTTGGTAAGCCCACCTTCACCAAGCCGCCAACACCGACCTCCAATCGCCGCCCTTCCATCGGCTTCCGCATTCGTTCCCGCTTAGCAAACGTACTGCTTGGCCGAGCTCGTCCTCAAAATTACGCCCTCCCGCTCTGAGGTCCGCTGCGCTGCATCATTCCCCGCTCACCCTGAGGTAAGGGAGATCGTCCATTCCCAGCCTATGAGCAGTACCACCTGGGTATATCCGCATTACCACAACCCCTACCCCTATCATCGCCACGTTATCCTTATAACATCCGACCTGCCGTCTGTTTGGAAATAAATCGTCCCGACAATCTATCCTCATCTCCGCCGGCACTCTACTACTACCGCCCCGTTAGCTCCAAAGTGGCAGCTAGCGGCTACCCCAGATTGCCACCCGCAGCTTTGGCTTGTGACAGCATCCTGCAGATCCGACTCATCAACTCGACGACATCCACCACGACGTCACTACTATATAAAACTCTGCGCGAAGGCAGAACACCCCGCAAGCGTGTCTATCTCGACATTACCTGAATTCGTCTTTACCTGAAGACAACGCAACAATGTGTGTCGCCGAGCTCTGCGTTACAGTGCTCGCGTGCCAGCATCGCTGGTACCACCTCGTCCGCCCTTGCAGCCCTTCGAGCAACCTCTCTACATGCGGAAAGAAACTGGGCATCTCAGGATGGGAAGTCAAGTGCGACTATTGCCCCTACTGCCATGGCCACGTCTCTGAGTTTGAATACAAGCTCATTGGCGACGGTCCAGCTCCAGCAGTCGGATCACTATCAGGCCTAGCGCGTGCACATTCGACCTCATTGAATGCAGCCCGCCGTGATATCCGCCTCGACAGCATCACCAGGTCCGACAGCGCTACAAGCGTAGGCAGCAAGAGCAGTCTAGTCACAGCTGCATCGGAGAAGAACCGCGCGATGAATTCTCGATTGGATGCCTACTTCTTTCCCTCCGCCGACTCGCCATACCCAGCCGTCCGAGAAGACGACGTTGAGAGCAACGTCGCAAGCCCCAGCGATACCTCCAGCAACGACCACGCAAGCCTGCGACATGCCTCCGTGTCTGCCGAGCCTTACAAGGTCGACATGTTCTCACGTGTGCGACGAAGGACCAAGCGCTTCTCTGGCATGTTCAGATGATCAAAACGCCGCTATTGAATGTTCCTGGCCACGTCATTTTTTGCCCCTACACAGCCTACCCGACTCCGCTAGCTCGCGTGGTGTGGACCGCCTTCGTGATTGCCATTTCTTACGAGTCTCGCGGGCCTAGACCGCTGGTTTGACCCAAGGCCCCGCGACCGTAGCCGAGCCACACCAACACCACGCCCAGCCCGACATGGAAAGGCAAAATCAATGCACTCGCAAATCGATCTACTACGACATTCGACGTCTCCTGCTCAGATTACGACATCTAAAAACCCCACTCCTATTCTCTGTTTCATATTCCGACACGGTCCTAGTGCAATTTTACTTCTATTCCACTCTCAGCTTCCGGATACCCACTCTGTTCTTGCATTCAAGCAAGCGCGAATGCACTGGCGCAACGATACCCAACTCATCGTGAACTCTGCGCTTCTCACTCAGGCGTTATCTCGGCGTTCTTTTGGAAAATTACAGGGAAAATTCAGGTCTCAAAAGCATGGGCGACCTGCGACCATGTCCTCCATTACTGTTTTGGATCATTAGGGTTTCTTGGTATGGGGCACGGGCGTTGGCGTTGGGCTGCGACAAACGTATCTTGTTGGTCAAAAGCACAAGCGTTGTTTGTATGCTTGTTGCTACGATGTCCATGATTCGAGTATACCCCTTCGCACTGGTGAAGGTGTGCGTCTATGTACGCGCATGTATGCACGTCCTATGTAGCTTTGTCCAAATCGAACACATTCTCAAATTTGTACGGGATGATCATCCACTCAACCGCCTGTATATTGAACGTGGACCTTATCAGCCGCTGATAGCTGATCCCGGATTCCGCGAATCCGCATAGACGGTGAGGCATAGTAGGACCGCTAACACTGCCAAGCTATGCGCCTCGCGTTCCGCCCCGCCCGGTTCCTCACCGCTTGCCCGCTTCTTCCGAGGTCGTGGTGAAGGACGACCATCACGTGCCGATCTCGCCATCATGTGCCGATCTGTTCACCTCGGTCTCCGAAAGTGCAAAATAACCCTGTTTCCGAATATGTTGCGTGAGCACACGGCGAATTCCACGGATGTGCTCAAGCTTTGACAAGGCAGCAAAGCATCCTATCGAAGCTTAATTCCCCATTTCGATATTGTCTCGGCACTACCATAGCATTTTGTTCCCACCAATACTTGCGTGCTCCAGACAGTCGGAAAGTTCCACACCACAAAAGCAAGGAGAAGAGGTCACAACAAGCACTCCAAGCCCCACGATCAACAAGCTTGGTCCTGCGTGCGTAATGAATGTGCGAGTTTGTGTTACATAGTGATACATTACACTTTATCAAAATCCACACACGCGGTACCACATTCCATCTATCCACGTCACCACGGTACGCAAAGCTCACAAACAAGCTCACGCAAAGCGTCTGTGCCGAATGCTTGATTCGAGCAAGGGCAAGTTCCGAGTAGAATTGGCTACGTGTACCGTAGCACTTTACACAAAGGCCTTAGAGCACTAGGTATGTTTCGAGGACGCACACATGTAACTACCACTATCTGCAAGGTGGTTCGATACTTCGAAGCGCGGGGGAAAGGAGCTCCACACGCCGTGCAAAGGATGTGCGGCAAGGTTTCAACTCTGCGGGAGGTAAACTCCAGGTTGTGGAGAAACAATGGGCTTCATTTGAACGGAGGTGGTGGTGCGACAGGACATTATCCACAGTCGAACGTTCACGCAGCCCCCAGCATGTCAGGGAAACTTTGTTCGGGGTGGCCCTGATTGTCATGGGTAAAGTCCAGAGTAAGCTACAGTGTACATCAAACCCCTTTCCAGGCATGAGCGCATTCAAACACCTTCATCATCATCGCCCCATGGCGTCAGCAGACTCAAGCACAGTCGAGCACACGGTCTACGCTTGTTGCTCCATCGCACCCCTTTGGGATCTGCATGCATCGTGATTGACGTGTAAAACGACGATCAGGATCTTCATCCGCATTGCTCTGGCACTGCACAAGGCAATGGAACGACACATAAGCTTCACTGCATGTCAGACTGTGAGCTTGTATTTGCTTCGCCACCGTAGGTGCTGCGCTAATTTCCAGTGTGCTGGGTGGTGAAAGATCGGCGCAAAGGAAGCCTAGGGACCAACGACCCTGCTTGGGGCTATAGAGTGAAGAATTGGCAGTCACACATGATACAATATGCGGAACGTACAATGTCATATATCATGTTATCAATGGTGCTTCGCGGCATTTCTCGCTTCATGCTTGAACCCATTCCCAGTACAATAGCGACAGGACCCACATAATAAGCACCGATCACTATCCATGAACAGAATCGCGTGAAGGTGTACAAGATACTTCCTGTAATGCATGAACCTATTTCTTAGGCTTCCCTCCCTGGTAAGTGATATCGTACTGGAAGAAGCTATCCCATATACTCCCTTTTCTTGCACCTGGCAGTGGCTTCTTAGGGCTAACAGTCGGGCTCGCATTCCGTAAATCGCTCTGGCTTCCCGCTCTGCCTTTACTGGGCGAGACGTTCGCTGATCGGAGAATGCCACTGTTGCTAAGATTTGATGGACCGGGCATGAAGGACTTCGACGGGGATCGCTGACGGGTTGGGTCCGGCAACTTCTGGCTATGCTCCTGTCATGCTGTCAGCAACACCATCCTCGTACGTGGGGGAGCTTAGATTTACAGTCTACGCAAACCTAAGGCCCCCAGAGCAAGTCCTTGCGCACATTATCTCCATTTTGATCCTCCACAAGCCTCGCCACGCTCGTTCCATTCCCACTGTTCTCAGCCTCTCTAAGATGGCTTGGGCCATGAGTGCCGACCGGACTCGCCCCTCTCGTGGCTGTGTTCGAGTTCGGTGCATCTTCACCGGGAGATAAGCCCTCTGCAGATGGACGACCGCCAATAGCAGGGACACTTTTCCTACTTGTGCCGCTACTGCGACGGCTATCAAGAGACTTGCCCAGTTGTGTCGCTGGGTCCAACGAAGACTTCTTCTTTGCAAGTTGCATTTGACCTAATCCAGTCTCAAGACTGCTTTTCACAGTGACTGCTCCCTTTATGCCAGGTGTACCTGGAGCCATGGCCTTTTCCTCAGTAGCATCGAGCAAGTACCAGCGCAGACCGTCTGACAGTTCGAAAGGATTATCATCCTCAATTGACATGGCGTTACTCGATGCAATGGAACGGCCATCGATTGAGGCCCGTGGTGCGCCGTCAAGCGTCTTAGTTAGATCTACAACGCGCTCTTCGACCTTGGAAATCCGCGCAACGAGCCACTCCTTCCCATGCAGTCGATGTGAGTCTTGCTCACGAAGAAAGAAATGCGGTGCTCCTACATTGAAAGCAGCCCATGGTCGATGTGCATTGTTTCTTGTGGGTAAGAAAAGTGCAAGGTCGCCTTCCTTGAATGAGCGATATGCAATCTTCTCGTGACTTTCAGCTTGGAATCGATGAGACTTGTCCCGGTAAGCGCGCGCTTCTTTCTGCCACTTCCGTGCGGTGTGCTCCATATCTCGCATGCGCTTCGCAACCGCATCGCTGAAGACCTCAACGTTGAATAAATCCAGCTTATCGGTAAGCTCTTTGTATCGTTGCTCTTCTTCTTCAGGGCTTGCTGATTCGGTCCATTGCAGGAAAGAGAGATCTCCAATGTCTTCCAGATAGCGCTTGAGCGGAGTCGGCGAAGTTGTTGTCGTACTGCGACTTAGTCCACCATTCGTGTCAGACATGACAGTACTGTTGCCAAGCTTCGATGCTCGTTGCAGGACCATCTCGCCATCTTCGTGTGTAATAACAAAGCCAAGCCCTTCAAGCAGGCGGATGAGCCGTTCATGTTGCGTGTAGAGACGTTGACTGAGATCCTTTGCACGAAGCATACGCTGATGAGTTCGAGAAGAATCAAACTCTTCGTACTTTAGGAGTTTCTTTTCAACACGCATTAATTCGACGTCAAGGCTGTTAGCATGGGAGTTCTTCTCCGCCAACTCGACCTGCAGACGCCCGACCTTGGCTTCCTCTTCTTCGACTCGCTTTCGGAGGGCTTCAGAGCCAGTCTCGCCTTCGGCAAACTTAGCGCGGAGGTCGTGCAAGTGACTGCGCTCTTCTTCAAGCTCTGCCTTGACCGATGCAACCTTCGCCTTCTCTGTGTCGAGCTGTTCGCTAATGTTTGCAACCTCTTTCTCATATCTGGCCACTTGCAATTTAGCCTCTTTCTCCTGCTCCTCAACTCTCGTACGATGGTTTTCATTCTCCGACTTTGCAATTGCAATAGCCTGCTCGAGCTCTTTTTGATGATTGAACGATCGTAAAGCCAAGTCTTCAAGTTGCGCAGACAGTTTGGAGTGATCCTTCGGAATATCCGTGCCGGGAGAGAGGTGTCCGAAGACTGTAGTAAGAGATTCAAAATGCTGTGTCTGTGCCTCTCTTCGATTATCAATATCTGCTTGAAGAGCCATGATCTGCTTGCTAGTTTCGCTGCTCTGCTCAGTGGCTTCCTTGCGTGCCTTCTCAAGCCCAACAGTCAGCTCTTGTATTCTGGCGTCAACACCAGTTCGCTCATTGTCTCTGCTTCCTAGAACGCGATCCAGCTCGTCTTCAGCTTCCTCAATTTTGCTCTTGTACGCTTGTATCTCGTCTTCGAGTGATCGACGCTCATCTGCGAATTCTCTTTGTTGAGCCTTCATGTTCTCCATGATATTATTCTTGGTCGACATTGCCTCTTCAAAACGACGTTGTTGCTCCGCATCTTCGTCTTTGCGAGCCTGAACAACCTTTTCCAGGTTGGCGCGAGCCTCTTTCTCAGCTGCGAGCTCATGCTCAAGTCGAACGACGCGGCGCTTGTCCTCCTGTCCTTGGTTCATGGATACGCGTCGTGAAGAGATCGACGAGCGTCGAGAAAGTTCATCGTACGGTTTCGGAGAAGCTGCTTCGATAGTAGGTGTTGACGGGTCCCCCGGGCTTGGAAGACCAAATGATGGTGGCGCACCTCCGATCGAAAGTCTGCTAACATGATTTTGACGGTGCAGTAGGTCTTCTAGTCTTCGAACTCGACTCTTCGAACCCTTAAGCTCGTCTTCGAGCTTTGAGTTGGCCTCTCTTAGCACTCGTAACTCATCGTCACCTCGCACCATAAGCTGCGAACCTTTGCCAAAAGCTGGCTCGTGCACACTGCCCATCTTGAAGTTCCTCGCACGTTTAATCTGCTGCTTCGTTGGTCGATCTAGGTCCTTGATGGCTTGACTGAGAGCCTCCGCTTCCGAATTCTGCCCATCCAGGCCCTGTAGGATTTGCAGATATTCCTTGAGATCATCTCGTACAACTGTGGGCCAGACGTTTTTCTCAGGCAGCACGTTCATCTCAAACCCGAGCAGGCCGCCTTGCACGGCATCAACATTGATGACGTCTGCTATTGGTTTCAGCCATCTTTTGCGTCGGCGTTCTTCCTCCTCTTGGAATGTGGCCATTTCTTCGGCCAGGGATGATGTATCCTTCTCAATCCTTTCCGTCCATTCACGTCTCCGAACAGCTTCGACAAGCAAAGTGCCGTATATGTAAGGCAATCGACCCACAAGAGAGATCAATTCGAAGGCAGCAACACCTTCTTGTGGTATGCTTATCTGCTCCAACTCCGCATTGAGGTTCGAAATAACGGATTCGATATTGGCAATTCCTTGCATACTCTCTACTGCATTTCTGATTGCCGAGTTCTTCTGTTCGACTGATCTGCGCACAAGGTCGCTCATTTCCACGCTATACTCATTTATAGCTGGGAGAAAATTCCGTGTATGTAGTAGAGCCATCTTTGACACTTGTGCGACTGATTTGGAGCTTGCTTCGAGTCCCATGACATGCTCAAAATCGGATTCCACCTTCTTTGCGACCGCATCGATCTCGTTGTACAACCGGACGGGTTCTTCAGAATCATCTACGAGTGACCGACTCTGGCTTTGACCGACCGCACTCAGTAGTTCGTTGTAATCCGCCCCAATCTTCTCCAACTGTGTCTTCATGCCACCCATACGCTTACCAAAGGACTCTCTCACGCGTTGGCTTGTGCTTGTAGCCTTTTTGACGGATTCCACATCTAGGAACTCTTGGAGCGACGCAACTCGATTGGGGGAAGCTTTTCGAGCGCTCTGTGCAGCTTGTGGAGACCGCAAATCTTTTGCTAGAAACCGAGAAAACTCGATCTTCGCTGATATTGCGCCCAGCTGCGCGAAATCAGCATCCAGCCTCCGCAAGTTGTCTCCTGCCTCTTTCTCGACCCCGTCGAACCACTCTCGAGCTGCTTGATACTTCTGCTCCAGTCCTCGAATATGCGAGTTATGATTTCCCACGGCGACCTGCGTGCCCTTTTCTATAGTGGCTTGCTCGGCAAAGTGCTTCGAAGCTACACGGGACATGGAGTGCGACTTTTCGAGAAGACTGAAAGCCCAGTCGCGACGGGCTTGAAAGAGAGCTTGCCATGCTCGTAGATCGGTGTTGTTAGAGAGTGTGTTGGGGGGATCGTCGGGTGAGAAGGCGTCTGGGAGAGGTGTGGATGAAATGGCTGCCTGTGGATTGTTTGAAAGCTCACGACTGTAGACGAAGATCTCTTTCTATAGAACACAAATTTTAGCATAGTCTCGGGCGAGATGTTGAATATTCATACCTCTGTCAGTAATGCCTGTAATTTAACATGCTTGCCGTGGGTTGTGAGTAATATCTGCGACTCGGGAGGAATCTCAGTAGCTCTCGAGATCCAATGTTTGAGCGCATCGACAGAGCTGAAAACAACGGGATCAGCGTCAAGGCGCTGGCCCGTATGAGCTACAGCAATCTGCAGCGACATTCGGCCTTGCCCTCCCTCTGCTTGATCGCCTGTGTGGGCGTAGCTAGAGGAAAGCTGCAGCCCGGAGCTGGAGCATGAGCGTTAGGTACCCTCCCGCCAAGGCACGTATCCGCAAGGATTCGGCGCATGGGCCCCGCGTTGCCGCATCATAGTGAAGGACGCGTTAGGTCAGATGGACTACGGTGTCAGTCGCACAATCAAATTAACTCCACATTTTTTTGACAGGCAACATGTCTACTAAGGAAGATGCTGAAATGGTAGATGCGACTGTAAAAGCGCAGGATTCTAACGACTATGCGGATCTGCTCCAAACAAGCCACAGCGACGCGTTCGCGTTTTCTGAAACCGAGATGCTCGCCCTTGAGCTCTACGACCAGCTGCGAGAGCTTGAATTACAGCAGAGCCTCCTTCAGGCACAGCAGTCAGGTACACCTTTTCGTCATGCATGTCTCATGTTGTTGGTAACTAATTTCGCTACATAGAACACGTGCTGGACGTGTCAGCACTCTCAGATGATGCCCTGCAAGAGCAGCTGACCATCGCTCAGCGCGAAGCCATGGAAGCGAAGGCAGAGTATGAGATACGGAACGGGATCACGCACAATGTGCTAGTCATGGATCCTGTCCTCAAAGCTGTTCATGGAGGCGAACGCACGGGGTTTGCTGAAAAGTGAGTTTCCAGCGCATCGACACTGAAGCTTGTCTCACATGCGCCAGGCGTTTACTCCCGTTGATTGCAGAGAATGATACTGTTTCCTTAATTCATGGGTCCCTAAGTACCGAACTTGCTTCGTCTACTCGCGCCCTAAGCGTGGCGGAGGAGGGAAACATTATCGCAAATCGGAAAAACCAAGAGCTATCGCAGACAATGCTTGCATTGGCTGAAGAAATGAAATCGCAATCAGCAAAAGACATTGAGGATCCCCAGCTTCGTGAACAGGTTGACGCCGCCGAGAAGGGGCTCAAGGACTCAAGAAGACGGGCAAAGACGCTGAAAGGAATCCTCTCGGCCATGATCGTTGGCAGTGGCATCAACTGGGCAGCAGACGAGGGCTTGACCGAGCTGGTCATGGACGATGAGGAGGACGGATGAAAGTCGAATGAAAGTCGAATGACAACTCGGACTTGGATAGCGAGCCGAAAGAAAAAGCTATGCAGTAGTTGGTACTGCGCGAAATGCGATGGAAACCAACTTGCGCCAAGGCAAGTGAGACTCGCGCACGTCTACAACAAACGTATGTACTAGCATATGTGATGGGACATCAGGATACAGCACTCTCGATTAGCGTCTGTTACAGCCTAGAGACGTTGAAGGCCATTTACGATTCTTTCAGCGAGGGCGAAAAGTTTCTGAAAGTCTCTCGGCAAGACAAGGCGGTTCACGTTGGGCACACGGGAGATTGTGATGAGGGGGCGCGATGTCGAGTTCCACAATCATGTTGTGTTATGTGATACCATTGTGGGGTATTCGATGAAGCTCTAGTCATTGTTTGTTGATTGCAAGCATCATGGTGGTTGCCAGAGCAATGACCACGAATGCAACTGTGTCTGTGATGATTGCTATAATGCGGTAGTTTAGTTTGCCAGGGATGGATGGTTCAAAGATGAGTCAAGTTTGTGCCTTCAGGTGCTGATATGATGGTGATGACGTGTAGGGGACTTTGGCGCAACGACGGCGAGGCGCGCTTGCCTCTGAGGAGTGAGCTCGGCGGGGGCGACTTTCCCATGTCATAACACATCAGAAAATCTCCATACGACGCTAGGGGGATGGTTGAAACTGTTTTTTCGACCGCCTCGGCTTCTCCAAACTTTGCAAGTCAGTCAAGATCAATCGTGGTGCTGCAGCGGGCATGGAACTTGTGCTCTATATGGTCTGGTCACACAAGCACCCGTCTCTGTCGCCGGAAGCGGGCTCGAGGCTGCGTGTCCCAACAGCTCGCGTAAACGAACATCAATGTCGCAGAGAAAGTCTCACCGCTGTAGGGTGAGCCACATTGAGCAGGCTGACATTAGGCTCATGTACTGAGCGGCTTGTCGAGGGGGGATGGAAAGATTGCCTGCAGCACCTCCCTTCCAGTAGCGGGTTGCGCGACCGGATGATGGGTGCTGGGTGCTGAGAGCTTGGTGCTTAGGGGAACAACATCAGCCAGCCGCGCCATTAAGATAACGTCAAGGGCCGCATTCTGTGCGCTCCAGCGAATGATAGAGCGTGGTCTTCTGCGTGCAATCTAACCAAACATGAAACTCGCAGGAAAGAACGAAGGGCGCCTCGCCCCCAGGGATGGGCCGAATGTCCTAGCAAGACACTGCGCAGCCCGAGTGGTGAACAGCGCAAACATATCGCAGCATGTCGGGGTTTGCATCAGACTGCTCAAGACACGCCCATGAAGCTCTCTCCAAGTTGCTGTAATCTGCAGCCCGAATGGTGAGGAGAGGCAGCAGCCATGGCTCCAGGAAGGAGGGGTCGTGGTCCGGGTGCGGTGCGATGCCGTAGCAAAACAAGCGGAAAGCGTGCCTGCCTGACTAAGCGAGCCCTGGCGGATTTGGTAGTCGCGCTGCTGCCCTCGCTTTTGCTGCGCAGGAGCTCCTCACCCATTTCCCTACCAAATCCACGCATACAACTTTTGCCTGCAAAACGCGTTTGGTGAGTACTCGGTTGCATTTCATGAAGTCGCCTTAACAACAGCAACATCCACATCATCCACCCTTTTTTCCACGCTTTTTTCCCCGCCTCAATTCGCCCACCGACGTCGCTCATCGCCTTCTTTTCTTCATCTTTCGACCGTCATCGCGTTCAACTTCCTGTTCATCGCCGTCGCCATTGCTCACTACCAGGCGCATACTGACCGCAAAACAGACCTCAATCAACCAACTTGAAATTACCGTTTCCAGAGACATCTGTAAGTACCTGCACCTTCCATTATCGCAAAATCGCGCACCATCGCGTCATGTTGTGGTGTTCTGCGACCGCGTCACCCAACGCGCAGAGCAGCGGAGAAGCACAGCAGCATAGCACTGTCCCTCACTCACGCACTCCCAATGTTGAACCAGACGACCCACCAATTTTGGCCTCACCTGCGCTTCTGCGCTGTTTAACACGCACTTCCTTTCTCCTTGTTCTTTCTCTGCCCACACGCCCTTGGTAGGTCAAACCAGCTACTAACAACATACAACAGCCATCTACCACCAATATGCCAAAGGAGAAGTCCACCCGCGGAAAAGGCAAGGCCGCTAAGGCCGAGGCCGGCGGCAAGAAGAAGAAGGGTGAGCTCACGTGCATTCATTCTTTGGCTTCATTTCTAACAAATGGCAGACCCTAACGCGCCCAAGCGTGGTCTTTCTGCCTACATGTTCTTCGCCAACGAGCAGCGCGAGAAGGTCCGTGAGGACAATCCTGGCATCAAGTTCGGTGAGTTTGCAATTTCCAGCGACTTTTCACGATCAATACTAATCATCCATAGGCGAGGTCGGCAAGCTTTTGGGTGAGAAGTGGAAGGCTCTCTCTGAGAAGCAGCGCACTCCCTATGAGGCCAAGGCCGCTGCCGACAAGAAGCGCTACGAAGAGGAGAAGGCCGCCTATGCTGTAAGTTGCTCTGTCTCACTGTTCGAGAACGGTTCGGCTAATGAACCCAGGCCGGCGAGGAAGAGGAAGAGGAGTCTGAGTAGAGCAAGCACCTTATTTGTGCTCTCTACACCCGTGCAAGATTTTGCATGAGCTCTATTGTTCGGCGGTCATGGTGTCTCGGACGGCTTGGGCTACCAGGCCTCAGTTCCTTTGTGATATTAATGGGTTTCTTTACGGAGATCGGCTAGCAAATCTGTGGTTCATTTCGAAACGGCCGCAGTGCAGCTCGCGCTACGCGGTCATGATGTTTGGCGTCAATGTCACACTCTCCACGCGGAAGACATCACGAAGCTCATGACCAAGTCTATGTACACTAGTCAGTTTGCGGTATGAAAAAGCTTTGCTGCTACGATTTAAACTTGCGATAGTGATGCTGCATTGTGTATGTGTTTACTATGAATAATTAGGTTGTCAGCGTAGAGCTGCTCATGCCTTCGTATTTCGAATCCCAGCTCAAATCCTCCTTATGCTCCAATACAAGAGCCCGAGCTGGTACTACTTACAATGAACTAAAATTGCAATAATATCCTGCTAATATTCTTTGCATTCGTGCATCCTACCTTCCAGTCTCGTCCTCGGCACTTTCTCTTCGCAGTTGCCTTGACCGCCATGGGAACCCGCATTCGCCTATGCGCCTTCCCTACCTTCATCGCCTCCGCTAACTTGTTACCTTGAGTTACACACAAAGTTTCCTGTATATCATCTCCATATTAAAGCAGTCAATTCATCAACAAACGCTAGGCGCCGTTAGCCCAGTGGAAGGGTATCGCCTCCCCATCGTATGAAGCGCGAAGGAGGCCGGGGTCACGGGTGCGTCACGAGTTCCAGAATAGGATTTTGTGTACTATATGCGCTCATTGTGGATTCCAACCAGGTTCAAGCCCCGTACTGCGCAAGTTGATTATTTTGCTTTCTTTTGCTTCTGTAAATGGCTTGCTGGGGTGGTGCGATCCGAGGGGGCTACTTCCAGTAACCAATAGTATGAAGTGGAATTTGCTTCAAGGAACGTATCAGGAATCACAATCATCATTTTGGGCTTTTCATGACGAAATTGCTGACAAGTAGCGACACGAGAGAACTCAGTTATAGCCTTGTATAATGCTTACTAATACTACGAGACCTCTGTTCAAGCCGCTGTGACTTACCTTGAGTCTCGCAGCCATTAACGTGATTTGTCGTCGTGACCAGCAGGCTTAGATTGTCGTACTGGTTCACCTGGCCTAGACAGCACGACATTCAGCCGTAGCACCAGAGTATTCGTGCGTAAGACTTGGCAGGAATAGCCCCGAAACAATTCGGTGTAACTTCTATGTTCGCTCCCCACTGATGATAGACAGATGAGTGATATAATTGTGCTTTCGCTGGCACCACAGAAAAAAGACACTTAGCATCCCCTCGCTCCGTCGGCCTTTCGTTCGGACTTTGAGATACGGCGGGCGTGCTGTAACAAGCTGCTCGACAGTAGGACCATTAGATTGGCACTTCGCAGTCTAAAGGCTAAGGTTGTGAATGTTGGTATGTCACGGAAAGCACTAAAAATACCGGCACCATATGGGAAAGCAACTAGAATGGGTATATATTTTAACTCCCAAAGGGAGTGACTGTCTGAAGTGTGACCGAAGCATCATGCTTTGCCGCCTTAGGAAGCCTTGAGCACGAACTGACGCTGGGATTTGCAGACCTGCAATCGAGTCTGCGTATTTCACGCGCCTATCCTTTTGGGTTGATTTACTATGCAAGTTTGTCTTTCTGATCTGCTGTCATTCTCTCTGTAACACCACCATCAACCCCATCATCCCCAGCATGACTTGCTTCAACCATGGGTGTTCGCTCAATAGGATGGTAACGTATCCGACGAAGGGAATGAAGCCGACCACACTTCCAATCACATCTTCTTTGCGGTTCAGGAACGACTGGCCCGCAGCGTAGAGCTCGGTGTCGTCTGCAAGATTGTTGTCACCTTTGGTGAGCAGACGGAGAGGAGTTTTGCTACATTACAGTCAGCCAAAAGTTCCTCGTGCCAGAAGAATTTTCTTTAAAAATCAGGCCACAGTCGCAGACTGTGTTTCTGTGGCCCTGCCAGGTTCGGGGAAAAGTATACTCACTCTCCTCCATATCTCCTGACCACGCGATGCACAATTGGGATATCCTTGCCCTTGACTTTGTACACCACAATCTCTCCAACCTGCGTATCCAGTCCCCTATTCCACAAAAAGAGCAAGTCTCCTCTTTGGAAAGCGGGCTCCATAGATCCGGAAAGAACCACTACAATTGGCGACGGCGAGTCGCTAACCACTGAAAGACCTTTCCATAGCATGAAGGCCGTTGAGAGGACAAGCGCAAAGTTAAGGACTTGGGCGGCTAGCTGCCGTGGCTGCATTGCGCTGAGACCAAGCATAGTTGCGGTTGTGGAAGGCTTGTGGTGGAGAGCGGAGTGTATATGGGCGGAGGCAGTCGTTGCCAAATCGCGAGTTTCAGCGTTCAGCCCGGATCAGGTATGTTGAAGTGTGCCCTGAGACTACTTTTGTGTGAATAGCGAACGGATATGCGCGTTGTGAAATTGTGGTCGACAGCTTGATGCCAGATGTTCGTTGGGAGGTCGCGGGCAGCTTATGTAAACCTCCGAGCTTCGAACTCCGCACCCTTCAACTTGCAGCTTCGCTTATCCATCATCAATCAAGTCGTCGAGGCCTAACACCACGCTCTGTATTATTATGGCGACCATCCTCCAAATTATGGCTTCAAAAGATCATGAGATTACAATTCAACTTTGTCACTCACTCACACTACACTCACTGTGATACACCCCCGCCTCGACAAGGACCTTTCTAATCACCAAAGTATCTCAGAATTCACCTTATATATAGCTGACTAGCCACATTAATACATGCCATTTTTAGTTTTACCCTGCTCCCTTATCTATTCTAAGTTTACCATTACATTTTCTCAGCTTTCTCGTTGTTTCTGCCCTTGAACGTTCAACAATTTCCTGTCCGTCCACCTCAACTCCACCTTAGAATGTTACCGAATCGTGTTCAAATACGCTAAGACAACACGATATCAAGGAGTTTTCTTCTTAATATTCCGTTTATTTTGATTGATATCCAGATCTGGATATCTCTCCTGTGTCACATCTTGAACGCTTAGACACATTCGAATGACGATTCTGGAGACTCATCGGGGCCCATCTTTCCGGCTCGATCATCAAAGCTGTGTCCTATATCTTTTGCAAAGCGATAGCTACGGTGATTATCTACCTTGATTTTTATCGCTCATCCAGTCCAATATCACCGGGCCTCTTTCCCAAAAACTTGAGCAATCATGACCCAATATACACCAGGATCCTTGATCCATTACCGTGCATCCGGATCGAAGATGCCAATATGGCCTGCAGTCATATGTACGGATGATGTCGCGCCAGCAGAGTTCCTCAGGAGCCGTCCCCTCGGATACGTCACACTGGTCTTGCGCATCGCAGAGACATTTGAATTGTGAGTGTGACTAATTCATGGGATATAAGGGAAGTTCTGATTTTGCCAGCCATTGGGCTCTTGCTACTGAGATGCATGAGTACAATCCGTTTGCGCCTTTCGAGAACGAGGGCATTGTTGCGAGTATACCTGGCCTTGGGGAAGCTTACGCCATCGCTAATTCTGCACTTGAAGCAGGCCTTGGTCTGGAGCATTGGAAAGCCCAAGTAGGGAAAATGGTCACAGTGATATCGTCGGACTCGGAAGATGCAGATGTGGTGTCCGAAGACGACATGGATGATCCTGATTTGCGATGGGCAATTCATGACAGTCGGAAAACTTTCTATGGAAAGACACCCACACAGCATCAAACACCAGCTTTGCCACCATTCAAGCAGTCAGAGCGAGAAAACGGTATGAAGGTTGGTCCCAAGACGGATAGAGACGACCCCAAGGTGCGGCATCGAGGACGTACAAGTCTAGATATTTCTCTCTCGCCTGGATCTGCACAGCCTTCTCGATGTCACGAACGCCACAACACTCCAGTATCACCGCCTTTTGAGGATGAATGTTTGCCTAGCAGGCATAATAAATGCTCCCCTTTGATAGGATACTGTGATAAGCCCCTTACTGCTCCAGAAAAGAGCTCGTCTTCACACTTCCCTGTAGGATCGCTTTCTGACAATCTACTTCATTGGGACAGGCTTAGCAAGAGCTCGTCTATCCCAACTAGCGATGTTGTTGATGGCGATCTGTAAGTTCATTAACAGAATTTTCTGAGTTTTTGACTAATGGTATTTAGTGCAGCAAGCAAAGAATTTGTCTTGATTTATATTGGTTCTGAGAATGAGGAGCGAATGGTGCACCGCAGCTGGGTATGGAATCGCCCTTACTTTAGAGACGTAAGGACCGGGATTATGCATTTCAGTCACAATGATGAGGGCTTATGGATACTGTCTCATCCAGCTTTTGTTGACATTGAGCCTGATCAATTTGTTTATATCGCTGAGTATCTGGAGAGCGGAGAGTTCGGGCTCAAGCATCCAGAAGAAAAGGAGGAGATACAACAAGCGTTTGAACAGATTGTCTCCGCTTGGGTTACCGGGCAGAAACTAGACATGACGGATCTTCTCGATCACATACTCGATAAACTGGAACGCTTTGCACCTTGGGATATGTTGCATATCATGGCTTTCGCGTGTCTTGCGTACGAATCGCAACGGCCGTGTCTTCCTGCTCAAGAACGCTTGAAAGATATCTTAGCGACTGATATTGCACGGAATTATTGGCTCTACATCGAAGACGACCACATAAGCCTATCCTTCATTCAGCGCCTCAAGGATTTGCCGGAGCTTGAACGCGACATCTACGTCAGGAGAATTGCGGCTCTGAACACTCTTCTCCATTCTGATGATGAAGATGGAGAGGACAGTGAGGATGTGGAGTGATAGCCAAACAGCCTTTTGCGCGTAAATCAACACTTTGTGAAGGCGCTCTGAGCGGGCCAGGCCGAGACTTGATTCGAGTAATTTAGACACTAGGTAGGAGTTGCATCTTTGGCAGCTATCTATCAGACTTTCGAGTATCCTTAGCTGCAAATTCTCAGTTTTCTACCTTGCAAGGTTGGCTACGAACTGATCGGTACAGGAAGCCGACCTTTCTCGGCATGATGCTCAGCCAGCTGAAGTAGGTCCTCCTTGAGGCGTCCAATGTGCATGAGAGTTAAGCGAGCGAGGCTTCAGCATGGTCCAACATTGACAGGCTGGACAATTGAACCGCAACGGCAAGGGAGGCTGAGAGAACGTGGAAAGTCGAGGCTGAATATCTTCAGGTGATTAGAATTCCCAGCCGCCAACTGCACGATTGATCAAACTATTCTACCTTTAAAATATGATAGCGGTCTCCCAGCAGCTCCTTGCGCATTCGCCGCTCTATGAAACTCTGCCAAAAGATTTCTCAAATCGTAAGATGATCAGCAAGAGTTCGCCAGTTCGAGAATCGACCGTATCGCTTCCATGCAAGTGTAGAACGCCACACCCTAGTTCGGACCTTCTGAGAAGCACAGTTTCGTGTTCGCTAACTACTGCTTGAAGGGAGCCTCTGGAAGCAGCCATGGGCACACTTTCTTCCCGCAATTTTACGCCACCAATGCCTGACAAACTTGATCTAGACTGTGATGTTGATGAGGCTCAACCGCATGGGCAATTGCCGTAAAATACAAATACAGCTTTAGGTGTCGAACTATGCTGGCGTACAGAGAATCCAGCCTTGCGACGCCCTTCTGTTTGCGCATACATCTCGTACGAGGCGTTGTGGGAGAATAGCTTTCGCTGCTTCAGAGAAATAGTCAAGCAAGAAACATGTCTGCAATCAACCCAGGTGGTTCTCTTGTCCAGTGGATTGAAGGGCACACTTTCTTCGGCCGTCCAAGGTACAACAAGAGGCAATCGACGTGCCAGGTAGGAGCCAAATATCAAGTAACCATGTCAAGCCTAACAAATATGGCAGCAAGCCGAGTTACTGCCCGACTACTCGATAAGACATAGCAGGTGCCGAGTCGGCGCAGCGGGTACCTGCCGCACTCCAGACGTTGGGCTCACCTGGACGGGTGATGCGTGTGTCTGCTCGACACTTACTGCATATGCAGCAAAGTTTGCGTCCTGTTGGGCTGATACTCCATACTCCGTATGCTATGATATCAGTAAGTGATGGATCTAGCCGTGGCATAAAGTTACCTAACGGTAGGGGAAAAGAATATAATAATTCGATATTTGCATCGTGGTCTTCTGGACACTGTACCCAGACTACACCCAATCCTAGCACGCCGGTTGAAAAGTCGTCGACGCCGACGCCAGCTCCAAAGCCAGACCAACCGCAGACGACAATACCGCCGGATCCACAACCTCAGACCCCTACCCTGAATCCGGAGCCTAAGCCAGCGTCTTCTCCTCAACGTGAAGAACCGAAACAATCGGATCCGCCAAAAACTTCCGATCCTCCTCGTACGTTCACACCCAATTCTAATCCATCCGTTATTACGAGCCCATCGCCAACACCAGTTCCAGGATCTACTGAGAAGACAACTGAGACGATCCCTACGTCAGTACCACAGCCTAGCTTCGTGTCAGTCGTAGTCGCTCCTCGTACATCTGCAGATAGTTCTGGTGCATCGGCACCGGTCCCTACATCTCATGCCCCACTTGCTAAATGGACTGGCACCGGAGCTTTGCTACAAGGCTACTGTGCTACTCCTGAATACACCATGATCGATGGACCGACCGCATACTGGGCGCCCGTAGTTGGCTGTGCAGGAGGCAAACCGGACTGTTGCCCCTTTGATATCCCTCCTTCGACGATTGCCATACAAGCCGCAGCAGTGGAGACTGGGCCGGCGTCTGCAGGAGCGGCCATCACATCGGCAGTTGGAGATGACCGGGGTTTCCCGAGCGCTCTGTCACCTGCGCAAGCGACATTGAGCAAGTGTCCAGATGACTATCGTAGCATTGGCGATGGTTGTTGTCCGTCGTAAGTCCTCTGCCTAGTGTGAAATCTGGATACCTTCACAGTTCTGAACGCTAATTGTGCCTCAGCAACTACTACCCCTGGAGCACGGCTTTCGGTGGCCAAACTCCCTGCTACTCTACTCTACGTGCTGCGTTGACCCCACCGCCAGTCTCCGGCAATGTCGCTTCCGATACCTCAAAGCCTACTTCCGCAATTGTAAATGTCGTCTATGCAATGCAGTATCCACTCAAAGCCACCCCTCAGAAGTCTGGTCTGGCTACAGGAGCAAAAATTGGGATCGGAGTTGGTGCTGGTGTCATCGCACTTATATTTGGTGTCTTGATGTTCCTGTTGGCACGCAAGCACAAACAGCATAAGAAGGACAAGAAAGCACTAGAAGAGATGAGTGGGATTGGTAGCACGCGCCAAAGTGTTGCAGCCAGTTCAGCATTCGGTGGTGTGAAAGACTGGCGAAAGAACGTCTCAGACGAGAGCAGCGGCCTTCAACCAGTCCTGGAACCCACTTTACCTCAAGTTGGTCCTCCCCCACAACCTTATAGCGCGGATTGGCGACCAAGTCAACAGCGCACTGTCTCTCCACCAGTCCCCCACCCGGGCTACTATTCGCGGTCTTCACTACCTAGTCCACCTATTCCAGAGGCCTATTCCGAAGTGGGCAGCGACAGTGGGTTTGTCAGTGCAACTGGTGGTGGATATACCAGCGAAAATCGAAGTGAACTGCATAGTGGCGAGTATGGCATGCAAAGACAAGAATTGCAGGGCGGTCAGTGGCAAGCGCAAGATCAGTGGGCGCATGAAGGCGTTGCACAGCAAGTTAGATATTATGAAGCTCCCAGTGGGAGAATGACGCCTAAAGTAGGTTGATGGGACGATTTATATGACTATACGCTCTAGGGAGGAATGATCAATGTATAATGTGTTTTGTTAGGCATGATGGCGATCTCAAAATGGAAACTTGATTGAATTATGGGACATATGGCTCTTTTCTTTCTCACATACAACTTGTTTTCATAACCCAAGGACTTTTTCATTATAACGCCACGTGCTGGTCTGCCCAATTTAATCTAGCAGTCTCAACACCTTGATCAAATCCGCAGTAACGCCCATGGCTGTGACATCACCTCCGGCACCTGCACCCTGGATGATAAGAGGATTGGCACCATATCGCTTAGTGTAGAAGGCGATGATATTATCGCTGCCCTTCAATGCTGCGATTGGGTGACTCTTGTCGAACTTCTCGAGACCGACCTTGACCTCTCCCTTTGGCACGTCTACCTTGCCTACAAAGCGGATGACCTTGCCTTCATTCTCTGCATCCGTCTTGAGCTTTTCCATTTGGTCATCGAATTGCGGTAATTTCTCAAGGAACTCATCGCCAGACGAGCAAGACTCCAATTCCTTAGGAATGAGAGATTGAACCGGGAAAGAGGTCGGTGATTCGACCTTCAAGCCAGCTAGACGGGCTAGAATGGTAAGCTTTCTGGCAACGTCCAGACCGTTTAGGTCGTCGCGCGCATCGGGCTCGGTGTAGCCCTTCTCCTTCGCATTTGTTACCTCAGCAGAGAATTTGCCTCCTCCTCCGCTCGTGGGCTGGAAGGAGTTGAACAAGAAGCTCATGGTGCCACTGAACACGCCCTCAATCTTCTGGACTTCATCGCCTGTCTCGACGAGATCTTTCAGTGTCGAGATGACTGGCAATCCAGCACCTACGGACGACTCGTGGAAAACGAACCCACCGTTTCCATTTCCGTTTGTTGCGGCATTGAAGATGTCTGTCCAAAGGCCGTAGCTCCCTGAGAAGGCCTTCTTGTTTGGCGTAACGATGCTGATGCCCTTCTTCAAGAATGTGGGATACGAGTCCGCAACTTCTTGATTGCTAGTGTTGTCCACCAACACTACCTTGCCAGGCGCCTTGACCAGGTAGTCAGCAAGTTGAGGAAGGGGCAGGGTAGGTGTGGTGGAGTTTTGGAGTTCTGATTCCCAGTTCGAGAGAGACTTATAGTCGGCGTGGTAGATGGCTTTCTTGGAGGTGCTAAGCCAGATTAGGGAGAGGTAGTAGGGTGAGCCGGGGGATTGCGAGAGGCGTTGTGCAAGACCGGAGAGTTGAGAAAGGAAGGCTTTCCCTACACCACCGGCGCCTGATAAAATATTAGCATTCAAACGCTGAAGATGCGAAATTGGAGGTTCAACGACTCACCGATAACGGCAATGAAGACTTGACGGGGAAGAGGCATAGTGGGCAAATGTTACGTCAATTGACCAGATGAAGCTTGATGAAATGGAAATTTAGGATCTTTAAACTTTCCTGAAGCAGACAGAAGGAATATCTGACCTCCAAAAGGAACTAGAAGCAGGCGTGACTGCGGAACCGCTGATTCACGGCTTCAACGTGGGGTCGAGCAAAACTATTGGCGGGGCAGCAGAGTGACGCAAGAAGCTTTGGAGCTCAGACGCCGACATCGCCTTAGCTCTGCAGCCCTGCGACGCGCTCCGCTCGCGATTGGGCGTCTGTAACTCTTCACCCACGACATGTCGTCAAAAGACGCTCACCTCTACGGCGCACGGCCGAAATCCCGCATCAAAGGAAAAGAAATATCAAGCTCAAGCACCCTCGCCTTCTCCTCTACGCTATCGAATCTCATAAAGGCTGGCTCCTCGGAATCGAGCAAGACCACCGCAGGCCGCCCACGTCCGCAGAAGGAAGATATCTTCAAGACTCACAACAAGAATGTCAAGAAACGGGCTCTGAAGGATTTGGAAGAGTCAGACTTCACGCAGAAGCACCGCGGACGTACCGTAGAAGAAAAAGGCGAAGATGAAGAAGCCTGGAGACGGACGAAGCGGCGCATGGAAGAGAAAGCACGGCTCTATGACGCCCTCAAGCGTGGAGATATCGAGGATGTCGACGACAAATATGGCGTCGACTTTGATCGCAAGTGGGCTGAGAAGCAAGAAAAAGGCGAAGCAGCGTCAGCATCCGAGTCTGAATCCGAAGCTTCAGTGGACGAGGAGCTGATAGAGTATGTTGACGAGTTCGGACGAACACGGAAGGGTACAAGAGCAGAAGCAGCCCGCGAAGCACGCCGCAAAAACACACTGGCCGCCAACGAACCAGACCGCTTCACTGCTCGCCCCAGCATGCCTACAAACATCATCTATGGCGACACTGTGCAAAGCAACGCCTTCAACCCCGACGAGACCATCGCACAGCAAATGGCTGATCTCGCTGCGAAGCGCGACAAAGAGCTCACACCACCTCCTGAATTGCATTTCGACGGTAGAGCGGAGGCTCGACAGAGGGGCACGGGTTTCTTCCACTTCTCGAAGGATGAGGAGGAGAGGACAGCGCAGATGAGTAGAATGGAGAAAGAACGAGAGGAGACGGAACGAGTAAGACGGGAGAGAAAGGAGGCGGTTGAGAAGAGGAAAGAAATGGTCAAGGAGAAGAAGAGGGCTATTGCTGAGAAGCGAAGTAAGGGACAAGCCGAAAAGTTCTTGAATGAGCTTGGGGCCGAGTTGTTTCAGGATGACGAGAAGAAGGAGAAGAAGGAGAAGAAGGTCGAAGAGGACAAGGACAAGGGACAGGCAGATGCAGCCTAAGCTGCTGTGCTTATTTGACATTCGTTCTGCATTATGATACCCCAGATGTTCTTTATTTATACATAAGCAAGGACACTGTCCGTCATGCATTGAATTTGTCATTATCTCGGCTATTATTCTCTAACGGTTGCGTTTTCGCCAACAGTACGACTGAGCACATATTCACTGGTTCCCAACCGCTGTCTTTGAAAGCGTACTCCACTCTTCGCTACTTTCCTCAGCGCGGACTGAGTGGGAAACCCTTGAGGAAGAGCCGTGTTGTATACCCAAGGAGCACTGAGTATGAAGAAATATATGGAGCAATGTTGTATAGAACTCTATTTAACAAGGTTCGCAATAATGGGAAGAAGAAGGTATTAATTGCATGTCTTCAGGACTTAGCTGAAGTACAGTTCAGGATCTGTGGTACCTCATCTAAGATGCGAACAAAATTAGAGTATATAAATAAGTCGAGAGATTTTGTTCGCGGATGTGCTGACTACGTCAAGAGGGTCGCAAGGTTAGTCCAGTTTGGCGATAGCAGACTGTGGGTTGGTACTTCTGCAATGGATCAGCCGAAAGCCGACAAGAAACGCCCGCTAATGCCAATGCGATGAACCTCGGCATTTCTAGACTATGATGTCGGTCCAAACGAGTGTCTTACTCCGCATTTTTCAGAGCAAGTAGCCGTTCCACATCACTCCGTAATTGCTTGTATTGCGTTATTTGAGCTATTTCAGCCCACGGAGCCCCTCCTACATCTTTTTCTCTCATATCATTAATTACATCAACCAAGATGTCATCCTCCAAGCGTGTCGAACAGATTGCTGGCCATCTCAACTACCCCAAGGGTATGTTGGCAGGCCAAACAGCCATCATTACTGGCTCAGGACAGGGAATTGGCGCTGAGGCTGCACGCCTGTTTGCGAAGGAGGGAGCGAAGGTTGTGGTTGCGGACGTGGATGCCAGTATGTCAATTAAGCACTGAGCTTACCATCAAACTTTGCGTTGAAGAGCTAGAATACCTACTAATACCTCACAGAGAAGGCAGATGCTGTAGTCGAAGACATCAAGAAATCCGGCGGCAGCGCCATTGCCGTGGCAGGAGATGTTCTCGACGATGAATACATCAAGACGCTCATTCAGAAGTCAGCAGAGTTTGGCGGCGGCAAGATTCACATCATCGTCAACAATGCCGGCTACACTTGGGATGGTGTTATTCACAAGATGACGGACAAGCAATGGCACACCATTGTTGATCTTCATGGCACTGCGCCTTTCAAGATTGTTCGCGCTGCTGCACCCTACTTCAGAGTCAAGGACGGCGAGCCAAGGAACATCATCAACATCTCGAGTACCTCGGGTGTGCACGGCAATGCGGGTCAGATCAACTATGCGCTCGCAAAGGCGGGTGTTACTGGTATGACCAAGACCATTGCGAAGGAGTACGTTTTCTGTAATCTGCCCTCCTTCTTCAACGCTAATACGTATGTATAGATGGGGCCCTCAATTCGGCGTCCGCGCAAATACTGTTGCTTTTGGACACATCCAGACGCGTCTGACCGCGGCAAAGGAAGCTGGCGCTTTCATCACAACTGCCGATGGCGAGAAGGTTGCGCTCGGCATACCGCAGGCTCAGAAGTCAGCGGTCCCTAAGGGCATGGAGAACATTGACATTCCATTGAGGAGACCGGGCACGGCAACAGAGGCAGCAAGTGCTGTTCTTGCCGTAGCAAGTCCCCTTTTCAGCTATGTAAACGGAGAGACGATCAAGGTGACTGGTGGACGCAACATGTAGACGTCCAAATAAAATAATACTAGGTGCTGTAATTCAATAAGTGACCAAAGGCAGCGTGAAGCAATTGGTTTCAGGATGTGTATGACGAGTGAAGTAATTTCACGAATCCGGTCGTATTCGTTTCAGGGACCAAGAGCCTTGGAGCTGGACTCGGCGGCCTACGTCTCCGCTCCGCTATCTCCAGACGGCTCAGCAGGAACAGCGCAAGAACGTATCCTCTCCCTCCCGCATTCCTTCACTTCTTGACCTTGTATTTGCCGCTCCTTGTTCTGTTTCACAATGTACATGTGCATTCAATAGTACCATTACCCGCCGTACCTAATCTCACCATTCTTACGGACTACTGGACGCGGGTGAGCTGACCCCTACGTTACCACGGCTGCGCAACATCTTGTGCTACCGGGGTCTTTTGATCTCTCCTGTACATCACAATGAGCGACGAAAAGCATGGCTATGTACGGGCCGATTCCCCGCCGCCCATACCCTCCTACGAAGAGGCGACATCGTCACGCAATGCGTTCGCCCGCTTAGGACCCAACGAAGTCAGCGACGACGCCGAGCGGCAAGGCCTGCTGAGCCCAGACACACGCACCCAGTCCGACCCTCGCAGGCGCAACGGCTACTACCAGGCGCCATCGGTACAGTCAGTCGAAGATGGCGACTCGGAGCTCGGGAGCCCGGTCCGGGAGAGCCAGGATGAAGCGCTGCGCCAGACGATGGAGGAGATGGAGATCCTGGACCCTGAGTCTGCAGAAACTGGGCGCTCGAGGAGGAATCAGTCGCGGTCGCGGTTCTCGAAACGCTTCTACAGCATCACGCATACCCTCTCAAGTTTTCACCTGCCGCGGATACCCTGGCCGTCATGGCGGCCGGATTTTACTTTCATAACACAACGGATGCCTATTATTCCGGACGAGTACAAGCCCGGATGGTCAGTACTAGCGCGTCTGCTCGGCTTAATCCTGATTATCACGCTGGTCTATCTTCTGGTGGTGAGCGAGGTGGTGCCCATGGGCAGTGGGTTTGGCCAGCCGTTTAATCCCGAGTGGGTCCGGCAGACGGCGCTGCAGAGTGTCGAGAGCTGGCGGATAGAGAAGAACCTGGAATATATCACGAGCTATGATCACATTGGAGGCTCCGAGGGAAGCTGGGTTTTGGGGCAATGGATAGAGGGCAAGTTCAAGAGCGCACATATGGATACATACACGCATGATGAGTATGTTGGGTGGGATCAAAGGCATTTGTGGATTTGCTGACATGTGCAGGTATTGGGTATACATGAACTACGCAAAAGATGGCGGCCGGAAGGTTGCCATTGTCGACCCGCCAGAGAAGGCTTGGGTAGCGAAACTTGAGGAACCTTCCGTATTCAACCCGCCGAAGGTTCAGACCGCTACGTATCACGGATTTTCGGCATCTGGGAACGTGACCGGACCCTTGATATATGTCAATTATTGCGACAAGAAAGATTTCAAGAGATTATCGGACAGCGAGGTCGATGTACAAGGTGCCGTCGTGCTTTGCCGATATTACGGAACGCAACCAGACCTCGCGATGAAGATCAAGGCAGCGCAAGAGGCTGGAGCTGTAGGCGTGCTGGTATACTCGGACCCTGCGGATGACGGTTTCAAGAAGGGCAATCCCTGGCCGGATGGCAAATGGAGACCGGGTGACAGCGTCCAGCGGGGCTCAGTTGCGCAGACAAACATGATCATGGGCGACGTACTCACCCCTGGAAAGCCAAGTTTTAAGAAGCAAGAGCGCATGTCCAAGGACAAGAACCCTGCACTGCCGAAGATTCCCAGTTTACCGCTTTCTTGGAAGGATGCGCAAAAGCTACTCCAATCGCTGCAAGGATCCGGCGAACAACTTCCAGATGAATGGATGGGAGGTGTACCGGACGTTGGTGACAAGTGGTTCTCCGGTCATCCGAAAACCTCGCCAAAGGTCAACCTGCAAAACTATCAAGACGAAATTCAGCAGCAACGCATCACGAACGTATTTGGATCCCTCAAAGGCAATGAAGATCCTGGTCGGAAAATCATTATTGGAAACCACCGCGACTCATGGTGCTTTGGTGCTGCAGACCCTGGTTCCGGAACAGCTGTCATGCTCGAAGTCGTCCGAGTATTGGGCGAGTTGCGCGCTCAGGGGTGGCGACCGCTACGGACTATTGAGTTCGCTTCTTGGGATTCTGGAGAGTACAATAGAATCGGCTCGACCGAGCATGTGGAAGCAAACATCGACACACTCCGTGAGGGGGCCATCGCCTATTTGAATGTCGATATTGGCGTCACAGGAGACAAGCTTTGGGCTACTGGATCTCCCATTTTCCAGCACGCGTGGATCCGCGTCCTAGACCGTCTTACAGATCCACACCAGAACAAAACCCTGAAAGAGCTCTGGGAGAACAAAGGTGGCAAGATAGGCAGCCCTAATGCTGCCAGTGACGACGTACCATTTCTGTCCATCGCCGGCACCTCATCCCTTAACTTTGGCTTCACCAGCGACAACAAAGACAGTCATGCCCCAAATCCCATGGTTGGCTCTTGCTACGAGAGCTTGAACTGGATGAAGAAATACGTCGACCCTGAATTCAAATTCCACAACCTCCTCGCGCAAATATGGCTCTTGCTCATCCTCGAACTCGCACAGGAGCCTATCATGCCAATGAAAATCGACGACTATGCCCGTGCGCTGCAAGAAGAAGGCCAAAAGCTTCTCGACTGGACAGAGACGAAGGCCAGCGGGTACGATATCGAAATATTTCAGCCTCTTGTGGACAGCCTTAGTATGTTCAAGAAGAAAGCCGACGAGTTCCACAAGTGGGAAACATTCTGGTATAATCAGGTCTATGCAACAGGAGGATTCGAGACGCAGACTGTTACTATGCAGCGTGTCGGCCACAATGCCAAGATTGCCAGATTTGAGAGCGACTTGTTAGACTTGCCAGTTAATAAGGATGACAAGGCAGAGCATGGTGTAAGTTTTCTCTCCCAGTCTACCGCTTTCCATATTGGAAGGAACATATAGGACACATGCTGACAAAGTAACAGCTGCCTGGTCGTGACCAATACAAACACGCCATCTTTGCCCCGGATGCTAACAACGGGCTCGAAGCAGCAGTCTTTCCCTTCGCAAGAGATGCGATAGAGAGGAAGGACATGACAGCTGCCGCAAAGATGATTAAAAAGACGGCAGATATCTTGAGTAGAGCTGGTGACAAACTAGGCGATAGATAGGCCGTGTATAGGACATGATTGCATCAATGGCGTATTGGAGATATAGGACTAGCATCAAGCGATCTTGGGTTATCATTTCATTTGTATTTCCAGCTAGATTGGCTTCGGCTTCGTATGAGTCCGGCTGCCATATGGAGCATTTTGACTATTATCTGCTCAAAATCATCATGATCACTCTGATCTCCTTGTTGATACTATTTTTTTTTATTTGCTCAAAAGCAAGAATCGCTCCATTGATGAGTTGAGCGCTTGGGTATTCTGTGCATACGCCCGAAATATACTCCATGCCACAGTATTTTCCTACCTTGCATAAATTTCGATGTTTTATTACTATGGTCCAGGTACCTTTTGTATCTCATGGAGAATCTATTATAATTTCATTCTGCAAATTCAGTATCGAGCCTGACTATCGCCGTTTTGAAAACACCAGGTGCTGGAAGGCAGCACAGAGATGGTGAAGAAGAACTTGCAAGGCCAAGGACAGATCGAGTAATCATAGATATCAACATTCATTTGTTCATAGCGGAGGCCTAGATACAACAAAGGGGCAAATGCACAATGCTTCCCTTGCACGCTGTGATGAGTTAAACAAGACCGAAAATAAAAAAGACGGGCGAAACTTTGTGACTTTGTTTCTGCGATTGCATTGGCAAAACAGCAAAAATAGCAAAGTGATGATGACGATGACGATGATAATGAACAAACGATGTATGATTGCAGACACATGAGCATTCGTAGCAGCTAAAAAAGAGAAAGCAGCTTGATGCGAAACTACTCCATGAATGAGTTCTTGACAAAAAAAAAAAATAGAAAGTGTGACTGATATTATTCCCACAACCAAAAAAAAATGCGTATGCTAACGTGCTCATGGGGGCCCCTGCCTCTGTTCCCAACGTTACATGGGATATCCAAAAAAGAAAATAACAGGGCGTGGACTATTTGTAAAATAGAGTAGGAAACATGAACACGAAAAGGTAATAATAGAACAGCATGGGACCTGGCAAAAAAAAAAAAAAAAAAAAAAAAAAGGACCTCCATCGTGACCCGCCAGACGCAGAAATGGGTCCAAAATGCAGATCTGTTCGCAAATCTTCGGAGCCAGCATACAACTACAGGGAACAAAAAATGTCAATCATCACTGCATCCGCTTTCGCTTGCGTGCGTCTTCGGGCTCATCTTCATCGGCTCGTTCGGCAGTTTCTGCGGGGTTGAGCAGCGAATGTACATTGGATGCCATGCTTGAGCGACGAGTCGGCGGTCCGGGGGTGTCAATACCCTTGAACGGATATCGTGCACCCGGGAGTGACCACCCGCTATCTGCACTCAGGGTCGAAGGGGTGTTGTCAGTCGTCAAGGGCGGAGTGCCTTGTCTTGAACTCTGCTGCCTGGGTCCGCGGGGCAGTTGATACGACTCCAAAGCATCACGGAGCTGCTGGTCGCCGCCTCCGATAGGTGTCCGATGCGGTGACGAGGGCCACTGGGTAGAATTGTGGCCAGAGGCATAGGGCGAATGAGCTGGGCCGCTGGGCGGCGGTTGTGGCTGCCACCCGAGGGTCGTGCGTATATCTGCCGAGGTATGCCGCCTGTACAGATTATAGGGCGGGGATGAGCTGCTCCCCAGATTATTGTTTCCCGGATTTCCAACTGGTCCCGGCTGCTGGATAGATGGTGGAGGGGGTGGGGGTGGCTGGTGTTGAGCTGGGGTCCTGGCTGAAGATGGAGAGAAATTACCCGTTCCTATTGAGCCGTATCGTCGCGGAGAAATCGCAATATGGGCCGGAACTGGAGGCTTATATGGTGCTTGGCGCGAAATACTGGCCAATGAGCCTCTTCGCGACTCGGATAGGGTGTCCTGGGGCATCTGCCGCGGGGAAAGAGGAGGTCCGTTGTTGCTGTCGACGTGCATAAAGTAGGGTTGACGTGCAGAGAGGGGCTCTTCGGGGGCTTCCAAAGCTCGCAGCATGTCCGTTTGTCGACTAATGTCACGTTGCATCATGGAGACTGGTCGGATAGGTGAGCATGTCGCCAGTATAAAGTTTTAAGCACATATGCATACCATCCTTGTGAATTGGATTTTCCGGGTCTGGCACCATGGCCATAATATAATTAGTGAGCTCTTGATTCCACTTGGCGGTACATTAGTTGGTGTAGATCAGGTCTCGACGCATCGGCTTACCTGGTGACATCGCATCATGCCTTCCATCAAAACCAAGGTCTTTTGATTGAGGTAGGCACACGTGTCGTCTGACCGCTGCATTCGCGCGTGCATGTCGTACAGGCTGTGCTCGAGCACATTGAGCCGTGACTCGACGGGATCCGGCATGGGCTCGACGGGCTGTCCGACCGGAGGGCCAGATGGCAGCTTGGGTGCCGAGAAGGAGTCTCGGTGGATGAGTGCATGCCGTGAGGCGCGTCGTTTGATCTCTCGCAGGCCGACCAGGTCGCCGCGCTTGAAGTTGCCGTTGCCGTGCTTGAACTCCCACAGCGGAGAGTCTGGCGATCCGGTGTGGAAGACATCGCTCACTGGGCCATGCGGGTTAGCGTGTGATGGAGACCGAGGCACAGATTACCTTGGAAACCCACCTTTATGAAAGCCATACATGTTTAATTGTCGGACGAAAGAGGAAATATTGGTGTGCTTGAAGTATGATCTAGAGGCGGGGGAGCGGTTAGATAGATTAAAAAGGGCCATAGCTCCCGATCTACGTACGACAAGACTTTGGAGAATTCGCTCGAGGGCGACATGACGAAGCTCTCGTTTGTGCTCGCCCATGAGATGAGGTGCTGGATGCTCTGGTCTTCGAGCATGCTGTGATGAGTGTTAGCCTCTGCACGCGGTGAGGGGGGGGTGTGTGTGTTGGCCTCTACACGCGGGTTGGGGGGGAGGGGGGGGGTGTAAAGGGGGAGACTGCGCACTTGTATAGCTTGTGTATAAAGGCCGTCTGAACGACCTTTGGCTGCTGTGCGGCGGCAGCAGCGCCCACTGCCGAGGCCGAAGTGCCATTGGGCGATGTGTTGCCCGAATCGCCGCTTGAGGATTGGGGATGCAGCTGGGTCTGGGTCTGCGAGGCGCCGTTGCGGTCGAAGGTCGAGCAATTCAAGGTGGGTGGGCCCATGGTGGATGTCGAGGTCGGGGTGATGTCCATGGGGTCTCGCGGCGGGGCCAGCGTCGAGCTGGACGAGGGCAGGATGGGTATGGACTTGTGGAGGGTTGGATTGTGCGGATCGGCGGCGAAGGGGCTTCGACGGGCCTCTGCGACAGAAGCCATGGCCCGGGTGGGTCGCTGTGGAGAGCGACGGCGAGGTTGAGCAGCTGGTCTGCTGGACCACGGCGGGCGAGGGCGGGCAGGGCGACGAGCGTGCAGTCAACGACAGCCCAATGCCAGGACTGGGGCGGGCGAGGTGCCGGCGTGGGTGACGAGCAGCAAAAAGACAGCGTCGCTGCAGGGTCCCGGTGTAGGGGTAGCAATGGGGTGGGCAGAGCGGAGGAGACGCGGAGGAGACGCGGAGGAGCATGCGATATGGATGGTCAGCGGCGCTGCGAAGGGTGCGATCCGACTGGAAAGACGCTGGGACTTGCGACTTCTTCTAGCGCATGCGCGAGCCGTGCAACTTTTTGTTCCAGAAGAGTTGGGCTGAGCAGCAGTCGGTGCTGTGTCGGATGCTGCCGCGGGCCTGGAATAGGAGCTCATGCACAGGTCGATCGGCGCGTCCGAGCGTCTTGCTACGAGGTTTCGAGCCCTTTTGCTCTGCACCCGGCCATGTATGCAGCACCAGAGAGGGTGCGCGCAGTGTCAGGAAATTATGGGCCGCCGCCAACGAGCTGCCAAATACCCACAAGGCCCAGGCATCGCCTGAGGGCGCACACCGGCAGCGTTCCCCTCGGTTCGATAGCGCAGCCGCAGTGTGGAGATGGGTTTGGGAGCGGCTTCAGGCCTTTGCGCCGCGAGACACCCTCTTGCCATGTTCCCGAGGCCACGCACATGCTCACACGCTGCCGGTCCGCACACACGCTCCCCTTCTGGCCTCGTGTTGGCCGGTCACTGCCTGCGAGCAGTTCGTCGGCCGTCGTCCACGCCTGCTGCCGTTGTACGGCCGCTGGCCTGCCCGCTAGTCTAGCAGGGGCTCGCCAAAACGCATGCTCTCAACTGAAACCTCCGTTCGACTCTATACAGCCCACTCTAATATCGCCGCCACAGTAGTAACTTGTCGCGCAAGCGGGGCGCGACACGCAGCGTTGGAGACGCCTGCAGCCCCGGCCCTGTGCCCTGCCAACAATTGGCAAACACTGCCACTGCCACTGATCCACTGAATCGAATCAACCACACGGCTTTCCCGTTGGTGCTGATTGTCCACTTTGTCGGTCCGCTTCCTCGCGACCCGCCATCCTGTGCACGATCCTCTGCGCCATCTTGATCAGTCCGCACAGACGCTGCTGTGCGTCAACCTCGCAACATCGTCATCGCGAGTCAGACGCCCACGCTTCATGCCGTCGCTTTCCCCGCATGAACTGTTTGCCTTCCCAGACGGGCACTGCTCGCTTCCTTGAAGCCTTCAAGAGTCTGCAGACAAATGACTCGAGACAGGAAGCTCTCGAAGCTCTGCTCACCAACCTAACCCCATACGAATGGCGAAACTTACACTCACTCACCAGCGCTCGATCCTTCTGCGCCGACATCATCGGACAGCTGCCCATTGAGCTGGTCGCTCACATCTTTGCCTACTTGGACACATCCGCGCCCTATCGCCTGCAGCTCGTGAGCATCTCCTCTCCGCATTGAAGCTGAACATGCGAGAGACCTCCGCTAACGCCTCCATGTAGGTCTCCAAGCGCTGGAACCACGTCCTGCGGAGCCTGCATGTACTCAAGCGGAGCCTGACCCGCTGGCATCAGGGCACTCTTGATCTGCACAACGCCGATCATGCCTTTTGCGAGCAGAAAGCTCGAGACATTCACGCCTTTCGCAATGGGAAGCCTCAAAGCTGCTTCAAGTTCTCGCCAGAGCATCCCTTCTACTCTTCTATTCTGACTGGAGACTTCCTTATCTGGCGACCAGAACTTAATCCACCAGAGCGCCCGCATTCCGTCTACATATTTGACCTCAAATCATGGACGCTGCGCACCTGGAGCGGAGAGGCCCGAGAACAGATTCGTGCTGTCTTCGCCTCCGATCAATTGGTAGCAATGACGACCTTCCGGAACGTCTGCTACGTCTCGACCTTGGATGGTCAAGGGCAAAAGAGGTTTAGCGTCCTCAACCAGTCCTTCTTTGATACCGTAACTTGTCGGGGACGAACCGTTGCCTGCGCCGCAATCTCCGACATCATATCCGTCTACATCTGGGACTACGATACGCAGTGTGGAAAGTCATTCCAAGTCTTTCGAAGCCCTTCCCATCTCTTTTTCGGGGCTGATTCTGGGTGCGTCCACTTTTCCATCCACCCGCTGAGCATATGAGCATTATGGGCGTCTGCAACCACTACATGTCTTGAAGTGATGCTCGCTGACTTGCATTAGATGCATACATGTCCATAACATAGCTCTACTGCTTCAGCCAGCCACTGAGACAATTATCATTTTTGGCGACATTCGATGTTCTAGGGATTACCAGGAATTTGGCCTGTGTGACCAAGCACCTGGGCCCATTACATACTGTCGGTTCACCTATGATGGAGTATTTATTGATTCTTCATATATGCCCTATCCCAAAGAGCTGGGAACCGTTCGTCTCCAGGGAGATGGTTTTGTTCCAACTGATCAAAACTGTCGATTTGCGACCCGTATCAACGGCATTAAGGGAGGAAGATCACACATGTTCACATATGTTCACTTTGACGAGCAGCTTAATGCATTCATCGCCGTTAGTGATCAGTCTTCCGACTTTGTAGCATGGTGGAAGGATACCTGTTACGGGCTGGGACCGATTAAGCAAAACTCTAACGCCCTTGTCATGCTGGCGTGCATGGATCCTAGGTACAAGCCCCCTTCATACACATTCTCTATATTTGACTAACCCAGAGCAGCGGCTCTCATGAATGGAACCCCATTTTCTCTGAACCAAAAGAAACTTGCACATTGACTCAATCTAGAGGCATTGAGATGCCGCTTGTCTTGAATGAGAAATACGCCATCCGTAATACCATTGACAATTTTTATCTGCTGTGCTTCAATGACAGTGACAAGCGTCCAAGGCATAGCGGCCTCTTTGTCGGCATTGGGGAATTTGAGGTCCTGGATATTTGAGCTAGCCGAGAGGAGAGCCCACGATATTTGAGCTAGCAGAGAGGAGAGCCTACTGGTTACCGTCGTTTCCGTCTCGCAAGTCATATAGAGTCGATAGCTGTCAAGTGTGGTCCACAGCACGCAAAATCATGGACAACTACCTTCAAAATGAGACAGGCAACCTGATCAATTAGTTCAATTTGCAGTGGTCGTGTTAGGCACTGGATGTACAAATCCTATATTTTCTCCATTTCTCTCGCTTTGTGAAGGTTACACACGAGCGCATCCTGGCGCATTATGAACCCTGCATCAAACGGCATCTAGGCCAAATCCGTCTTAGCGTACCCCTCCAAATTGTCGGCCACCTCCGGTTGCCTTTTCAGTGCACCTCAATGGTTGACTCTGCCGCGTCAAGAAATTTTTGAGAGCCTCACACACTGACACCTACAATCAATACCTCATACTCCGACACTCAAAAGTAAGACAGAAACAAGAAAACGCCTGCAAAAATGGTCGAGAAGGTCTACGTCACATATAACCAGGTATGTACATGACCGTTACACTTGCGACCAGGTGGGCAGCGCACGCGCACTCGGTACCTTGGTGTACCGCTCCTGCTTCCATATTGTTTTCTCGAACGTACGACGACGCAGAAGCCTGCATGACATCGTGCTACTGCTGCATATTGCATTCCTGCTATGGGGACACGACATATTGGTGCCAATCCAGCAGAAATAGACCCATACCCTGCACTTCAGCCTGCCATCATACAAGCGAGAAAACGACTGACACGCAGAACTACGCAGGTCCACAAGCTTTGCCAGGAAGCAGCAGACCAGATTCTCAATGACTTCAAACCCAATCTTATGATCGCTATTGGTGGCGGCGGCTACGTCCCCGCGCGCATTCTGCGGTATGCATACCCCCCACCAGGCTCCCAGCAAGGACGCCCTAGGAAAGCTAATTCGACATATCCAGATCCTTCCTCAAAGCCCCCGGTCGCCCCAACATCCCCATCCAAGCCATCGGTCTCTCCCTCTACGAGCAACTCGGCACAGGCGAGGACTCAGAAGTCGAGAAACCCGGCACAAAAGTCACACGCACACAATGGCTTGACCTTTCCTCGCTCGAGATGGCGAACCTGATCGGCAAGAACGTCCTCATCGTCGACGAAGTTGACGACACCCGGACAACGCTCGAGTACGCTGTGCGCGAGCTGGAGAAGGATGTCGAGGCTGCCGTCACGAAGCTCGGACGACAAGGCGAGAAGACAAACTTCTCCATCTTCGTTCTGCACAACAAGGACAAGCCTAAGAAGGGCATACTACCCCAGGAGATTCTCCAGGGCCGGTATGCGGCAGCAAGGACAGTGGGAGATGTTTGGATCAACTATCCCTGGGAGGCTACGTACGTATTTACCACTTGCAAGGTTGGAAGTTAGGACTAACAATTACATTAGTGACATTGACGAGCATGACCGCTTGTCGAAGCAGCAAGAGTCGAAGTAGGAGTGACGTAAGAGAGCCCAGAAAAGGAAAACAAAGCGGCTGAAAATAACAACACTCGGGCATTTGAGCATTTGCAGGTAGGACACACTGGAGTTGGTGGTTTGGATTTTGATTGATATGAAAGATGAGATATAGACAAATGACACGTGGGCAAAGAAAGTCATTGCAAATCCTCTTTTCTTTTTGGCCCCAGGTCGCATGTGCCCTTGCTACCAAATTGGTATCGTGCGACAAAAAAGGAAACAGAAGTATCAAATACACAAGGATTCTCGAGGCAAGCCGGAGAAGTCAGAAAAAAAAGAAATTAAGTCTTTTCATTTCGAAAAACACCTCGACTTTCTACGCCAAACTGGCGAGATGCACCAAACAAAAAATGGCTGTTCTAAAAAAAAAAGGGGGGGGGGGTCATAACATCATGATCATTGTACCCAAAACACTCCCTTCTCATGAAAGGGCCCTTTGCCAGCTTTTGCCATACCACTAAAGCAGCTACAGGCCTCTTTATTTACAGCCCATCCATCCGCCCACACAAAGAGGGTATATCGTAAGGTATTATAACAAGAAAGTCCAAGAAAATGCCCATTGTGAAACGCCATGCACTGCGGCCGTGAAAATGCAAAAGAAAAAAACACCCCTTTTCCTCCCAAGTCTTTTGGGGGGTATGAATGCGTTCAGAATGCTGTAGTATCGAGCCCAATATCTTTCTTGGGGAAACTGTTGCGTGTATGTCTGAGGATGGCGGCTTTTATCCTCTCATTTTGCGGAATTTTCTCGAGGCTTTTCGTCGCAGGTTGTCCATGCCCATTGCCTTCCTCAGACTATCCGTATCTTCGTCTTCCTCCTTTGGTACCACGAGTTGCATGCCTTTGATTGTCTTAACAGACGTTTGATGTGTCATTTTATTCTGCTCCCGCCAGAATAAGCGTTTCTGGTCAATCACGTTTTGTGACAGATTACCAAATCCTTTCTTCACAAACGCCAGATCGTGTAGAATGTTCGGATCCAAGCACATTCGCGGCAGGTTTTGGACTGTCATGAAGAGCTCGCCATCGCCAGGACGGTACTTCCTGATTTCTCCTTCGCCAAGCTTGAATATGGCGAGGGCATAACGATACAGGGCACGCGGTCCTTCATACAAAAAGGCATCCCAAACACGGAGCACAGTCTCGATCGGAAGGACGCCCACAAAGATGCTCATGAACCACGAAGTGCATGAAAGAGCCACGGTGGGTTGGCGCTGAAATTTCGAGCTGGGATGAGCGTGTGAGCCAGCTCCGCTATTAATTAGATCGGTGTCGTTTATCGAAGCCCAAACTTTGGGAAGATAGTCTTTTATCAGCATCATCAAAACATTGACCTCGGTGTTAGCCAGGCTGCGGGCGTGGGCACCAGGAAGATGGTTCTGGGTGATGATGGTAAGGAGCACAAAAGCCCGTTCTTTGTCTTGTTTTAGGAAAAGGAGAAGCAGGCCTGCGATGAAGTTGAGAGACTGGCAATACCCAATATTAGGGTTGTTCAAGGCGAAGCAGGAGAGGACCTCGCGGAGGTCCTTAATTAAGGCAGGCTCATCGTCTGACTCTCCATCCAGTAAATCAGTGGCTGGCTCCGGGCGGAAGTGGATATTGTCGGGAAATGTCCGGTCAAGATCGCGTTCAATTGCATCTTTGTCGTCCTTGTTGAGCTCATCTCGTTGTACTCGAGCTACTAATGACGCGTAAAGACCAACCATCTCTTGTTGCTTGATCAGGTGCTGGCCACCCGAGTAGTACCACCACATGGCTCCGCGCCACTCGGGAGGATATCCTTTTCGCGCATATCGTTTCACTTTCTCACACATATCGGGAAACTTCTTGGGATCGCTCGTCAGTAGACCTTGCTTAGACATTAGCGAGACCCATTTGTTCCGCCGCCTTGCAATATGGTCCTCATATTTTGAAGCCCATGCATTGTACTGCTGCACGCTAATCTTGTCGGAAGCTTTCTTAAAACCATAGCGATCACGTTCCACAGCAGCGGTTGTCTTTTGCTGGCGAGGTGAGGCCCCGCTCATCGCTTGGCCTGGCAAAGGCGGCATAGGTTTCTGTACTACCGTAGGCTTTCCGGCCATGGCGGCGGGCGTTGATATCATGCCCAGGTTGAACAATGTACTCTTCCGGTCAAAGACACTGGTGGAAGCACGGCGAGGAATAGCCTCATCTTCATCGAGTTCAGGAAGTGGTTCAGATCTTTGCAGCGGTGGAGACTGAGGACCTGTTTTGCTGATAGTCGAATCGTTAGACAGAGTCCGTGTTGCACTTGGTTTTTTGCTGTGTCTTTTTGAATACGCTTCAATGTCAACCCAATCCTGCCGAGACAGGCGTGATCTGTTCATTGGTAATTGCGGTAGTCCTGCCATCTCGCGGCGAATTTCAGTCATGTTAAGAGTGGCACCTTTTTTTTGCATCTGCAGGTCCTGCTGGTTTATCTGAAATGTAGGATTCATGGTATTGGATGGGCCAAGCGCCAACGCTTGCAACGTGACGGACATCCGCCGGGGCAATTCCTCACTCGATCGTTGCCAAGCGCCTGACTTCCGAGTACTAGATTGTTTTATCACAGCTTCGATACTCCGAGGGCTCGTGTGTAGAGATGGTAAATAGTTTGCGTTCAGATCTGTCCGCTCAACAGCGTCGGTGCCATGTATATCCTCATCAAGCATATTGATCGAATCGGGATAACCCGACGTTGAGGGATGGCGAATGGCTAGAGGCTTCGACGACGTGGTCTTTTCAGTATTGCCGTCAGAGACATATGACACCGGGCGGTCGTCCCACGGCCTGAGGTTGTCTGACGATTGGAAGGAATTCAAAGAGTCAAAATCACGGGACGGCGTCTGCGATAACTCAGGAGGATCTGAGTCAAGTGCAACAGATGAAGGGCTAAGCTGCTCTCTTGAGGTATCTTGAAGCAGGTCCTGGCTGTTGTCCTGGTCGTCCTCGTCGTAGTAGTAGGCATCTAATACATCTTCGACGGCGTCTAGATCATCTTCTTCGGCCATTTCGGAGGTCTGAATGGTTTCAGGCGAGTCATCACGGTCCCGCAAACGATCCCTTGATTGATCCCTCGAATAAATGCTGGGTTGCCGATCGCTCATGACAGAGCTCCGTGCAGTCAGTACGCTGCTGCGTTCGGTGCCGCTTGTCTCCATCAGGCTCGACGACGCGTTTGTCCACCCGGACCTGAAACTCGCACGTGGCTCTTCTCCGCGGAAAGGTCGAGGCGGGGGATAGTAGTCAGTATGAGACCAATTCGGAACACCCCTGTTTGGCTTGTACGTGCCAGACAGATTTGTTCTCTCGCTTGCCCGGTATTGAGCATAGTCAGGAATGGACGTCATTGAGCGTAGCGGAGGGGTGGGTTGGAAGGAAGGCTGTGATGAGCTGGTCATTCCACGAGGCCTGTACGAGGCAGCTCCACCTGAGACGTCTTCCGTAGACGGCAAGTCCCATGCTGGCCCGCTGGAGTTCACAGGATTACTGGCCAGAGGGTTGTAAAGAGTACGCGGGTCCGGAGAGCCGGGCCCGCTGCACTGACGCATCATTGCAGGAGCAATTGTGGGCGATGCTGCAGACTGGTCTGCTTGGGAGTGGGCGTCGTAGTGGGAAGGAGGGATGGCAGCATGGCGGAGGAGGGAGGGGGCTCGCTGTCGTGGGGGGAATTTCGGGGAGGGCAATGTTGTCGGGGGAAGAGTTGGGCTTTCCGAGGGCGAGGGGCTGTAGGTGCTGCGCTCGTAGGCGGGGGCAACTGCTGTGTCCATTTGCAGATGCACTGGATGGTTTGCCCGCTGTGAAGCAAATCCTCTCTGGGCCGCATAGGGACTCTGTGGTTGGGGCGAGGCGGGTGGAGTGAAGTCGGCGTTGGAGGGTCGGTAGGCGACGTACTGCGGCTTTGGTGGAGCAGCTGGGTCGGCGTAGGTGCGCGTATCGGCGTATGGAGTGACCCCAGGAGTGCCAGCACGGAGGAGGGTGTCACCCATTGCGTGGTGGGAAGCTGAGGGAGGACTATGGAGCCGGCGGAGACGCGCTCATTCGACCGGAAATGCAGGCAGCTCGGGTTTGGTGAGGACTCGCGGCAACATTCTCGGGGGGCGGATCGGAGGAGTGGAGAGTCAAAGCTTATTCTCGCGCGGGCGGAGATGGGTGCAGGAACTGCTGTTGAAGGTGGAGACGCTCGAGGGGCAGGGCAAGCGTGATGGAGCCAAAAAAGCAGCGCGAACGGGGGCCCAATGGCAACGGCCACGCGTAGACGGAGGCAGACAACAATGAGCGTGAAGGAATAAGGAGCGTGGCGTGCCGGCAGGTCCGAGGCTGTTCAGGCGGTGGTGAGGAAAGGAGTGCGGCCAAAGTGTAGCAGGAAATCTACGGAGGGCTCCAACATGGAACGCTCACTGACTCTGGCTGTGGTGCCAAGAGCCGGCGGCATATCTTCCCCGTCGCTAGCACTGAGTTGAGGACGCGGACCGGGTAGAGCTTGTCAGACGAGCTGTTGCTTGCTTGACACCGGACGGCACATCGTCGAACGGGTTGCATAAGCGCTCACAGCGCAGGCAGAACATCGCGAGATTGACGCGACCTGGGCCAATCGAGGCCTCCATGCCCGGTTAGCGGCCTTCAAACACCGTTTTGGGCCAGGCACGCAGGCGCCTCTTCCGCACCTCTTCATTGGCACAGGGGTCAACTCTTGCTGCACTTGTGGGCCTCTTCTGCCGACAAGGAATTATACTTTGTGGCACTCTGGCATTGTCTGCTCGACGTGATGGAAGCGTGTTTCAGGGGGCTCACTGCAGATCTAACAAGCTTGGCTGCTCCCAACACTTCGGGACCACAACTGCGCACGGCACCGTTAGCAGCTGACTCGCGAGCAGCTTCACGCAGCCCGAGCATGCTCGCGCCAGGGTATGCTGGCTCGGGCGCGCCCGTGCTGAGCTCTCATGCTCTTCTCGCGAACAGTTCACACGTGGTCGGCGTGTCGACTTGTCTCAAGCAGGCAAAGGCGCTGAACATCACCATCGAGCATGAGTCTTCTCGAAGGATTGCATCCGCTGCGGCCCTGTCTCACCACCCGAACCCGTTCTCCAGCACGGTCAGAGCAAATTTGCTAATGACGACACGAGGCCGCACTCATCTTATTTGGCCTACCCGAGAATGCCTTCCCTGTTCACTCGTCCGGAGATGCTAGACGCTTCAGCTGGAAAAGGCCCGCAAATCTCATTCGCCCATTGTACACATTGCTTGTTCGCCATCTCCGGTCAGAAAGGTTACCAACCACATGCAAGTTTCGCCGAACGCCCCAAATGCAATATATCGGACATACACAGCGCTGCCCCCAGAAGACGTCCGCCCTTGTCCATTGCCAAACCATGTGCTCACTTGGCGTAACGCTTAACCCAGTCCTTCGCGTTCTTCTCAAACTCCTTGCGATTCTCCCTGTACTCGTTCGCAATGGAAGGCTCAATGGCATCATCGGGGTTGGGCTCAATCAGCAGCGTCTGAATGAGGCGGAGCACAGCGACCACCTTGTTCGGTGGCTTCCACTCGTCTGGGCGCAGCAGACCCAGGCACATAGAACCCTTGTCATCGTTGCTCACGTTGGGATGGTAGATCTTGGTGCGGAAGCTGACCACTGGCGGCTTGAACGGGTATTCGGTAGGGAAGGTGATCTCGAGCTTGAAGTGACCGCCCTGTGCAGCTGTTAGCAGGCCCTCTTTCTTGCCTGCCCCGGCGCCTGGGCTTCTGAAACATACAGCGTAGACCGACTGGTCAGGTCCGTCCATCAAGACTTCCCACTTGGTCATGTTCTGCTCATCAAAGTTGATCTTCATGCCTGTAGGCGTGTCGGCCATGCATTCGCGATACTCCTGTTTCCAGGTTAGTCTGCTTGCTTTTTTGGGCACGTCGTACGAGCGGCTTGCCTTCATGATTCGCTTTTTGGCTCCTGTACTCATTGTGGCGGCAGCTTGGTTGTCCTGTTCGGGGATTCTGAGTCAACGTGCAGTCTGAAAAGGTATTACCGCGCTTCGGTTGGCGGCGCAATTTAGGATTCCAGGAGGCTCTTCTATGGGGAAAGAAGGAATAGCGCCAAGTAAAATTAAGATAGACGACCTTCACTGCGCTCTTAGGTGAAAGGCTGGACGGTTAGCTCTAGCTGTGAAAAGAAACGTTGTAGAGGTGGGGAAGATTCGAATCATGCATGACGAAGAACAAGAGTCAAAGCTCCGCCAGCGGGCCGGTAGCCTAGCACCCTTCGCTCCATCACTACTAATGGAGCTCTTCGGGTTACATACTTTTGCTTGTGGACATGGATTTTGGTCCTCTTGTTGGCGCCATCTCACATGTATTACCGACGACATGAGAGATGAGGACAGCATTGACATTCACTTGGCTTGATCAACCAAGAATCCGGTCCGGCTCCGATGGCCAGACCGCAGCACTATTCTCCATTCCCTCTTGCACGTCAGTCTCACCTTGCATCATTGTATACACGCTGTCGATTACACTCTGTCGCATAAAGGACTATTTGCTGCGTCATCTGACCCGGGAAAACCTACCTCTGCTGAGTCAAAGCAAGGGCATGAAGAGATCTGGACCGTCTATCACATCACCAAAGCGATAGGCTTCCTGAGCCCGTTTACAGCTAACAAGTACCTACAAGAGGACAATTGACAGCGCACACTCCAACAGAAGGCTGTTGGCAGAAGAAACCCTTCATACCATTGCCACGGCTGCAACACACGCGCTATGCTGGATTGAGTTGCTCCAGGGCTCTGTTGTGAGTCACTGTCGTTGCTAGTGGAGGCCGCTCACTCGCAGATCACGTTACACCGTGATGGGTACGCGACGCGCACCTCATGAGCGCGCTGTGGAGAGATTCTCACTGCCCAACCGTTCGACTACTGTTTAACCTCCTTCTCTCTTTTCGTCAGCTCTGTTTCTATGTTGTTCTCTTCCTTGCACTGCCAACGTCACGCTGCTGCGTTGTCCATGGATCGCTTAGCAAGCCTCCTTGCCAGCTCGCTGGACAACAGGGAAGTTCCATGGTCTTCCATCTCTTTGGCAGCGCACCAAATCATGAGCGGCAAACAACGCTGCCTCGCTGCCTGACATCTCCCCGGGCCCAGTCATGGAGGACGAAATAGCAATTGACGAATAGAAAGGTAGCTATGCATGCTACACAGCCCGGCGCTAGGACAACAGGCTGCAGGGATGACAACTTGGCAGGGCCAGTATTTAAGAGGCCGCATCCCCCACACCTCAGCCTTTACGCCTCTCGACAAGCTTCAGCTCGACAACAAAGTGTGCCATCTTCACCACCAGTGTTGATACACACTAAGCTCCTCGGATCCAGCACTTTTTCTCACAAAAAGGCGCGAAATCTAGAGTGCTTCCAGAGCTCCTCACATGCACGCTGCGTCAAACTAACCTGTCCGTTCTTTTCAAGTCCATCCGTCGCTCGCTACGATCCCTCTCTTCGTTCAAAATGTTCGGAAAACGCTCTTTTGCTAGCTCCAAGGACCGTTCGGGCAAGATAACCAAACAGCCGAAGAGATCGTTTCGCGATGCCTCGAAACAAAAGGTCATGGTCGAGAAGCTGGATGCGCGCAAGGATAGTCCGATGATGGAGAATGGGTCCCCAAGCCTTACCTCTGCCATTGTGACGGTTGTCGTTGGTCCTGACCAGCGACTATTTGCTGCGCACGAAGACGTCCTCTGTCACTCCCCGTACTTCGCCGAAGTCTTGCGGGGCCAGTTCTTCGAATCCGCTAATCGGCGCATCGATCTGCCCATGGAGGAGCCCGAGATCTTTTCTTGCATTCTTGAGTATCTGTACAAAGGTGACTACTATCCGCGCTTGGTCCACGACAAGCGACGGCAGACCTGGATGCTCGAGGGCGCAATGACCTCGCCCGACCTCAACAAAACTGGCGACCGCGCAGCCGCTGTCGAGCCAACCTTCTTCCACTCTGGCGTGGGCGACGTCATTCTCCGTGACACAGCCGTGTACTGCGCTGCCGATCGCTACGGCCTAGAAGAGCTCAAGAAGCTCTCTCTGCGCAAGCAGGGCCTGCAGAGCGGGATCGAGGTTGGCACGATCCTGCGCAGCGCACGGTATGCCTATGAGAACACGCCAGATAGTGACTCGCGGCTGCGCGCTCATTACCTCGCCCTGATTATCCGCAGCCGGAAAACATTCAAGCGTAGTGGAACCATGCAGATGGAGATGGAGATGGGGGGAAAACTGTTCTTTGACTTGTTTGTGGCTATGTGCAACCATGTCGATGATCTCGTGGACGCGAGGTGAGCCTTTGTGCTTCTCTGTCTTAATATTTGCTTCAGTCTGTGACTTTGACGCCAACTAACATCTAGCAGCAACACTCGCGGTACTCCTAGGACCATCTAAGGCTGGCTGCACACCGTATCACATTCGTCAAGCACAACTGCAAACACACCCGCACACTCGGAGTTCCCAAACTTGTTTCAACTTACAACTCCAACAACTCAAATTGCCAAGCAGCGACAAAGCGCTCATGCAACTCGCTCACCATCCCTCTCTAAAAGAAAGGAAAACCTCAGAAAAACACGGATTGGGTTGACTCCTCTCCGTTGATTTCCTCGGCGTACTTGAACTGGTTGCATCATCATTCCCCTCTATCTGATCTCTCTTACTACTGTGGAGTTTGCTCACCCCCATCGCGTCCCCTAATCCCTCCTTCTCCTCATGACGATAACGCGTTTCCTTTCTAAATCCCCTCTCTGCTTGCGGAGAGAGTACATGACAACCTTTCGAAACTGTGTTTCCTTTGTTCTGTTTGTGCACGCTTGTGGAAATGGAATGGGAAGTGTGTTATTGGTGGAATAGGTCACGGGAGGGGACATTCATTTCAGGAAACTTGGTTCTATGATGGTTGAGAAGGACCGTGCTGGAGGACACTCTCTGGTGGAGAGTCCGATGCGGAACAGATTGATTGAGACCGCTTGTGTGGACAGACTGGCTGTGGAGGATTTTAGTGGCGCGCAATGAGAAACTTAGGCCGCCGCTATATTGATGTGCCGACTATAAATGTGATGTCTAATCTATCACCCAGGTCTAATCACCCTCAGTTTGTTGGGACACCCACAGACTCAGATGCCAACCTCAAAAGCACCATCCACCAAGCCCCAAAACTCTTCAATAACCTCCTTCTGCCCCTCTCCTCCTCGAACAGCCATGTACCTCCTCTCATCCACCCGCGGCTTCCAGTTACCTGGATTCGCGTCCACCATGACACCCCCAGCTTCATGCAATATCACCCAACCAGCGCAAACATCCCAAGCCCAGCACCCAGCTTCCCAATATATATCCAATCCTCCACTAGCAACACCACACAGATTCAAGGCTGCACTACCAAAACTCCTCAGCCCGTGAACCATACCTCCACCGGCTTCTTTCGTCGCAGCCAACTTCTTGAAAGTCTCGCTCTTTACTTTGTAATCATTCCCACTGCGGTCGCTGCCCCATTCTATGGCTACGAGGCAGCTGTTTAGCGTCTCCAGCGGCGTGGGTGGACTGAGCGGGAGCTTCGTAGTCTGGTTCAGGTAGGCGCCCTGTCCTTTTATCGCAGAGTACAGCGTCTGCGTGAATGGGTTGTACACAATGCCGATTCTTGGTTCGAGGTCGATGGTCAGGCCGAGAGAAATGGCAACGTAAGGGTAGCGGTGTACGAAGTTCGTTGTGCCGTCTATTGGGTCGCAAATGAACGTTGGTGCTGTGCTGATTTTATCCCCGGGTTTGTATGTCTCCTAGAGGTGTGTGAGTATTCTGCGGGGACTTGTGGTTTCTGTTCAGAGCATACCTCGCCCATGAACTCAAAGTTGGGGTACTTTTTGCGGAGCTCGGTGGATATCAGCTTCTCGACTGCCTGGTCGGTTTCGGTGACGAGGTCGACAGCTGTGTTGAGTCATTAGCATAAGATTTCTAGAATAAGATTGCCAAAAGATGACGAACAATTCTTCTTCGAGCCAGCGTTCTCGGTGGTGGGTTTCGCGGACACAATCCTCTCTCCTGCCTGTTTGGCAATGGAGATCATAAAGTCATGTATCTCTTGGAGATTGATGTCCGCCATGTTGGCTTAAGTATCAAATCGATTGGAGCTGAAAAATGTGAAGAAGCGAAGTGTAGAATAATTTGTTGACTTGGGAGAGCTGCAACTGAACGTCAGAGCTACCCCTCGAAGGGTGGGGCACAGGCGATCTTATGCAGGGACAACAAATATGGGGAATCATCAGCCTTGAAGCGTAATCACATTTATGCAACATTATTCGTAGCCTCATGTTCGAACTGGGGCCGGTGTAGATCATGGCCAGGGCACAGTATATCAGGCTGGAGACATCGGGTAGAGGGCGTCACCCTTTGCCTGGTTGGAATTCCCAGAATCGCTCACCGGGGAGCTTTCATCAACCAGATCCGGACATTTAGTGACCCTGAAAGTAGAAATCGAACTGCACGTTTACCCTGGATTAGCCTATTGAAGGTTCTGTATCTTCGTAGTTCCAGACTTAAACTTTTCGCTGCCCGCCACGCTTTCACAGCTTTGGCGGATCTCGATAGCCGGTCGTCGCGCATCTTCCCCGCAAAGTTCAAGTTCAGATGCTAAACCCCGGAACAAACATCCATCACAATAAATCAAATAGATATAGAAAGATGAGTGCGGTCGCTATACAAAAACTTCAATTCCTTGTTGAGCGGTGTTTGGCAAGCAGTTCCTCAACACCATGACAAAACCATTCCCCAGGTTTTCAGAACTACCACTTGACCCTTCGCATCCACCACACTCAGCATGGGGCGTTTGGGGCACGGATGATGAACTTGGGACTCTGAATCACCTGACGGTTGAGAGGACACTGGAAGCTGCAAAGGAGATTAGGACTGGCACACGAGTCGGATTAAACTGGCCCCTGGAGCAGATGGATTATGCTGGAGACGGCTTTCGGGAGGTTCTAAAGCATGAGATATATGAGCTGGGGAAGAATATGAATGTCAGTCGTGGGAAAGTACCAAGATTGAAGGAACGTTCATATTAATGATTGAGTAGGATGACCGACTTACCTTCAACACGCAGACGAGTAGCCAGTGGGATGGGCTTCGCCATTGGGGGTTTGACGACGGAAGGTTCTACAACGGCCTTACTCAAGAGGAAATTCTGAGCAAGAAGACTACTAGACTTGGCATTCATGGTACGTTATCTCGCGTCTACGAACGGACTTGACTGACGCGTGAACAGCCTGGGCAAAGCAAGGCATCGTCGGTCGAGGCGTGCTAGTCGATTTTGTATCTTATGCTGCTCGTAATGGAATCAAGTACGATCCGTTGGACTTCTACGCTATATCGTTGAATACCATGAAGCAAATTGCAGAGGACTGCAAATTCTCGTTTCAAGCAGGCGACATCATTCTGCTTCGCACAGGTCAGCAACATGAACAATTCTATTGTCATTGACAATACTTAGTCTTTGTAGGATTTACATCGGCCTTTGCGCCTGCGCCTCTCTCCACCAAAAAATCCATCATGTCCAAGTCGCCCTTTCAATATCCCGGCTTGGAGAGCACGCTCAAAGTGCTTGCGTTCCTTTGGGACACTCAGATCGCTGCTGTCGCAGGAGATTGTCCTGGCTTCGAGGCTTGGCCGCCATCTGAACAGAGTATGCACCAGATCCTACTCTCTGGCTTTGGAATGCCTATTGGCGAACTGTTTGATCTAGAAGAGCTGGCAAAGGAGTGTGAGAGGCACCAACGGTGGACGTTCTTCTTCACGAGTCAGGTGTTGAATGTTACAGGTGGTGTGGCGAGTCCACCAAATGCCATTGCTATACTCTAAAGATATTTGATATCTCATAGATGTACTCATTGAAGTCATAGTTTGCTCTTTCCACTCTTGTCCTGACCCTCTCTCTCTACACTCTTTGCCATTTCTGTCTCACTAGTCTCCACCTTCAGACTCGCCGGGTCACCCAACTGTGTTGTATTCACTTTTTTCCCGTCATCATTTGCCAACGTCCCTCTTACTTCCTTGGAATGAGGTAAGTTTTGGGAATCATCTTTTCCAGTTCTCTTTGATCTATTACCATTCAAAGAGGGGCTCTCTTTCTTGCGGTATGGGTCAGAGACCGTGGGCGCAGACTCTGATGTGGCCATATTGCCTTGTGCAGGCAGTGGAGCAGAATCATTTGATGGTAAAGGCTTGGAGCTCGTCTCTGGCTTGAGGGATATGTGGTCGCCGAGTTGCGGTATAGGTTTATTCGAGTTCATAGCTTCCTGGGTTTTGGGGTTGTCGAGCGTTCCGCGAACAGTCTTGGAATGGGGTTTTGATGACATCGTTCGTGATAGTGAAACTTTCGTGGAAATATCTGATGCAAGAGTGAGATTTGAAAAGTCCAAGACTGGAGAATGTACATGAGGTCAGGGATGAAGAAAACCTAGCCATGCCTTCGAAATCCGGGTCATTGTAGCTTATGAACAACCCACTTCGCAAACACCTCGGTAGGTACGCATCATCGAAATTCGCCAATGCCCTTAAATCCAGATCTGGATTAGATTGTTCAGTTGTTTATGGCTCGCGTCGTCTTTGACGTATTGTCTAGCGCGTATGGATGACGTCTTGCATTCTGCTAACACTACACATGCATGCGAACAACATCAACCATGTTGAAGCAATAGGAAACTACCCATCAATGCAATACCAGTCTGCTATTTGAGAAACTCCGGACCTTAGAAGACATGTATTTTGGCTTAGTTACTGCCTACTTGGACGCTGGAGTAGGACCTCGTCTTGTGACCACCCAAGACACAAAACAAAGTACCTAGAGGAGAACCGAGGGAAATAGGGCGTCAGCCTTATGGTTAAAAAGCAACGAAAATACGCAGCCTTAACGAGGGCCCCGAAACGCCAGGACACTAGTCCGAACCTCGAGCGGAAGCATTTTCCTGGGCGGATGGGGTAGGAGAGCTGTACCACGTCTCTCACTAGAAGGAGTGTTTTTTCTGGAAACAGTTGCTATCGGAGGTGACATATGGTTTGAACAGATTCCTCGTTGGCAAGCAGTCTTATTCTCTCCTCCAAATGTGCAGTAGGTCGAGGACATGTAGTCGCTCTTATCTAATACCAGAAGGCTGAACAGCCGTGGAATCTGGTGGCTGTCTGATTTGTAGGAAGCCCTGAAGTTACTACAGGGTAGAATCGCATAGGGAACGTCAGTCGATATTTAGCGATTCACCCAGCCAAACCGTTTGTATAGAGGAGTGGTTGCGATGCCAAGAGTTACCGTCTTAGGTGCCCACGCGAACGACGCGACTGTGCACGATGCTTATCGATAGTTTGTTTGGGATCGGCGGCCTCGTACCTCGGCATCTTTCCCACAAGGCCTCTCTACAATGTATGCTTTGCTTACCACCACCAATCTACCACAATCGCCATGGAAGACGCTGTCATTGCTCGACTGTCCTCGGCTCCTTGGGCTGCAGCATTATTCAAGGATCCCAGCTGGACTCCCGCCAACACCGCCTCACGATTGCCGAAGTCTTCTGGAGAGGACTCTTTCTTCGCGGAAACACTCGGTACAAATCGCACAATAAGAACGCTATTAACTCTTAAACCGGTCAAAGAAGAGGATGGTGACCTAGCATACAAAAAGATAGCTACAGTTGTAGACCTAGGGGATGGACTGAATGGGTACCCACAAATCCTTCATGGCGGATTTGTAGCCACGCTGCTCGACGAAGTCTGCGGCGTACTGATTGTACTCAATCTAGAGAGGAGATCTCAGCGACTAAGAGAGTTGGGCCGAGCTACCTCTGACATTGAAATGGGTTATTTCACTGCCTGTTTGTCGTCGTACATCACAGATATTCGAGCGGCAAAGCTGATAAAATGCAGATCTAAATACAACTTATAAGAAACCGGTCCCCGCTCCTGGGATCCTCCTCTGTACTTCCAGAATCGATCGAGAGGACGGCAGAAAGATTTACGTTCGTGCGACAATCGAAGACGGTAGTGGTACGGTGTATACGGAGGGCGAAGCCATGTTTGTCCGAATGAAGAACAAGTTATGACACCCATTCACCTTGCATATCCATGCCATGACTTGAGTCGACGCGCTACTTTAGTACGAAACGATTACGAGTTAAGTCCTCAACATTAGGTTCTGGTCGGACAACGGAGAGAAGTTCGGAGCTCATAGATTGCGCTGAGCGTGGCTAAATGTACCAAAATACCTTATACGACGTGGACTAGCCAGCAGCACACTCTCCCAAGATTCTTCATTCCATACAGTCAGTCCTGATGACGCGTTGGTGCCGTGGACGATAGGTATACAATATAGTAGTTACGCCCTATGTGGAGCCGAACCAATTTCCGACTACGACATGATCGATGCTGATGGTAGCCGAGCGGCCTTTTCGAGGATCGTGGTAAGCTCTAGGGAATCTTCTTCGCTTCTTCTGCAGGTTTCGATGATAGTATCCGATACTTCGGGTCGTAGGCCTCAGTCGACTTTTGGTTTCGCCAAGCTCTTGAAACGATGCTCATCTCGCTATCGAGACACCCTTCACACCTGCGTGGTATCTGTACGGGAGCACGGGTCACCAACCTCAGGTCTATAATACCCAAACTATTACCTGAACGAGGTTTCCCTTGTTCCTCGCGGCTCAAGAGCATCGATACGCGCAGCACGCTGATTGGTAGATTACCAAAAAGGGAAGGTCACAATATGGCCATCTAACTGGATACTGCAAGGCCCATTTAATCTATCTGGCTCATGCCACCTGATCTACCTCTTGCACGATCTCGGCCCAAGACACAGAATGGAAAATCCGGGGTACTTAGTGACGCCCTTCGTTATTGCAATCCTCAACAGGCATAAGCTCCGACAACTACTATCTCAATCTGTGGCGTTCTCATCTAACCTCTATTTCAACTTCAATAGAACCCCGATAGAATTTTCTAGATTGGCGCCACTGCCTGCATGCCGTTGCCCCTGCATATTCTAGTGTGAATCTCTAAGCAATCGGCCTTGGAATGTCTCTTGTGGTTTTCGGGGCGTGACCCTATGTATAGTCGACTTTATCGGGCAGGTCCTGAAAAGAGTCTTAGACTTCTATTCGTAATACACGTCTTGCGACAGCCTCACAAGACTCGTTGAGTCCGTGACACTGCCGGACGATGCTATTGCCCGGTGAGGGGGCATAGGACTGAAAGCGTAGGATATGAGCACGCGCACACCAGGATCATACTGCAGGACCGGATCATAAGGCATAAAGATGTGGTGTAATGTGCATATCTGACCACGACCCGGTTTACAAACTTTACCCCACATACGCGACACAGCGGTGACGATAGAAATTTGCAAAGGCTGGGGTTTGATCGTCACCCACCGCGGGTTCATTGCCGGTTTTGTCGCAGTGTCTTAGCAAGCGGTGCTGTCACATGCCTCTAGCTGGTGGTGCATCGTGGTTGGGCGGTACCTGACAGGAACATAGTGCGCAGGGCCGACCCGGTGACTTCTACCAGATCAAGGCTAGCTTGAGGAACCTCCTGAGTCGTTCTCCACTATCAATGATTGTACACTTGGATGTTTGACTGTTCTCTATTCATGGCTGACAGAGTAGTACAGTCATGTAGTTAACGGCAGTCGAAGTAGCCACAATATACTACAAGCGTTCAGTTTGGATATGGTGAAGTCACTTTGAGCGGTGCTCCTCGAATACTCTTAGAGCCTGTGTACCACGAAACTCCACGGAAGTACACCCTTTCTTGAACCATGTCACCTCAAGCCAGGATGTTTTGATCCTTGATCAAAATTTAGCCCTGCAACCACTTGGATAGCAAGTGTGGATGCCAACACACTAGGCATGTATTCAACCCGGCGTATGACCGCGCTTCGAGGTGCCCGTCGGCGGGATTATGCCAACAGAAAGCGTTTGTATGGTGGAATGCAGTGGCCAGGCTCTGGAATGACCGCGTTTTCTCTTGGGTGACAGGGTCAATTTGGGTGATGCCTTCCACATCACGCTCTCCTTGCCGCTGCCCAGACGGACCAGCAGAATCAACTACAAGAGTAAATAGACACTCCACTCCTCCTTGTTTTTTGATCTTTCTCATCCAGCCTTTCCCTTCTCTTCACTCCTTTAGGCATACGTCTCCTAGCTTCTTGCCACTGTATATACGTTTTGCGGCTTCATACGAATTCTGCAAATATGCACCTGCCCTCATTGATCGCCTGCCTATTGGCAGCTGGCGTTCAGTGCGCTGCCATAGGTAAGCTCGTGACTCCCTCCTTTGTATATGGCACCATGTAGCTGATGCTCTCCTAGCTCCATTGCCAAGAGCTGCAGATGCCTCTGTGGACACGACTGCATTTGCTGAGGCCGATAAGGTCCTCAACAAAAAGCAGGCATCGCTCGCCGCCATCCCTGATGGATTCTGGATGAACGATCTGTCAGGCAATGGCAAAGCTGCCTTCAACTCAAACCCGAGCGGTTACAAGGTGTTCCGTAACGTGAAGGAATATGGAGCTAAAGGTATGTGGCAAAGTTGCCTGAGAGTCATAACCAACTAACCTTCATGAAGGCGACGGTGTGACGGATGACTCTGATGCAATCAACCGTGCCATTTCTGACGGCAACCGCTGTGGCCCATGGGTTTGCGACTCCTCCACTGATTCCCCAGCCGTTGTGTACATCCCAGCCGGAACTTACCTTATTGGGAAACCAATTATCTTCTATTACATGACTCAACTAATCGGAGACCCTCGAAACCGCCCCACTCTCAAGGCATCGTCTAGCCTGGCTGCCCTCGCTCTTATTGACGCGAGCCCCTACAACAACCAAAATGGTGAAGCTGGATGGATTTCGACGAATCTGTTTGTACGTCAGATTCGGAACTTGATCATCGATGGCACAGCTATTCCACCCACCAGTGGCTTCCAAGGCATCCACTGGCCAGCATCCCAGGCGACAACGATTCAGAATGTGAAAATTCGAATGACCCAGGCGTCGAATTCAGTGCATGCTGGCATTTTTGTGGAGAACGGTAGGCTTTCCCCTCGAACGCTTCACTATTGTGGCATCCGTGCACATTGATCTCATCCACTAACTTCTTATAGGTTCTGGAGGTCATATGGCGGACCTTGACATTGAAGGTGGCCTGTACGGCATGAATATTGGCAACCAACAGTTCACAATGCGCAACATCAAAATCTCAAAGGCTGTCATTGGTATCTCACAGATCTGGAATTGGGGCTGGCTATACTCAGGCCTCTCTATCAGCGAATGTGGAACCGCATTTTCGATGATCAATGGTTACCTGAATAACAAGCTCGAGGTCGGCTCTGTTGTTATTATTGACAGCGAGATCACAAACTGCCCGAGATTCGTGGATATGGTAAGTCTATCTTTCATTATGGAATAATCGCAGGATCCTTCCCTGGTCGTAGCGGCCTGGGGGTCTTCAGGCAACTATGCGAAAGCGAAACTGCGGCCAGGACCTACTTACCTAGCTGCCCGTACCTTTGCACATAGACAACTTGAACATCGCTAACCCACTCAGGCATGGAAGAGAGACAGCATACCTATCGGTGCTGGCCAGTTGACCCTCGAGAATATCAAGCTGAATAACGTGCCCATTGCAGTCATGGGCTCTGGCGCTACGATCCTCAACGGCGGAACGCTCACAATCCAAGCTTGGGGCCAAGGCAATAAATACTCTCCCAACGGTCCAGAGAAGTACCAAGGCTCTTTTACTCCAGCCGCTCGACCTGCCGGGCTCCTGGAAAACGGAAAGTATTACTCAAAATCCAAGCCCAACTATGAGACCCTCAGTGCTAGTGACTTCATTAGCGCTCGCCGGTCTGGTGCCACAGGCGATGGCCGTACCGACGACACCACTGCAGTACAAAATGCAATCAACACCTCAGTTGCCCAGAACAAGGTGCTCTACTTTGAACACGGTGTATATAAAGTAACTCGGATGATCTACGTTCCCCCAGGTGCCCGCATGGTTGGCGAAACTTTCTCAACTATTATGGGTTCTGGCAGCACTTGGTCGAACAAAGATAACCCCGTCCCTATTATTCAGATCGGTAAGTGACAGAGAGCATATTGTTGTCCTATGCAACCTAGAGAGCTTGAGAAGCTTTATGGACTCTTTTCACCAACCGTAAAGCTCCGCGGGCTTGTCTAGGACTGTTTTTGAATTGTTTCCAGTTCTTCTCTTCCTGTTATCATGTGGATGCTGACTTTAGCGTTACCAATAGGCAAACCCGGCGAGAGTGGGCGCATTGAATGGTCCGATATGATTGTACAAACTCAAGGAGCGACTCCTGGAGCCAAGGTCATTGAGTATAATTTGAACACGCAACGCGGCTCTGGGCTGTGGGACGTTCATACACGTATCGGTGGAGCGAAGGGAACTCAACTCCAAGTCGCAGAATGCCCGATCACCTCTAACAAGCCTGAGTGCATGGCTGCACACACTAATGTTCATGTGACTAAGACTGCTACTGGAGCATACTTCGAAAACAATTGGTTCTGGGTTTGTCATATCCTCATAGCACTTGAAGCATTATGCTAACCGCGTTCAGACTGCTGATCACGATTTGGATGACCCGAATAGTACGCGTGTCAATGTTTTCACCGGACGCGGCCTCCACGTCGAGGCCTCGAACGTTTGGCTATGGGCAAATGGTGTCGAGCACCATGCTCTTTACCAGTATCAGGTATGTCATGAATTAGCATGTTGACTTCGCACCATGATGTGCTTGTCCACAGGATTTGAATCGTGTTGCGAAGACTTCCGAGACTCATTTTGAAAGCCACCAAGCTGACAGTGAATAGTTCAACAGAGCTAGCAATGTCTTTGCAGGTTTCATTCAGACTGAAACGCCTTATTACATGCCGACGCCGGATGCTCGGTCTCAGCCGTATGGCCGTTCGGACGCTTTCTCCGATCCCAACTACACCACTGCTTGCCCGGCAGGTATCTGTGACCCGTACGGTCTTCGTCTCTTGAACTCCAAGAACATTTTGATATATGGTGGTGGCTTGTACGTTTACCATTTTCCGTTCAAGTAGATCTGAGGAGCTTCGTGGTACGACCATCAAGACGTTCCACGATAGCCCTTAGGCATAGTTGAGATGCACCTGATTTGTCAATTTGCTAACACAAGCAGGTACTCTTTTTTTAAGAGCTATGATCTAACTTGCTCATCGCCCGACGCGCCGAATGGCCTGAGGGATTGCCAAAATCAAATCCTCAGCATTGAAGGCGATTCAAGCATTCAGGCTTTCGCACTGAGCCAGGTCGGCGCACTACAGATGCTTACAATCGACGGCGTCGACAAGGCCAGGTGGAATGACAATCTGAGTGTATATCCCAACACTATCGGTTGGATCACCTACCGAATTTAGTCTGGACATATTCAATCCCTGTTCCTCTTCTATCTTCATTTGAGAACAGGAAGGGCACTGACAGACGTCGCCTTTTACGGAAACACTTCCTTCTTTGTATATATTTATATATCAGAGGTCTAGACGTGGTATGCTGAGGGCGGGGCTCTTTTGCACATGAACGAGGGTGCGACGAAATATGTGCAATTTTTACTTTGATATATCTGGGACGATAAGGCTTTTGTGGCTCTCATGACTAGTTTATGGGTTCTTGTCTAGATATGAAGCACGAGACATGAATATATACACCATGTGTCTCTCAACTGCTTAAATTTTATTCTTGTCAGGGTATCTTTCCAAGTCTATATGCTACCATCATCGCTCTAAAACGCCACGCATGCTGATGCCATAATCCATGCGTCTTCCAGAACAGTCCTCACTGACCAGCCTCACTCCTCTGTGGAGCCCAGCCCTTGAGCCAACTCCTCGCCCTGTCCAGGTCTCCTCCCTCTGCCTCAAGCGCTGCAACACACCACTCAAGCCCATAACCACCTTTTCCCTCAATGCCCTTCTCAGCGGCCAACATCTCCGCCAGCGTTCTAGACTTCTGACCCCGCTCATCGACGCAAAAATGCAAGGGTGTGGTGTACCCTCGTCCGTCCATGCCCTCAAGAAACGGTTTGACTAGCGGTATAGCGTCCTTGGTAGGCACAGACCTGTCGGTCTGGCCCAGATTCTTACGTCCGCTGCGGCAATACTCGTTCCTGCACCAGGGCTTCCCACAGCCAGTGAGTAGCTGGGAGAGATAGCGGCGTTCGATACGCCTACGTAGCGCTTTGCCCTCCGGGTCGTGCAGGGATACGTAGAGGGGGCCAAAGCAGACGCTACAAAGCCCAATTTCGTTTCCCGGGCCCTGGCCTTTCCGGGTTCCTGCTCGTGTATCGCCCAATTTATTTGCGCCGTCTTGTGTGCGTCCGCAGTTGACATTACGACACATGCGCGGTGCGGGCCGGGATAGGCGCTCTAAATCATGGTGTCGAAGGTGGGTGGACATGTCGCGGAAACGTACGATTTTGTTGCAAAGGTGGCACTCTGTTGTGCGCCCACCATCCGCAAGCTCGTGGGGCGTCAGGCCGGAAAGGAGCAGCTCAGGGTTCGCCGGCTCGTTAGGGTCGCCTTCTTGAGGAACTTGCAGATGACAGAACCGACACAGAATGAGCTTGCCTGGGCATGTTGTAGTCTTGTGGTGGGCTAGAGTTGGTATTGAAGGGAAGTCGAGACCGCAGGAGGAGCAGGCGTGCTCGATATGGTAGATTGAATCATGTTTCTGGCGGCTCAGAGCCGTATTGCCAGTAAAGGTGTCGTGCGGACAGTGCCAATGGGCTTGAAAAGCGGGTGAACGCTTTTGAAAGACTTGGCCACAGCCTTGGGGACAGAGGATGTTGTTACGCAGGCAGAAGTTCTCGTGCAGGAAGAGCGAGCCCTTAGGCACCCACTGGGTGCAGTTCTTACATTGCACTTCATCAGGGTTATGCGCTGTTCCTATAGCCGAATCCTCGATTGCTGTAGACCCAGCCTTTGGGTCGAACATAGATACCTTCAGTCGAAACGGTTTTGGTGTGCCGGAAGGCGTGTCTGAAGGATACGCACGGATAGATATCCATACTGCTTCTGCCTCATCCAGCTCAATATTGGTCGGTTGTAGTCGTATGCGTTTGGGGTAGCGACTCGACAGATCAGCAAAAACATGTTCGTCTTCGCGCGGCCGAACTCTTTGCCGCGATGAATAAGGACTGACGAACAGATCAATCTCATCTTCGTCGTCTACCTCGCTTATCGATATCTCCAGTCCTTGTGATCTATCCCACGATGGCAGTTCGTAGTCGACGTACTCGCCCTCGAGCACTTGCCCATCTTGTGCATTGAATATATCAATCTGGCCGCCTGTGGAGCTGCCTTCTGCTGTGCCGGGGGCGCGCTGCCTCTTCGCTGCTATTTTCTTCAACGTCTCCCGTGCCTGCTCTTCGTTCAGGGCTTCTATGTCCACCTCAAGATCTGTGTCCACGACACATATGCCGTCTCCTTCTGGCTTGAAGCCATCCACTAGGAAGCGAAACTCCTCACGTATACCACCGAGTCCACGGCCACCGTACACAACCAGTACCTCTCCGTTTGTCAATGTAGTGAAGTTGGATCGCAGGTGTTCCTCGAGTAGCGACTTCCAGTCTTCGGGGTCGTAGCCAGCCTCCAGCGGCCGTAGCTTGACGAAGGTGCCTTTGGGGAGCTGTTTGGCGTGCACTGTGATTGTTGTAGAGGCAGCGCCGTTGACGGCGAGCTGCTCGACTCCATTCGTCATAACTTCGTCTTGATCTTTGAGGCCATTCGGACTCCCGAATCTCGAAGACTCGGCAGATGGACCGTCTATGCCCAGGGCGTCTCGCAAGAAGCTGCTTAGAACTACCTCGCCCTCCTCGGCGGAGAACTCGCGTATACCTGCATATATAACCCTGCCATTGCCCGGGTTCACTAGCCGAAACGTGAGCGGATGCGGCAGCTGCTGGTGGCGGTCCTGAAACTGAGATCGCAGTTGTCGCTCAGCGTCGAAGGTATAGGGATTAAAGGGATCGAAGGCGGTGATGTGGGGCCGGTCCGAGTCAACGGTCACGACGGGAGCGGCGGCCAGTAGTTGCTGTAACGCGGAAGGGGGCAGTAAAAGTTTATCGCCGGTCAGTCTTGTGTTTCGATTTGGAAGTGCAAGCGTGCCGACGGTGTACTGAGCCGACCACTTGAGCTCCTCTGCTGGCTCTGATTCTGAGGCCATGGTGTCTTGTTGTCTTCACAAAAGCATTAGGGCAAGGTCATGGGGCTGTGGTTTATAGAGGTCATGTATCTACAAGAGCATGGGAGGGTTGGATGGCGAATGTTCGCTGACACATGCGGCTCTGCCTGCTGGAAGCTTCGGACGCGTTTGGGCGGGCGCTGGCGTTGGCGTCACTGCGGCCCGCGCTTATCGATAAAGAAGGCATGTCCACCGCGTTGCGACGCGCGCTGCCTCAGGAAATCAAGGCGACAATTAATGTTGCGACGATCCCTTGGCGGCACAACTGTTCACTGCTTAATTGTCCAGAGGCGCTTGGGATGTCGGGCCGTGGTGAGTAACAAGCATCACGCAATCTCACCGCTGGCCTGAGTTTCCATCTGTTGATGCTTTGGGGTAAGGCGGGCGCCGTGGGGGGAGCGGCCACGATAGTCCGCCCGTTGCACCTCCGGCGCTTCGCTTGCCTGCCATGTCGACGGCGACTGTTTTAGGCTGTTTCCATGATTTAAGCTCAAGGCCTCCATAGCGGGCTTGGCTGTGGGTTTGTGTTCCATTCAATGCTTCAACACGGTCCGATGTCGATGGAGACTTGGAGTTTCATTCCTGCAAATGTCTTAGCGACGCCCCCAGGGTCCGATCGCCGCCAGGATCCACCACCATCCCTCCACCCCATCCTTCTTGCAGCGTCTCAACCTCCATTAGTTGTTCCTTTTGCTCAACACACCTGTGCAGGGTCAGGCCAGCGGCACGTGCCTGTTTGACCTGCTGTCCCACACAGCAATAAAGCAATAAAGACCTGGTGAGTACCCGTCTGACCTCCCTCCTGCTCCTTGTCTTGTTGTATTCCTCCGTCCTGTATCATGGGTCCCACCGTCTTCTCTGATGATCTCCCCTACTCCCTGGCGGACCTGCTTTCCAACACTTTGATTCTGCGCCAAACTGCACCTTACCTCCCCGTCTCCGCCCTTTGCAATTTGTCCAGGACGTCCAAAGCTCTGCACCACGTCATTCTCCAATCTCCCGAAGCGTTCCGCTACCTCGACCTCTCCCCCATCAAGTCCGCCATCGTCCCCTTTGACGGGCCTCTCGATGCCGGCGGTATTAGTTGGCGCCTCGAGCGTATGGATGAGGCTCTTTCCGAAGATGAATTCTACTCTGGACCTCTTCGGGGCATCTTCTTCAGACTCGAGAAGCTGCAGCTCTTGCGCAACGTACACACATTGGTGCTAGACGGTCTGAGCGTGACCGCAGAGCTTGTGAAAGAGCTTCTTACCGAAGAGAGATACAATGTCCGCATCCTCTCCATCCGAGAGGTCAAGCACTTGAACGAGAGAAAGTTGCAGCAGTACCTCAGATATGCCGTTCGACCATCGAGACCCGCAGGCACCCCTCGAGTGAAGGGCATCTACCTCTTCGGGCCTCGCGACCCTACCCCGCTCCCCGCGTCGCCAACTGCGAGGAAATTCTCAACCTCTGTCTCTCGAGGAGTAATGTCGTCGCAAGGAGCTCAGATTGGCGCAGAGTGGAACCAGAAGTCATCGGACGCATTGAACGCTGCGCTGGCGCAGGTTGAGGACAAGTGGTACCAGTCTTCGGGCAAAATGATGCCGAAGCGGCCAACCCCAGAATGGGCAGAGATTCTCCATGCATGCGAAGGTATCATTGCCTTCGACGCTGTTCTCTGTAGAGGTCCACGTCACGACCCCAGCAAAGCGTACATTAGAGAAGGAACCGCTGATGGCCATCTCCATCCTGCTTCGTTTCTCCGACCTGCAATTGCCACAGTCGCCCTGGGTTCAGCTGGCTGCGAGTCCTGCCAATCTTGCCCTGAAGGACCGGCAGTGTTTGGATTCTCTCCGACTTCTCAACTTCCACTTCTCAGCCCGGTCCCCCTTCATGGGAGCACTATTCGGGCTGCTCAGATACCGCACACTGTTGATGGATCTCCCCCTCAGCCTCTTTATGTTCGATGCGAGGACTGTCTCAAGGGTCGCTGGTGCGAGAGGTGTCACAAATGGTGGGACGAGGACTGTTATGCTGGATCGACTGTTGCCCAGCGAACCGAATTGCAGCAAACCGAGCTCACGGAGAGCATCCAAACCAATGGGACCAGCCATCTTATCCCAAAGCAAACCATCAAGGTACATATAGGCCTCTGCGTTGATCACTGCCTGGTTAGCGAGATGATGTCTGGCGCTGGTAGCAACGGGATGTGGGGATGACTGGATTTACCTTGGCGCGCGAGAGACAACGGCCCTACCATGACGCTGTTACGATGTAGCTGGAATCCGGACACCAGTCCCCAAGACTGGTCCGTAGAGCCTGGCTATTGGATAACTGCACCTGGAACCCTGGCACTTGCGCGCCAAGGTATGTGCTCCATCTTTGAACAAGACATAGGCTGACGCGAATAAACACAGATCATCGGCGTAAGACGTGACTGCTTTGGCTGTGGCCATACTGTAAGATACCACCCTATGTACACCGTTCTGCACTCTAATACGTGACAGTGCATTAGCTGTAAAGAGCTGTTCATTCGTACGTGCAAGAAATGCCAGAATGAGTATTGCCGGGAGGACAATGATGCTTCTTCGGAGACAATGGTAATGAATACCCTACTGAACGCTGTTTTATATAACCGACTAAAATTCTTACAGTGTGATTGGTGCAACTACACTTCTCGACGGACAGTTGAAATGTATTAAGTGTTTTAGTAAGGGATTGGATAAAATGCGCTCGCCTTGGATGGCTATAGGTTTGGGAAACGATAACGAATTGCATATTGATGGAAGGACTTCTGGCAGGTACTGGACATTATTGACGACTCTCTTTTTAGCATTGATATCAGATACCCCTCTCAGTCTTGTTGATACAAAATCAAACTCAATCACCTTTCAACAACCTGTGGCCACGCGTCTCGCCCACGCTTTTTATTCGCTGATCTTGATGCATAGGGAGTGTTGAATGTATTGTGTCTATAATTTTCGATATCTTACTGCAAAGATAGTGTCGTCTAGATTGTGTCTATAATTTTGATATCTTACTGCAAAGATCGTGTCGTCTAGATTGTGTCTATAATTTTCAATATCTTACTGCAAAGATCGTGTCGTCAAAATCCAAGCCATCATCCATCACAAGTGGACTAACCAGCCAGCCAAGGCCGCGCAAGAGTCCAACACGTGACTGCGTTTGTGGAGAGTCGGCGAATCAGGTACATGCAACCCCGAGAAGCGACACGAAGACATGTTCATGCCAATTTGAGCTTCGAAAGTCACAACTTGCAATTGCTTCTTTACGCTGAATTCGGCAGTTTAGCGTTGTCCTCCACCTTGGTCTTCGCAAATAGCGCCATCTGTCTTTATCTGCTCAACACGACCAGTGACGTACACGCTCGCTCCACGTATTATCTTCACCCAAACCATTCCCGCCAAAGCTTCGCCAGGCTCCCACATCACCTCCCCGACCAGATCGCGACACACCACCGCCTGTTTTCGATCGCCTTCTTCTCTTACACACAGTAGTAGCAGACATGGCGCAATACGGCTACGGACAAAGCCCACAGTATGGTGGTGGAAATGCACAGAACCTCCAGTTTTACTCTTCATCGTTCTCGAACCAGCCCGTCTCAGGACATTCCACCCCTTTCCAAGCGGGCTATGGCGCATCACAAAGTCAAGCGTATCCGACACAGTATGGAGCGGGGTTCTCGGCACCGGGAGTGAGTGGACAAATGGGCATGGGCGTATCAGGACTCCGAACTGGCTGGCTTGCAGCGTTTGGCACAGAAGGGTATGTTGAACGAGTGAGGACAAAGAATTCTTACTGATTTGGAGCAGATACGAAGGAGAACCGCCCTTGTGTTAGCAAGCCCAACCCCGCGGACCTATCCAACCAGCTGACAATGCATAGTGGAGGAGCTAGGAGTAAACTTTAGGCACATACAGATGAAGGTATATGCAGCTCGTTATAATGACTTTGGGATATAATGCTGACTTGAGATTTAGACACTGGCTGTATTGAACCCTTTCGGACGAATTGATCAGCACATCATGGACGACAGTGATGTTGCAGGCCCGATCCTTTTCTTCTTGATTTTTGGCACATCATTATTGGTAAGTGCAAACGCTCAAAATTACAAGCATGGAATATTAACGCATTATAGCTATCTGGCAAGCTCCACTTTGGCTACATCTACGGTAGGTCCAACTGCACAACCATTACCAACAAAGACTAAAGATGATATAGGTCTGGCCTTCGTGGGCACCATTCTTCTTCACCAAATTCTGTCTCTCATGTCCCCGCCAGTCAATGCCGGCGAGGCAGGATCCGGAGACCATGGCCATACTGTTTCTCACCTTGGTTCATCCTTGACATTTCCCCGATCGGCTTCTGTATTGGGCTATTGCCTCCTTCCTCTCGTACTTGTCGCAATTTTCGGAATTATTATACCCTTGGATGGCCTTTTCGGTTACCTTCTCACAAGTCTAGCCATTATGTGGTGCGCATACTCCTCCAGTTCAATGTTCACAGTCGTCGGTAAGTTTCAGCTTCTCCTGGTCATGTGTCATTGCATACTGACATGTTCAGGACGAATGACGTCAATGAGGGGTCTCGTTGCGTATCCCATGGTCTTGTTCTATGGTAGTTTCGGTATCATGGCCATCTTCAGCTCCAGAGGAACTGGTCAATTGGCGAAGGTGGCGGGTTCTTGAAAGGCTTTCGTTGCAGTTGAGAAGGATTATTGCTATGACGTGTATGAATACGAGAGATTCGAATGCATGACACTGTAAACGTAGAATACTCTGTTCGCAAATTCATCTGAACTTGTGTCTCATTCACTTGTTGTGCAATGCGGAACCAATCGGAGCGCAGCAGGGGTTGCTTAGAGCGATGACGACGAGGACCCTGCACCAAAAGTTTCTCCCGACAATCTCCGCCACCCGTCGCATCTTCCCTGGCCTTTAACCCTCACACGCCTCTCCTGCAGCGTTTCCTCATTCTACACAATATCACTTCACGATGGGTTGGTTCTGGGCAGAGACTGCACCTTCCGCGCCTGTTGCGCCGCACCCAATGCCACGAGGCAACGCAGAGCCTCCTGTACGATTCCCATCTACATTCATTCACGTGCACATCTAACTAGCTCACTAGCCATCATGTCCAATGCACAAGAAAGCAACACCGCCCGTGGTCGCAGAGAAGACGCCTCAGGGCGCTTGCCCTTATGTCCCTCCCGACACATCGTCATCGACCACCGCACCGCCAAAGACAGGCCTCCTCTCTCGCCTAAATCCCCTCAACAACATGCCTTTTGAGCTGTCAAACAAGCGCGCAGACACACAATCGGAGACCCTGCCCCTCGAGCGCGAACGATCGACGATTCCCAAAGGCGACGGCTCGCTCTGGGAGTATCCATCACCCCAGCAAATGTACAATGCCATGCTACGAAAAGGCTATACCGATACGCCCATCGACGCCGTGGAATCCATGGTCGGCGTGCACAATTTCCTGAATGAGGGCGCGTGGGCCGAAATCATGGGCTGGGAGCGCCGCTTCTCGCGTGGCATCATGGAAGGATACCGCATCTGCGCAAAGGGCGAAGAGCATGCCAACTTGACTCTAGGCACTGCAGAAGACCCCTTCGACACGACGACATGGAACCAAGCAGACATTCCTCCCCCAAAACTCCTCCGCTTCACAGGCCGTCCCGACGAACCGACACCGAAGAGCCAGATTTTGCAGTGGCTTGGCTGGGCGATGCCGGAGAAATACGGGACCGCACCGCCTTTTGATCGCCATGACTGGTATGTGCAAAGGTGCGATGAGAAGGGCTGCAAAGAGGTCCGGTACGTGATAGACTACTATGAGGGTGAACCGGAGCCCACTGGTGAGCCCGTCTTCTTCCTGGACGTGAGGCCAGCGATCGATGGACCGACAGGAGCGGCGGAAAGGCTTGTTAGATGGGGAACTGACACCTGGTAAGTGCTGGGATGTGGCCGTGTGGCGTTGACTGGAGCTAACACAAGTGCAGGTGGACAGCCAGTGGAGGTGTTGCGAGAGAAATCCGAAAGCTGGAAGAAGCGAAGAAGGCGAAAGAGGAGGAGATGAATGCTAAGAGGAGGCAATACAATTAATGAGCTTCTCTACACCGTCGAAGGAGAGGATGCACACGCGGTGACGATACACATACAAACAGCATTGCGCGGCGTTATAATGGAGCTCTATGGGAGGGATGTATAAAATCAGCTTTGGAAATCAGCTTTTGGAAATCCGAAAAGGAGTGGTCATCTCTATGAGAATTATGTTCAGTTTTTTCGACGCAAGTATCTCATCGTCTTGTTCCGGCTTTGTCGGTGCTTCGTCTTCTGGCCCACTCTACGCTCTTCCCTTGTATACTCTATCTACCTCGATTTACTCATTGAAAATCCACTCTGGATATAGTACTCCAAAAGTAGTGTCCATATTGCTCTTGATATGCGTGCAAGAAATCTGTTGGCACATGCTTGTCTAATATTCTGTCTACGTAAGCGGCACACGACTTCGCAATATGCGACGACGACGACGACGACGACGACGACGACGACGACGACGACATCATTGTTATCATCATTACACTAGTAATGCGCTAACTCCTCACTTACAACAAGCCATACTACCTGTACTTTTCCATCCCCACACCCCTTCCCCCTCCCCCCTACCCAAGTACACACCTTACCTAATCAGGGAATTGGTAATCGCAACCCCCACACAGGAACGCACCGCGCCATCATCGGGAAGACGGGCGGGAGCACGACGACGACGACGACGACGACGAGGAGGCGTGCTAGTCGAAATTCAAGTCAACTTTATTTTCATCTTTGTATTTATAAAATTAGGTAATCGCCATTCTTACTAGTCCCCATGTTAGTAGGAGGAGGGAGAGGGAGACAGGGGTGTGTTAGTAAGTATAACTTGGGTATTTGTGTGAATGAAAGGGATTATTACTCAGCGGCTGCGATCTGCGGAGACTTTTAGGTTTACAGATAGATGCACGCGTATCGGGGGGGCTTGTCGAGTGGGGTGGCGCTGGGGGGAGGGTGGAGATGCGTTGAGCTGAGGTGATGGGAGTATTGCCAAAGGGGGTATTTGGTAAAGCTGCAGAGGGAGATGGTAGGACTACTGCGAGTTGTAGGTTTCTGTGTTAATGGATCGATGGGCTTAGTTGGTTGCTATGGATCGGCTGATGTTGACATGATGTTCAGACTCGGCGGTGGAGGCAAAAACGCTCGTTGTAGAAAAACAAGGCATCGGATACACATCGTTCCGGTCAGCGTATTCCTTAGGTCCCCGTTTTTCATGCAGCAAAATCATTATCACTTTCCCTTTCGACCTCGAGGATGATTGCAAAGGAGCATTTGGCTTGGTTCTCGTGGTGGGTTGGAATAGAACATCAGGAGATACATCTTACTCATCAAGCCCCCTGAGATCTCACTAAGCATCGGCTTATATAAGACGCTCTTGGCAAAATGTGAGAATACGTCAGCAGTTCCTGGGGACGTAAAGATATTCAGGGAAAAGCGTTGAAGGATTCTCTTGGAATAATGAAGCAGCTAAAGCGCTGCTTGAAAGATTTCTTGGAAGCCCAAAGCGGTATAGCTATCTGCACTGAACAAATAAACAATGTCCTCCGCAGGAGGAACACCCTAATATCCTGTAAACAAGATGACGGCGAGAATACTTCAAAAAAAAAGGAGTATATGATAGCCAACCGTACTCCGGACGCCCATATTGAGAACACCGCCGACCCGGGCCGTGGACAAGTCTCGGGTACCTATGCATGACATCGTAAGAAGGAAATTGGAAAACAGATTAAAAGGCGCAGCGAAGTTGAATTGTGCGTGGGCGTTGTCAGATGCAAGAGTAGGCATCAAGCAGCGTATTTACTAGGCTGCTGAAGCTCATTGACAAAGGCGTCGTAATCCGTAGAAGTACCTGAGCCTACTATACTGGTAAGCCGTGGATCGTACCGACTGGCTTTCAATAAGTATTTGGGTTGGGGTAGATGGAGGGCGACAAGGAGTGCTGACCTTGCGGCGACTCGTCGACCTTTTGGCGCTTCTCAGCGTAGTCGTAGGAGCCCTCTGAATTGGAATGTTTATTTCCCGAAGTGCCGTGCTGGGCGGCAGCTGCAGCTTGAGCCGCCATTTGCAGCTCGCCAATCTGTCGCTCAGAGAGGCCGCCGTTGTTGGCATTGTTGTTGTTCGGACTCGGCTGCGGCTGCGGTTGCTCGGACTGCTGCTGGTGTTGTGGTTGCTGTGGCTGGGTCTGGTTCAGGCCTGCAGGGTCGCCGTGGGGCCGGTTGAGGTCAACACCGGCTGGCGCAGGTGGGATCTCGCCCTGAGTCTCGAGCAGGCGCGACTGGAGGTTGATGATGTAGTCGCGCAGTTGGTAATTCTCCGTCTGCAGGGTCTTGTACAGCTCGCATAGCTGCTCAAACTCCTTGACCTGGTCCTTGAGCTGCTTGATGTACTCCTCCTTGCGTTGGCGGAAGGCGCGCTGGTAGGGGTTAGCTTGGGGGTCCACACAGGTTGTGCGCTGGATGCACCTACTTGGGCAGCGCGGTTCTGGGCAGCGCGCTTGGACGTGGACAGCTCTCGCCGGCCCTTGGAGCGGCCTTCGCTCGTGTTGCCGTCGTTGGGGTCGCCGGCGCTCATTTGGTAGGCGGTGCCTGCAATTGCTGGGTCAATGGCGTGTGGCGGGCCGGCAGTGTGCGAATGCTGGGGCAGAGGCTGGACGCTGGGCTGGCCGGCGCCAGCAGCGAGGAGGTGTTCTCTTAAGCCTGCGCCGCGACGAATGTTAGTAATCGGCAGGAGCTACTTTGGTACAGGGCGAGACGAACTCATCTCTATGGTTGGCTTGTTGTGGTCCTACAAGGGGAGGAGTCAGCAAACAAGTAGGCGTGAAACTGTCAGCAAGGGCTTACCTGAGTGCCGGGCTGCTGCATGCTATACCCAGCGTCACTGCGGATCGAAGGATAGAGGGTTCGGCTCATCCAAATCGCTGCGGACGAGAGTCGCGACACGGGTGCAGTGGCGCTGATTAGACAGCGACGGGCTTGCAGCTATATGCTGGGTGCACGCCGACGCAGAGCTGAAGCTGCGGTGCTGGCCGAGGGGGGCGCGGGCCTTGGTGGTGACGTCCTAGCACGTGCGACGACGAGGTCGAAAGACAGTCACGGCGCGCAGAGAGAGAAATAGGGCGGCTGGCTGCCATTGACCGTCAGCTCCATGGCTGCCAAGGATCGCGTGCAGCGTTGCGACGGCGCTGTTGTTGCGCGCCTCATGGGAATCGAGGGTGCGGGAAGCTCACCTGTGCTTGATGATGCCGTTGGCCAAAATGCGGATTACGCAGCTTTGACTAAGGAGGGCGGGCGTTGGGATTTAAGTACGCCGGGGCGGAGGCGCGCCCACTTCGGCCTCGGGCGCCCGCCCTCGTCGAGAACAAACAATGGCCGGCCATCATGTCGCGCTGTTGCGACTCGCCGTTGTGTGCATGCACTACCCTCTCCCACAAAGGCTCTGCGCCCGTAATCCATCCGCTCCCTCGGGCAACACGCCAACGACACTAAACATGCCATTCGACTCTGTGCGTGCCCGCCTGCGAAGCTGACCAATGTCTCCAACACTTGCCAAGCCGAGTAGTCCATTGTCAGCGTAGCACCCTTTGAGTGTTGATTACGGGATATCAAAGTTTCCTGATCCGATGTTCCCGCATGTCCTGCTCTCTGGCAGCCCACCGTCTCCGCTGCTAGCTCTCATCAGCCCTTTCGCAAAAGCTGCCTTGAATTCCATGCCTTACATGCCTTGCATAACCTCGCGGCGGACCTGGCATATTTACACTCAACACATCTGGCTGACCGGCGCTCATCTATTCTGAGCCACTCCATCACTGTGCTCCGCGCCGATATTAACACTCGCACTCCTCTCCCACAACTTGCTTCGCCAAACGGCCCCCAATGTCCCACAGCAGCCACCAGATGTCTTGATAATATTGCAGAGAATGACCCGATAACCGGACAAAAGCATTTGCCGTATGACAGCTCTTGGTAGCCGCAACCTATGGCCCAAGCGGATCTGCAGGGCGATACGTAGCTCTGACTCCATCCACGGACCCCTTCCACAGACCCATTTGCATGCACCGGGACACGAGCTGCGGCCTATGAAACTCCATTGTTGTCTTGAATTCTCTATTGAATCCCGGCTTGCCTATTGGCCACACTTGCTCAGGAACGTCATACCCTGCTCCATGTCCACCTCCAGCTCCCATCACTTCCACTAGCAGTAATTCCAACTCGTGACTCTTGACAAAAACACCCCGTCTACTGCAATGACACAGCTCAAGCGCCTTGTTCGGGCACTCCCGTAAGTCTTGCCAGCTGCAGCCATCGCAACGGGTCTGCGAGCCATTCCCTCGTCTGACTGCGTCGTTCGCAACGGCCGCTATCCATCACCTCAGCAGTCAAGTTATTAACTCGCAAATCACACTAGATCTTACCCCACATTGTACAAGCATCACTGTTGTACGAAACTGTCATCGGCGCTCCAATCTCGTGCGCCAGCTTGGCCGGCGCATGCTGTGGCGCTATATGGTCCGCAAACCTCTTCCTCGGCCATCCGGTCAACACCAACCACACCCCGAAACTCCAGTACGGACACAAACAAGCCCGTGCACAATAATGCCCAAGATGACATAATATTTGCTGCCAATCAACCCTCAGACTTGCCCAATCGGCTAGCCCTCCTCCTTCCCACATGGCAACTCACCGTGTCGAGGAAGGGTATCACGCGTCACTTCACCTTCGCATCCTTCGCCAAGGCTTGGAAGTTCATGTCCTTGATCGCAGACGAATGTAAAGCCAAGAAGCATCACCCATCCTGGTCCAATCTGTACAATCAGGTCACAATCGAGTGGACCACCCATAGGCCTGAAGGGCTCAGCATCAAAGACGTAGAAATGGCTGAATTCTGCGACCGAACTGCGGATGAAATTGGACTCAAGAAATGAGACCGCTCATCAGAACTCCGTGCCATGATGTAAAGAGCTATTCTTAATGTATTAGATCATCCAAACCTTTCGTGATCCCACAGCCCTGTTGTGAATGTCAGAAGGTGGATCCGAACGTCCAGTGCACGGCGCCTCTCCCACCTATGCCGCTTTTTGGCAACGGGATCAACCGCCCCAGACCAACGATTTCGAGACCCTATCTATAGTCTAGAGAATTATTAGTCAGCTTAATATTAAACGGATTACAGTCAGCCTTGCTGGCGAGCTGAAGTGGAGCCCTGCCCGACATGTGCCTTAAGGCCGTAGCCAACGGAGATATTGGCTACTCTTACGTCCGTGGATTCGAAACGAGGATCAGAGACTACTCCAATCACGTACTGCGCCGGGTCGACGACGAATGCAAGTACCTCGTAAGATGCTTCTCCGCAATCGAAATAAAGCACGCACAACATCCATCGCCAATATACATGTACTTTGGCCTCTATATTTGGACGTTGGCCATCTACTACCCATCAAATATCTGCTGAACATTGCCTCCTTTCACGCGCATACTACTAACACAAACTGCCCGTCAGTCGGTTAGCGTTGCTCCCCACTCGGGACCTGGCGGCAGTCTCGCTTAATAGAACCTGTTTAGTCTGCGTCCTTTTGAGACATTGATTACTCATGGCGGAGTGAGAGAGAGAAGAGTAGCTTCCGTTACTGGCAGGAACCCCAGGCTGACAAGCCGTACCCCATACAACATCGACTTTAGTATCCTTTCCAGATCTTCTTCTTGACCCCATTTGGGTAATAGCGCACAGGACACAACATCTTCATATCGAATCAATCTACGTTCATCAGCTTCAAGGCCCTTTCGGCCGACAGTATTGTGTTTACTTTTACATTGCTGACGAAGCAGATTTGGTAAATCTTCGTATTCAAACTTCCCCATGCTACACCACGACTACCCGATTCGACTACATTGACCGCAATCGGCGCCAGCATAAACGATAGCTGCATTACGCACGTTATGCACCACCAGCCGTCCGCCGCAGATCGCAGATGTACAGCAATAACGAGATCGACGGATACAATCATCACAGCACTAACCAAGCCCCCTTAATCTTTCTTCTCGTTGACTTGTTGCCTCATCGAGCCATCCCCACAGCTTACTCATTCTCCTCCCTCAAAATACGCACACTCAAATCCTCTCAAACACTTGCCCCTTCCAGACCAGTGCATCTCTACCACATTCGCGTATCCACTTCTCGCCTGTGGTCTATGCGCATGGAGCCGCGGGTACCAGACCTCTTACTAAGTAATCACACATCGTATCCACTACAACACTTCGGCCTTTCGGATCCCGGCGAGACTTTTCATCCAGGAAATACGGTCAATTACTCATCCTCCGCCAATTGTGCAAATCTGTTACGTTACTACCAAAAAATTGCACAATATTCCCCTCCCCACTTACCAAACATCATTCAGCCTCGTCTAACAAAACTCACATCCTCTTTCTCCCTTTGCTTAGTTGTTTCCTCACATAAAATCAAATTATTACCTTTCACGCAAACTGGCAAATTGGCAAATTTGTGTTTTCCTCGCTTTCCGTGGCTCCGGTGTCGTGGACCCACTAGATGGTGTAAGCGTACTACACTCGGGTTTCAGTCGCCTCCCCGCCGAATTTTGTGCGAGAGGTGGAGGGCTTGATTGATAGAGGCTGCGGAATTCCGCTGACGAAGGTGTCGGAAGAATGGGCGAATGGGCGAATGTCAGAATGCTTTGTAAGTTTCAGGAGATGATGGTTTCGTTCCACATGGTCTGCGCTGTGTGCGAGCTAGTGCAATTTCACTCTGCCATGTACTTCCTCTGTGGACATTGTAAGATGCTGCTGTCTCAATGGATATGCCCCGATGGACACCACTCTGAAACCCAAGGTGGCTCTGCGTGCAAATTAACAATGTTGTTTTGATCCATACCGGACATCTAACAAAATGCGCTCTAGCATGACCGTGCAACCCAAACTTCTCGTGTACCCTAGCCTACACGTCTCACATGCCCTATTCCTTTACCAAGCAAACATGCATTTGTTGTTCAACAATCGGCTGCCCAGCATGTCGTACTCATACTTGCTGATCCAACTATCGTTACCGTGAGACGACAGCCGCCCAAAAACACTCCCTCCCTTCCAAGCCACAACCTGCGGATCAAACTCTCTAGGGGGTGGTCCTACAAGGATCTCTTTGCCATAGAACGGCCGCAACTCTCTAAGTCTGGCCTCAAGGAATTCTCGTAGACCAGGCGTCTTCGATGCACCGCCAACGAGCATAATACCGCCAAAAAAGTCGCGCAATTTACGGTCATCGCCGCGTGCCCCTTGGGCAAGGGACTCGAGAATTGCGTAGTCGAGTGCAATCACAGGTAACACCTTATCACGCTCATCCGCGAGTTTGGTCTTCTCGAGCACAGGATCCCGGAAGATGAGCGGTTGACCATCCGCATCACCCATTGGGGTGTCGCGCTCGGGATTCGGTGTCCCGGTTCCTTCAGGGCCTGGAGAACCGGCTACTGAAGAGCGAGGTGTGTTTTCATTCTCGTTCAGGCGGCCAAGAAGATTAAATGGCGCCGGGCGTTGAGGTGTCGAGTTCACAGCCGCGTCCTGTGTACCGTTGGTCGTAGCAGCTACAACAGGCTTACCGGCTGCTGTTTCAATAACGGCAATTTGCGCCTGCGAGATGGGATCGTTCGGTGAACCGTCGTATAGGTCGACGGAGCGAGGCACAACTCTCCTCCGATTCTCGAGCTTGAGCGCGTTCTCAAATATTGATGGCTTGAAGAGACCCTGTGTCCATTAGCAAGTCGCATCAATCATACTCTACGTTTTACCTACCATGACAGAGAGCATAGTCTCATCATACGTTTTGAACGTATACTTGCGAGTATCTTGCCCCGAAGCTCGCAAGTGGAAGTCCCACGTTTGCACCGTTACCGAACCCTCGTCCATGGAGCAAAACTTATGCTTTAGCTCTTCGGCAAGTAGGAAGTCGTATCTTCGCTTCAGGTTCATGTCCGAGTATGGAAAATGGCCGTACAGCATCATCTTTATGAAGGTGTCGGTGACATCTGATCCACCCATTTTGAGATTGACACGCGACTCTTCGACGCACAATCCTTCATCTACACAGCATATTGATGTCTTCTGCGCACCAATGTCTACGACGCAGGCAACGCCGTAACCGGCACCGAATGTAGCAGAAAGACTCTCCTGCTGTAGACAGACTTTTCCAAGGCCAAGATCTCGGATCAAAATGTCGAGAATCATGGTAACGTACTGCTTTTCGTAGAGGTCAGGGATGATGAAGACGCACTTGTAGTTGATAAGATCCTTTAGCCTTGTAATTCCGAGCTGATTTTTGAATGCTTCTTCGAGGATTTTGGAAAGGTCATGGTATATTTGGTTACGGTCGACGTAATCCTTCTCGTTGAATGAGCCATTTCGTATCGGCCAGAACAGCTTGTACCGAGGCTTCGACTTCTCCGGAAGGCGTAACGCTTCGTGTCCTGTGAAGAAGTCAGGTGCTTTGTTTGGGTCCGCCGGCAGTTCTGTCCATTCGATGCGATTTATGTCGTTGTGTTCTGAGATGATGTCTGGAGGTGTACGCCGGTTGTAATTCGTAACAAGGTCCTTGGAGTTTGGCAACACTCGCCGCTTATTGGATCGCATCCTCGTACGCAGTTCGGAAGACATGGCCATGTACTGGTCGGCAAACTGAACTACAGTTAGTAGTGTAGCAAAGGAAAGGATTCTAGTAACATACTTCCTCTCCAAACCACTTCTCAGGTAGCGCGTCTGCTGGTACCGCACCCTCAACCTTCTGTCTCTTCGGGCTTGGCTCCCCACCATCTTCCTCATCTTCGCTTACTTTCCACCGTCTTGCAATCACCATGGGGATTGACTTGGGCAAGGCGTCTGAGCCTAAACCAATCCTCAAGTTCTGACTACCCGGATGTATTACGATAAGTTTTGAGATGTCCGTGCCTGATGCGAAAGAACCCTCTGCATCTTCTGCTGTCTCGTCGGTGGTCTGTGGTGTCATGCCCTCCGTTGTCGGAACACCCAGCGCGCGGGCGCGGTCCTTGTCTCGAGCCTCTTGAACGATGCGCGCCCTTTCCTCATCCTTTGGATATCGGACGGCTAGGAACTGTTCGTCGCGCTTCAAGAACTCGGTATAATAGTTCTTCTGGTTGATCATGCTGACCTGAGGCCATGTCGTGAGGTCCATGTTGTTGTCGGTCCGCTCAAGGCCTGCAGTTTGTTAGCAATTGCTCATGCTCTGGTATGCAAACGCCGTACCTTCTTCCCTCAGCTGGGCCCTGCCCGATTTCTTCCCAACCATCTTGTCTGAGACGCCGCAAAGGGGCGAGCCTGCTTTCAATGTCTAAATGCGCTGGTTGCAGCTTCAACCTGCAAACAGTCCTGCCGATGCCTCGTCGTCAATCGGCTTCTGTGAGCTCGAAGGCTACTACCAGGATGGAGATATCGGGATAATTTGCGTCTGTCTTAAGGCCCGTAGTAAGATCGATACAGGGCTCTAAAAAGCAATCCAAGGTTTTGTTGTCGCAAGCAAGCTTATGCCGAGCGCGCCAACAATCTGCCTGCTCAGAAAACGTGGTTTGCGGCCAATAAACAGTCCCAAGTGATCGCTCCCGGGTGCGATGGGCTTGCGGCGGAGGCAGATAGTAGTCGTATCCTAGTGGAGGTGGTGAGGGCTAGAATGAGGATGTTCAACGTCGTTCGCGGAGCAACTGCTCAGTGATTGGATCGCGAGTCCGCAATCTTCGGCTCCGTATCCTTGTCGTCGAACTAGGACCGCTCTCGAACCAAGTATGGAGCGAGAATACCCCACGATATATTTCCCTCTTCATTTCTAGGATGCATCTCTATCCATGCAGCGATTAGGTATGGAGTGGACAGCATGGAGTAATTGAGTCGTATTTAGTCAAACGACTTTCTCATCAGTGCTTGACTTCTGGCGCAAAGACACTCAAACTCACATGGTAGTATAGACCAATGCGAGCCCTGGCAATCCGGCCCTCATTCATGCCCATATAATCCAATCTATGAGGAAATTCTGAGCTTAGCATCAACAAGTGCTGACTAGGTCCCCATAGTAGAGGCTGGAGCATTCGCCGGGACACTATCCCCCTTAAAGTTGATAGACGCCAGACGATGGAAGATCCTATACTTCTCCAACCTATCGAGCATATTGTGCGTGAGGATAGAATGGAAGCCTTTATGTCTGAACATTCCGACAAACCTACTCCTGCATGCTTACCTTGTCTTTCATTCAGCAAGATGTTTATTGGTAGTAACAATTGTGACACTTCATAAATCAAGCATACAGAAGAACTTTTCACAGGGACCTGCAGAAGATAGCTTCACGGTTGTATAATCATGAATTTAGTCACCTGGCATACTCGTATACCCCATATCACCATTTGGCGTTCGTATAGTGTACATATGGCTAAGCATCCACGGGAAAAAGAAACCCTATCTTATCGTACCCCATTTCCAGATTATCGCCGGGGAACCCTTTCCCGTCAATCATTACCATCGATCCTAGGACGATGACAGAATTGACTCCTCAGGTAAGGCACACAACTACCACCAAGCCAAGGAATAGCGCGATGGACGATATTCCGGTATGATCAGCCTTGCTCTCGGTAACATTGGACGCGGGAAACGTAGCGCGGATCTCCTTGGCGATATTGAGAGTCGACGTGCCATAACCACTGTAACCACTGTGAGTGGTGGCGTTGGGGTATAACGGAGTGGGCAAGGTTGTTGTCGAGTTAGTGGCTGAAGCAGTGTAGGTACCATTAGTGACGGGTAGAGCCAGGTTCATTGAACTGGCGATCACGGGAGAAGATCCTGATGGAAACGAAGTCGTAATACTTGGAGAGACCAAGCTGGATAAGAGAGGGGTACCTTGTGAGAACGAGGTTGCAATCACTGGAGGAGTGAGACTGAGCGCAGACGAGCTACGAGACTTGTTGATGACGGTAACAGTCTTGTATTGAGTGAGAGTGGACTTGATCGTAGTCGTCGTGGTGGGTTCCACAGAAGCATGATCACTCCTACATGGTCAACCTGCAATTAAGAGAAACAAGTAGAGGAGGCTTACTTGGAAGTCGTAGCCGCCGCGCCAGTGCTTGGGCCCATGGTGACTGTGGTGGTCGCGGTGACAGTGACGTGGACCGTCGTAGGAGCCCGAGTCTCCTTGGGACAGAGGTAGGTCAGAGTCGTTGCCGTGCCATACAACATGGCATAACCAGTGCAAAGCTTGGGCAGCTCGGCGCAGCTATTGTCTCGAGGTAGCAAGGCGTGATCCATGGCAGGTTCACCGACATGATCATACTGGACAGCCACGACAGCGGCTCCAGCTCAACTGAAGTCAGTAATAGAAACTACGGAGGAGATGGCATGCGCAAGCTCTTGCTGCTAAGGACAGTAAAGGATATCCTTACCAGCGACTGTAAGGAGACTGAGAGTACGCATCCTGTTTGATGGTCCCGGACAATCTGGTAGTAAGTGAGAAACCGGAAAAGGAAAGAATTGAAGCTGAGCGAGTGTGTTTATTGAACGAATGTAGTATCAAAGAAGGGTAAATGAGTGTGAGGTGGTGAGAGTGGGAAGGCGCGGTGGGTAGAGGTTATTGTGACTGGACTAGCGGCCGTGTGATCGAAGTAAACACACAATTTCGCTTCACTTCATATTAAAGCGAGTGGCCCAATAGAATATGAGCTGTGTAACGGTGAAGGCCGGTCAATGTGCGTTTGTGTCCTGTGCCGCCATTAGAATCGTGCAGTGTCGTGGTCAAGCACCGCTCAATGCATTGCGAACCATCAATTCGAGCAGCCCAGGCATGTTCAGTCTGAGAGACATTTCAAACGGGGAAGTCATGAGCGTCTGGCACGTCAAAAGACGACGATGTGAATCGCAACACCGTTGCTAGACAGAAAGGCAAGAAGCAAACAGGGCGCCGAAGTTGAAAGCCGACAAAGAAGAACACCTCGGCCATAGCGTTTTCCTAAGAAAAGTGCATATAGTATGCAATCTACAACTTCGAGGCTAATTTGGAAAAAGTGATGGTGAACAGGAGGCAGGACATATTGGTTTGACAATGAGAAATGCCCGTGAAGCACATGTGCCTCTGCTTAGGTGCAATTGAACTTTCCAAGTTTTCGATACTATCAATTGTTTCGCACCTCTTCTTCATAATCCTTACAGTGTAAGTGGCTTCAATCCCCATAAAGCTCCATCAAGTGATTCAACATCTTGCGCTGCAATTCAAGAAGCTGCTCTTTAGTGATCTTGCCACTGCTGGCTTGGGCTGATGGTGTCTCTGCGGCTTCGGATGGGTTCTCAAGGGAGTACACTACCAAATAAGGCTTCACACCAAAGAACGGCACTCCTAGTCCCTTGAGAGAAGCGGTCTGGGACTCAACCATGGCCTTGCAGGCTCGGTACACTTTGGCGTCATATTGATCAAGCTCTTCTTTCTCACGCTCCGGCGTCTGATGCATGTTAGCTTTAATGGCGTGGAAATGGTGGAAAACCATACCCGAAGCAACGCGGTACCATCTAGGAGGCCTGGTAAAGACAGCGCTGCTCGATGCGTCTGCTCATTTTCTCGCTTGAGCTTATGCTCCTCAAAGAGACGCGTGCGGCCAGCCTCCCAGGACTTCACGTTCTGCTCTTGATCCTTCATCAACTGACGACTTGTTAGCTTGAAACCGTTGATCTGGGTTGTGTTATGTGAGCTACCTTGCGAACCGCCGGGGAGAAATCAGGATTCTGCGCTGCAATCTTGCTCACGCAGCGGAGTCCTAGCTTCCACTCTGTGATAGTAGAGGGGTCGATGAGTGGTGTTGGAGTCCTATCCTGCGGTCTTGGGGGAGGCTGCCGATGAGCGGGCGCTGGTCGACCAACCAAACGTGGGTCAGTCGATTGATGGTACGGGTTGGTTTGCTCAGTCGGATAAGGCTGTGGTCCATCCTGATATCCATGATAGCTCTGGCTGGGATCATTTAATTGCTGTTGATTGTGGTATGTTTGACTCTCTGATTTAGGAAGACTCGCAAGCGTAGCCAGTATTTTCTCCAGTTCCACATTTTGCTCAATATGTTCCGCCATGTTGAAGAAGCAAGACAAAGATTGGTGGGACGTTCCTAGGCTAGCAGGAGAAACAAGAGATCAAGAATGCAAACGGCTGGATCTGCTTCGATGTCTACGTGAAAAACCGCACATTGCGCATCTCATGTGTTTGCTATCTGTCCACCTTGAATGTAGAGAAGGGTGCGATCGGTAGTTGGATCGCGAAATTATGGCTTCCCATGCACTTTCCACATTCAAAAACTTTTAAGTAGCAGATCAAGGATATTAAAATCTAAAAAAAATCCTGATAAAAATCAGACTTATTGTTCGACTCCAGTCATGTTCGGCGTAGTGGTGTGCACGATAGAAGTGCTTGACAAGGCGTTAGCCCGACTTGAGCGGAAATCTCCGCATCCACCACTTTTGTCTCTAAATCATCGAATCATTCCACCTCCCGCTCCGCAGCTCACACGGAGCCACCACCACCACCACCCTACCTACACACAATTCACCCGCCTAACATGTCGAAGTCTCCGAAAGATTCGACGCGCTTCACAGCAACCGGAGTATGGGCACACACACGACCGGGCGGCCGAGCAACGACCCTGCAATTCGCGGATCCAGCACCAAAGAATGAAACACCACAGCAGAAAGTCAAGCGGTTGAGAGAAGCGGCAAATCGGGCAAAGATGGCACAGGTTACGAGGTGGGATTACATGTATTTGTACGGGAGGATGGCCGCGGATGCAGCGCATAGATTTACGGTTTATGGATTAATTTTTGCGACCGGTAGGTTCTGTCTGTTGGGTCAATGGCAGTTACCATGGCCTGCAATGGCTTGCATAGTGGTTAACATATGAGGTCAGGCTGTATTGGTGTCCTCGCCGTCTTCTCAATAGGCGACATGATCGTCTACAACCGTCGAAAACGCGCCATCTACTTCGCCGAAGAGGAACGAACACAAGCCAAAATTCTTGCACTCGCCCGCACCGCCGTTGCAGAAGGCACCGCATCGCCAGCGCAGATCGCTCTTGTTACGGGCATTGCGGAGGAGCAGGAAGCTATGGACAAAAAGAAGGCAGAAAGAAAAATGCCGTCAAGATTACTATGGTGGGCACACGGTGATTGGAAGGAAGAGAAAGAAATTGAGGAGCAAAGGAGACTGGCTGTGGAGGAGATTAAGAGGCAAGAGTTACAGGGTGGGCAAGGGTTGGGCGTTGCGGCTGCGGTGCAAGAGGCGAGAGCGAATACTACAACAGCACCTGCGTCAACACCAGTAGTTGGAGGCCCACTAGACAAGACAGCAGAGAAAGCAGCTCAAAAGGTGGAGCAGACGGGTAAAGGCTGGTTCGGATGGATGATGGGCGGGTCCAAAAAAGAATAACGGAACATCAGACAGAGAGTGAGGCATATCGGTCTCCATGTACCATATTCGACATTCCAGCCTGTATAACGTTGTCTCGCTATATGTATGCATCACGGAGTTCTGCGGCATATCTAGAAGGGAGTTGAAGACTCCTGGGAATCGAAAGTTGGTGTTTATAATTGCAACCAATTCATATCCTGAACACCGCTCATTACATATTATTTTCACCGTTGCAATAATCATTACATATTATTTTCACCGTTGCAATAATCATTACATATTATTTTCACCGTTGCAATAATCATCCTAACGGCCGCCCTGCGCGGGGACTGGAATATAAGCCCGCCTTTCTCGAACTCGCTGTATCTGATTAGCCTTTGTAGTCTCTCTTCGACTTCTAAAGATTTACATACCTCTCTCCACCCTTCCATCCACGGCCGAACTCCCGCCCATCCTAACAATCCCACCGTTGCCCCGATGAAAATGAACACAATCGCTTGATCTTTCGCTGAATCTCGTTGGAAGCATGTGGTGAGTACATTCTCCTCCTTCTCTCCAGCACAAAAGCTATAGCCTAGGCAAAATTGGCGGTTGCAGTCGCTACATGACTTTTTGTTTGCGCGGGAGGTCAGAGAGCGGGGCTTGAGTTCGGGTGTGGATGGCTTCTTGGAAGGGGCGTCGAGGGCAACGATGGTGCTGTTACCGAAACAGGTACATTTGCAGAAGGACGTTGGTGCTGAAGAAGTGTTAGTCAGTATATCCGTGACATATATGTAGAGATGGGGAGATTTACAGGCCGCTAAAGATATAGAAAGGAAGGAGAGGAAGGTTATGAGGAGGAAGATGAAGTATGGCGGTCTTCGCATTGTGGCAGGATGACGGAGGATAACGCCAGCGCAGATGTATTGAGTCCCTTTCAGATTCCGAGTCCCGATACCCAGTCAATATTATGCGTAGCCGTCACCAAATTCAACGTAGGCGTCCTGGTCAATTTAGGTGAGGAGGGCTGTAGTGAACATGTCCAATGTCGGGTCGAGCCTCCAAAACCTCCGCCCGCAACGCTAGGGCCCGCAGCTTGGTCCTATCGGCGCTAAGCATTTTCCTTTCCCCTCCACTTTGCACCTGTTGAACATTCGTTCACTGCGCTTACGAGCGCCGGCTAAGCTTCTGACCTATTTAATCTCCAACACCAATGTCTATCAGCGCGTAACCCAATTCGCCTAAGCTCCGTCGCACACGGGCGATCAGCGCGACTCAATGCCAGCGGCACAAGCGGCTATTCCAATCGACGCGCAACCTACGGAGGACGAGAATAAGATCGTCCGCCTCCACATCACGCCGTTGAGACCTGACCTCCTCAAAGTCTACCTCGCCCCTTCTGTTCTTCCGTCAGCGCAGAACATCTCCTATCACACCGTTGAGACATTCCCTGAGAGAGGATTCGGTTACGTGGAGCTTCCGGAGCTCGAAGCGCAGAAGCTTAAGAAGAAGCTCAACGGAACTACATTAAAAGGCTCCAAAGTGCGCATAGAGATGGCCAGATCAGAGAAGCGCAAGGTTCGGGAGGAAGCCGATGCAGCCCGGGAGAAAGAAGAGGCCGAGAGACCTTCCAAGCGCACGAAAAAGGAAAAGAAGAAGAAAGAAGATGGTGTGCTAGATGGCGTTGTGCTGCCAGACGGCAGGAAAGTCAAGCGCGGCTGGACAGAACCGTCGACAAAAATTAGAAAGGAAAAAAAGGATAAGAAGGACAAGAAGGAAAAGAAGGGCAAGGACAGTTCACGCCAGCAGAAGGATTCAAAGTACACCAAAGAACCTGAGTTGTTGTTCAAGGCAAAGCTGACACCCGTGGCTGCTACAGAGGTCGCGCGAAAGGACAAAGGCAAGGAAAAGAAAGAGAAGAAGGAGAAAAACAAATCGAAAACGAGAGAAGCTGTTGTACACGAATTTGAGAAGAACAGCAAGACACCGACCTTTCTCAAGGAGACCAAAGTTACGACGGAAAAAAAACCAGCTGTAGATTACGTGAACGGTGTGGGATGGGTGGATGAGGACGGAACGGTTGTGGAGCCCGAGACTGGAAGGGCAAAGCATAGGAGGGCATTGGAGTTGGTTGATAAGCCTACTGAAGCTCAGAAGGCTTGGATCGATGGTTCAGCATTGCATTCAACCCCTAAACCCAAGGTCACGAAGAGCAAGAAAGCGAAGAAAGTTACACCGCCGCCGTCATCATCATCATCTGAGGACGATGGCGACTCTTCGGTCGTTTCGTCGTCTTCCGAGGACTCATCATCCGAATCGGAATCTGAAGCCGAGTCAGACGCCGAGTCAGGCGCCGAGTCCACCGCATCTTCTCCTGCCCCAGCGGCTGACCGACCGAAAACTCCTGAGACACTTCAGGGCCCTGCTTCAGGAGACAAGAAGGTTCACCCACTGGAGGCGCTGTTCAAACGTGCAAAACCTGCTCCAGGCCCAATATCCACTCCAGCGAAGAAGCTCACGCCCATCAACACATCATTCAGTTTCTTCGAGAATAATGATGAGACTGTGGAGGCAGAGAATGGTGAAGCAGTCGAAAATGTGCCAACCACGCCATTCACTCAGAGAGACCTAGAATGGAGAGGGCTTAGAAGCGCCGCACCAACTCCTGACACTGCTGCAATAGGCCGACGATTCTCCTTCGATTGGCGGAAAGGTAGTCACGAGGCTGACGACGACGAAGATGAAGAAATGGGCGACGCAGAGGCTGAACAACAATTATCCCAGAACACCAAAGCGAACGCTGTCGCCAAACGATTGCCAGGTGTCGCCGAAGAAGACGAGGATGAGGGTGATGCGGAGGCGGGAGCAGAGCAAGCCAATTCTGGGGCCGAAGAGAAGCCTGAATCTGAGTTCCGCAAGTGGTTCTGGGAGAACAGGGGTGACTTGAACCGCGGATGGAAGAAGAGGAGAAGAGATGCGCTAAAGGCCAAGCGCCACAGTGAAAATAGGAAGATGACTGGTGGGAGAAGGATTGGCTGAACATGACGCAGCTCTGGCGACTTCCGTGACGTGTCGTTCAGCTTGAGATTTGGAGACGGGTTCCCATGTTCTTGGGAACTGGGCAAGAGCATGGCTTGATTGGCTACCAGAGGGGTCTGAGGTAGAAGACCTTTTAGTGAACGTGGACTGTTGAGCGATAAGGTTGTATCCGATATGGGGCTCGATTTAGCGTGCATTTAGACAACTTAGCATCGCATACCTTGCTGAAGTTTAATTTGATGATACACTACAAGAAGGAACCTTTGTCACGGGACTCTTCAGTTGTTTTTGTGAAGTCAAGTGCAAATCGAGTACCCACCCAACCCTTTTCAATACTCCAAAGAACTCCAGAGTACTCCAATTAAACTCCTCAAATCCACATCCCTCCTCTGCAACCTGACCCCTACTACGCATCAGTACCCTTCCACCTCACGCACCGCCCACTACCCGCGCCCCAACTACCTCGCATCCCCTGCCCACCAGCTCCCTCTTTCGCCCTCCCCAGCACCGGTGAGCTTGCTTCCGTCTCATGCTCTGGCTGCTCACGACCGTCTCTCGAGCCCAGCGACGCCATGCGAGTCCCATCCTGCCGTCCTTGGCACGGAGAGAAGTGGCTGTTCGGATACTGCTGTTGCAGCGCCGGGCTTGGTAAGCTTGAGCACATTAGGTTTTCACATATCATGCCCTTTTCCGTGGCGGCGATTATGGATTCCGGGATGGGATGGAGAAGTGGTTTTGCTGGTTGTGGGGATGCTGGTGGTGATTGTTGTTGCGAGGTGAAGTAGGAGGGGGATGATGATGATGATGGAGAGGAGTGCTGAGGAGGTGATGATTGTTGTGCTTGTGCTGCTAGTGTGTTAATAATCTGTTCGTCCTAGAACTGATGGACTGTTTTAAAGTATGTTGTCAAGGGGTCAGATGAAGAAAGAAGGACTGGATGATTGATATAGACATAGGAGGGAAGCATACCTGTGCCATTATCTTCGTCTCGGTGCCCAGACTTTTGAAAACTTGTGAGCTTCGACCTGAGATTGACAAACCAAGTCATCATATTTCCCATTGTGTAAAGATATAGAGTGTAAAAGACATGGGTTTGATATTAATATGAGAGATAGCTTGGTGGGTTTGGTGTTGTACGGAATAAAATGTTACTTTCCAGTCATTCCGCACCACCAGATGGCCGCTTCATAAGTACTCAGTCCACCAGTATCCAAGTCCGTTACAATCTTCTGCCAGGTTCTGTATCCCCATTGCTTTTCCACTCTGAACGATTATGACGTGAGCCAAAGGTCTTGGCCCAATCCGTGCTCTCCCTTGCTACCCGAGGGCTAGCATAATCATCACTCGATCGAGAGCCGGTTAACCGAATTAGTCTGGCGACATGTCAGGAGCCAATCCTTGGTGTCGATCTGTAGTGGTTTCTTCTACGACCCGGATCTACACTAGGATAAGGCATACGGGAGGGTTGATGATCAACCGTCACTAGCGATTGCTAAATCTCCGACAAAAAGAAACTCTCTGATAAGGCTCATTAGGAGAATGACAAGAACAAGAAAGCTTTGGAGATAGAGCTTGTCAATCGTAAAGATAGGCTTTTAACCTAATCTATTCATTCGTGAAGCTGCTTGGATACCGCATGAGGATGTTGCGCCATGACGCCGTCCTTTTGATCTATCACCATGGACTCTTTCACCCGAATCAACCATAATCATAATGCTGAACTTCTTCTGGGATACCAAATAGAGGGGGCTGTGTGCAGGCCTTTGCTGGAGAGAATTCCACTTGTTACTGTACAACAGTGCCGCGCCTTGGCTTTTCAATGGCCACACCATCTCCACCCTATTGACTGCTCTCTGAAGGAACGGCGGCCACACTAGTGGCCCCCTCGGTAGTGCTGGTTCCATTGCCAACCGCGCTGCCCTGCTGTGCTGGCGGTGCCCCCCTCCTGCCCCTCTGCCCCTCAGCATCGCTCCCGCGGATCATGCGCTCAAGATCTCTGATCCTCTGCTTCAACGCTTCATTCTCCTTCTTGACTTCCTCCAACTCCGCTCTATGCTGTGCGACCTCCTCGTACCTTGGCGTGCTCACAACGCTTGAGCTTCTGTGGTCTCTGTGTAAGGGCTCGGTCGTTGCTGGTTGGGAGGAGATGGAGTACCGGTGTGGATATGTGCCCGGGGGCAGGCCGCTTCGAGAGACGCTTGAGGAGCTGCGGTGGCGGCGTGAAGATGTGGGGTGCATTGGGCCGGTCAGGAACTCGGCGTGAGCGGCGGAGGAATCCGTAGCATTCGATGTCGTTGAGGCTACAGATGCAGAGTGGGCGCGTAGGGCGGAGAGCTCACGCGTCAGGCGATTGACAACTGCTTCTTGTTCCTTTTCAAGCTCCAAGTGCATTTCTGCGGCCGTCATAGGTCGTGGATGCCGCATTGGCACGCCTGCAGAATCCACGCTTGATACATGACCGCTCATGCTCGGGCTGAGAGGTGGGAACGCGATGTGTCCATGCTGGGCTCCAGAATGAGCGGACTGGGGGATGGTGCCTCCAGGAGACGCTAAAGGCAGTGGTGGAGGGCTCATGGGGTATATCTGCGAAGCTCGCCTTGACGCTGGGGTCGAGTTCTGGCGGGACAGAGAGCCCGACGCAGGCTGCGTGCTCGATGGGTTGCTCGTGACATTCGGACGTGGAGACTCGGGCACCGAGTTCAGGTCGGGTGCCATGTTGGAGACTGTTGCTTTTGTGACGCGCTTTACCGTGGTCTCACCTGCTGGCGCTGAGGGTGTTGCTTGCGCGGTGCGTGTGGCTATATTCGACTTTACCCCGCCGCAGGCAGCGTCAAGAATAACAGCGCTGTTGCTTTGGAACGTTTCAAGCTCGGGACAATGCTACGGTAGCCACGGTTGGTATGTCGGTGAGGATGTGGCGATCTGGATCCGTGACCAGATCGGTGCAGGTGCAGTCGGACGGGCCAAGTGAAGCAGCGGCTGCGAACACCGATGAGGGGCAGGCACCGTCACTTCATTGTTGTCGTGATATGCTTGCTCACTATCCCAAGCACGGCCTCTATAATATCGCCAGCACTTGCTGCTTGTCGACTGGTTTTGGTGGTGTTGGTCGAGTAGAAGGGGATGTCCATGTTTGAGAGACGCTGTCCACTCATAGCGTTGACAGCAGGCCCGCCTCCTTTCAACATGAAGCACTCATTTCCACATACGAAGTAATCACACACACACACATTAACCAAATCTCACTGTGTTCGAATCGTTCAAGATGCATTTTGAAATCATCAAACTTTCTTCGCTCTTCATTATGCTCAACCCCCATGATGCTGTCAAACCCCATCACCTCCTTCAGGCTCTATCCTCGCCCACGGCGGGCAGCATCACCCTGTTATAGCTATACGGAGATCCCAGGCTATATTTCCTCCTCAGTTGCGCGAGCTTTCCTTGAGCCTCCGCCCAACTATGCTTTTCAGACCATGCCATGAACCCGTCTAACTCCAAGTCGCAATGCTTTCCCATAAGGTTTGGCTCCAGATGTGATCGAAATACCTTCCCTTGCTTCTTCAATCTCTAGTACGTCCTGGCCAAGTTGCGCAGGTACCAATCTACCAACCTCCTGCCGACCTTTGCCTCAGAGACATGGATGAGATCCTGCTGAGCATTAGCATCTATATTTATTTTAACTTATGGGTTGTTGAACTTACTCCCTCCATAGCATAGTCGAGATCGCTGCTGTGGATAACATCTCCCTCCAGCAGACCGCCCTCGCTCCACCTTGTTTGCCTATTCCTTTGCTTGTTGACGAGTAGCCAACACCTCAACTTCTCTGGCTCGACTTCCAAGAAACCAGCGAGCTTCTTCAGGTCCATGGTGGTGTAGAGCTTGAGGTAACTCTTGACGGTAGGAGACATCATGTTGGTCTTGACCTCGTCCATGAAAATGCGAAGGTGATGCTCAACGGGGTCGATGTTGATCTCTGGGTTGTCGAAGTCGGGTGGAGTTGGGCTGATGAACTTGGGGCATGCGGTGCGGAAGAGCTCTTCGAACAGGGGAAGAGCATCAGGTCCACCACGCTGAAGCCTGTTGAACTGCTCACCGTACTTCTCCCTTAGAGCAGTGTGGATGGTATCATCAAGTCTTGTGGGCTGGAAGGCCACGCAGATGGCAATCAGTGCGTACATCTGATCATTCTTCTTTGTGATGGAATCGTACTGGGCGTTCTTCTGGAAGTTCTTCGTTCTTGAGACGTAGACCAAGATGTGGCTGAACATGCGGATGGCGTCGGCATATCGTCGCATCATCATGTACGAGAAACCAACATAATAGTAGGTTGTGAAGTGGGCAGCCATGACACGTGCGAACATGGCCTTCTTGTTAAGCTCGATATCATCGAGCGTCTTGAGCGCAAGGCTAAAGTCTCCAAGCAGACAGTGAACGCGCAGAAGGCCAATGATGGAGAAGTATCCCAACATCTTGTATAGTGGTCGGCTGCCGTACTCGCCAGCATATGCGTTCGAATCCTCGCCACGCTTCATAGCGCCAAGCTGTTCGCTAATCTGTGACCGTTGGATCAAAGAGTAGAGGACGTTAAGCACGCTGTAGCAGCCCCATGTGTTCGGATTCTCCCGCAACAGTTGTATCTCCTCTCCATTCTCGTTCTTCTGGGCGACGCGTTGGCGGTAGCTGCAGAAGCTGTTGAACTGATAGATGAACTCATCAATGACGTCCCAGGCCCAATAGTACTACCCGCCATGTTAGCCGTGGCATGTGCCAGCCCGTGCAGATTTCCTTACGTTTGGAACCTCGAGATCGACGGGCCCCTCGGAGTTTAGGATGTAGTGGAAGAGATTGCAGTAGTTGTCGTAGCTCGCAAACTTTGTCTCCAGAGTCGCCTGAAATTCGAGAGGCGTCGCTGCGGCCTGCAACTGTGCGTGGATGTCCTGGTTACTCGTAATCGAGTGCATCCGGTCCAGGTCGTCCATGCCATCATATTGCGCCTGCTCCCTGTAGTCGTTCGCCATCAGCTCCTCCTCCGAGTCTGAGTCGCCGCGCCTGGCAGCGTCGCCATTCTGATACTGGGGCGCTCGCGCACTCATCTTCGATGATCGGTCGATGGGCGGCACGGGTGCGTTGGGGCGAGCGGGAAGTGTCGTCGTGCTTGTCAAGGCTCCCCACCTCTGTCACACTTGTGAATATTTGGCGTTCAGTTGTGCGCCAAGGCGTCGTTATCGATAGTGCGAAAGCGCGACCTGTGGCCGGGATTAGGAGGGGCAGGGCTAACCTCACCCCAACCGACTCCCGCGGCCTCGTTTCGCGTCCCCTGAATCGTATTGAATCACCAGTATCAGCCTTAGCTTTACACTTTGATGGCGGGAAACTAGGGCGAACCTGTCTGGTTCAGGCGGAGTGAGGTCCTGAATTCTAGGGCTAGTGCATGAAGATGGATGGTGAATATGGTCGCGGCCCCCAAGGGTACATGTTCCCGCTTGGTTGCACGTCTTGGAGGTACAGCACTTTTAAAGCCAGAGGGGTCTCTTAGGCTTCTAAAAACTATCATCTGCAGCAGTCAAAAACCTCTCCTTCATTTACAGAGGGCATCTCCACTCCCTTGCAGCATCCTTAATTGACGCACTTCAAAGTCAAACATGACGTACACCATCCTTCTTTTCATCACGAGAAATCCGAGTCTCACTTCGGAAGAATTCAAAGACCATTATGAACACAAGCATATCCCGCTGGCTCGCTCTCTAGTCGGCGCATACTGGCCCAAGACCTTCCGGCGTCAATACTGCGCTCGGATTACTCGGAAAGGTTTCGGTGGACCAGCAAATCGCGATCGTCCTCTGCTCATGCTAAGAGGCGAGGTGCACGACCTCGATTTTGACTGCATCGCGGAAATGAATTTCCCCTGCGAAAAAATCTTCCAGAAGTTCTACAACACCATATACGAAAAAGAGAATGCTGCACTCCTGGCCGAAGACGAGAAAAAGTTCCTAGAACCCAATAAGACAAGAGTTGTGGTTGTTGGCGAATCTTGGAGCACGGATGAGAATGGAATCACAACGACCGAGATAGGGTGCGCTCCAAAGCTAGACAGGTCGGACAGCGAGACTAGCACGAGTGGACAAAGCTAATGCAATTGAAGACGGGGAGAGGTTTTGGCAGCGTGGTGGTCACTCTAATGGACCATCTGATTTTTCGTGAGCATCGGAGCATTTAGGGATACTTGGCGTCTATGTTAATATTGGGCATGTGTGTTGCGTATTTGGTTGCGTTGTTAGCGTGCGCATGGCGATGTGGTTTCAGTCATGTTTGTTTAATCACGTTTCTTTTATTCTACAGAACAATCAGATTAATCTCAACTCTTACTGCAAACCCTCACAATTTCTGCTTCGTCCTTGAATGCCTATAATCGTAATGCCAGTCATCCCTTGCGATGTCACTCCTGACCTTGTAATTGTCTTCTGCATCCTCCAGTATCTGCATATCGATGTCCACGACACTCATTCCTTCGGCACAGCCCCCCAATTTCGTTAAAGGTCCGATAAAAGGTACAGTAACTTGTGAAAGGCCGGCATATCCGCGGCCTGGGGGCCCACCAGCATTGGCAAAAACGACAGCTTTATCCGTCAGCATGAACGTTCAATGAAAGGAGATAGCGGATGACGTACCGCAAGTGTTCTCAAACGCCCTGGCCGTAAGCATACTATCCAAAAATAGTGCTTCGGCTGAGGGATTTTGTTTCAAGCCCGCTTCGTTGCAATCGTTGAGTGTCCAGAAGGTCGGAATTACACTAAAATTAAAAAAATATGCAGTCAGTGTACCATCATGGACCCTTCATGCAGCCCGGTTACCGGCAAGAACGTACATGATTTTTGCCCCATTTGCAATCAACTCTCTGAACGCCTCTGGGAACGCCAGGTCCCAGCAAATCAGCAAGCCAACCTTTCCGATTGGTGTATCGAAGACTTGATGCACATCACGCCCCGAACCGGTGAGGTGGTCGCGTTCCGGACCCCTGTTTCAAACAGCGATCAGTATGAACTTTCGCTTATGCAAAAAGTGTCTACGAGAGATGGGTAAATATTCAGCATGGAGATCCGGCTCAGCCTCCGTGCAATGTTTAAAGTTCAGCGCGGGACGGCACGGGCATGTTCGGGCGGGAAGAGATGTTTCACATACCACAGGTTCTTCTTGACATACTTCCCCGTGATATTCCCTTCGTGATCGATGAAATAGCATACGTTCAGAAGCTTATCTTCCTCTCTCTCATTCTCTTTATGGCTTTCAACTATCGTGCCGGGGACAATGCCTGCTAGATGGTCAGTCCTAATGCTTGAGCCTCGCCACCGAATCATCAGATCAAATCTTGAAACATATCGTACAAATACCACACTCCCTTGCCAAGTCCCGATACTTTTGCAAATAAATCTCCCATTGATCACACAGCCCCACGAACCCCGGGTCCTTAGGCATCCAGTTTGTCAAATGGTACTCCGGAAGAACGGCGAGTTCCGCTCCTTGTGCTGCTGCAGAGCGAACAAAGTTTGCAGCTTTGTTGAAGTTGTGTTCGAGTTGCATGGGCTGTACCGAGGTAAGTACAAGACAGGAGCTGGGGAAAGTGGGACAGGATGGGAAAGCATTGACAAACTTTTGGATAGAGCTGAATGACTGCAACTTTAACTATTGGTGCCATGATGAATAAATGTGTTAAGTCTGACGAAGAGATGTTGTGCGTCGATGGTTGGAGTTGTGTCCCTTTAAGTACGGCTTAGAGTGAAAGCAAGGTTTCGTTTCCCCACATAGAGCTACTGCCCGCTAAGGTTGGATAAGCTTTTTTAGCAACAATATCATCATATATCATCTCTGCATGTGGCAACACAATGCCTTGCGCTTCTGTCATGGCCATGGGCATGGAAATATAATCTTAAATGATCAACTTCCATGGTGTGTTGTAGCAGCGACGGGTATCTATGAATAAGGAACCATACTCCACGCAACGTTTATAATATATATGAAAGCCCAGTCCTAAGTTTCCATGTTGAGAGTATACGATAAACAAATGCCACACACAATTTTGTGGTACCCTACAGGAGAGGAACGGACTTAATAGAAGGGAAGGAGAAAGGAAAGGGATCAAGGGGCGACAGTTCACTTCTTTAATGAGCCCTCAATGGGTTCATACACTAGGTTTTGGGAGACCAAAAGTGCCACAACCGTGCAATGCGGTTTGAAAGGCCAGGGCCCGGTTGCGCAAGAAATTTATCGAGCGGCGTTGCGCATGTTTGTCAACGGAACGAAGTGCCCTGGCTGGCACGAAAAGCATTGCCTCAATTGCATACACTCAGGCTTCAGCTCTGCGTACCCAAGACGACTACCGACCCATGTAGATTTCATTAGGAAATTTTTCCTCGGAGTCGGAACCACTGTCAGATCCAGTATCAAGCACGGTATATTAGTTTGCAACAGGCACAGGCTTCATTGACACCTGAGGGATGGAAACATGGGCTTTCGATACAGGTCGTTGTATTGGGGCATCGCATTCGTCTGAGTAGTAATCTATTCGTGTTCCCTTGTACGCTGCGCGCGACATCATGCAGGTTTTCGCGAATAAGGCATTGTGGATCGAGTTGGTGGAAATGTAAGCATGGCCATTTTTGAAGTATATGTCGACAACGACTAGATTGTGGATGTGTTCCAAATGGTCTCGAATCTGGTCTGCCGTGAGCTTTCCACCAATGCCTTGGATGATCAGGTTTCTTGTAGCCCCGCTGGCAATCTTGGTAGACACATGTGGTGGCACGTGGAACTGTTGGTCACTCCAGCGAAATTTGAGCTAAATGAGTCAGCTTCTACGAATGCACATCCTACTCAAGTCATGCTTACCCTGTTGAGATAGAGGTAGATATCGTTGCGCTTGGTATAGGCTAGGAAATCTTCCGCTCCTTCGACAAATGAGACGGTAGCAGTTCGATTTCTGCTAAGGAAAACATTCAACAGCCTTCCACCACGAACAATACCAACCAGGTCTTTATAGGTAGTGCGTTCTGGGAGATTGGCGACGTGTATGGTACGCTGATCGTGACCAGGAAATCGTTGAGCGGGCGCTTGCTTATCGTTTCTGTTTTCATTCCAGGGGTTGTTTGATACCGGCGAGGTCTCGATGTGAGGTGACATGCCCACTGTAGTGGGAGCTACCTTTGGTGTGGCAAGCGTCTCCTCTGCCCGGTAGTCGCCCGGTGACGGCTCATCGTCACCCTCATTATCGCCTTTTAGTAACGTCGCCAACGTCTCCTTTGTCAGACCGCCACGAAATAGCGCATTCTTCAGTAAGCCTGGAGCGGGTCAGAAGCCATTCATAGCCATTACAAAGGCTTTGCACTTAGAGATATATGATATCGGTCGGATCTACGTACCGTATTCTCGCACTGCTTGGAGCTGTCAGGTAGCAAACATATTAGCCGATGTTCATATACAAGAATAGCGCACAGAAAGGAGTGAGGAGCGAGCTATGGCAACCTAGTCCTGCGGAAAATTAACCTACTAAGTATCCATGCTCTGCTTTAGAGATAGTGACACTATTGGACAGATCGGTGCCGTAATCAAGATCGTAGTCTGAGGGATGCTAATATGGAGCATTAGACATACTTTGCCAAAGTAAGTGATATATGATGATCGAATACAAACTCACAATAGCCGCTCTATGAGGTTTATCAGCAATCAAGCCAGTTCATCATTCTGTTTGCATGATATGAGGTACTAACTTTGGCAGTAGAGCTTCAGAATAAGATTTGCTTATGTGTACTGTAGTCATGGCGTATATAGGACAAGGTGAGCAAACATTCAGGACAGCAGACGTCTTCGCAAAGTGCTTCAGGATTACTTCCCAAGGAACTGGGAAGGCTGCGGCGTAGTGATGGTTTTATCAGTACTATCAGGAAACGCCCAATCCCAATCAGTGCTAGCGCTCCACGTTGCTGGGAAGGCGCGCGACGCGACCCTGGATGGCGGATTGAGTTGGCCTGTGTTTCATTTGACAGCAGCGGCAGTAGAATCATGTTCTACTTGCTGTGCAATCCAGAGCTGCGCGCCATTCGCCGCTGGGATTTTCTTTTTACCCTGCAATTCAAAACTACATCTGTGGCGCCGATGGCCTGTTTGCCGTGTCACATACCCACACTGCGCAGTGACCTTTGATCCCCACTAGCGCCCATCGCGATCTCAAACTTCTTTAACTGTGTCTCTTCAGCTTATGGAACCCAACACACCTCAGAGGGAGCTGGCGAAGCAAATCACCGCCAGTAGTAGTGCGAATTCGGGTTCGCTTTATTCGCATCTCACGGATAATCCTTTCTTTGCCGCGGTACGAGAAACCCTGGTGCTGGACTATTGAGTTGGGTTGTGCTCACAGATGTGAAAGGGTTTCGGTCTCGCAGCGCTAGGAGTTGCGGCGCGTACAGGCCAGAAAGGACTACAACATGGCGCCGCATTCGTGCGCCGGCGCATGCTTGTCGATCTCGAAATAACTCGCCATGACGACGCTTATCCATGGCTCCTTCAATGGATGACCAACTACCATAGAGCACAACAAGCAGGCACGAGACCACTTGCACGCAACACTGCGCTCGCAAGAGTGCTCAATCGTATTGATCCTCGCATGCACCACCTCCAAGTGCAGACTTTCCAACCACAAGATGGTCCCTCACACGCCGCCCACTTCTCCTTCGTGCCAGGACCCGGTAAGCACTTTCTACGCTACAAGAACGCCTTTATACTTGTCGATAGGCAGCGAGAACGAAACAGCTTGAGTGTCAAGGATGGTGTACCCTTCGAGACTATTAGCCTCACAACTTTGTACTCCCATCGAGATGTTTTCGAGGACATTTTCGCTGAAGCGCACCGGATATACCAGCAGTCACAGGAAGGGAAGACTGTAATATACAATTCAATGGGTACAATGTGGCAGCCCTTCGGGGACGCTAAGCGCAAGCGTCCCCTGAACTCTGTGGTCCTCGAGCGTGGCGTGAAGGAGAGGATTGTGGAAGACATGGAGGCATTCATATCATCACGCAAGTGGTATCTGGATCGTGGAATACCCTACAGGAGAGGCTATCTACTATATGGCCCTCCGGGCACCGGGAAGAGCTCCTTCATTCAGGCAGTTGCGGGTCATCTCGACTTCAACATTGCAATCCTGAATGTCAGCGAGCGAGGCTTGACGGACGATCGCTTAAACCATCTGTTGACCAAGGTTCCACGGCGGACAGTAGTGCTGCTAGAAGATGTGGACGTTGCGTTTATGAACAGGAAGACGCCAGGGCCAGACGGGTTTGCGAGCGCTTCCGTAACGTTTTCAGGGCTGCTCAATGCACTTGATGGCGTGGCTAGTGCTGAAGAGCGCATCATATTTCTCACGACAAACCACGTTGAGAGACTGGACGAAGCGCTCATCCGGCCTGGTCGCGTCGACATGACCGTGCGTCTCGGTGAAGCAACCGAATATCAGATTGAGCAGTTGTGGGACCGCTTTTACGCCGAGTTCGACCCGAATGGCGAAGCGAGGCAGAGGTTCATGGCAAGGGTCAAAGACTTGGGCCTTGTCGACTCGGTGAGTACGGCAGCACTGCAGGGATTATTTCTTTACAACAAGGACGATGTCGAGGGTGCTATTAGCATGGTAGATGGCCTCACCGCTGGTCACAAACAGCAGATGGAGAGCCATGTGGGCATTCCTGGGCACGTGGATATATAAACCAAAGCGGCATCTGACGGATGTGAGGTCACTACACATTGTCTGGATAGCCCTGTATAAAAACTTGTAGAACAGTGCGAAATCTGAATGTTCACATCGTGCATGAATTATTAGCTGCAGCTGTCAGAAAGCCCTGGTCGCCACGCAGACAACTTCCTTGGCTGGCCCAAGAGTCAAGGGGTCAGAGCAATGCACAAGTGTGATGATATGCAGCGGCGGGAGCAGCCAGCTGAACCCGCGCAAGCCGCGCGACTCCCGCCTGAGCTCGTCACCAAATTTTCGCGATCCCCACATCGCTACCGGATCTAGCCCGCATTACGTTAAAGAACTCTCGTCTTTACTTAGTCCACCGCTCTAGGCCGCTATTTTAGATCGAATTCCGTAAGTTTATCTAATCAGATCATCGAAACAATGCGGCACACTCGCCCGTGCCCTATGATTTATCTGATCGTCTGATATACCCGACATCGCACGAAACCCTTTTGGTATGACACACCGGCGCACCTGCACACGCGCTCCTGCGGCCCCCAATCCATTCTTATGGCTGATGAAGCCGGGTGCGAGTTGTCTTTGCCAGTCCCTTCCTCGTCTAGCCCACGTTTTGGCGACACGAGCTACGGTGGCGTTTCCTCCTCCGCAGGCAGCTACGAATTACATGACATCCCGCCTGAAAAAGCAAGGAACGTAGCCACACCCGAAACGAGTCCTGATGACGAGCAACATCATTCACTTCGTTCCTCCGAGTCCGCTCCTCCCACTGCCATGTCGTCGCGCCCGCTGTTGCTTGTGCGATCGTCTCCGGCGCAGGGCACAGGTAAGCTAAAGAACGTGTGCTCAGCACGACTCCCTTGCATCGCCCCTTAGTTTGGGCAAGGTGCATATTCACGACTACACCCAGGAATGCTATTTCCTCGCCATGATTCTCTGCTGATTGTATTTTAGGGTCCTATGGAGGCTTGCCAATCCTGTCTATGAGTCCTGATGACTCTGACGAGCATCATGTGACCAACATCTCACAACGGGCAAAGAGGAAAGGAAAGAGTAAACTTGCGAATAGCCAGCAACCGCTCTCTCCAGAACATGGCCACGAAGATTTCACACGGAGCGAGCCTATTCCTACCAAATCGATTGCTTCAAGACGAAGGTTTAGAGAGGAAAGTCGCAGCAGCACGACCCTGGGTAACGAGGTTGAAGGTCAAGAAGAATGCCGTTTCGAAGCACGATTTAACGCCAGTGGTCTGGATCCTTCTACTGCCGGTACTCCGCTCCTCGATAGCTCACAAACTTCGACCAGCAGCTCGCGTAATGATGAAGACGAGGAATCCGACGAAGAAGATCTGCACGACGTGAAAAGCAATCCTTCAGACAACTCACCCTATGCTCAAGTGCGGGCCTCCGTTGCTGCTACTGATAATATTTCCCTGTCGATTGACACTCCGCGCATGTGGTTCTTGTCGATTATGTTTTCCATCGCCGGCTCTTCAACTAACCTATTTTTTTCCCTACGATACCCTAGCGTTAGCCTTACTCCTATCATTGCCCTTTTACTCGTCCATCCTCTTGGCCTACTCTGGGACCAGCTCCTAAAACGGCCAGACGACCCTGATCAAACTTTCGTCGACGGTTGCCTCCAAAAGACTTCGTACAGCTCTCAGACCTCACACCCAAAAACCACCTGGAAGCGTCGGCTACGGCTCTGGCTTGCGCAAGGTCACTGGAATGAAAAGGAGCATTGTTGTGTATACGTCAGCAGCAATGTGTCCTTCGGATTTGCTTTCGCCACAGACGTCCGTACAGCACTTGCCGATATCAATCTCTTATGCTAATGTTTATCAAGGTCATCGTTGAGCAAGTTAAGTTCTACCATCAGGATCTTGGAGTAATGTACCAGGTCCTGCTCATTCTCTCCACGCAGATTTTGGGCTATTCGCTTGCCGGCATCACGAGACGTTACCTCGTTCGACCCAGTGGCATGATCTGGCCGAGCACTCTGGTGTCCACAGCCATGTTCACCGCGCTGCATAGGGATCAAAATAAGCCAGCTGATGGCTGGACAATCTCGCCGCGCAAATTCTTCGTGCGCATATTCCTAGGCTCTGTCGCGTTCTACTTCCTACCTGGTCTTCTGTTCCCTGCGTTGAGTTATTTCAGTGTTATCACATGGTTTGCTCCAAAGAACGTTGTTGTCGCGAACCTTGTAAGCGTTCAATATTCTACGAAATGACCTTTTACTGATATTCAGCAGTTTGGTATTGCATCTGGACTTGGCTTGTTCCCTTTGACATTCGATTGGGCACAAATTGCTTATATTGGGTCCCCTCTCGTCACTCCATTTTGGGCCGCTATGAATATTCTCGGCGGCCTAGTAGGCGTCATGTGGATTGCAGCGCCACTAATGTGTAAGTTTTTGTAGGACTGCAAATATATATGATATGCTCACGTAATGCAGATTACAAGAACGTGATGTACTCATCCTACATGCCCATACTCTCCGCTATGGTCTTCGACAATAAAGGAAAGCAGTATGACGTCAGCAAAATTTTGACAGATGACTTCGTGTTTGACGAAAAAGCGTACAAAGAGTACAGTCGGGTGTACCTCCCGATCACATATGTACTCAGTTACGCGCTTCAATTTGCCGCTCTGACCGCCTTACTTTCGCATACTGGGCTATGGCATGGAAAGGATATTTGGAGGCAATGGCGCCGCTCGTGGGCCGAGATTCGAAAAGAAGCAGCAGCGGATTACCAGCCCATTGTGAATAACGCAGAAGGCAATGGCCGTCCCGCATCGCCTTCGATGTATCGAGTCAGGTCCAGCACAACGTCAGAACCAGAGATCGAGGATCTTCTTAATGCTGAAGATGTACATAATCGCCTCATGCGGCGCTACGATGATGTACCAATATTCTGGTACATCGTAACAGGTGTCAGCATGGCAGCTGTCGGCATGTTCGTCGTTGAGTACTACCCAGTCCATCTGCCATGGCATGGCCTACTCCTTGCACTCGGAATCGGCGCGATCCTCTTCATTCCAATCGGTATCGTCATGGCTATCACAAATCAGCAAAGCAGTATCTATCTCATCTGCCAACTGATATGTGGTGTCATCTTTCCTGGCCGCCCCGTTGCAAACATGGTCTTCACAACCTTTGGATATATTTCCTCGACGCAAGGTCTGAAGTTTGCATCAGATCTCAAGCTTGGGCATTACATGAAAATTCCCCCACGCATCCTGTTCAAACTTCAACTGTCCGTCACGATCATCTCCAGTCTTACTCAAATTGGCGTCCTCAATTGGATGCTAAATTTTATCCCCGGTATCTGCACACCTCAGGCAATCAATGGCTTTAACTGCCCCATCGCTCGTGTCCACTTCAACGGCAGTATTCTATGGGGCGTCGTTGGACCAAAACGCTTCTTCGGCCCTGGTGCACTATATCGACCCCTCGTATGGGCCTTCCTTGTTGGCGCAGCAGCACCGGTCATCCTTTGGTATTTTGCACGCAAAGACCGTAAATCCATCCTACGTAAAGTCAACCTCGCTGTTGTGTTCGGTAGCTTGAGCTGGATTCCACCCGCCACTGGGCTCAACTTCTCGGTCTGGGCGATTGTGTGCTACATTTTCAATTACGAAATTAGAAATCGTAGGAAAGAATGGTGGAAGAAGTACAACATGATGCTGAGCGCAGCACTAGACTCAGGTCTTGCATTTGGTGTTGTCGTGATATTCTTCGGAATTGTATTCCCTGGATGGATGAGTGGGTTCAAGTGGTGGGGCACCGAGGTATACAAACAGGTGTGTTAAAGTCTTTGAATGCTACATTGTGTTCTTAGAGCGAAATCTAACAAAGACAGGGCTGCGACTGGCAAGCATGCCCCTACAAACCGGTCCCAAAAGGAGGGACCTTTGGACCACCTACATGGTAATATTGAATACTTGTTGCGTTAAGCCTTGTTTATGCATAATTGTACGCATTGGAATGCCGGCGTTGCACTGGGAGCGATGCATTACACGGGAAAGACCTGGATACACCACCACCAGCATGTTGGCGTTTGGGAGCCTCACTACCTTATTCATTTTCGTTTGGATAGAATGAGAAGATTTGAATACTCATCAATAAAACCAGAAATGATGGTTACGGATGATGTCATATCTGTAACCCTCTCATCTTTCTGGGTGTATAGATCATAATTTACCGTTATCTTCCAAGCTCAAGCGGTATTTATAAGTATCAGTATCGCGAACTATACATAACTAATCATTATTAAAAGGAAAGTGTCCCGAAAGCTCGAAATGCACTACTGGTGCATACTAATATCTCAAGATATTCACTCAGACACGTAGAGCACGATTCTTTCCGTCGATATTTCTTCACCAGGGACCACAAGTCTCTTCATAGCACGTACAAATACGATTGGCGTAACAGTTCTTAGGGAAGTTTCGAAGGAAGCTGTCCAGCCAACCTTCTGTCGAAATCTAGAGCTGGTTTTTCCGTTTCTGCTTCTATCTGAAGCCATTGACGTCACTCCTTTCCAATAAAGAAGGGATTTTGTCCCCTAATCGCCCACTCCAGAAGAGGTTTCCGGTAATCCTAGTCAAGAATCGAGGGTTTATGCGCTATACAATGTGGGCTTGGGGAAAAGAAGGCAGCGTAGGGCTTACCTTCTTTTCCGATGTGGGCAGACCTCTTGCAAGCATAACTAAACGAAAGCTCAAACTACCTACTGTGCACAACTGAAATTTAGATTGAATGTATTGATCATATTCGAATTGAAACACGTGAGAATGAAGATAAGCTTAGAGAGCAGACAGCACATCTACATGTCCAGGATGCTCATAGAAATCTTAGAGCCATCCACACACAAACTACGTGCAAGCGTTATCTTCACGACTTTCCCAGAATACTGTATGACTCAAATGTATGTGTGACCGAATACAAGATAACTAAAAGGTAAGGTGCAATCTCTGTAATGTGTATGGAATCGCGCAAAGAGGCGACGGAAGCACGCAATTCGCTTCCGGTGACTCTCCGCAGTATTCGTGTAGTCCCAACGGCAATCATACGCCTTGGTGAAAGCGATGCATTTGAAGTAAGCTTTGCTACCAAGGGCAGCCAAATATCGAATATCAAAGTAGACGATGTCCAATTCATCAGTAAAGTCCGTAGCAATCATCGGCGCAGGAGCTGCAGGTAAATATCAATCATGTTCTCGGGCCGATATGAACTCACGTTCCTCAAGGCGCTGCCACTGCGGCGGCTTTTGCTGCTGAAGACATATTTGGTACCATCCGAGTCTTTGAACGTCGGGAGGTTCCAGGAGGAACATGGTGCCTGCCATCCATGTGCAAGATACGATCAAGAATGTAATTAAGAAGAACAGGATCTACGATGCGAACCCTGGAATGCCAATACAACTTCAGCCTGGCAAAATACCTCCTGATATTGACCCGCCGTTGAAAATACCGCAAAATCTTCCTGCTAATACCACACCTTCATTGCAGCAGCGCTACGATACGACGCCTATTTACGCTGAGCTCACGTGAGTCTAAACATGTCTTTTCCACACCTTCCCTTGAATACAATGCTCATACTGCTGAAGAACGAACGTGCCGGATATTATCATGTCATTCTCGGATGAGCGATTCCCATATGGTCCATTTGCGCCTCACTGGATTCCCAAGCAGTATATTCAAAACTACTTTGCATCTCACCAGATAGATCAATTTCTCGTCTTGAATACTACTGTTGAGGACATCAGTCGACTACCACATAGTCAAGGGTGGAATTTGGCCCTGCGGCGACATGATCCTATTAAAGGGTTAGATGTTTGGTGGGAAGAACAATTTGACGCTGTAATACTTGCTAATGGCCATTACTCGGTTCCTTTTGTAAGTGTGATTCACGTGGAAATTCGCAACATATTAATATGATTGGTGGTAGATACCATACGTCAAGGGCCTAGAAGATTTCATGAATAGATTTCCAGGACGTGTCAACCATTCGAAGGCTTATAGAGTCGCTGAAGAGTATGCTGACAAGAGAGTTCTTGTTATTGGGAACTCAGCTTCTGGACACGATGTTACTACGCAGTTAGTCCAATCGGGTAAGTTAAAAGGAGCGGTCTACCAATCTCGAAGATCTCGCTCGCGATGGGACGGTAGAGACGCTCCAGAAGGTGTGGCGTGGAAGCCCATTATTCGGGAATACGACTCTTCGACTGGCGAGATCATCTTCGAAGATGATAGCGTTCTTGACAACATCGATGCGGTTATATACTGTACAGGGTACAAGCCATCATTTCCATTTTGGAATGCAAAGGCGAACGGATGCACTCTCTTCGATTACCATGAGAACAGACTAGTAGACTTCTACCAGCACACGTTCTCAAGCAAATTCCCCGATAGCTTAGCAATTGTTGGAATCCCTCGTGTCCTTACGTTCCGATCCTTCGAATATCAGGCCGTTGCACTCGCTCGCCTCTTCTCTGGTAGAAACGCAAAATCTCTGCCTTCTACCACAAGGATGAAAGAGTGGGAATCAGAAAGAGTAGCGCTCGTCAAGAGTGAGCACCGAAATTTTCACACCATCTTGTGGGATAATGGCGAGACAATGGACTGGTTTCGATATCTTTATGAGTTTAGTGGCTTGCCATTGCTTGAAGGAAAGGGACGGGCCCCACCTGTGCTGGATGGAAAGGCAAGATGGGCGTACGATCACCTCAAAAAGTACCCTGAGCCTGGAAAGGATGATGATTCTATTGAGGAAGAGGGTTGGTTTGTCGTAGAGAGATGTGATAAGGATAGTGCACACTTCATATAGGGTGGCAACCACCTAATTAAAGCTATATAAGTATGCTTACAGTTTTGTCGACAGTCCCATGATTTTTGGTACTATGTATGCATGAAAACTGGCCATGTTTGCTCGCTCGATGTCTAGCGGTGATAATGTGGTATGCTAGAATCATTACTAACCCCGTGAGAGCAGATATACTCCAAATAGTCGCCAGGAGCCGGATTTGGGTAATACAGTATCTGGCTTGATCAGCATGTTTTCCAACAATACGAGCGCTGAGGAACGCGAATCCAAGGACAGCCCAGTGCGAAGGAACAATACGAATAGCCACCATGGACTTCTTCAAACGGGCCTTCTGTGAGTCTGTGAACTACGATACATGATTTTTCCCCGGATTACTGACTACCACACAATTGATGATAGAGGAAATTGGCTTCCCTTCCGCTAATACGCGCATCTTGGACGATTAGAGCAGTGCGTCGTATCGAACACGGCTTGAAGGCCATGACCTTGACGAAGAAAGAAGAGGTAGAGGCTCATCAACAAACGCGAATAGCAAGTCTGCCTAGATGAAGAAAATGCTCGCAACAAGGTCCTAGCGTACAGCCACATGGTCTGCAACTGTAAACCTTGCCCCCTGAACAAGGGAAAGACTGCCGCCGGTATTTGGGTAAGGTCCAAAGGCAGAAGGCACTGGGTCATTTACTAGAGTACTTGCGAGCGGCATGATATGTGTGCTTCAGTGAATCAGTTCCGATGCAGCTCGCGGATGATTTGCTATTGGCGTTTCTAAATTAGTTTGGCTTCAGAAAGAACACCTCGCGATAGAACCTTGCTTCCTCAATGCTCTCTAGTATATCTGCTCGCGCCTCATGTAGCATCTGCTTCCTCGGTATTCTCTTCAGGACATCTTTGGGTGCCCATCGTCTTGCGGCCTCTTTGATACTACTGACGTCCAGAATCCGATAATGCAGGTGGTCGGTAACTGCTTTGTACGGTGGCTTGACAAGAAATGACTTGTCAGCATGCACAGAATTTCCGGCAAGGAGACCAGTACGCCGTTCCGGCACATATTTCTTGATATACTGCAGTAGACCTTCTGCGGCTTCTTCCGCAGTTGTGGGGGAGTCGATACAAGATTGCGTTAGTCCAGATTGGCCATGGTGCCTAGTGCACCACTCGCCCATGCGGTCAAGTTCTTCTTTGCTGTGATGAATGATGGCTTCATAGCCCTCTTCGTCAAGGATTTTGAGGTCTGCATCGGTGACGAATGCTGCAAGAGACATGATAGTGTCGGTGTCGGTGTCTAGTCCTGTCATCTACTTTGATCAACTAAAATCCGCGGCGTGCAGGAGGTCGTGAATACCTCACAGTCTATCCAGACCAGGGGAGCTTTCGATACTGATGCCATTATTCCGGTAGGTGTTGCGTGTTGGTGATGACATAATGGTGAAGGATGGAGGGATTCGGCGTTGGATGTGGCCAGTGGTACGCTAGCGCGAGCTTAATTAGTAGAGAAGTCGCGCGACGCGTGCAATAGCGCGTGTCGTGCTTAATTGGCAATTGACACACCGTCCACGCACGCTTGTGACAACACCTCCGCCCGATTCTTCTTCTATGTTTCTTGCTCAACTACCTTTTAGAACATAATACACCATGTCTCGTGCAGCAAATCGGGCCAGATTGGCCGAACTGAAAGCGAACCGCGCCGCTGGCACGACGCGCATTTCTACATACCAAGTCGAGGAAGAAGAGCAATTGTACGACGAGGTTGACGAAGACGGATACAAAAAGATTGTGCGAAGCAGACTGGACCAGGACGACTTCATTGTCGACGACAACGGTGAGGGTTACGTCGATGACGGCAGAGAAGAGTGGGAGGACGGGCACGGTCGCGATCGCTATGATGCTACAGACAGCGAGGGCGAAGATGACCGACCTGCTAAAGGAAAGGCCGGTACGCACACGACATGCCCCCATGCGATATATGAGAGTACTGACGCGTGTTAGCGAAACGAAAGCGTGAAGAAGAGAAAGAGAAGCAGGAAAAGATCAACAATGGTATCAGCAAGTACTTCAGCGCGAAAAATGCTGCAAAGGCGCCGAAGCCGAAAGTAAGCTTCATAAACTCACAGAGATGCCAGTATAGTCACTGACACTCTCAGCCCACGGCCACTGCCGCCGACAAAGACTTCATGGACGATTTGTTGGGCGAAATTGACACAAATCCGGTTCGCCGCTCTGCTCCTCGCATGCGACCCATCAAGACCGAAGCACGACGAAAGACACGCGTCTTATCACCGTCTATATCCGAAAATCGACCAGCTGCGTCCAAGAGGAGTGCCAATGACTCAGATGCCTACATGCCGGATACACCCCCAGCGAGGAACACATACGCGGATGATGATGGACTTCCCACATTCGACGACGATGTTCCCATGAGCGACCCACCCCTACAATCCTCACCCGTTGCAAAGGCTGTAGAACGGAGAGCACAGCCCACGGTCAAGATTGAGGAGGAAGAGGAGGATCTAATGGAGGTTGCACAACCTATAGGACACATTGGTGTACCCACTGCCAGCGTCAACATGGCTGGTAAGCGCCCAATAGCCAGGATAAAAAAGGAGGACTATCCTACGCCGGCCAGCTCCTCACCTGTGGGACCTTCTACTGCCATTGATGCATCCTCATGGAATGATGTGACTAGTAAGCTTAATATGATGAGTAGCCCTGCCCCACAGACTACCGGCGTCGGGAAGATGAAGCCGGAAGACGCGTTGGAAGAGGACGGCAGTTTGCACATGTTCTGGATCGACTACACCGAGATCAATGGTAGCCTGTGCTTGTTCGGCAAGGTAAAAGACAAGAAATCAGGCAACTATGCGAGTTGCTTTATGAAGGTCGACAACGTTCTCCGAAAGCTATACTTCCTTCCCCGACAACACCGACACATCAGGGGAAATATCACCGACGAAGAAGTTGAGCTGAGTGATGTTTCTGACGAAGTGGATTCAATCATGAGCAAACACCGTGTGAACCTGTACAAGATCAAACCATGCAGTAGAAAGTATGCGTTCGAGCTGGCCGACATACCCAAGGAAGCAGACTACCTCAAGTTACTATACGGGTATGACAAGATGCCTCTTTCCACCGACTTGACCGGAGAGACTTTCTCGCATGTCTTTGGAACTAACACCTCGCTCTTTGAGCAGTTCGTTCTCTGGAAGAACATCATGGGTCCTTGCTGGCTTAAAATTGACGCGCCGGACTTCAATGCCATCCACAACGCCTCTTGGTGTAAACTCGAGCTTCAGGTCGCGAAGCCTAACAATATTTCGGTACTGAGCAACTCGGACAATCTAGATGCTCCCCCAATGACGCTCATGAGTCTTTCGCTCCGTACCACTTTTAATGCGAAGGACAACAAGCAGGAGATTCTAATGGCTAGCGCCATGATCTACGACAACTTCTCATTGACCGACACGACGCCAGTCGATGAGATGCAATGCAAGAGCTTCACCATCATGAGACCGAATGGCGCTGCATTCCCAACAGGTTTTCAGGCTGAGGTTGAGAAGGTCAAGGGCAACTTCATGCTGAAAAAGACAGAACAGGAGCTCCTCAGCTTGTTGATGGCGATGTTTCAGCGCCACGATCCAGATGTGCTCATCGGCCACCGCCTGGACGATGTAGACTACAGCGTCCTACTTAACCGTCTGCGCGAGAAAAAGACGCCTGGATGGCATCGTATCGGACGCCTCAAGCGGAGTGACTGGCCTAAGAGCATGGGCAAGGGCGGTGGCAGCTTCTTTACCGAGAAACAATTGGCTTCTGGCCGCTTGCTCTGCGACTTGGCAAATGACCTTGGTAAATCCCTTATGACGAAATGTCAGTCATGGAGCTTAGAGGAAATGTGTCAGCTTGTTCTTAACAAGCGACGCGAGGAGCTCGATAATGAGGCTGCGTTGAAGACCTGGGCAACGACGAAGGAAGGGCTATTGAACTACGTCAAACACTGCCAAGCAGATGCGTACTTCATTGCTGCCATCTCTATGAAGGTGCAAATGCTGCCCCTGACCAAGGTCCTGACGAATCTTGCCGGCAACTCCTGGGCTCGAACACTGAGCGGCACACGTGCCGAGCGGAACGAATACATTCTGCTCCACGAGTTTCACAAAAACAAGTATATCTGCCCAGACAAACAGTGGGGCAAGAGTAAAATCAAGGTCGAGGACGAAGCAGGCGATGGTGAAGAAGGCGCAGACACGAAGAAGAAAGATAAGTTCAAAGGTGGTCTCGTCTTTGAACCCGAAAAGGGTTTGTATGACAAGTTCATCCTGGTAATGGACTTTAACTCCCTTTACCCTAGTATCATCCAGGAGTTTAATATCTGCTTCACTACAGTCGAGCGATCTGATATATCCGAGGATGATGAGAAAGTGCCTGAAATCCCAGACGCAAATCAAGACCAGGGTATCTTACCTCGTCTTATCGCTACGCTCGTCTCTCGCCGTCGAGAAGTCAAAAAACTCATGAAAGCCAAAGATGCCACTCCAGACGAACTGGCCACCTGGGATATCAAGCAACTCGCCTTGAAACTTACCGCCAACTCCATGTACGGCTGTTTAGGATATACAAAATCACGTTTCTACGCTCGACCACTTGCTATGCTTACTACATATAAGGGTCGAGAGATTCTCCGTAAGACGAAGGATATGGCTGAGGAGAAGGCATTACGTGTCATCTACGGTGACACTGACTCCGTCATGATCAATACAAACGTGGACAATATTCAAGAAGCGCTCAAGCTGGGAAATGAGTTCAAAAAGGAGGTTAATGACAGCTACAGGCTCTTGGAGATCGACATTGATAATGTCTTCCGCCGAATTTTACTACATGCGAAAAAGAAATATGCTGCCATTAACATGGTGCCCGTTGATGGAAAATATATCGAGAAGCTTGAAGTCAAGGGTTTGGATATGAGGCGCAGAGAATACTGTGCGCTTTCCAAGGAGACATCAACGTACGTTTCTTCCTCTCCTATCACATTCGAACGTTATTAATATAAAGACAGCGAACTCCTGAACTTCCTGCTTAGCGGTGAAGATCCTGAAACCGTCGTCGAGAACATTCACAATCACCTCCGCGAACTGGGTAAGAAGATGCGCGAAAACACAATCCCAACTCGCAAATATACGATATACACACAACTCGGCAAGAACCCTAATGAGTACCCTAACGGAAATTCCATGCCGTCTGTTCAGGTCGCTTTACGTCTCCAGGCGAAGGGCAAGCATGTTAAAGCCAAAGACGTCATGAGCTTTATCATCACGGGCGACTCTTCCGGATCGGCTGAAAATGCAGCGAAGAACGCGTATCCTGTTGACGAAGTGTTGAAGGCCGACAGTGGGCTGAAGCCAGATGTGGAGTACTATTTACACAAGCAGATTCTACCACCAGTTGAGAGGCTTTGCGCCCCTATCAGTGGTACAAATATTACTCTCCTCGCCGCCTGTCTTGGCCTCGACACATCAAAATATCGCGTCAGCACAGTCTCTGGTGGTGCACAACAAGAGACAGAGATCCACCCACTAGAATCGCAGATTCCAGACTCTGTACGTTTCCAAGCGTGTACACCACTATGGCTCCGCTGTCGCTCTTGCACCACCACCTTTCCTTTCCAGGGTTTTTCATCGACTTCTCCAACATCTTTCGCGACCCAAACTATCTCGCACGACGGCATCAAATGTCCGAATGAAGGGTGTGGGAAGATACTCCAGACCATAAGCGTTGTAGCACAGGTGGAGTCCGCAATTCGCCAATTTCTTGCTTCCTACTATGCTGGCCACCTCTTCTGCGACGACCCGCAATGTGGAAATCGCACGCGAAGCATATCCGTCTATGGACATAGGTGTCTTGGTCCCAAGGGGCTTGCGAAAGATTGTCTAGGCAAGATGACCTATGAGATCAAAGATAGGGATGTGTGGAACCAGCTCTTGTACTTCCAGTCCCTCTTTGACGTCGACAGGGTCGCCAAGGGAGAGCCCGGAATGAAGGTAGAAGAGAGTGCAGAGAAGCTGAGGGTGTTGGCGCAGATCAACAGGCAGAGGTTTGATACGCTAAAGGGAGTCGTAGAGAAGTGGTTGGAGAGAAATGGACGGCAATGGGTGCAGATGGATAGCCTGTTTAGCTTTGCGCTGAAGCGGTAGGAGTTCATGTTTGGAAATAAAGGGGGAATGGCAGGATTTGGATACTGGTGAGCGGGCGTTCATAAGCATCTTGAAGCAAAGGTCAATTATTTTCACGTCATGATGGTGTACGGTATATAATGTCTCCTCAAATACACCCTTTCATTATAATATTAAGCTTTGCTGCCACCTATTACATCCTCCTCTTTTTGATATAGGAATAAAATATCATTGCCTGGGTATACATGTTGCTGGTATTGACAGAATACTAAAAACAGGATGTAAGGAAAACATTCAGTATGTCTACAGTTACCGCCCGCTGCACTCGTGTCCCGAAACCGAAAGCCTACGTACTAGCGATGCCATCAGGGACATGAGCTTTTTGGCCATCGATGTTCCTGCGGTCTTTCACGCCTCTGCGACAGGCCTCGTGGAAGATGGCTATGAAGCGGTGGATATCGTGGAAGGAGTTGTACAACGGAGCTGGCGCAACTCGTAGAACATCTGGTTTGCGCTCGTCGACTACAACGCCACGATCTTCAATGTATTGTTGAACAGAATCCAGTAGACCAGGACGGAGGAGCACACTGAGCTGCGCGCCACGCTCTGCCGGGTTCGATGGCGTAATGATTGTATAAGGTGGTTCTCCGCCCTCATACTGCAGCAGACGTGCTTCTAGATATGCCGTCAATCGCAGACTTCGTTGACGCAACGCTTGCATGGTTGTGAGCGCAAAGATATCTAAACTTGCCATGACGGATGTCATATCCAATGCACTCGGGTTACTGAGCTGGAAGCCGCTAGCTCCAGGAATCGGGATAAACTTGTTCTCCATACGGAACCGGCTGCTCTTGTCGCTTCCCCACCAGCCGCTTAACCGTGGTCGGTATGTGATCTGTGAGTCATTGTGGTGCCTCGAATCGCAGATTGCTGTATCATTCATGCCATTGACGCTTTGAAAATCATCCGCTTTGGCCGCCGATACTTGCTCAACTTTGCCATGTCTGTCGTGTACGAAGAGCCCACCAATGACTCCCGGTCCACCATTCATATACTTGTAGTTACACCAAGCCGCAAAATCGACATTCCAGTCGTGAAGTTTCAACGGCACATTACCCGCAGCATGCGCCAGATCCCATCCCACTGTTATATCCAGCGACTGACAATGCCGTGTGATGAGCTCAATATCGAAGAATTGACCCGAGTAGAACTGTATGCCTGGTAGTAGGACAAGGGCGGTCGTTGCAGCATGTGTAGATATTACGGAGAGTATGTGTTCGTTTGATAGATATGGTGAAGAGGCCGAGGGAGGATCGATGGTTATTAGTGCGGAGGGCTCGAGGTTATGGTGGGCGATCTGTGAGAGGACTGCATACTGAGCGAGGATTAGTCACTGAGAATAGTACACGGTGGTGAGAAGCGGCCTACATGATCGCTGGGGAACGCCTTCCCTTCGATGATAATTTTCCATCTATCTTTCGTTGGTCTGTAGAAGCTCGACATCAGAAGATGGAGGTTCGCTGTCAACGTTTCCATGGCCACAACCTCACTTGGTAGTGCCCCAACAATCTTTGCAGTCTGCTCTTTGATTGCTTCATCGATGTGTAGCCAGGGTGGTAAACCGCCATCATAGTCGGTGAAGTGTCCAAAGACGCCTTTCGAGGCCCATGTATCCAAGTACCGATTCACGTACTCTTTTGTTCTTCGGGGTTGCAGTCCGAGAGAATTGCCACAGAAATATATTGACTCTTCATTGTCGTCTTCCGTAGCGGTCGGCCGTTCTGAGCTTGTGTGAAACCCAAACTTTTTGTTTCTCAGATCGCCTTTCGTAGGTATCACAAATTCGTTCCTTAATTTGCTCAATTCGTCTTTATCATCCTCTTGCTTTGCAAAAGCCTCGGAACGTAGCTCCGAAACATCAATTCCGAGATAAGCATTCTGAGACTTCGGCATATTAGAAACAATGAACGAGTGAAAGCCTGTTTGGACAGAATTGAAGGAGAGATTGACAAGCTAGGGTTGCAGCCGCAGGGAAGAGCTTGTTGAAGCATGCGTCTTTAAGGCACAAGTTGAATGCCTGTCTACAAGTGGGCAAGGCGTGGGGCTCGACCCGCGGCTCGTACGATAGCGGCGGGGTTTTGTGTCTGACTAAGCGGCCTGGAACTTTTGTCCGATGGGAGGCTGTGATTGGTGCACGCTGCTCGTGCCATTCTGCTTATGACCTCAGACCTCTAAATGTTTATACCTCGAATGTCGCCATCCATCTGCCATTCGCAATGACGGCGTCTCCATTCACAATGTGTGCGTCCTGTTTACGCACAGCAACGCGAGCAGCAACAAGGCCAGGTACCAAGACTGCGATTACGACTCATCAGTCGTCACGAACATATATCAAAGCAGCCGTCGCCTCACCACTCCCGTTATTCCTCGATTTCCTTGCGCCATCTGCTTTACGAGAAGCATCAAGGCCCTTATCTGCCTTCAAGCCTCGCACATCAAACACAGCATGGATGAACATTGCCCCCCGAAGAACGTTCGCCACGTCGTCCGACCTTTCCGCTGCGAAGCCCGCGCAAGCAATCCAAAACCCACGCACCGATGATTCCGGAAACCCTATGCTCATATCCATATCTCCACGCGCATCGAACCGCCTGCACAAAATATCTACTGCAGACCAAAACCCAAACCTAGCGTTGCGAGTCAGCGTCGAGAGTGGAGGCTGTCACGGCTTCCAGTATTTAATGGACCTCACCGATCTGTCAAAGTCTCCAGCCACTGAAGAAGATACAATATTCGAGGGTGAGAAGGGAGAAAAAGTCGTCATTGATGAGCCGAGCCTGGAGTTATTGAATGGGAGTACGGTAGACTATACCATGGAGCTGATAGGAAGTCAGTTTAAAGTTACGGGCATACCAGGGGCAACAAGTAGTTGTGGGTGTGGAACGAGTTTTGATATCAAATTATAGAATTCATGATGTGGCGAGATCAATCTCTATATCATCACCGATGCATTATGTACAGATTGCGATCATCAAGACATCGGGGTTATTCTATTCTCATTATTCTATGTAATCTAGTATGACTATGGGAGAGTTCGCGCTTACCAGATGGTAAAGCACTACAACGTTAGGTACAGCGGCTAAGTGCTATTTTGGGCGGCTTGTTGGTCTCTCCACGAACAATCGCTCTCTCACTCACTCTACGTGTGTTATACTACCCATTGATACTACCCATGTTTGCACCCGTTCATCATCTGGTAAGGCTATGAATACGTTCGGAAGAGTCAGTTATGTTCGAACCTATATTGTGATATGAAAGAATTCTCTATTTCTTTAGTTTCTCAATGTTCCGTGGGAACTATTCAAATGTTTCGACTTGTACCCTCGCTAACTCTGCCTCTAAAAGCCTGAATTTGGTTTGAATACTGAAAGGCCCGCTCTAGCAACCGAGTTTGAGTCCGCCTGATACCCACCTGGAAGGCTCGATGTCGGTGGCATCCACTATGAGGATTCATTTCCACTGTCATTAGAAGAACCAATATTCGGAATATGCTGAGATGAATAGGCACAATAATCCTCAGTTGACACAGAATGCATGGGATCAGGGGGACCTGTGGCCGCGGAGAGAGTAGACGTGCTGTGGCTAGCCACCCATCGAAGCAACGCCACTCAAGCTTTAGGAGAGCTAGGTACCGTAGCCTTGGAGACCAACAAGCGCTTAGGTGTTTTCACCAAACAAAAGGGGTCGCTCAATCCATATTCTCCTCTTCACCAAGATACATATATCTGGCTGCTCACGTTGACGAACTCACGTCTATGGAGATAGGCATCAAGTGAGGAAGGATATTCTACGAATAAACCCTTGCGCAGGGCTGTGTCATCCTGGCAGCAAATCATGGGAATGGACGAGGGTGCTCCATGGCATCATAACCATGCTGTTACACAACAAGAAGCCACACTGGACGCCACAGAGACTATCTTTACAACGTGCGCAAGGCTGTAATACGGCTTGCGACGGGGTCTACAATTGGGCTGTCTTTTCTCACAATTAAACTTTACTTGCAAGATACCTGGTGGGCTCACATCCTTCGAGCTTTCGTCCGGTTTTAATCTTCGCCGCTATCGGTGACCGATACAATACTGGCGGTGGCAGTGAAGATGTTCCCGTGCACTTATCAAAACTTTTGACTTTTGGGCGCAAGGGAGTAAGACGGCCAATGATCACTGACCCAAAGATCCCGACAACGTCATATGCCGCGGTTAAGGCTAATAATCCATCAAGCCTCAAGAGATGGGAATTGTCAATGGTTACGTGATAAAGCTTGCGAAGAGTTCAGTGACACTCGCAATCAAAAACACGTGCACGTATTTACAAAAGGGATTGGAGTACGGATTAGCCGCTATCCACATTTGAGCAAATTGCATAGTGGCGTGCAACTGGGTCAATGGCACACATGGCTGATGTGAGAATTTCTGTCTGGCTCATCAATGTCCATAATCGGCAACGCGTGAGGCATCCAACCTTATTTCATTGCACGGAATAACTGGGGCATGGGATAGAGCGAATTTGCGCGACAAGAAATGGCGTGACGCCTGGATGCCTGGTGGAAAATACGGCTGCAAACTTCCGGAAGACCGGAGTACTGCTCTACGAGAATATCTCAACACACTTACCATTCCGATTTTCCATGGTCGGGTTTTCTTTGATTCAGCCAAATGGTCGCTGTGCCCATTGTATTGGGAACATATGTGCGCTGATCATGCCTAGACCCACTGATCGATGTTCGACGTGCGAAGCTTCGGTTCTTGACCGCAAAAGCATTTGAAAGCGGCACGGTTTCCTGCATGGCATTCTCTCGGCAAAGGATCTGGGTGTCGTCCTGCCAAGCAGAGTAAAATGAGCACGCCGGCGCAGATACCTAAAAGCTTAAATTATTGGAACAGAAAATCGTAGTCCATGTTACCAAGGCACTGAAAAAACGAGCTGTTTCAAAGGATAATGAAAGAGCATGTTTCTATTCATCGTTGTTTTTCCATTGATAGGAACAAGGCCGCATGACAACCGTTGTCCATTGACAGATCTGCAATCCGCGGACCCGGGTCGTGAGTGGAATGCCGAACACGCCGTGACAAGGATAAGCGTTAATTTTAGCAATTCGGGCCCAACCGAAAGAGCGACCAGCACTGCATGGGTTAGATCTAGAACGCCAGTCCAGCCTTACACACACTTCGCGCACACTTCGTCAGTCTTACGGACGCCCCGAACTGAAGCTTTGGGCTATCGAGAAAACAGTGTTTCCTTAAAAGATCAAGAGTTTCCAAGCTCTCTTGACGCACTGCCCAGCATCATCGTGTTTTGCCTCGGTGTTGGACGTCGCAAAACGTCGCGGAATGATGACAGATTTGATACTCAAGATCGATCTGCCGTACTCCAGTCGTGTCAGTCTGAACCGTTATCCTGTCACGTCTCACGGCTTAATCGCCTATTTCTGCGCTAAGCGCTGAGCTGCAAGGGACACGCCTCGAGCAAAATGCGAGAGCTGGAGATTCGATACCGCCACCACGCCTCTTTGCCTGTTTCCAGCTAGCGTACCACTTCCATTCCCTTGGCTGTCTATGTGCCTCTAAGACCTGACTGGGTAGTTCATGATGGCCATCTCCCGCTCCTCGTGTGAATGCTGACCCGGCTTGACTCGATGGGACAATGCCCAGCTTGTTGGCTCACGGAGGTTATAGTGTTTGTGAAAGCCACCGGCTGAGAATTCTCAAAGCGCGGCAGGATCTAGACTGGCTTTGGGAATAGGCACTCTCGCTTGTGGAAGTCCACGATGGTATGTTGGCCGTATAAGGGGCGGTGTCCGCTGTTTTAGGTGGTGCGTTGTGACTGTATTTTCAAATCTCCATCATCTTACTGAGAGTCTTTCGTTGCCTTACATTCGTTCCGAATCAACATATCGCACCGTTTACTACCCACTATTTCTGCCGCTATCTCTTTACGAACACGATCATCGCTCACACCAGACCCAATCATATTCGTCGCCGCGACCCGGCGCCATACTGTCACACATCAACCAGAATGACTGCAAAGATCGGCGGTCTCTCCGCAAGTGTTATCGCTGGCATCGCAGCCGGCGGAATTTTCGGCTTATTGGCCATCATCATCATCGTTGCTGTCATCTTGGACCTGCCAAAGCGCATGAAGCGAAAACAAAACACTGGAATCATGGAGGCGTCAGGGAAGAAAAGTCCAGATATCACTGAGGTGGAGAAGGGCAGTGTGGATGTCTCGACGACTGAAGTATCATCCACAAGCTACTCGAGCATGCAGCCCACTCGACCGGCTTCTCCAGAGTGTCTCTGTCAACATCCTGTCGTGTCTCCGAATCCACCACGGATTTGAAAGCCGACATCGTCGCTGGTATCGAGAGTCCCGGACATTATGTGAACTCCATGGACCAAGCGCCATAAATCGCTGTATCATCCATGACGGTAACACTTAGAGCAAGACAATGGCTATGGGAACATCTTCACTTCGGTGTTATCGGTCTTCAAATCCAAGCTCTTTCCTATGCGATATTCGTCCGGCGTTAGGATCCTGCAGGTCAGCTTCATTCAGGTGCTTAATACCCTCTTGTTATTTCGATATTGGAGCGTTCAAAAAGACTTATGGAACAAAGGCAATATTGCAAGTGGGACGTGGGTGGAGGCGCCAAGGATTGCCTCGGAAAAGAAGGAATTATCGCGCCTACTATTCGATATCTGTTGGGTACCTGCATATAAAAATGGGCTCCCACACTCATTTGAGTGATCATCCCTGTGGTTCGGCACAATGCTTTGTCCGTATCGCGAGCGATACCTCCGAAATCTCGCTCGCTCGCTCGCGCGGAGTTCCGACCGATTGCCTTCAATCATACAATCTGTCAGCAATATCGCTGATGGAGCGAGGTCTCGAAGCATTACAACATATGTACCTTGGCGATCAGCAAAAATTACATTAGCTGTCAGACTGTGTTGCCACCTGCTTTGCTGATTCGTTGGGTTTGGAAGATATACCACATAGTTGGTAGTCACCGCCTTAGTCATAAGCACTAGCATAGCTATGTGCACATCATCCACTATTGTGACTTCACATGCGAGTTCCTCATTAGCCATTTGCAGTTTCATCAACGAATACCAAGGGTAGGCTGTGTGACTTGCAGGGTAAGATTTTCATGCTGTTCTAGCTCGCGCTTTGGTACAAGGAAGATAAACAAGTATAAAATGTCGGAGGGAGACTGTTCGAGGAAAGTTAGCATATCTCAGATCTTCATTGAACACAATTATATCTCCTCTTCCAGTTTTCTACATTCTCCTCCACATCCAACGAAACGATTCCGATATGACAGACTTCAAACCCTACAGCGAGCACACAGAGCTCCATGCTAAAGCACCCTATCGCTCCTCCATGCTCACTTATCCTGGCAATCTTCAAAAAGCCCTCGCAGACGCCCAAGCGGACGCAAGTAAAACACTCATGGGCATCGCGCACGGCATCCCCAGTACTTTCGTTACCAAGCTCATTGCTTCAACAAAACCGGACTTTATCTGGATAGATGTGGAGCATGGCATGTTCAACCGTCTTGAGTTGCACGAGTAAGCTAGTAATCCACCTACCCAAATGGGTAGATATATGTATGCAAGCCATGCTAACACATATAAGCGCTATCCACGCCGCTCAGCACCACTCAGAAGGGAAATCGTTGGTGGTTGTCCGTGTGCCCAAGCATGATGAGCTCAGCCTCACCACGGCGCTCGATGCTGGCGCAGCTGGTATTGTTATCCCCCACTGCGAGAGTGCACAGGAGGTCAAGGACTTCATCAAGGGGATGTACTATGGCCCTATCGGCCACCGTTCATTCAGTCCATGGACCTTCACTCCCGGACTTACAACTTCGCTGTATCCCAACGACCCCTACAACGTCGCAACTTCAAATAACCACATCTGTATCATCCCGCAAATCGAGTCGATGAAGGGCGTTGCCAACATCGAGGAGATTGCTGCCATTCCAGGTGTACATGCGCTGATGTTTGGACCTGGTGACTACATGATAGATGCTGGTCTTGATATCAACAAGGTCCTCAGTGGTGAACCAGAGCCCGAGTTCTTGGAGGCAATGGGAAAGTTCAATGCTGCGGCAGCGAAGAATAATCTGCCCATCTTCGGTGGTGCTTTAAGCCTGGATATGATTCCCATGTTAATTCAGACGGGTTCGCGAGCTATAGCTGTGCAGTTTGATGTATGGGGTTTTGCGCGGCTGATGCATAGCTCACTGGAGACCGCACGAGAGCATGCGAAGCAGTTCGAGGGAGTTGCCAATGGAACTGCCAATGGGGTTCCCAACGGCAAGCCCAAGCCTGAGTAAGACCAATGTTGAGCGTTTACGACTAGTTACATCTTTCCAATAGCGACGCAATAAACCATCCATGGCTCCAACCAGTATTAACTTGCACTTTAATTCTGCGATGCTACTCAAGGCCCCCGAGGCTGTTCGCTTCCTCTGACTCTAGCAGACACAGCGAATGTTATACTGTGGACTCTCTTCTCTATTGATCTTTACAGGATACCTGGCCAATAAGCTCCCATTGCTGATCCTAAGCACCTCAGGAACAGTTTCGATTGCTCGATTGGCAAGGCTGTTACGAAAGCATCACTTGGAACACCGAATAATGCCAATTAGTGAAGTGGCCGTTGCAAACGCCTAGAAGCATACTTCAATCATGATAGAAGCTCTGGTGTTTGCGTCCATCGTGAATTCTACCATTCTTCATCTTATCTGAAGCCGTAAGAATTATCGAGGATGATCGGAAATTAAATCCCTCTATTCCATTTGTGCTCACATATCTCAGATCCGCTTAGCTCGTCCTCACATTCAGCATGAGTTTGCGAAGACTTTCATATTTGAGCTCAAAGCCGAACTGGACGATCAAACCCATAGACACGAGCTAGAAGTAGGGAACTTGACTTGTTAAGAAGGCGGCAAAATAGCCTCATGCGAACAGTGAGTACGCATGAGCGTCAAGAGCTACCGCCGGTAAACATAGTAGAGATTCCAGAAGATGCGTTTGCTCCACGGACTGGCAGTCGTTCCCTGGAAGATTGAGCTTCGATTTGGATGGGATCATGTCAGCCTCTACTAATCATAGCTCGGGTGCGAAAGCTAGGAGCAATCAAGCAGCGAGGCGCATGGAGGAGCAGAATGGTCAAAATTTCAAAAGCAATGTATCGCTTACTCTTAAGGCAACAGCTATCCAGAACGTTGCAAGAACAGGGAAATTGTGAAGTCAAAGCTAGAAGATGTTACCGTGTCTGCCGTGCGAGCGACACGCTAGCAAGCTTAGCGTGAGTCGCGCACGTGCTCCCAGCCTCACGAATACCAACCACCAGATTTCCAGCCATCAACAAATTACGCACCACATTTTGCCATCATGGGTTTTTTAAACGCAAAACTGCATCTTGCACCTACCACTGTTTTCAGTCAGTCCTGGTCAACGATCCACGACTCGTATTCATCACATTCTTTCCGAACTCGAGAGACCGAGCCTCAAGCCACTGAACCTGCTAGAACATTTCAATATGCTTCTTAACACTCAAATCCTCACACTGGCCTCCCTCTTCTCCACACTAATCAGTTCGCGACCTCTTGATGCATCCAGGCCTCGTGACGTTGTTCCACGATCACGAAGTTATGCAATCATCAATGTTGACGGCGGAACATCAACCGAAGAGTCTTCCCAAACAACAACCGCAGTCAAAGAAACAAAGACCATTCAGATCGTCAATCCTGGGCCAACTGTTACACAAGAAGTCACATCCGTTGTTGTTCAACCTGCCCCAGTACCCACGCCCACCAAGTCAAGTTCCAAAGCCACGAGTAGTCCAACAAGATCAACATCTTCGTGTGCTTCAGCGTCAGCACCACCATCATTATCGACTTCGACCTCAGCTCCAACTTCGACTCAGACACCTACAATCTCGATTTCGGCATCAAGTAGCTTCTCAGGGCCAATGGAGACTTTGAAGCCGATCTTTGTCACGGTCACCGTCTCAGCCGATAGTGGACCTACGGAGTACTATGATGACGGGATGTGGCACACACTCTATCGCATCAAGACCTTTGAAGCCGCTGTTGCAACTTCGACTCTCTCGACTTCATGGGCGCCATCTTCGACTGCACCGACTTCAACCATACTACCGGTTTTAGAGACTCCAAAACTATCTTACAACCAAACGACTACTTGAAGCGCTTCGGAAGACTTGGTTAGCAGCCTGATTGCTCGATTTCTTGGATATAATTTGTGTGGCCCGGATCACGCGGCGCCCTTTGTTTTATCTGCAGTTGGGTACATGGGCTACATGATGCACGAGTAATGGACAAACGGAAACATGAACAATGGCAATGGGCATGCATTGGGACGGGCGTTGAGAATTACAGGAATTAATAGATGCAAATTTTAGGAAAAAGAATTGTATGATAGATAGACAATATACTTACCAAAGATCCAAAATATTGTTTTCCGTCGAAGTGAAGTTTCAATGATGACGCAGCTCGAAGGGGAAGCTCATCCTTGCATCTCGCCAAGCGACGGCCGTTGACATGCCGCCCATCGCAGCGATGCCTGTTCCTCCACCAGCTCTCCACACCCCGGAATCTCCGCCTTCTTACACACAATGGCGTCGCCGCCCCCCGTAGAAGACCAAGCTCGTCTGCTCGAAGATGCCCTCGGCGTGGTGCGCCAGCAGACGATGCTCATGCGGCGGTGTCTCGAGACGCCTGGCAAGTTGATGGATGCGCTCAAGTGCAGGTAAGAGCTCTGATCTCCTTGTGCCGATGCCCTGAACTTTCGCCGAGATACTAACTGAACTTTCGCAGCTCTACACTCGTCTCGGAGCTGCGGACAAGCAGCCTCGGCCCCAAACAATACTATGAGCTTTACATGGCCGTCTTCGACGCCCTCCGCCATCTCGCCGTCTACCTGCGTGAAAACCACCCCGTCAACCACCTCGCCGATTTGTATGAGCTGGTCCAGTATGCCGGAAACATCATTCCGCGCCTGTATCTTATGGTCACCGTTGGCACCGTGTACATGGCGATTGAGGATGCGCCGGTCAAGGAGATCATGAAAGATATGATGGAGATGAGTCGCGGAGTGCAACATCCCATTCGTGGTTTGTTTCTGCGTTACTATCTTGCTGGCCAGGCACGCGATTGTCTTCCATCCGGCGACGGTGATGGGCCTGAAGGCAACCTGCAAGACTCCATTAGCTTCATTTTAACGAATTTCGTGGAGATGAACAAGCTATGGGTAAGGCTGCAGCATCAAGGACACTCGCGAGAGCGCGAGCAGCGCACCAAGGAGCGACAGGAGCTGCAGCTTCTCGTAGGCAGCAACCTGGTTAGGCTTAGCCAGCTTGTGGATTTAGAGAACTACAAGAAGATTTTGGACCCGCTGTTGGAGCAGATCGTGCAGTGCCGGGATGTTCTGGCGCAAGAGTATCTCCTGGAGGGTATGTCGACATTCGTGGGTTGGAGGATCGAGCTAACGTGCGGTAGTTGTGACCCAGGTTTTCCCCGACGAATTCCATCTACACACCCTTGATCAATTTCTATCCGCTGTCGCACGCTTAAACCCACACGTTAACGTCAAAGCGATCGTTGTGGGCCTTATGGATCGATTATCGTCATACGCGCAAAGAGAGGCCGAGACCGAAAGCCCCGAGCAGCGAAAGAAGACCGAGGAAGATTCGATAGCACAGCTTCTGGAAAACTTGCGAATAGCAAAAGAGAAGAAAGCAGCCGAGCCAGAACCGGCACCAGCGCAGCAAAACGGAGACGCCTCAGAGACAGAAGTTCGCACAGAGGAAGACTCAGCAGCTTCTTCCACGACAGCTGTATCAATTGCAGATACTGCAGATACAGAGGAGGCGATAGAGACCGATGGCGCGACAGAGAAAAGACGCGGCATACCGAACAATGTTAAGCTCTTCGAGATCTTCCACGAACAGGTGCAAACCCTAGTCAAAATGCAGCGGTTGCCGATACAAGATACAATTGGGCTGCTAGTATCGCTTGCTAACCTGGCATTGTGAGTTATCACATGTTGGATGAAGAATGATGAACTAATCCTGCTAGAAATATCTATCCCGAACGGCTTGACTACATTGATCAAGTCCTAACATTCGCAAATCAGAAAGTCGCCGAGTATCAAAACAGCGCTGATCTCCATTCCCAAGCAACCCAAAGCCAGATTCTTAGTCTTCTCCTCTCGCCTATCAAAACATATGTTTCCCTTTTCACTGCTCTTGCGTTACCAAATTTCATACCTCTATTACATTCCCAGCCATATCCGACTAGACGAGCTGTAGCTGGCGAAGTTGCAAGGAGCTTGATGCGGAACCAGACCAATATCGCGTCTGTCGAAAACCTCGAGAGTGTGTTAGAGATCCTCAAAGTCCTTATCCGTGAGGGCATTCAACAAGCGACAGGGTATCCTGGTGGACCCATTCAAAGACGAGCCCAGGAGACCGAGGAAACAATAGAAGAGCAGGGCTGGCTGGCACGGATAGTGCACCTCATACGGGGCAAGGACAATGATACACAGTTCAAGGTGGGTATTCCAATCCGGACTGAACGTACAGAAGACTAACAGACTGTGTAGCTCCTCCAAGCCACTCGAAAATCTTTCGCAGAAGGCAACGAGCGCGTCAAATACACCTCACCCGCCATAATCACAGCTTCCCTTAAGCTCGCACGAAATTACAAGAAACGTGAACATTTTGAAGATAACTGGCAATCGCAATCCTCCGCCCTGTACAAATTCATGCATAGCACCCTCTCCACCCTCTACACCCGCGTCACCGGCTCTGCAGACCTCTCTCTCCGTCTCTTCATCGCCTGCGGTCAAGTCGCTGATCAGAACGGCTTCGAAGAAGTAGCTTACGAGTACTTTGCGCAGGCTTTCACAATTTACGAGGAGGCTATTAGTGACTCGAGAGCGCAGTTTCAGGCTGTGTGTGTCATTGCGAGCGGACTGCACACGACAAGGAACTTTGGTAAAGAGAATTACGACACACTAATTACCAAATGTGCTTTGCATGGCAGCAAATTGCTTAAGAAGCCAGACCAATGTCGTGCGGTGTATCTTGCAAGTCATCTCTGGTGGGCAACGGAAATCCGGGCGTTGGGCGATGAGGATCCGAAGACTGTGAGTGTTCCGATATCAGCCTGATAGTATTGTAACTGACCTAAAAAGCTTTATCGCGACGGCAAGCGAGTACTTGAATGTTTGCAACGTGCGCTTCGAGTCGCTGACGCGTGCATGGACGCTGCAGTATCGGTTGAACTGTTCGTTGAAATATTGAACAGATATGTATACTACTTTGATCAAGAGAATGATGCTGTAGGTTTTGCACGAATAAGTTGCACAATAGCGAGCGCTAACCACACTAAGGTTACGACCAAATATCTCAATGGCCTCATAGAGCTCATTCATTCAAACTTACAATCTAATGAGAACGCATCAAGCCTTGAGAACCCAAGGAAACACTTCCAGCGCACACTTGACTATATCGCGAGTCGAGAGTATGAGGGCGTAGTTACAGCAGCGAAATGAGATGGTGACCAGAGTAATGGGTGGTGAGGCTGGCTGGGGATCTTGACCTGGGAACTCTTTGTACGATTACACCGACAAGGACTTCTGTTGGCATAGGCGATTTTTGTTCGCTGGATCACCAAGTATATAGCTTTCGGAGAATACGATGATGAGGATCACAACTTCGAGTACAGCAGTTCAGAGACGGGGAACTGATGGAATAAAGTCGTCGCTGTGTCCCGTCCTGTCACCAGAAGACAGCTTCCTTCGCAATAGCCAAGACCATGTCTGTCTACGCCAGTCTCAGCACGTACTTAATAAAATCTTTCCAACATATTGCTTGTCTTCAGCCCCCAAACGCCATACCACTTGCCGCATGGTTTTATTCTAAGAAGCTTTACTCAAAAGCTCACTTCGTCAAGGAGGTGGTCGTAGGCAATCCCACCACACCAAAAGCTTAACTCAGCACTAGGAGGTTGAGCCCGCCACTACTTAGCTAACCCAACCACTATATAATCCAATCTTTTCTTCATATTTCTTTCTTCCTAGATAAGTTTTGAACCCTTTTAATATAACTCATGATAATGCTTATGTTTTGATAGATTTACCAAGTAAGCTCAGCAGAAGAAGTGGCAGCAGAAGCTAACTTAAAAGCATTGAACTGAGCAATAAGATAGCCACACAAATTATTAGATAACCCTACCACCAAAGAACCCCACCAGCACGCTTTCGCCATTGACATTCTCATCACGGGTCAAGCGTTTGGAGTGGTTGACTTAAGTGTATCCACGCTCAGGAGTACGAGTCGTCTCTCCGAGAGCCTTCATTTTCATATAGCATCACCAGACATAACATGAAAGTCGCGTTATTCTGGATACTGAGAGGTTCTCTTTGTATACTCCTCTATGCGGACGTCGTCAGGCATCTCGATCTAATCATTTACGGCCGAATCGACACGTAAGTTTCAATTTTTTGTACACGAGAAGTTACTATGAGCCCGCGGTCAGGTCAGGTTATTATGTCATGAAGTCAGCATGAGTTTTGACATTCGAAATGTAGTATCCAACAGGCGCGAGGTTACTAACGATGGAAAGTCAAGGAATACCGGATCAAGTAATATGGAATTGGGCTCAGCTTCCAGACCTTATATTGGAATCGTAGTTGAACATGCTTTCCTGGAAATTATCTGGTTTCACATAACATGGATGCCCTTTGTAAAAGCCTGGTCACACTGTAACGCTACTCACCACTATCACGCGTGGAGAAGTGGCCTAAATGCGATATAGCTAGTGAATCGTGCTTATTTTAAGACTAGTGCTTGAAAGTGTCTTTAAATCGAATGCTCAATTATCTAAGACTACCGAGCGTGTTGTGGATGGAAAAAATCCGTGCTGTCACTGATATGGGAAGACTTTGAGATCAAGGATTAAGGAGTGGGAATGAATTCGAGTTTTACACAATCCGGCGCCCTACTTGGTGAAACATCACTCATATAATGTCCAATCTACAACCCATACCAGCTTAGCCAAGGCTCAGAGGCGGAGATTTGTAGAATTGACTACGGTCGTGAACGTCAAAATCCAGACCCGCACAACCCATTTCAACCATCTTCTTATCGAAGTTCTGGTGAGTATATTCGATGAACATGTCAATTCCTGTGGGTTATTAGCATCAATTTTTGACGTTCAGATATGGGACTCACCACAGCCTGCTCCCCCAGCAGTCCAAAGTTGCGCGCCTTCGAAGTGACCATCTTCAACAACCCAGCGTTGATCCAGCCACTCTACCTGCGGAAAGAACTTCTTCGCAACCCTCAACATTACCCTATTTGTAGTAGCCTTCTTTCCGTCTAACACTCCAGACCTCGCAAGCCACATACCACCAGTACAGGTGGTCAGAATGACTTTCGTCCGCTTACTAGCCTCACGCAGGAACGTCAGGCTTTCTTCTTTGACTGTGATGGGGTTCGGACCACCCAGCAATATGATATCAAGATCACGCGGAGCAGTCTCATATGTGTGCGTGGGTTTGACGAACATCTCGGGTGTCGTCATGGCCAATTCGAGGGAAGAGGAGATATAGAGGAACTCCATTGGCACAGTGTGCGGCTTGAAAGATGCAACATCAGGCAAGAGTTCGGAGATCATGTCAATGGTCTTGGGGGTGAGGTTTCCAAGGAGATCAAGACCAGCGAGGTCGGTCATTTGTGTATCTTCGTAAAGCACGCCAATTCGAAGGGGTTTCTTGATGGTATCGCTGATCGTAGACATGATGGTAAAGTGTGATATAGGACCAGAAGCCACTGGAAGGAGAATGTGATTTGGGAGTGAGGAGTGAGATTCTGAATGGAAGAGCTCAAAGTAGTCTGCCAATGGAGATTTTATATTCTATGATACTACTCATCGGCTATAAAAACACATCCGCCCCGACAAAAGCTCTCAGTGGACGCGTAATAAGATACAGTTTGTTGTTACTCTCGAACATTTTTAAATGATCCAAAAAGAACGAAACGAATAAGAAGTTGAGAAATGTTGTAGCCTTGGATGTGGGGCAGAAAGGAGAGGTCGGAACGGATCCCTGGCTACTTCCGTCCCGATGCTACCAACCTCTCAACGAAGAGCCCAGAATAATCATTGGTAATTATTTGACGCTTGGATCGATTGGGGCATACAAGCTTTCTTCAGGTCTTCTGCCGGGGGTCTGGATGTTGGATTCCACCCGTTCTCTTCTGAGCCTCACATATCGCCATCCCAACCACACCCCAAATACAACGATCGTGAGCGGTATCGTTGTCGCGAGCAGAATCCACCATTTCTCCGATACATGTAGCCCATCATCTCCATAGTCAAAGAAGGTCGTACTCAAGATAGCTGATATGAACGTGCCTGGTAAGAATAACATCGTTACGGCGGCGATAGTAATCATGGATGCAGAATCGCGCTGCGTCTGTCGGGCAACCTCAGCGGTAGAAGTCGCAATCTGAGTATTAGTCCGCGACTCCCGCTGGTTTGCAAGGTGAAAAATCTAGTATTCAAAGTTATTATTCTCAATGGAAAATCTACCCCCACCAATATACTCACAAGGTCAATGCGAAGGTTTGTTCTGCCATGATAAACATTTGTCCATCGAATGCAGTTATCGCATTGCGATATGAGCATAGCAAAGGACTCGGACATATCTACTGTCTTATCTACCTCCCAGGGAACGGACTGTAAGCTCAAAGTATTCATGTATTTCATATACGACTCTCGCAGGAAGTTCAGTTGTGCTTGAAAATCCATACTATCTTGGCCCAATGTAAGCCAATGTCTCGCGAGTCGATGTAATTGTGTGGTTGCCGATTTGAAGTCGATGCCACCATCTTCATACTGTTTCTCCTTCGAGGCCTCGTTAGCTATTGGAGGATGGATGTGATAATCGGAAATGGTCCTGTACATGTTTATCGAGCCCGACTCGGCGATTGCCAATCTCGTGCTGCCACTGCTTTAAACTATCATCGGCGACCAAAGCATCAGGGAAGAAGTCGCGATGAGCAAGTCGTGGGTTAGTTTTAACAACAGTTTCCAGTCTCGTCAAAGCCAGAGCAGGGAAATTGATGCAGAAGTAAACGCTGTGCCTCGGGGTACGAGTAAAATGAATGAAGCTAACACCGGTATCCCAGCCGCACCGATACTGATAGCATATTTCTTAGGAAGAACAGTTAGATCATGCCTTTCAACTAGAGATTTTTCGTACCGAATGATGTCAGTTGTCCGTTGTTATTGTAGTGTAGGAATCTTTGGTTTCCCATTTTGGCCCAGGAACCCTGCTCGTTATAAATATTAGCCAGTAGCGCCTTCGATAGACCAGCTTTGCGGAGGATATGGATAGTATGAGGTCGTATTTCAAAATTGCCGGGAAGCCAACTGGCTTTTGTATTCAACGTGTTGATGAAGCTGAGCATGTCCAATTAGCTCAAACCCATGAACTTACCCAATCAGGAAGAAAATTGGATCTGGCAATGACCTCATACATCGCGGTCTATGGGAGCTATGGAAATTACGATCTTATCTACATACCACATGCGGAGTGAGCGTTCTTTGCTATGCGTTTGTGGAGACTAGTAATCATGAGCAATAGTTCTGGTATTGTAATATGAACCCGTACCTGCATGATGCGCTCCAATTCGTCATCACTGACTTGATGCTCCCATTCTCAGTCACTGTTAGCCATTTGAGCTGGCCCAAGCAATATGATACCTACGTAGACTTGTTCCCTCCCCATGAAGCACATCCACATTCACATCGAGACCCTTTGCCACTTGGCTTTGTCCTAATCCCCAAGCGATAAGCGCATCGTCCTCAATATCAGGCCGGCTGATAATGCTTGGATCCTGCATTTCGTTTGCACAGCATTGCTGTTGACTGGGAGTATCGGGCCAACGTTGCCAGTCGATTGTCAGCCGGCGAGCGCGATCAATGCGGTTAGTTCGTTGTTGCATAGAGTCACACCAGGTTTCGAGACCTGAAAGCTATAATACTAAAATCTTTGGGTTTGTGTATATATCGTGCTCAAGACGAGGCTGGAGAAATGGGGTGGTATGGCATGACGTATTCATCCTCTTTAGGACATGACGGCGGCTAAATATCAGAAGCCACATTGGGCACTGTTCACTACACCCAAAACCACTTCACTTTCTCCTCGGGCAATCAGATCAAGGCACCTTGAACAAAATTTCCCGGAAGACTTTCATATATTTGTCAGAAAGGCGGTAGAGAAGGACGGCCAAAATAACATGGACCACAACAACCTTGTCTCAACCGTAGACAACCCATTTTCCAGATTGCGTAACAGAGCATATGTCATACTTTCTAGCCTCATGATTGATATTGTCTGGCACCATAACCCTGACTGGCATCACCTGGTACAGTCCCCTGGCCTCGGTCCCGTGTCTGCCGGAGGGTCAACACCAATGAATGTCGACGACCCCAGAAGTTGTCCGGAAAGAAGGCCTCTAACAAGAAGTCCTTCAGGTGAAAGAATTCTATTTTTGGTCCCTCGAAAGTCTTGCAGTTGGATACCAGCTAAGCTACTATCTCTACGAGACTGTTGTCGTTGAACGCTGTGTGCTTCGATCATTTCAGGGGATGAGATGGACAGTCGGAAGCACTACCTCCCTGTAGCTTCGTCCTGACATTCTGCAATCAATCTAGGGTACTCTGTAATATGGGGTCCGTGATTCACGACAATCCAAGGATGCTCCGTAGACCTCCAAGATGATATTAGGCGTGGGGAAAATGTTGGGTCGCGATCGCTGAGCGAGCCTTCGCTGTCCATCTGGTTGAGTGTAGAAGAAGTGGCAAGGCTGCTCGCTTCGAAGGGCTTAGATGGCTGGTCGTTTCTTCTCCCCGTGACAAGGTCTTGCAACTCCGGAACTTCACCTGAATATCCCTTGACAGAAGCTTTTTCTATTGCGTCATCCAGAGGCCGTGCTGAAGTCCCTTTGAATTGTGCCAAGTTTTTAGGCAGATCTGGAGAATCACGCCTGGATAATCTTGTGGCCGATGACCCCTCGAACCAAGTCTCCGCTCTATTTGGAGATTTCATTACGCTCAATCTTTTTAAGGCTGAATTTGGAAGTGGCTTTTGCAGAGACACAACTCTCGTTCCGGTATGCGTAGTCACTGCAGTGGACGCTTCTGAAAATCTCGGCTTGTTTGAGCAATTGGAAGGATCGGGTGATCTAACTCTAGTTGAGACTGCGCTTTGAAACCCATCAGAATGGCATGAGCATTTTTCTTCAGGGTCGGATAGCTTAGCCAGCTTTGGCTCAGATAAGGCTTTTATCACCCCAGAGGCCCACAGTCGGTATTTGTCAGCGCTTTGGTGGAAATTTTCGCGGTGTTCTTCCGGCAATAGCTTCACTGATGATGACTGCCTCGCGGTATGCAAGTCAACTAGAGGGACCTCGAAGAGCCGGTCTGGCAACGGAATCTGCGTACCATCCTCGCTTGGTGGCAAGCTTCTTACGCTGTTTATATCGTCGATGGCGGTGAGTTCGGAAAGTACGCTGATTCTGCCACTGCCGTTTTCAGAGTTTTGAGCGTAAAATTGAGCTCTTGCTGCTGCATGGGCCTCACTGGAGCCAACGCCTGGTGTCTTTGACTTCAGGGACTTTCGACTATACCGAGTACTGAAAAATGACCAGGCTTTGCGAAATGTTGAATGGATTGCGGGGCGAGTGGAAGAGGTACTGTAGTACAGGTATAGGGCGAGAATCAGTAGAGCGATGATAAAGATTGGCCCAAATATCTTCCACTTCTTTGGAATCGCCATATTCTGCTTCTTTGCCACGAATGGAATGTGGAACACGATAAAAAGTGTCGGCTTATATTCAACGATGCTGATATGAAAACCGCTGACAGATGAGCTGGGGGCTTGGGAGAAGAGATAGTAATGACAACGAACGGATGATGAGTGGAACTTTGGGTAAGAATCCTAGTGATCTAAAGCGCTGTGGACATGGATGCGATATTGTATGAGGCTCTAGAGGTAACGATAGCTGATGACACTTGAAGAAACACCACAGCAGTTGGCCATGGTACCAACGGAAGTTGAGGAATATTTGAAGTCACAAGCAAGGTAAGTGATTTGAGCTTGACACTAACAGTCTGGCAAGGTTATGCCTGCCTTGGCAGTCTCTAATTGCAAGTACGCCTGCTCAATCTCCTTCAAATAGTCCTTCTCGACTTCCTTCCTTGATACGGCTTGCTTCAAGTTGCGCTTGAACGGCTTTTCCTTCTTCGCAATCAACAGCATCTCCTTCGGTATCCGAATCTCATCGATATTATTTATATCTGCTGCAATCACATCTCGGTATAATTTGTCAAGTACCTGCTTTGTGCTCAATACGCCTTCCTTTAATTCGACAATAACGTAGGGTGTTGGGCGACCCTCCCCACCAACGAGGACACTCTGTACATCGTCATGCTGCTGAATACGACTCTCGATATCCTTGAGGTATGAAGTTAGTGTGTGTGTAATATGTAGTTCGTAGAAAGAATTGTTACCTGAGCATGAAATTTGGCTAGCCAGTTCAGCTTTGTTAGATCATCCTTGCGCATTAAAAAAACCCATCGTGTGCGACCATCTATATCCTGAATAGGCGTATACAGTTCTTTCGTTTCAATTTGCTTTATGTATTTATGTGCCGGGTTCCAAAACGCAAGCTGAAAAGCATTCGTTTGGCCATCCTCTGGGCTCTCAAGGACAAGTTCGTGAATGACATCTGAACCACCATCTGCATCGATACGAGCCATTTTATGGCCGTTCTCGGGTACAAAGTCGTGTGTATACCAAAGCTTCCTGTCAGCGGGCCGTAAGCTGAGCTGATCCCCCGACTCCGTGGAGCCAATCATTGGAGTCAATTGCGTATACTGGCACAGATCATCACCGATAGCGCGATCCAAAGGTGCGCCAAGGTATGCGACAAACTTGAGTGACCTGAGTAGGGCCTTAGATTCTGGATCGTCATACAGTGTAGCGATCGTATGGGGCGGACATTTGAGGCCATCGACTTGGTTCATTTGGATAATTTGTTTGAACACATTTGGAGATAGGTTCGAAACGTTCGAGGGAAGCATGATACATGTGCAGTCCATGAAAACGGGCGACATGATTATAGTGTGCAGACCAGCTACCCATTGCGGAGGACAAGGACTTAAAGCGGCCTTTCCCATCCAACTTTCATAGGCTATACCTCGAGGCCAGTGTCTTTGGCTCAGGGTCTGGTAGTTGTTGAGAACGCTCCACATTCCGTTGGTGTGATAAATTGGTTTTGGAATACCTAGAATCTGTTATTATGGATATCCTAGACAACATGGCTTTACTAACCAGTAGTGCCCGAAGTATGAACAATTAAGATCTTGTCCCACGCAGTTTGCTCGAAAGTCTTATTGTACGGGTACCGTTTTTGCCCTTTATTGCAGAGCATCCATTCCAATGATGGCAGTGCATATATTTGCAGTCCAGAGTCAACTCCAATCAATGGGTCACTCGGATCATCTTCAGCATACAACCAAGTCTTGCAATTGGTCGACATCAAAAGTCCTTGCAATCCTGTCTTGGTCATTCGACCATCTGGGAGCAAAAGCTTTAAAGCGTTGTTAGTGACGTGGAAGCAAACGTTAGCCAGAGCAACTAACCACTTTTCCCGCCTTGATACAAGCTGGCACAAGTATGGCATACCTAGGATCATTCGGTCCAACGTATGCGATAGTGTCACTGTCCGTTGCCCACTCAATCTGTTCATCTAGCCAAAAGGCCACCCTGTCGATGGCATGTGCGTACTGGGCCCAAGTAATAGTACTGTACCCGTCTTTCTCCCAGCCTACGGATGCAAAGCGAATGTAAGTATGATGTGGCGTCCATTGCGCTTTTTCCTCTATGGCGTGTACAAGCAATTTACCTGCCGGATTTTTGAGCTGGTTCTCTGTTATGGAATTCATTTTGAAGTGGGTAGCTAGCTGACTGCTATGATACAACGTTCAAAAGTTATGCTGTAAACTGGACGAGAATTGTAAATCGAAGCATTCGCAGCCGAGCATTTATATTGACACCGGCAGTCCCATCCTGTTGAGAATTTATTCGGCTTAGAAAACTGTTATAAGATTTTAGAAGCATTTGATTCATGCATCAGCCTCTTCTAACCAACCCAAACAGAAGGTTGACGTAGTACATGAAGCCTTTCCCTATGAGGAAGTGCGGTGTTACGAATGTCCATGCTTTTATAGTGCTGACCTCATCCAGGTCACAAGCTTTGCCATGCTTCCTATCAGAATGCTTATATAAAACGATATATTTAGATGAATTGCATGGAAGGCGGCGTTCGGTGTTCCGGTCGAAACTGTCAAGAGTGAGTTACAACCAGGAGACCGAAGGTAGCGTCAACGTCAGCTAGTAGTATTCACTGGTGGAAGTTTGCACCTGACTAATCAAAAGCTTCCACGAATGGATTCGATGCCTTTCTTAGACCCTAATCTGTGGCAGAACGTAGATACGGAGTACTTGCGAATCATAATCTGTTCAAGGCCAGCAACACTTATGGCCGGGTTTGTATGCTTCCTCAATGTCGACGCAATATAGCCGCCTGCACGTGATATGTGTTAAATATCAAAATTATTGCCCTCGGGCTTTTCATAATATTTCAATAGGGCATGATTACGATTTGATCTACTCTTTGTGTAATTCGAAGGGCTTACAAATCTAAGCAAGCCCAGTGTAAGTGAGGGATATCCACAGTACTCGTAACGTTATCTCTTATGAAACTGACATGTGAATACGATTATTTACCTTTGATTAGGGGCTAAGCCTTTGTTTCAACTTCAACCGCGCCAATCTTATTTTCCTTACACTCCTGTTCCTCAGCAATGACGTCGGCCGGGATGCGATCTGGTGTTTGATTGACAAGCATCAGCATGGGACTCATGGACAGTGCCATCAGGCCGAAGGTCACACAGAAGCCAATCAAAGGACTTGTCTTGATCTGCGTATTCATACCGTATGATATGGCTTGACCGATAGCTTCAAGACAGCGGAAGGCAGCACCGTTACGGACGTTTGCTGGACAAAGTTAGCTTCAATTCTTACAGAGTTTTTTAAGTGGGATACTCGTACCTTGAGCATCGGTTGCGAATGAAGACAGCAGCCAATACATATACGATTGTGATAATGGACCCGTCGTCTGAACAAAGAAATATGGCAAGAAAGACCGCCCATAGAGCGAGTCATCCCAATCGATCTTGCCAGGGTTCTTGCTATTGAACCTTACTTGCATAGCGATGGACCAAATGTAAACGCCGAGGTTGAGGATGACAACGGTGAAGAGGCCGATTTGGGCTCGGCGACGCTGACTAACACCCTTCATGTCAAGGATGAAGCCGAGACCGAAGCAGCCCACGATGCAGAAGAATGGGGAGACTAGAGATGAAAGCGCGCGAGCTCGAACACTAAAGTAGGTTCCAAGGTAGGTCGACCATGTGCCACTTCCTCTGGTCAGCTGAATGAGATTGGCCACAATCACGTTTGGCTCACCTGTAGAAAAATGACCAGATCGCCCAGAAAGCCGAAAGGAGGATAAGTTTCGAAGTCATAGTGACTTTGATGAGTTTGAACTCCGACTTAGTGGACAACTTTTCTGAAACGAGAATGCGTGTACCATCTGACCGAACGACCCGCTCGAGAGGCGAGATCAAGAAGGCAAATGGCAAAGCCATGCACTCGATGATCAAGAAAGCGACATACGTATCGGGAGTCACGCCTCCAACCGCACCTTTAGTGTGGTTTTTTGACAAACTGAAGGCAATCAGTACCTGCATCTTCCATATAAGCATGGAAGTTGAGATTGACTTACTTGATAGCACCTCCAACTAATTGTCCAAGATTCCGAGCAACAATCCATAGCGCTAAATACTTTCCACGAGAACCCGATGGAGCAAGCGACATGATCGTCCCCGACTCCGCAACGTACCACGTGCCCGTGCCAATGCCAGTAAAGAAACCTCCAAGAATCAAGTACCACTGATTACCGAATTTGCTGTTGCAGTAGTATGACGAACCTCGGATCGGGAATGAACAAGCACCGATGACCAAAGCCCACTTAGTACCAAGCTTGTTAACAATGGGACCCCCAAGAGCACAGCAGACAGCAAGCATAGTGTAGTTGATGGCAGTTGCGATGTTGGATGTTTGAGGTGTCGCGAGACCTCCTCCACCGAGGCCTGGTCGATGTTGGTTTGGATCAGATCAAACAACCTCTAGAATTAACAAACTCACCAGCAATGGCATCAGCCATAGCAGGGCCACAGAATGCCTGAACACTGAGAAGCAGCATCTGTGTCAAACTGTGTTGCCAGATGCGCTTCCATCTCGGTACAGTCTTTGCATATTCCTCCATATTCATTCTCTCGTCAGCGATCTCATACGTTGGAGGCTCGTTCATCGGATCGTTGCCCTTCGTACGAAGAGCATTGTCATTGCCGCCAGCGTGTGTATTTGGAGGAGCAGCATCAAAATGGGACATCCTGAACGACTTGCAATGACGCAGTAGAAAGACTTGATCAACCAGTCAAGCACAAAGTCAAGCTTCGAATTGCTTTAGATTGAATTTTGCTGAGACGAAGTGCTCCCATGCTCTTTATACACTTGCCTATCAGTGCCTCCCTCCGCACATCTCTCCCAGCTTCGCCTATCCAGTGACCCATGATCCCGGCTTATCTGTGGAGTTCGGATTGCATTACCCCATGTTGGGGTAGACGATTCCTTCCATCTAGTTGATAGAAATTGTGGAGTCAAGATAGGCTGACATTGAGCCCGAACATTCTGTGCCAGGTTAATTTCCCAGTGCCGTGGGATCATGAAGGATATTGTAGGCTAGGCCAAACGAAGTAATCGGAATAGTTGGGAGAGATCTGCATTGATGCTTATGCAAATTAGGGATGGTAAGCCTGAGCTAGGGATGTGGCCTGCGGCTTATGATGCTTGATGGTTGGGCTGATGCGGCTGTGGGGAAGGATGCGAGTCAGCGGTGGAATGCTCCGCGGACCTGATATTCACCGAGACTGTCGGATGCAGGCCAGATTGGCTGTTCTGAGGCATCTCATATACTGTTAACTAATAGAAAGATGATCCAAGTAACCAAAAAAGGACAAGACTATTTTGTCAATTGATAGTGTGCCGGCTACGCGGTGCATCGCGGGATTGTCCCTCCTCAGCCGAAATGCAATTACATATCCTTGTCTACATGATCCTAACTATGTTTGGCAACATTAACAGTCCGAGGTCATCAAGCGAGACATGAGCAGCACAGGCCCACCAGCGTTCGCGTGAATAGCGTTTGGGCACCGCGGACGACAACTAGTTAATGATTATCACGGGAATACTGAGTGGACATCGTGCCATTTTTCGTGGTGGCGTGTCCAGGCCTTCTCCATATTTAATCGATATGCTCTTGGTATGACACATTGATGTCTCATCGCTGAGCGTTCTGATAACAATATCCGAGCTCAGTTCTTGAGATCCTGAGGCGCTTAGATTCTCCAAGAAACCGAACTTGTGACTTCAATATGGCGAATGCAAGAGCAAGTACGAGAGTCATTGTTGTGGGCGGTGGTGGCACCATTGGTTCATCAACAGCACTACATCTTGTACGCCTAGGGTACACGCCCTCAAACATTACAGTCTTGGACACGTATCCGACCCCGTCATCACAATCAGCAGGAAATGACTTGAACAAGATCATGGGCATTCGCCTGCGGAACAAAGTAGACCTGCAATTGAGTCTGGAGGCGAGGCAGATGTGGAAGGAAGATGATTTGTTCAAAAGCTTCTTCCACGCTACCGGCCGAGTAAGTCTAAGAAGATCGAGTTTGATATCATCGAGATTGACCATTGCATAGCTCGATTGTGCGCATGGTGAAAAAGGTATCGCAGGCTTGAAGCAGGCGTATCAAGCACTTCTCGATGTCCATGCAGGGCTAGAGCAGACAAATAAGTGGCTAGACTCCGAAGACGCCATTTTGGAGAAGATGCCGCTTCTAGACCGCGACCAGATCAAGGTCTGTTGTTCAAGCTTAAGACGCAAAGCAGTTGGCTGACAACGATATGACAGGGTTGGAAAGCGGTCTTTAGTAAAGATGGTGGCTGGCTTGCGGCAGCCAAAGCAATCAATGCAATAGGCGAATACTTGCGCGACAAAGGTGTACAATTTGGGTTCGGCACCGCAGGTTCGTTCAGACAACCACTCCTTGCGGAGGGTACATGTGTCGGTGTTGAGACAGTTGACGGAACGAAATACTATGCTGACAAGGTGGTACTCGCGGCTGGAGCATGGAGTCCAACACTTGTTGATTTGGAAGATCAATGCGTTTCAAAAGTCAGTATTTTAGAGGTAATTGCATGCCACAGATTTTGACTCTTCAATAGGCTTGGGTGTATGCACACATGCAACTTACACCCGAGGAAGCTGCGGAGTATAAGAACGCGCCTGTTGTGTACAATGGTGACATAGGCTTTTTCTTTGAGCCCAACGAGTTTGTCCACCTGCATTCGTTGGTCGTTACCTTTCTAACAGTCTATACAGAAACGGTATCATCAAGGTCTGCGACGAGTTTCCCGGCTTCACACGCTTCAAGCAACATCAACCTTGCGGTGCCTCAGCACCTAAACGAATTTCAGTGCCCCGATCGCATGCAAAACACCCCACTGATACCTACCCAGACGCGTCGGAAGTCAGCATTCGGAAAGCCGTTGCTACATTTCTGCCTAAATTCAAGGAAAAAGAACTGTTCAATCGTTCTCTATGCTGGTGTACAGATACAGCCGACGCAGCGTTGTTAATCTGCGAGCATCCGCAGTGGAAGAATTTCGTGCTTGCTACTGGGGATAGTGGGTAAGTGAATGTAGTGGAAATAGTGAATGAAGAATACAGACTAACGAAGACCCTCCAGTCATTCATTTAAGCTGTTACCAAATATTGGCAAGCATGTAGTCGAACTCATTGAAGGTACATTGGCGGACGACCTAGCGTATGCGTGGAGATGGCGACCTGGAATCGGTGATGCGTTGAAGTCAAGGAGAGCAGCGCCCGCAAAGGACCTTACAGATATGCCTGGATGGAAGCATGATGGAAAGCACAAGGCCAAATTGTAAAATTCTTGTTGGGTACTTTTCAGTGTACATTGCTCTTGCACTCTACGTTCAAGTGGGGCTTTTCTTTCAGTTCGATCTTTACCTTGAGCGATTCCTTGATTTTTTTTTCCTCTGTTAGAAGGCGTCAAGCCCCATGGCGGAGAGAAAAATAAAAGGAAACCGATTCTTGACACGCATTGTGGTTCCAAGTGGATTCGGGGCGGACATGAGATTAGAAGTTGGAGGTTCGAAGACGCGGAACCTAGCCGCGGCCTGTGCATCCTTAGCGCGTTTAGTGATATCATTCTGGCGATTGGGTGCTTTGAGTAATAGTGTCAACCGCCATTTGCAGCTTTTTGTCGCCTAATATGTTACACTCCAATACCTCGTTCTCTGGCCCATTTTCGTTGTGGCGTAGCGACTACGATGTCCGGCTGACGCCTTGCGATTTCCTTTCGCACTGAATATCTCAGTTGGCCGCTGTTGCCTCCGGCGCAACTTTTGCGCGGACACCTTCACAGCACCGTTCATTACTGCCTGCACTTTTAGCCCCTAAGAGTTGCGTCTCCCTCTCACATCTTGTGAGCAGATAAGCCGCCAAAATGCTTCCTTCATCGGAGAACGAGGCACCGCCGAATAGCGCACCTGAAATCACCGGCACAAGCGCAAGAAACTCGAGCGATGTCACGCCAGACGATACTGCGATATATAATGAAGCGCGGGATTTGGGAGAGGAGCTACCGTCAGACGCTGACGAGGAGACACGGCTCAAGTTCCTCACAACCGGCACCCGAGCGCAAGATGACCTAGAACGAGATATCGGTCGCCAGGCGGACCAGCTGCTCACTGAGCAGGCTGATGGGCGGGATAGAAAGCGTATAGAAAAGGCAGAGGCAGAAGCTAAGCGAGCTGAAGCAGCTATTCAAAAGTTGCGAAATCGTCTGGCACTGCCCGCTCTCTCGACACAAAAGGCGAAGCTCCGTGGCGAGATCTCAGCTTATCAGAAGAGGATCGAAGACCTAGACGTAGAGATGGACGCCATACAGCAACGTATCAACGATCGCCACAAGGCTCCTGGGGAGAAGGAGGTAACCGAGAATGGCGCAAGCGGACCTTTACCAAATGAAAGCCAACGCGACTATCTTATACGGACGGGCAAGATCACGCCGTTCTCGAAGTTGGCACAGAATCAGCCCGGCGCAGGAACATTGGGCGAGGTCATGTTGGATGCTGAAGTTGAAGACATGGTAGAGGAGGCTGCAAAGGGCCCGACATCGCATCGCAACCTTATGAGGCCTGGCTTTCAGGACGTAGAATCTAGTTCTGAGGCTGCCAGCCCACAGTCAGCTTCTCGACCGAGAAAGCGACGGAAGATCACTCCTACCAGTGAGACCCTCGGCCCACGGGAGTCAAGCGCTGCCCCTGAAGCTACCGATGGCGACTCTGACGATGCCTTCGAGCCTGGCCTCACTGATCGCCAGCTAGCGACTCTGGACGAGTCCGAAGGTTTATCAGAAGACATCACTCAAGATGATTCGTATACAGAAGAAATGACTGATCGCAAACGGAAAGCTCGTGGCAAGAAGGGAAAGAGAATAAAGTCGGCCCCTGTAGAGGAAGCCGTAGAGGAGGATATGGCAGGCGTTGACGATGGCAATGAGCGAGTATACCGGAAACGCATGGAGACTTGGACGAAGAACCGTGCTACTGCAAGAAAAAAGGCGAAAGAGAAGAACGGGGAAGCTGCTCCAGAAGATGATGGGGAAGATGAGTGCTTTCTACCTCATCCTACCGAAGCTGACACGTCATTTGACGGCGGATTTCGTATTCCAGGCGACATCTACCCTGCGCTATTTGACTATCAGAAGACAGGTGTGCAGTGGCTCTGGGAGCTGTATTCGCAGAATGTTGGCGGCATCATTGGTGATGAAATGGGTCTAGGTAAAACAATTCAGGCCATCTCCTTTGTTGCTGGTCTTCACTACTCGAAGTTGCTCACCAAACCAATCATTGTGGTATGTCCGGCAACTGTCATGAAGCAGTGGGTCAACGAGTTTCACCGCTGGTGGCCTGCCCTCCGGGTCTCGATCCTGCACACGTCTGGAAGTGGTATGCTAGATACTCGAAGAGAAGACCGGCTTGAGCGAGAGATGGAGCTGCGGAGCTACGGTGATTACGACACAACTTTGACTGGAGCTGGAAAGGCGGCCAAGAAGATTCTCGAGAAGGTCAAGCGAGACGGTCATGTCCTCGTTACAACATACTCCGGTCTACAGACTTATTCCGAGTTCCTAATACCAACTGAATGGGAGTGTGCTATCCTGGACGAAGGCCACAAGATTCGCAACCCCAACACTGCCATCACGATCCACTGCAAAGAACTACGAACCCCGAACCGCATAATTTTATCGGGGACACCGATGCAAAACAACCTCACCGAGCTGTGGTCGCTTTTCGACTTCGTCTTCCCGATGCGCCTTGGTACGCTCGTGAACTTTCGAAACCAGTTTGAATTTCCAATCAAGCGTGGAGGTTACGCGAATGCTTCAAATTTGGAGTTCGAGACGGCCGTGCGGTGCGCAGAGACACTGAAGGATGCAGTCAGCCCTTATCTACTTCAACGCTTCAAGGTTGATGTGGCAGCTGATCTACCGCAGAAGAAGGAGCAAGTACTGTTCTGTAAATTGACGCGTCAACAGCGCATGGCATATGAGAATTTCCTAGCGTCCGAGGACATGAAATCAATCGCGAGCGGTAAGCGGCAGATGCTTTTTGGAGTCGATTATCTGCGCAAAGTGTGCAATCATCCAGACCTCACAGAGCACAAAACGCTGTCTAAGAAGCCAGGTTATGACTATGGTGCGCCCAATAAATCGGGTAAGATGCAAGTTGTCAAAGAGCTGCTTTCACTCTGGAAGAAGGGCGGGCACAAGACTCTGCTCTTTGCTCAGCATCGTATCATGCTCGACATCCTACAGAGGTTTGTCAACCAATTGCCTGATATTAATTGGCGCCGCATGGACGGCGAGACTCCCATCAAAGACCGGCAAGATCTTGTTGATGAGTTCAACAACGATCCGGATTTGGACGTTTTTCTCCTCACTACCAAAGTGGGCGGTCTTGGTGTAAACCTGACAGGTGCTAACCGCGTTATCATCTACGATCCAGACTGGAACCCGTCAACTGACATTCAAGCGCGAGAGCGCTCCTGGCGCCTCGGGCAAAAGCGAGAAGTTGAGATCTATCGTCTCATGTCCGCTGGCACTATTGAAGAGAAGATATATCACCGTCAGATCTTCAAACAATTCCTCACAAACAAGGTGTTGAAGGATCCGAAGCAGCGACAGACGTTCCAGATGAGTGACTTGCATGACCTTTTTACATTAGGGGGAGAGAATATCGACGGCGAGACAGAGACAGGCAATCTCTTTCGTGGCTCTGAAGTCAAGTTTGAAGAAAATGGGGAGACATCAGCGACGGATGCTACGGCAACTGAGGATCTTGCTGCTGTGAAAGGCATCTCAAGATCCGAGGCATTCCAAGCACCTGTATCCAATTCTGAAGATGCCACAGCCCATAATTCAGAGGGAGCAGTTGACGGCAAGGAACCGCCCACGGACTCCCGCCTGATGTCAACCATATTCGCCAAAACAGGCGTCCACTCTGTTCTTGAACACGACGCAATCGTCAACTCAACAGCTGGTGGCCGCAAGCGCAAAGTGCAAGCTGACCCTGCTTTTGTGCAACGCGAGGCAAAACGGCAAGCTGCCCTCGCCGCTGAGCAACTGAAGAAGAGCATGGAAGAAGCCCGTCAGGTTCCAGCCGGTGTTCCGACGTGGACGGGCCAATTCGGTGAGGCTGGCCGGCCTGATGCACCTGCGAGGGGATCTACACGAGGAGGTAGAGGAGGGCGAGGAGGCATGGGTACTGGAGGCAGAGGGGGCCCTTCATCCACATCCATCCTCAGCAATCTCGCAGCACGTCAAGGTCGCCCAAACCCTGCAACGCCAGTGCCTTCATCAGCAACATCATCCGGCGCATCCACTCCGTCTGCGACTACACCACAGTCCTTCCGCGGCCGCCGTATGCTTGAAATGATACGTGACTTTATGATGACACATGGCGGCGTCGTGCCCTCGCGCATGCTGGTAGATCACTTTGATCACTACTGTCGCGCACAGCCTGGAAGGAATGAAGAATTCAAGGAGATGCTCAAACTCATTGCTACCTTGGAGAGGAGTGGTAGTGCGCAAAGAGGACGGTGGGTGTTGAAGGATGAATGGAGAACGCCCCGGCCAGCAGGTCGAAGTTAGACGCAGCAAGGATATTTACTTGTATATTGTAGGGCAAATCATTCTGTTTCAAGCACGATTAGTATATGAGGGACGGCGACATGTCAAGCTGCATTTTCGTGGGCATGGCGTTTGGGTGCTGGGAAGATACCATATGCATTCTTGCCAAGTGCTGGCATGCATTCTTCACGCTCTTGTTGACTGACATCAAAGCAATCGGAGACAAGTTTTTTTTTCGGTATCTCTCACGTGTGCAATTTCTTTCATATTGATTGATAATGCTACATCGACATCGTGACAAAAGTTGTCTTCTCCACTAGATTCAACACCAATATTAGTATTTTCAGTGACCCTTCCTTCGCTCGTCGACAGGAGCTCCTTCTAGAGTATTAAGATGCATACTTGTCTTTCAAATATGACATAGGTCCACTCCCAGTATACAGCGCCAAACACCGGACGAAAGATTGACCCAAAATGATTGTGAAGTTTTCCCGTTCCCCGTGCTATAACGCTATCGAACCCGCAGCGCCAGCTCCTGCCCTTTAAATGACGTAGAGAGTGGAATATATAAACAGGTGTGAAGCGTAAGGAATGCCGTTTATCGTAATGATGAAGTGCGCTTTTCGAGGAGAATGTTGCTTATGTGGATCATGCTGCGATTGTTCACCACATGCCAAAGGCGTATGTGAAGTAGAGGAGCGAGCCGACAGTGGTTCCGGTGGTCATGAGGAGGGCTTTGATGGTCATTTTTTCAAATTGGGAGAGAGCGCCGTTGCAGTTTGCACACTTGAAGTCTGGTGCATGTTAGTGGAGATGAACCATGTAGGGCGATATGGGTATGCTTACCAGCCCATGGCGTATACGGTTGAGGTGTGTACATGCCGAAGGTGAAGCCACTGTATGCACCGAGGTAACCAGCACGAGGAGTTGCGCTGACAGTCAAGTCGGCATCGTAGATCAAGAGCGTATACTTCTCGGTAAGGAATGGTGCCTGGCCATCGGGCACATTTTTGGTATCCCAAAGCACTTGAGTCTGGGCCGCCGACATGTTGACGGCGATAGTGTAGGTGGCTTGATTTGCTGTGCATGACGCGAGGACATCGATGGCTGAAGGAGTTACGGACAAGGAGGTGTAATTCCAGGCAAATGTCACCCAGTCACCGACTTTGTAGTATTGCTCGCCTGCGAGAGCGTTCGGGGTCACCATGGAGACGCCTCCGGCGGGCAATCGCGGGTCGAAACTCGTAGTTTTTGGCTTCCCAGAGGTCACCCTGGTTCCTTGTGAGCCGGTGACTCTTGCCGAGCCACTGCCGCTTGCTGCTCTTCCAGTTGAAGAGCTTTCATCGTTATTGCCGCTATTTGTTGGTGTAGGCGAGTTTGATGATCGCTGTTGTTGGGTGCTTTGAGGGGCCTCTGAAGAGGCCCTGTCTGAGTCTGATTCAGTGCGTCAGTCGTGTACTTATATCAATTCGACAGGCTAAGCTTACTGTCATCCTGACGGCCAAAAAGTACGTTCTTGACGTCTGCGAGGGCGTGGATGTTGTCAAACGCATCCGACAGAGCAACCGACGCCGACGACATGGCCAGAACGGCCGCGAGCAACTGTGAGGGCCTCATATTGCTGCTGAAATGTGCCAGTAGATAGATCGAGGCGAGTGTACAAGCTGCAGGCCCCTCGATGAGGTGATGCGGAGAAGCGGGCGGGAGGGTGGACTCGTGGGGGCGGTAGTGCAACGAGAATTGTTGGTGTTCTTCCGGGTGTCAACAAGCGGGAGCGACGCGACACAGGGGGGTGGTGACGCAAGCTAATCGAATGACACTCCTCCGTCGAAAAACGAGCGACTGGCGAAGGAATAGGTGAATCGAAGGCGTGAACGAAGGGTAATTAGCGATTGAGGATGGTGTTGAGGCGAAAGGAGGGCTGGATGAGTGAAAAGCGGCCGACAGGGGCGTGTTGCGCTTTGCCAACTGGGGCTGGTTGCAGGGTTGCGTTGCCCCGTTGCCCGGGATCTCAGTGGCGCACTCCTATATTTAACATTAGCTCCACCGAGCAATTATTGAACGAGGTCATCATCATGCGCTTCCCAACATTGTATTGCCTCTGCAGCTCCCACCACTCTTTGGAGTTACTGCTGCACCTCAACCGCAGTGCCTATCGCATTCGGCCATGCCAGCATGCTTTCCCTGCCTTGACCTGCCTTCCAATCACGGCGGAACCGTTGTCGTGCCTGCCAAACGCGACGTTTCGTTTCCCGAGCTCTGCTGAACCATCAGGCTCCCGCATAGCCACTCACTTCAGCCCGCCGCCTTCAGCGTTCATGCAGCTTCTCACCCTGCGCTGCCACCTGTGCCTCTCTTTTGTTTCCTCGTGCCAATTCTGCTTACACTGACCTGCCTCGTCTTGGCTGCTATCGGTCGAACATTAGCTAATCGGGCCTAACTCCGCTATGCCTTCAGCTAACGTTGATCGGTTTCAAGACCCCAAAGCAACTCATCGCGTGATCGAAAAGCCACAGAGGGAAGTACCCAGATGGAGACTTTTTAATCATGCCTATCGGTTAGACACTTGCTGCCAGTTTGGTTGCGCCTTTAGTGATGCCTGCACACGAGAGAGCGGCGTAACAGAGATGCGAGAGCTCGTTCCCTCAGACGAACAGTTGTTTTGCAGCAGGACACGTTTTTCCCTCTCGAGCATTCAGTCAGAATTACCATGTTTTTGGCCCTGTCTACTGCCACAATCTATGCAAGGCCTATGTTTCCCGATCTTATCATCTCTACGATTAGTCTACCTTATTGGACATCAAATGCTTTACATACATGAATTCTAGGCATGCGCTCGGTGAAGAACCGGCGCTAGGATGCCCTGGTTTACGCCCATTTTGGCAGGCACTATTTGCGCCTTCCATCTACATCTATCATTTCAGCTATCATCTTTCTCCGCCTCTTCACCACTCGAAGCGCAACTTCAATTCTTGTGCGAAAGAATATCTTCAACTTACAATCGCGAGCCCCCTAGCTTGCCCATCGTTGCGGCCTGAGTGGCGTTTGGGATTTCTCTGATCTTCCTTTTGCACTCAAATAGCAATTAGAACATCCTCCCTTCCATCTTGAATGTTACCGCCAACCTGGGGATCCAGAGACCTATCCGTGCATCATAGTATCTACAGTAACTATGCCCTCAACTTTAGCGCATGGGAATGGGAGACAAGTGTCACCCGCCCACACGCAGCTGACTGCTTCATTTCGACGCCTGAAAGCATTCTCACTCAACACAAAGGTCGATATGCACGAGAATGGCCGTGATATCACTGGAAAGGCCTTCCCCGCAACTTGTCTACGCGAGACCATCAGTTCTCGGATCGACGCCTACAATTGCCGGAGCAGCCGGTAGTTATAACCGGACATTGGTCTGCATTGCATTGTGACCAAATTCATGGATGTTGTACGTCCAGCAGACCTGCATACAATGTCATACTGGCTGAAGGTACAGAGAATCGATCAAAACATTGATTATCAAATTTAGTAGCACTTCCACGGAAAAGTTTATAATCGCGGCATGCTTGCATCAGCTTGTACCCACAACAGATTCACACGGACAATGGCACAGGCTTGCAGACCAGGCGCACGAATCGGGAAAGAAGCAGCTCTAATTGCCTGCTTTAAATGTCCAATGAAGCCGCAGGAAAGAAACAACTGGCTGTCAGCATAATGAGAGGCATAAATCCTCATGCTGTACCACATACTGCCGGTCCAAGCTTCATGTTTGATTTAGCCACAACCTTGCTAACCATGCTAATGCCAGCATCCACAATTGCGCAAACAATTACATGTCCTGAAAATGCGGGGAAATATGGAAGCGTGACAAGCTATCGTGATTCCTTTATATATTCAAGTGTAGAGTTACGTGGACATGTTGAAAGCTTTGTATCACTAGCATATCTTGCTCCACAAGTTTTGATCGGATTCAGTGAATATCGACACGCAAACCCACATATACTGGACAGGCTTCTCCTGACTCGTATCCCTGCGGGCGTTCCGCCCGGGGATAATCTTCCTTCTCGCCTTTAGAAGCGACAAAGCACCATCTTGAGTTCGGTAACCGGGAGGCGCCCGTTCTATGTTTACAGCCAACGCCCGCTTACGTTCATCGCGCTTGCTTCCAGGCCTACTTCACTTCTCAGTCCTGTCAATAGTTCGATGACGGCGCATCACACCATCTCATTCGGCCGTCGTTCGCGGTCGTTACAGCGTTTTCCAGATGGCGGTTCATGAGAGACTTTCTGTGGTACTCGCGTTTGCGCTCATGGGGATATCGACGATCATCGTAGCCTTGAGGTGATTACTATGCAGTGGACTTTGCTTCGAACAATACCTTACTTTCTTAAGGTTCTACAGTCGCCACTTCCTTGTGGGCAAACTCAATTCTTCGGATTGGGTCATGTTTGTAGCACTGGTAAGCGTAACGACCAGACTCCAGGAATGACTGCTCATTTCCCCAGATCGCTGCTTGGGGATCAGTAGTTATCAACTGGTATATGGTACGCTTCATGGACTACAGCGGCGTCAATGTAAGCTGAACAGGACTCAGTACTGCGCATCTAGCTAAGTTTCCCCAGAGTAGAGAGACATTCGCAGAGGTAGCCACGAACTCCCTACTTATGTTCTGGATGTATCGAGTGAGCTACATCCTTGATCTTTGCCTGATCAAGACGTCCATTCTGCTCTGTAAGTATTGATAAATTTCATAGCAGTACTGCTACGACCAGGGCCGATGCGCCTTGCATACGTTGAAAATGGCATGTGAAGGCAGATAAGATTCACCGAACGCGTATCCGAGGAGTATTCGGCTAACACTACTGCCACGTCTAGTTTATGACTGCATCGCCGCCTCGAACAAACGCTGCCGCTACCTCGTCCGCGGTCTTCTCACTATCATACTACTCGGAAGCGCCTCAATGATATTTGCTGCCATCTTTACATGCTATCCAATAGCTGACGCATGGTCATTTGAGGTGTTCGAAGCGGGTTTCTACGGTATTCATGCGACGCAATGTTACAACCCAGGTCCCTTCTGGCTCGCTAACGCCGGATACAATCTGGTGACTGATGTAATGATCTGGACGCTGCCAATTCTCTTCTTCCTGAACTTACAATCGATGCCACTAAGGCGCCGCCTGGAGCTGATCGCCATCTTTTCGGTGGGACTATTGGCTATCGTAGCTTCTGCTGTGAGGCTCCGCATCATGGTGCTCTGGCTATCCGACTTTGTGCAGCAAGGCAGGAATACCGCGAATCTTTTGATCTGGAGTCAAGTGGAGCAACACACTGGCATCATCGCAGCGTCAATACCTTTTCTACGGCCCATTTTCCGCAGATTCTTGACAAAGGCGAGGAGCAGAGAGCAACCTAGCCCTAGCCCAGTTGTGCGCTTGGTTGGGCCTGGATCGACGCCTCAGAATCCCGGGGTGTTCAGACCGCCCATAATTCCCTCGCCTAGCCCAACATTTGCAGAGAGTGACAAGGAGTTCAGAGCTCCAAGGAAGCCACTTCCGCCGGTTGAACCAATACGTAACGGGTCGACATGGGGTTCAGCTATATGGGGTAAGTTCTCTGGGAAAACTGCGAGAGATACAAAAGCTGAATTTGCTCTTACAGATGGTACACAAGTTCGACAGGTACTTCCCACTTGATGTAGCCGACATATACAGGATCAAAGGCATTGAAACAGCTACCACGTTGGTAAAGATGCTAAGCACCAGGCCACAATGACAATAATATCACAAAAACGGAGCTCCAGCATCAGACAGCACATTTTGGGACCGGGGACGGCCAGGCGCAGGAGCTTGATGACATGGAGGCCCAAACTTCAGAAGCGCGCCAAGGTGTTCAAGGTCATCCAAGTTTTGGACTGTGGCCGCCGATACGTGATTCAAGACGGCTGCTCGACTCGCCTGTCCAAATATCCTATAGGCCGTGCAGCCTACGATGTTGCTCTAGCAGTTCAGACATGACCCATGGTCGGATGGTAACTGTCGAAAGTTCGAAGGAAGTGGGTTGTGGTAAACCCCAAGCCAAAGACCTCAACGAAAGCTTTATTTGAAATACGGCCATGAAATTAAAAGGGACATGTTCTAGTCAAAATCGGGTGGTTTAGGGCACTCTGCATTTTCCTGAGACGTCCCATGCATATGATGGGCCAAGGAAAAATGATGCCGTATTGATAGAACTGAGAGGGTCGACCAACTACACTCATATGCTACTTGAAAAAGAGCACTACATAGAGTCAAAGTGTTTAACGATAGCTACGAAGAGTAGTTAGAACATGGCTCGAATACTAATCTGCATCAAATTGCCAATTCCTCATATTGCAGGCTTGTGTAGCCTTCGAGAACATGTGGACGACAGATAGAGCCGAGTAGTCGGTAATGCTGATTCGCCGCGTCATTTTCGCCACCCAAAAGACAGGAGCACTGCCACGAGGGGCCGCGAATATGGTTCGATATTCCAAGGGGACGGATTGAAGTGGATCGGCATCATCGGCATATGGTGGGTTCACAGTGACATGATGAACATGTCCTACAGCAAAGGGCTGCTGGTGTGATCCGGGATCTCGCAAGCCGCAGCCGTAGAAATCTCCCCATGCAGCGGAAGGCGGTGAACCAAAATGCGGTTCAACAGCAGCGGCTAATTGGCTACACGCAAGTCTCGGCAGGCACTAACCACTAAAATGCCCGGGACCGAGTGATCCCTGAGTTGCGAAAGTGGTGCGAACGCAGATCAGGGCGTCAACATTCTCCAATTTAATCCGCCTCCTTTGCACCTACTTTTACTCCCCTCCTCACTGTACCACGCCAATCGCCACTGCGCGCTTCTCCTCGCTGCAGGCTTTCTCTTCCCTTCTTTTCCCCTTAGGACACTTGCGCATCGTCTTTCTTTGTTATTGCAAGCAGCCAATATGTACGCCCCCCGATAAGCCCCGAAGGCAAATGTACCTCGAGCTAACAGCAACACCAGGAACTCGTCTGCGATCCTGACGCCAATGGCGCAGGAGACGTACTGGGGCTCCTTCGAGGAGATCTCCAAGTACAATGTCCAGCTCGGCAACTTCGAGAAGATGTGGCTCGCCTGGTACACATGGATGGGCAACGACGTTTTGGCGACCGGCATCATGTCTTTTGCCATTCACGAGCTGCTTTACTTTGGGCGATCACTGCCCTGGATCATAATCGATTCCATTCCCTACTTCAACCGGTACAAGATTCAACAGGTATGCCCCTATATTCAGGACTATACCACTGCAAAAGCTAATCATGAATAGCAAAAAATTCCCACCGCCTGGGAGCAAACACAATGCGCACTCCTCGTCCTCTTCTCCCACTTCACCGTCGAACTCCCTCAGATCTGGTTGTTCCACCCCATGTGCCAGTACTTCGGCCTCGAGACCTCCGTCCCCTTTCCTAGCATGTGGAAGATGGCCTACCAGATTGCCATCTTCTTTGTTTTGGAGGACGCCTGGCATTACTGGGTTCATCGTCTGATGCACGCGAGCTCGTTCCTGTACAAGAATATCCATAAGATCCATCACCAGTACTCTGCTCCGTTCGGTTTGGCCGCTGAGTACGCCTCGCCTATCGAAGTGATGATTCTGGGTTTCGGAACTGTCAGCGGTCCTATCTTGTGGTGCGCCATCACCAAGGACCTTCACATTCTGACCATGTACACTTGGATCGCGTTCCGTCTGTTCCAGGCTATCGATGCGCATAGTGGTTACGAGTTTCCTTGGAGTCTGCACCACTTCCTGCCTTTCTGGGCTGGAGCCGAACATCACGATGTACACCACGAGAAGTTCATTGGAAACTACGCCAGCAGCTTCAGGTGGTGGGACTACTGCCTTGACACTGAGGCCGGCGCCGATGCATCGAAGAAGAGGAGAGAGCGCAAGATGGCGAAGGCCAGGAAGGCTCAATAAAGCGACACAAGACTTCAGGATGTTGTGTCGACATCGAGTTGCGGAGCGGCCCAACAGCTGGGCTGGATCATCTTGGGACCAACCTACCCCATAATTCACAATATTCGAGTGGAACTGGATTCGGCGTTTGGGTGATGGCAAAATGCGGGGCTTGGCCTTCGGTGGGAACACTGGAAAGGACTGACCCTTGGTAATGGATGCCAGAAGTGCTTGTAAATATAGGGGAGGGTCTTTATAGAACTACTATACCTAATAATTATCACGGTCGTTATGCTAGCTCATCGTTTCTCTTGAAGCTTGTGCCCGTGAGAGATGGTATTCTAAAGCGTCATAACAATAACCAGGCAATGGTACGGTTGGAATAGGACTTTTTCAGTGCCGATTTTACGTTTCTCAAGCTGGGATCCGAACGATCAGCTGAAGGGGCGTCGGCTTGTTCCTACGTGATTGAGTCTTGGCGCGGTGAGGGTGAATTGATTTTCCGGCGCGTCGGCCTCTCGAGCTCTCCTTCGACTTTCTTTGAACGGCGTCAATCTCACCACACACAAATTCCAATTGCGTATAAACGACAAGATGAGCTCCGGACGCCCAGTCGTCCACCAGGACTATATTGCGAAGATCAGATACTCCAACGCGCTTCCTCCGCCACCATGTCCACCAAAGCTGCTCGACATCCCCAATACTGGCCTTTCGAGCGGACAATACACATCTGCGGGCTTTGCGTCGAGGCTTGCACGGGAACAGCCGCTGAATATTGAGGCGGACGCTGAGCTGGGAATGCCAATCGATCTTGTTGGCATCCCAAAGGTCTTTGATGGCGACGAGTCCGGTAAGAGAGCACATCACGCGCTGGCCTCCCTCAGCAACTGACGCGTTGGATAGCAATTCAGGCGATGCCACACCCACCGCCGCTACACGCAGCTGACAGGGCGCTGATGCGACCGCCCAATGCGCTCGGCAAAGCCAATACAAATGCGACGAGCATCACCTTCCTACGACGAACCGAATATGTCACCTCGAGCACAACAGGCGGGTCGAAGTTTGAGTCAAGTAATTCTACGAACACGATGCGCCTACGGAGGAAGCGCAAAGTAGCAGAAACCTCATTAGATGACCCCACAAACATTGCCAGGCACGTATTGAAGGGCTTCAACATTGCATACCCAGCAGACGCATACAACGGGCAAGATAGCGCAGAACAGCTGAGGGCGGCAGAGACTACGGCTGAAGAGCGACAAGCGTGGAACAAGCCAAAGAACCCAAGGAATCCCGGCCTCAAGCTCCTCGATTCCTATCCATTGCTCCCAGACTGGGACGCCACGCCTGACACAGGCGCATACATGGTCTTCAAATTCACAGCGCCTCCAATCAACAACCCGCTCGATCCTTCCTACGACTCCCGTCTCGACGTTGCCCTTCTTCGTCCAGCAGGCCAGACAGTTGGAGATCAAGATATCTACATCCAAGACCGGGAAGCGCACAAGCAGGACCCCACAGTTCCTGTACCCATCCCGCGTTACCAGTTCGAGTTCTTTCTACCCCCGAGCAAGGACAAGGTGCATGGCATAAAACGCAACTTCACCACCCACGATCCCACAGACGAATCCGTCATCCCTTTCGATATCGCAGAAGACGACGAAGGACAACCGCGCAAATGCTTCAAGTACGAAAATATTCGCACATACGAGACTTCGCAGCAGGTCGGCGACCCACACGATACATATGGGGATGTCGTTGCGCTTGCTCTTCACGATCCGGAGAAGCATAGCCAAGAGAGACTAAGGGACACAAAGTTACAGAAGGCGGCGTACTTCTACCCGATTATTCAGAAGACAAGTATAAGACCGAGACGGCCAGGACGAGTGGACTTGGTGGGCGAGGAGCAGAGGGTGGATGTTATTGAAGCGGCAGGCAGGGAGCCAGGCGGTGAGGCGGAGCGGAGGGAGGTTTTTAGAAGGAGGGCTGAGGGTGTTGAGGTATAAGTTTGCATTCATAGTAAAGACCTCAGTCAAGTTTGGGGCGGATCCGATTCAGTCATCAGCGTCGGCGTTCGAAGGTCAAAATGTACAACATTTGCAGCATGTTTGATGCAATACCTCTGGTATATGCGCATTTATTGCACATCGCGTGGTTGACTCTCTTCTTCCTACGCCATTTGTAAATCATTGGCTTCCTCCCTCGCCCCTGATTATCCCCCTTTTCTTTTTGCTCTGAGCCCGAAACTCAGTATCCACAAATTTCCCAGCCACCAGAAAGAAGAACTGTATACAGCAGGACTCGAACCTGCAAGTAGAAGTTCATGGTCTAGAAGGCATAGAATGGAGGTTGTCTTGAATATGTACGTTGAATCATGATGCTACGCTATGCTGAATATGTACATGAATGCTGGAAACGATGAGAGATGTAAGACCTGGTTTCGTTCACAATACTGTCTCTGCTCTCGCATTCTCTTCAAACCTCCTTGCTATCTCCAGCATCTCGGCATCAAACCGCGAGCCACTCAAAAATGTGACACTGAAGGGTAATGTCCCATCTTCCTCTTTCCCACTCAGTTCAGAGACCGGATACGTACCAGCGGGTACGGCAACAGCGCACAAATCTAATACGTTGCCAAAGTGCGTAAACTCACCCAGCACACTGTTCTTCTTGATAGGATCAGCAAGTACTTCGTCGATCCTCCAATGAGTCGGGGTGGTAGGAACGACTACGACGTCTACACCGGCTGCAGCGTAGGCAAACACCTGCTCTGCTTGTCGTGTGTAGAGCACTTTGGCTTGGAGGTCCCGGTAGGCATCTACCGCCGAGCTTTTTCGATTCACGACTGCGTCCATGAGTTGTGCGATGACGGGATGTAGCACGGAGCGGTTCTTCTCCATGAAGTCATCGGGCAATGAAGCGAGGCGTTCAGACACGAATGTGCCGTCGTAGAGGAGCTGGCCTGCCTTTTGGAAAGGCGACCAGTCGATTGGAGTTAGGACGCCGCCGAGCTTCTGTAGTGTGGATATTGTTTCATTGAACATGCGGCGGGCGGGAAGAGAACATATGGACAGGGCTTCAGGAGGTGGGATACCGAACTTGAATGCCCGTGATTGTGGGCCAATGCTGTTGATATGTCGCTCGAAAGCTATCTCAGGTTTCGCGTAGGGATCGAGCGGGTCGTGACCCTCGAGAATCTGCCATATTGTTCGAGCGTCCGAGACCGTCTTTGTTGAAAGCGCAATACAGTCCAATGATAGGCAGGCTGGCGTTACGCCGCGGAAGGATAATGTGCCACGCGTGGGTTTGTATCCAACGATACCGTTGAATCCAGCTGGTACACGACCCGACCCAGCTGTATCTGTTGCTAATGAGAAGGAGACGAGGTTTGCGCCGACGGAGACCGCGCTGCCACTACTTGATCCACCGCTTATGTAACCCTTGTGGTATACCGAATGGGTGATACCGTATGGACTGCGACATCCTACTAGGCCAGTGGCAAGCTGATCAAGATTGGCCTTTCCGATGAACAGAGCACCTTCAGCGATGACTTTGTCGTATACCACAGCGGAAGCAGAAGGTACATGAGCCAGCGGTGGGCAAGCGGTTGTTGTTGGGATACCGGCGACGTCGATAGAGTCTTTCACTGAAAAGGGAATACCGAAGAGCGGAGGCAGTGCGTCGCGGTCAGGAAACCTTACTGCCAGCTTCCGTGCGGCTTCAAGAGCATTCTCTCTAGTCTCGAGTTGTATCCACACTGCAGGGTCGATCTTTTTGTAGGCTTCAATCTTGTCGAAGAGCGCATCAATCAAGGTCACCGGAGACAGCCCGTTTTTGTAGGCTCGCTGCAGACTTGATACTGTCAAGTCGCCATCGAAAGCCGGTGGTGTTTGCGGTGGTGTTGACCCGGCCTCGATTGTATTGCTTGACAGGGGCGCAAGAACCTCTAATAGAGGTTGTAAGCTTCCAATAAACCCGAACAGGCCCTGTGACCAGTGTATCATGTCTAGTGTTGACTTCTTGAAACAAGTGTCATTATAGCCGCTCGTTGCCTCCTCAATGCCGCAACACTCAAAACCGCGATCGTTCGCTTCCCGGATGGTGGTGGCGAAGCAGCATTCTGTCGTCACTCCTGAAACGATGAGATGTGTGATAGCTCGTGCTTTCAGTTGGTGAAGGATCGTAGTATTCCAGAACGAGCCTTTCCCAGGCTTGTCGATGACAACTTCTCCAGGTAGTGGTTTCAAGTCATCAATGATATCGTGACCATATTCCCCGCGCGTCAACAGTCGGCCAAGCTCTCCTTTGTCTCCAATAACAAGCTTATGTTGCGTGTTATCAGGCGCAGCAGATTGCCGGACTAGTTTTGACGAAGGACAGTCTGAGAGATCTGGTTTGTGGCCTTCACGTGTGTGGACAATGGCCATGCCTGCGGCTCGCCCGGCTTCAAGAAGCCTCTTTGTCGGAGCAATCGAGGCTTGTACAGCTTCAAGATTGCCGCCTTGTATTTCACCAAAGCCTTTTTCAAGGAGAAAATCGCGCTGCATATCGATGATAAGGATAGCCGTGTGCTGGAGAGGAAAAGAGAAAGCATATGGCTTTGCATCGAATGAGAGTATCGAAGAAACAGATGTTGGATTCGCCATGTTGCCTGGTAGTAACAAAGTTCAAAGATCACAGGCACAAGGTGAACAAAAGGTCTATGACTCGAAACTATTCAGCTCAGCTGAAGGACAGAAGACAAGATAGATAGGTAGATTGGCGCAATAGACATGAAAAAGAAAAGACTATACCTACCATTCAGAATCGAAAGCTAACAGATAAATGCAGCAGTATCAGAGCTGGCCGAGCGCGCCGCATGCAATGGGCCTCCGGCCGGCGACGGCGCGAGGTTGTTATCTGGGGAAAGCTAACCACATCTGCTCTAGTACTTGTCCATTGAAGCCACCCCCAACCTGTGTTCCTCCACCGTCGACCATCTTACGAAGACGCCACCATTCGCTAGGCCCCGATCGTTTCTTGAGCACACTATGCCCTACGCTAATGGGCCGTCGGCACCTATCTTTGAGCGTGATGGAGGCTGGTATCGCACCCTCGGAGGTGGGCTTGGTGAATGCCATGTATCGCAGCTTGCCATGGTATGAAGTATATGTATCTGCATGAATCCCAGGATGAATCGCCATTTTCGGCAGGTATACATAACTTGGACGATCATCTCTCTCTATTTATTACACAACATATCCGGGGTTACCTGACCATGTCTGTGCTCAAGTCGAAGCTTGCACCGCACTTCCGCTTGAGGGTCACGGCTGAGGGCGGCAAGTATGGCTCACGCTGGTCCAACAAAGGTATTCAAAGGAGAAACGTATACGTACTGGGAGATGGCTTAAATTCGTAGATCTTGATCCTATTCCCCCAGAACAACGCACTTGGGGCGGTATCGACTACTGGGCTGTATGCAACCCCTGCGGACATTCTGTATGGAAGATGCATGCTGATTCTTTGAAAGTATTGGTGCAGTGACATGTTAGCACCGCCTCTAGCTGCCACCGTTAGCAGTGTGATGGCCTTAGGCTTCACGGCAAGAGAAACTATCCCTATCGTATTCTTTGGTTTCGCCATCTGTAGTGTGGTCATCACTCTGACCGGAAAAATGGGAGCAACATATGCTGTCCCATTTCCTGTCATCATTCGAAGTATCTTCGGCATGTACGGCTCTTTCCCAGCCATCTGTATTCGAGGTATACATGTCCTATGTACATTCCAGGCAGCCTTTACTTACACTAAGTCAGCTTTCGTTGCCCTTATGTGGACTGCTATTCTCACAGTTCAAGCTGGGAATTTTCTACAGCGTTGTATCGAGGCGATCTGGCCAAGTTTCATCAACTTCCCCAATCACCTCTCGGAAAATGCGGGGATTGATTGTGAGAGACAATGTAGCCTCAAGATATTCATCCTTTACTGATGCTATTGCAGCTGCTGGACTTCTTTGCGTGTTCCTATACTGGTTCATTCAGACTGCTCTAGCTCTTATGCCAATCTCGAAACTACGAATACTCTTCTGGGTGAAAGGTGTTGTCGTCCCGCCGACATTCTTCGCTTTGTTTCTCTGGGCGGTCATTGTCACCAAAGGGTGAGTGATTATCCTTCCCCCTGACTACTTTCAACACTCTCGCTCCCGCTCTCATACAAGAAAGGTGCTAACTAGCTACTCAGCGGTGGTCCTTTAATCAAGGGAAAGGCTGAAATGAAGTCTGATTATATGAACACTGCCTACTCCGCTCTCACAGGGCTGAATGTCATCATTGGCCTTTTTTCTTCGTTAGCTGTCAATATGCCAGATTTTGGTCGCTTTTCGAAGAACAAGCTTGAAGGTCCTCATCAATTTCTTGCCCTTCCTATCATTGGAACGCTGGGTGCTCTGACACCTATCTTCGTTACTGACGCTCACTCCTACCTATGGGGAGAGTTCGAATGGTACATGCCGGCTGTGATCGCAAAGTTTGATTCCCGCGCTGCCAAGTTCTTTGTTTCGGCGAGCTTCATTCTAGCCACCATCGGCAATCAAGTTGCGGCTGGCACCTATCCATTCTCGAACGATATCACGGGCATGGTAAGAAATTCCATACACAAACCGCATGTCGAACACAATCTAACTTCATGTCTCCACCTTTTAGGCACCAAAGTACATCAATATTTTCAGGGCAACTATATTTATCTCGATATTCTGCATCGTCTCTACGCCATGGAACATCATCAAGAACGCGTCAGGCCTTCTCGCTTTTCTGTCTGGATATTCCTGCCTAATGGGACCTCTTGCCGGTACAATGGTCTGCGACTACTACCTCATTAAGAAGCGCAAACTCAATGTTGACCAGCTCTACACTGACCGTGGGATCTACTGGTACAACGGGGGCTGGAACTGGAGGGCGTATGTCTCCTTTATTACCGGCTTCGCTCCTCTTCTACCGGGCTTTGCGAAGAGCATCGACCATTCACTCAATGTCGGTGGCGCTTGGAAGATTTATACTTTTGCGTGGATTTTTGGTTTCTTTTTATCACTCTTGACGCACTATGTTATCTGCACCTACGTCTCGGTACCAACAGAGTCCTTGGTGGATTATGCAGTCTACCCGCCACAAAAGGGAGAAGAGTCTCCACCTGTTCTTGAAGGCGAAGATGGATCGACTAAAGAAGCGTATGTGGCTAACGAGAAGGAAGTAGCCGATTTGGCCTAAGCCACTCGAACGTGCTTTCGGCGTGATCGAAATCGGCAAACAATAGGTGATTCGTACGTATCACGTCGACTAAATTGCTCTAATGAAATTGTCAAATTCAGTTCACAAGCATCTTCTCACTGTTCAAATTTGGTCAATGTGTTTTGAAGGTGTTGTCGTTAGTCGTGTGGCTGAATAATACTCGCCTGTTTGGCGCTCCCATTGGTTCAACTTCGACATCTTATCTTTCCGTTCGATTTCTCCACGATAACTGCTACCATGCCCACATCGCATCCAAGTGCCTGAGGCCCGGTGCCTCGCCCCGCAATCTTATGGCGGCGATTTTCATATGGCGTTCTCAAATGCGTCTACCGCACATCTTGCTGTTCCATCGACATCAAAAACCAGAACCATGGTCCCGGAAGTATATTAAGGATTGAGCTCACGCGTGACCCTTGACAGACATCCCGTTCTCCTGGAACGTATTTGTTGTTCCTAAAAGTACAAAATTGTCATCTAGGTACTCATCGTTTCTGAAGCTTTGCCGAATAATTCATATCGTAATACGCCTCCCCCTGGTACTTTACCACATGCGGCGTGACACCTGCGTGCCTCTCCTGCCGGTGTTGATTCGCCTCATGCACTTGGCTGTTGAAGGTGAGCCACCTACATTTCTTCACACAATAACTTTTCAAGTTTATGTGTTCAATTCATGTACTATTCGAGACTGGTGTAATGCAAAGCGGCCACCACCAAATAAGCTGGAGGAGGTCAACCTGGGCGTGTATACTAATTCCACCTGGGTGAAGTGAGCGACCAAATTCTGCTCGGACCAAAACGGAGGTCACTTTGGAACAAATGAATGTGTTCTTTTAGGCTTTTTTTATGGGAGGATCGCACACGAGCAATGTCTTGTGACTCATAGCACGCACAGAAACTGACTTTATGTAGTTCATCGACAATGAGCTTTAGTCCGCCCCTGTCTTTCAGCCCTAGCGAGTTTGTGCCTTCTGTAGCTGAGCAGCCAAACGGCACGAAGTTGAGATCTCGTCGCCCATGCGATCCCTGTCGTCGACGAAAATCTCGATGCGAAATAGCAGGCGGCAGTCCACCTTGCCTTTTGTGCCGTTTCCACCGCCAAGACTGCACCTTCAACGAGGAACCACAGCCACGGAAGCGAAGGGCTGTGGCTAATACTGAGGAGAGCACCACAGCCGTACGTAGCCAGATATCTCATGTGCCCGAGGTTGTCCGAAGTTCTGGTTTATCCCCTCAAGATCCGCCCAAGATCCGTCAAGAACAGCCTGTCGACGATTATGCAAACTTGAGAGGACCTTCGCTTTTGAAGAAGACTTTAGGGTAAGTAAGATCGTACTACGCACCGTACTATGCACTGCATACTCCCGAGACACCTCGAACCGCCTTGCGATCTCGACCTGACTCCAGCAAGCTCGGGAAGGCCCTATAGTGGCCAAAGTGTACCAATATCTAGCGATTGTCCTTCAGTCATCGTGAGGTCTGGCTAACTGTGTCGCCATATAGATTGCAAAACAATAAACATAGCCGCCTGATTGGCTCGACTTCAGAGTATGAGCAGCGGCTTCTAGAGCTGGACCAGAACATAGGAACACAGGACGTGGTTCTGGGTCAGTCTATATTGAGGAGAGTCGACTCGCTTGAAACAGCTTTCATCTTGTCACCAGATGCGGGAACCCAAAATCACCAAGATGATATTCCGGATCTTGATGCAATCGAGACAATTGTTGCACCTCATGGCCAAGCGCTTATTCATCTTTATTTCAGGATAGTCCATCCCAGTTTCCCGATCTTGCACAAAAGAGTTTATCTGGAAAAGTATGAGCGCACCCATCGAGAATTTTCGCCGCCACTCTTGGCTGCAGTTTATCTGCTCGCATTGAACTGGTGGTCTTATTCGAGCGAGCTGGTCCTCCTTCCAAAACCTGATGTATCCAAACTAGAGACACTGGCTCTCAAGACTTTAGCAAACATTATACATCGACCAAAGCTCTCAACAATTCAGGCTGGTTTACTACTGCTCCAACGACCTGAGGGCGATTCGTGGGCTCTGACCTCTCAGCTGGTTGGCCTTGGACAAGATCTCGGCCTCCACCTTGACTGCTCTAATTGGCGAATTCCGTCTTGGGAGAGAGGGCTTAGGAAGAGGCTAGCATGGGGTCTCTTCATGCAAGATAAATGGGGCGCTCTAATGCACGGAAGACCTTCACATATTACTCCAGTAGACTGGGACGTCCAACCTCTTCAAGAAGATGATTTTCCCGAGAATGCTTCTGATGAGGATGATGAAGATGGAAGCACTGAGGTCGAAAAGGGGCGAACATTATTTTGTGAAATGATTAAACTCACAAAACTCCTAGCGCTTATCTTGTCGAGTTTCTACACGTTACGAGCAGAGCAGGAAATTGACGGGCGCTTGTCCGAAGGAGTACGTTGGATTCTCGAGACAGCTAAACCTATACAATTGGCTCTTCGACAGTGGTTCTCCAGCTTACCCTCAGTCCTGAAGATGGAAAGTCTAGCTGCGCGAAAGTTGTCCTCAACAGGTTCGTTCTTTACCCCAAAACTTCGACTGCGTGATTAACTCCCAACGAAGGATATTTGCATTTGGGCTATTATGCTGTTGAGATAACGTTGCACCGGCGAATTGTACGATCTTTATCTTCTATAGACGATTCAGCGCTTCGATCCATTTGCCGTCAAGCAGCCCACACTCGACTTAAATCCGCAATGGACTTTGTCCAAGGACTTCGACCCGAACACCTTCAGTCCTTCTGGTACTCCGCGTCAAAGTACAATTTTGCTTTAGTGGGCACGTTTATATCACTGCTTTGGGTAACGTCAGCCGAGAAAGAAGAAGTAGACCTATACAAGGCAAAGCTGGATGAGTATCGGTGGATGTTGCGGCTATCTTCAAGATCTGCGGATTTCCTTGAGCGAGCTATCAGTATGCTCGCTACCTCCACGGTTATCTTAGTCAAGGCGATCCCGGAAACGCCAAATGCTGAATACATTCTGGAAAGATATCAGCGTCGTGCAAGGCAAAATTCGGCTACAATGGTACGTCACTCTGAGAGTACATCACTTGGGGCTTCAACTGCATACCAGTCCGAAACTGAAGTGTATGGTGATGCCTCACCTGAAAATGATGTGGTTGAAACGCCGTCAGATAGTGGCGTGGTCGGCAGAGACTGGGGTGTAGACCATGCGTGGTTTAACACTTTGAGCGATGGAGATAGTGGAATTGGGGGCCATAGAGACACTAGTATGGGCAACACTTATCTGGGGTTGGATGATGCTCGGGTGGGATTTGAGTTCGAATGAAGATTTAATTACGTTGCTGTCAGCCGATTACCGGTAATTCATGGTACTCGATAATTTTCTGATAAAAAGTTACCTGGCCTCGTTACCTTGGCCTATTACCCCTCTCGACCCTACTTGAATAATTATACCAATTCCGCACTTGCAATCTTGTATATCTACTTTTAGACGCAAGATTGGTATGCTAGCTTTATATAGTAGCTCAAGATCACCAAATACAGACATTTTGTTTTCCCCTAGTATCTATACCGTTCTTAAGTATTTAGTGAGCGCACTTGCAAATAGTTGCCCGAGCTATAGATTTTGAGGCTTGCTACAGTCCACAAAGTTCCTACCAATTCCAGGCCCCGGGCATCTTCCTCCCCGGTATTTTCTGGCGCTTTCGTGCGCGCTCTTTGCGAGCTTTGGATGCCATGCGGCGGTTGAATCGAGATGCCCTTTTCGGATCACAGAAAGAACTAAGAGAGTCGAAACTAAAATGAAAGGGCCACGCCGATACCAACCTGACTACTTCCGCGAGAGCGCTGAATTCGGACAAGATGAGATAACATGGGGTCTCAGGAACCAAGTGCATTTCCCAGCCGAGAACCCAACCCCGACCTTCTTGGAACTCAAAAATGATCTTTTTTGCAGACCTTAAAGCTATCAGAATCCTGTTAGGCATTTTCTCCAGCTCTTTCATGATGCATATCCGGAAATCAACACCCATTTTCGTTAAAAGCGTAATCAAAGCGTTACCTAAGATAAAACTGTCGTATGAATAACTTGATTGGTAGAAAATGGTTGTAAGAAGTTGTTGTCGTCCCGCTTCGATTTCTTGTCGGAACTCGGAAGTTATGGAAAGCAACGGAGATTGGGACATCATGTCTCTGATTTGCTCTGGGTAGTCTGAGTTCCAGCTCAACGCCTCTAAGGATAGCCTGAAAAGCACTCGTTGGATGTTGAGCAAGTCCGGACCAATAAAGTGATTCGGGCTTTGCGCCCACAGCCATTCAGTATGGCTTAGCATAGTTGAAGGATGAAAGCAAGTTACTACAGTCCAACTACTCCCGTCAAAGTCTTCAACACAGCCACAATCTTGTAAAAGAAGTCGATATATGCCAATCTCACTCTCGATCATTCCTGGTTCGTGGTTTCCTGAATAGAGTGCCTCCCAGAAGGGTGAGAAGCCGCGGAGCGAAAGATTTGGGCCCACGCCGTAGCCTAGGAGTAGTCTATAAATATCATTTCTTTGCCATCTGGCAGCTTCCTGTGCGGTTGTATTAGTTGAGGAGCATCTTAACGAAAGGCACACTAACATGAAGCAGCGATCGATCCCATCGATCCCGTGTGAAGGGGTGAATAATGTTGGCAGCAAACAATTGCTGGACTTCTAGGACACTGAAAGCCCCTATATTGAATTGCGGGGAAAAATCGAACTCTTCAACCACTGGATAGACCGTGAGAGAGGGCAAAATTTGACAATTTGAACGGTTGATGCTCCAGCTGATCCCATGACCCAGAGTTAAGGAAGCCCAGGAGTAGACATCATACTCTGAGATACTCTCTCCGATTGCCTTCCTTGAATTTTCTTGCTCTTCTGTTATCAGGTGCATCGTCCGTGATACCCTCTGTTTGTAGATGCCGAGCATTTGGAAAAAGGATGGCACCCACGACACTCGTTGGCAATATTTCACTGCAGAGGCATTTGGCGCTGTTATTTCGCTGCTGCTAAGGGTCGGAGAAAGGAAACTAAGTTGATCTTCGCGTGTTGGTGCGCTGGCTATTGTCGATGCCTGCATGCGGGTACATAGGATAGTCGATGTGTGCATCCTATTGTCGTCAACAAATACATCCTATCGACGATGGACTGAATGCATGTTACATAATTTTAGTTTGGTTCATAAGCAGCGCATTGGTCAAATAGTGCATATCTTGTTGTATCCTACTCTCGAAACCAGCAATATCCCTCACTTTCAAGCCTAGCTTAATACCGCCTTTGACTTTTCCCATAGCCGAGACAGTTTGTGATTGCGATTGCTCGTATCTCTCCACTACATTCTGTAGCGGCCGGAGGCTGTTATCACAGCCCTTCAGACAATCGAGGATCGTCATTGATGGCATTGGAAACTGCTGTCCTGTAAGAGACGACTGCTGCTCCACCACATCGCGAACGTCCTTTAACAAGGCACAGAGCCGCTCGAGCAGCTCAGTTAGGCGTAAGAGCTCGTTCGGTGCGTTTTTAACATTTCGTATAAATGTTCTGATTTTGCCAATAGAATCAATGAGCTGTATCGATAGTGAGGCAACGGCCATGCCGCTGGCGACTCCAGATAGAACTTCCATGGCGCCGACCCTAGACAATCAGCATCAAACGCAATAGCGAAGGTCGAAGAGTATGGTATAAGAAGTTGTAGTTAGACACTGGACCAGAATCCTTTGTATATGTGCAGGCAGTGGGGTATTGGGTTCAGCCTTGAGGGCGCTTATTCACAACAAGGCTGTGCGTGTTGAAGTCAATTGGTCCCTGGCTCAGCATGCACACTTTGACCGGTCAGAAGGAGATGCGAATGAGCTGCGAGGCTCGCTGTATCACAACGCTACTAAGCTGCAGTCAATCAATGGTGACAGAAGGCAGCAATTGCATACCAATGGTTTGGCGCTATGCGTCACATACAGATCTCACAAAGTGGAGCCCATGGTGCGGTTGTACGACTTTGACAAGTGATGGGAGAGGAGGGTGTTGTGGTTCAAAAGAGAAAAGTGTGTCTCAGTGGTGTGGGAACCCTTCGACGCCCACCAAGCACACCAGGACAAGCATCTCAGGTAAACTTGAATTCAAGTCAAGACTTAGGATCAACTATGTCGTCATTCCACTCACTTCTCTAACATCTACACTCTATGTATGTATATAAGTCCTTTGTTAGGACTTTGGCACCGCTGCTTGGACGATGCTCACTCCCCCCTCGTCGCCAAAAGAGAAACAGGATCAAAACACCACCCATGCAAATCCCACAGTCATTCGTGCCACTTTCTCGAGACATAACAGCCCCATTCACAAAAGTAGCAGCAGCCTCGCCAGGCTAGCACCTGGATCTAAAAAGCATGAACATGGACCGGCTAGCTCCGGCCCTCCTGAAAGGGGGTAATCATAGTAGAAAAGAAAGGGATAAAACTAGGTGCGTGTTGAATATATGGTGATGAAGAGATCCAGGGTGCCACTACGGGGAAGGGCGATATGTGAAGGTGTGATCAAATTAGGGCCAGGTGTGAAGCGCGAGGGTTTTCGACGTAGGGAGTTCATGGTTCAGTGAATGGTGAATGTGGAGTAGGAGTCGATAGGATGGCGATGATGATGGCGACGAGGGTTAGGAGTCAAAGGATGCTACATGCGTTGCCAGAGGACCTGTGCACAGGCAGTTAGCAAACGCTTGAGAAAAATGTTGATCCAGGCCTCGCTATTGCGTTGACGGAGTACATGGCTTGCTTGCCGTGCAACACATGAAGGAAAAATGCTAAACTTACCATCGCTGCCCACGAATCCGTCCAATCCACGAGTATACGATTTTCAAGCGCTCGCGTACTCGTGTGGTCTGCAGTAAGACATACTTCTCCTCTTCTACGATCGGCACCACTGACGCAAACCAATACGGGAACGTGGCGGGATCCTCGGGTGGTTCACCGTACACCTGGATGATGCGGTCGCGAAGCCACGGTGCGCTAGCTTCTCTCATTTCTCGTACAAAGGCTGTGCATGCATCGAGTAGTTGCTGTGTTGACAAGGTCTCGACGGCGATGTCGGTAGGTATCGGAGCTTGCGGGTTTTGGCGGAATATTACTTCGGCGAAGTCGCGTGCCATGGTAGTTTCGCGCTGCTCTTGTATTCCTTCTTCGGCAAGGGAAACATCCTCCACCCGCTCAACACGACTGACGTTGTACCCGTCCAGCATGCCATGAGCTTTGACCTTGAAACGACCGACGCCTCGTGTTTCGATAAAACTCCGCCCATCACGAAGAAGCTCGTAGTTGACAATCTCAAGCAACGTTCCGTATTCCAAGAATTGGGTTGCACCAAGGTCGCCTTGTGGAGCATGTGTGCGGTTGTACATGACCATGCCAAATTGCCTGTTACCTTCAATTACACGTCGCATCATCAGCCGATACCGAGGTTCGAAGACATGGAGGAAGGTCGGCATCGAGGGAAGAGACAGCGTGCAGATGAAAAGTGGGGTGCTGAGAATGTCGTCTCCAGCCTGTTCTTCTGCTTTTAGAGCTGCAGCACGGGCGGTAACGAGATCTGGACACAGCCCGTTCAAAAGAGAGTTGAGGATAATATTGCTGGTTTGGTTCTGAAGCGAAGCAGGCACATGCAATTCCCTCCGGCAGAACGGACAAATGCTACTGTGGTCCATAACGCGGCCAAGACAGCGGCGACAGAAGGTATGGCCACACGATGTGGTTGTCGGATCCAGCATTAGGTTGTAGCAGACAAGACAGTCTAACTCCTTGTGCGTAACGTCCCGCAGACGATCGAGTAGCGCATCATCCAACTCCTTGTAATTATCCCCACTTGGCGACATGGTCTTATATTCCACTTCAGAGCTATAGTGGAGTTCGCCCATCTCAGCCATGGTGTAGGTGGACACGAGGTGCCCGCCATGTAATTCTCGTTGGTGACCATTGGCGCGGATCTTCTCTTTCTCCTTCTCCTCGGCAGACGGGTCATCAACTTGCAGGATCTCTTGAAGAAGCGTCGGCGTGTCTTCTGTAGATGGCTTGTGCTGCACTATTTCCATCTTAATCAGTTCCATGAGCTTCGTCAGCGTTACGTCTACTGAGCATTCTGCGGACGCATGCTCTGCGCCGCAGCCCAGCAGCGGGCAAGCGATTCCAGTGAGGCGGTCTGGTGTATTCGGGTAGGATATATTTGCGCGCGGTTGGGGAGCCGGAAGGCAGCCGCGGCAGACAGTGTGTCCGCATGGCAAGGTTACCGGGCCGCTGAGGGGTCGAGAGCACCGCGGACATTGCACAAGACGAACCAGTTGTCTCGCATCGCGGTGAGCATCCAGAGAGAGCGCCTCCAATGCCTCTACCGGAGACTCATCGTCGCGCATGAAGTCTTCGGCAGACACTGAAGGCTCAAAGGTATGCTCGACGCTTTCCACAATTGAGCACCCTTTTGTTCTTTGGCGATTCATGTAGAACCAGGATGTCGTCCGACAGCTCCGTCAGCCATGTACAGCCAAAAGCCTAGTGCCCAGTCGTTTGGGTTTGACCGTGATCGCGGTCGGTAGCGGGGTAGGGCGAATGAGGCGTGTGAATTGAAGCAGGCGTGTAGAGAGGTCAGTTCGAGGGTTCAGTGGCAGATAAATCGAGATTCGAAGAATTAGTGCTTGGTTGAAACAATCAACAAGGCCGTCGCAGTGTCCTGAATCAGGGCTAAGAGGCGAGACTGTCAATGCGCGTGCTGACACGGGGGCAGGGGATGGCGGCGGCGACCGAGGTGTTGATAGTCTATGATCCAGACACTATCAGGTCTTATAGTGATCCGGTGTGGCGAAGGCGAGTCTCGGGGTGTGGGTACAGTTCTAGGGGGCTAAGAGGGAGGCACAAGAGGAGATAAGAGCCCAGTACGAGCAGCAGCAGTTGAACTGGTCATCCATTATGGGTTATGGAAGCAGATCGGCGATGGTGTTTTGCATGTACAGTCAGGCAACGGGCCACTCGATGAGGGCTGCATACGTAGGGATACTGGGATCGAGAGCATGGCGTACATCGGTGCTGCGCTAAGGTGATCCGGGACAAGTGTATATAAAAATCCGCACGGTTCTGCCTGCAACGACTGCCCAAAGATGAGCCCGTTCTGCTGCTTGTCCGCTTCCTGGTCTTAGACAAGTATCCCGAGAACCGGGGCCATTACGGATTGTATCCGCTACATTCCCGGCGAAACACAACCGGAATGTCGACTCTCCATCAACGTGATGCTTGAATATGTGGATGCTGAGCTGACTTTTGACCCTCGAATTTTAACCCACTGGTTACCAGCCCAACGCGCACATCTGTCCTTTCGCCGCACGACTATCCCTCACTTCACAAGCCCATTTAGGCATGCGCAGCGAGTCTACGCGGCCTTGCTCAGGTTCGGTGTTCGCGCGTTTCCCAAGGAAGCCAATGCACAATGCAGCCATCGATGACGCTTGCAAGTGGTTCATTCAAGCCACAACTGACCAATGGTAGCGAATCTACGTTAGTCGTACCGAACGCTGCTCGTTTCAACTGACATGTGCCACATTTGCGTCTGCGGCTCACTCACGCGCACGCCTACCCGTTGCCGAATGGACCCTGTTCATTGCACTGACGATTGCATTTCAGCGGGGCATTCTCACGTGTTCACCCATTGTGAGCTTGAGAATATGCATTTGCAGTATGCTACTAAGCACAGTACATCTTGCGTCCATGACTCTTGGACTCTCGATTCGAACATCAAATGACACAATGCACTCGTGCCCCCAAGATCACCACGAACACCTGGCTTCGCCGAAAATGTCCCAAACGAGGCGCTAGGCCAGTGGAGACAACCTTCCTTGGCCAACCCAAAACAAACATGCGAGTCCCATGTGCAAAAAGAGTCCTCTGAACCAACCCTGGGAACGCTTGCGCCGGCATGGGAACTATGGTACAACGGCATTCCTGTTACGCGCCCCAACGCCACAAATAAAAGCTCGAATCCTTTTCATGAACAGCAATTCCAGATGCTTATGTTGCGCCACTCGTGCCATTTTGGTATGGTTCCGACTCGGAGCCGGAGCCGCTACTTTCCTCATCCTCTTGATCATCTTCCTCTTCGAGCACAATTTGTTCCAGTACCCGCTTGTCGAACAAGTCCAGGACGAAGCGGCAAGCCGGAAGGCGAAAGTGATGTGCTTCCAATATTTGCATGACTTTGTGAAAGATTGCGGGCCTGCTGAATCCAGGTACCTTTTTAGACTTGATTCTGTTACATATACATTAGCATATGGCTTTTGCATACCGACTAGGGGTGTCACTGACGTCTGTAAATCGTTTGCAGCCTTCTTGGCTAGCACTGTATTACCCAGATCAGTTGCAAGCTTCAAGATGCGCGCATTCACCGGGTCGTGATCAGTAATCGCAACTTTGACCTCTGTTGTGCGTTTCCAGCCAATGTCGTCTGATGGGGTGACCCATGGCGTCATCTGCTGCACGTTAGCTATTCGTTGGAAAGTTGTGAGCTGAGAAACTGACTGCAAAGAGCTGTTTGAAGTTCAGAGGGAGACAGAAGCCTAATGCTTCGCCAGCCTCATTCACAACGCCGTCCCATCCGTACTCAAGCAGAATCTCCTGACCGTGGAGACTCCTCGAAATTAGACCCAGTACGTAGAATGCTGTACCTCGGAGCGACATGACTTCGGACCGTTCTGCGATTTGCACAATCCACTTGACTACGTCCGAATTTTCTAGAAAGGGAGCGCCTAGCTCCATTGAGCCAACATTTCCTACAGCCCACAAACATCCTTTGACTTTGAGGATGATTTCTGAATCATCATTTTCCATAGCAAAGTCACGAATGGTTGCCGCAAACTCATCGAAGTGTCCTTTCTGTCGTAGTAACTTACATCCCTCTTTTGTCCTGGTGAGTTCCCGATAGAAGTGTGGTGGTACATGGCCGTATTCCGGCTGCTCAGGCGTGTCGTCATAGGTCAAATGAGATGATGCTTTCTCCGGTATGTCGGCAAGCGCGCGAGCCATCGAAGCCTCAATCAATGCCACATAAGTATCGTTCCTTCCAAGGAACCAGTCGTCCATCTCTCTAGTGATATAATCCAATCCATCCAGATAATGGTACCCAACAGATGTGGACAAGAACCGCAGTAACAGAGGGGCCCCAATTTCGCCTAAATGATCTAATGCAGGACGGCATTTCACTACAAATTCGAGCGACTCTGTCTGGTTGCAAGCCTCTTCCAAGATCTTGATTGCGACCTCACAGACTTCTACATCCGGATCATAGAGTTGTGTCACGAGCAATTTGATAGCCCACTCCGCAACGCCAGCGGAGCCTGTCAGCTGCATTGGCTTTGTTGCATACTTGCGCAATAATCTGGTCGCGAAGATTCGAATCTCTTTCGAACATGACGTCATGGCTTTGGAGATGATGATGCGTAGATGGCCATCTAAGGTGTAATCCATATTGCTGAGAAGGGTTCGGATCAAATCATCGCGGTCGTTGAGCTCGACAATGTGATAAAACATGTTGATGACTCTCCATCTTTCCAGAATCTGTATACCTCTGGAGTCTTTCGTCAGGGCGCCCAGCAGCGCAAAGTAGCCACCAGTGAGAGTCTCGTTCATACGATCCGCTTGAAAAATGGGTGACTCAGATGTCAAGCCACTCATTCTGTCGAAGTGTGACAAGCACTCGGCGAGCTGTCGGATGAATTTGCTCTCACTTAGATACTTGACACCTTCAGGATTCTGAAGCAGACTGTGCATCAGGGCGCAGCCTGCTCGCACATAACGCTGATTGGGTTTTGTGTTCTTGACTTCAGAGAATCGGTATTTGAAAGGACGGAAGAATCCCAGCAGGCGATGTACAAATTTCGTCACTTTTATGGCTTCGTCAAGACGTTTGGCATTTAGCAAAGGACCCTCGATAATTGTTTGAATTAAATCCCATCTCCACTTCTGGAAAGAGACTGTGTTCAAAACCTGTGTATCCAGCATCAGAGTCCGGAATTGACCCTCGTCTATCTGCATGGCCGCTTGCACCTTCGATTGATCGGTTTGTCGAGTCGATGATGCGCTATCGGTGTTGGTGGTGCCTTTGTTGGTATAGAGTGAAGTCGGTCCTGATCGATACAACGTTCTATTAATGCTGTCCACCTGGTAGATTGTTCCAATGGCCACAAATCGGTCCTCAGATTGGAATTTTGCAGCAGAGTGTAACAGCTGCGGGAGTACCTGAAGTTGTGCACTCCACGAAGGTGGTAATAGCTCATTGGCCATCTTGAGAACTTCTCCAAGCAACAGCGTCGTCTTACGTTTAAGTGGTAGGGTCAAAGGTTCTTCCTCAGCATGCAGTAATGCTGGGACCAGCCCTGCGTGCAGAAAAGCAGCTAGCACAACTGATACATAATGGTCCATCAAACTCCATTTGTTTGTATCGTCCTCGGTGCTAGAAGAAGAGCTGTCTCGGATCTGTTGATTTTTCAAATTTGTGACTCGCCCGTAGGTGGTGAGTCGTCGACCTGCTAGAAAGGATGAAGACCAGGACGGAGGTTTGATTCTGAGGAGATCAAATAGAAGCTCTAGGATGATATTTCGAACGTGTGGAGTCGGAATTTGCAGGGATAGTAGTAGAGAACGAAGAGACAGAAAATCGTTCATGCTTAGCGTGAGCAAACCAGGCCAGCTTCGTAGTAAAGATGCAATAACTTTGGCGTTTACTTTCAATTTTTCTTCATGCAGATGGCCATGGATTGCAGTTGCATCGGTGAACATTGCAAAGGGAGCTTCCAGCTCACGTCCGGAGCGTAAAAATCGACGACGTCGTGGCGTGTCTAGAAGATATAGAAAAGATATGCCAATGCTCTCGGCAGCATGATAGCTTCCTTCCCCAAGAGCATCAGCAAGTGCACCCATGCCACCAGCGCCAACAAGAAGGGAGGGTTTCCTGACAAGGATCTCAGCAAGAGTGAGAGTCGCAATGTTTCTGAGCCGATCTTCCGCGTGTTCAGCTACCGCTACGATGATGCGAACGACAGCGCGGGCGATCTCTTCAACACCATCTTTGACGTCTAAGAAAGCTCGAACAAACTTCAATGCCTGCTCGCGTTCCACACTAGCTTTGCCTTCCTTCACAAGGGACAGAATGACCAGGTAATCCGTGTGCAGGCCTCGAATGATGCGGAGAGACTTGCGGTCGGTGAAGGCATATCGCATGACACGGTACGCAGCTGCCACAACCTCGCGGCTATCGCTGAGTAGCATCGTCTGCATCCTCAGGCCAAAGATAGACCAAGCCAAGTCGTACTTCAGGGTTGCGTGTCGCTTGAACAGAAGGACCAAGGAGTTTGCGCGCTCGACATAATACTCGGGTTGCATGCCTTGCATCTCTAGAGCCTGCAAAATCTCGGCCAGGACAAATGTGGGTGACTCTGTTTCTTCCTCTTCCTCCTCTTCCTTCTTGACAATGTGTCTCGACGGAGAACGGGAGAGGTTTCGACGGAACAGATATGACAGTCTGCTTTGGGGGTCCGCTGGCGGAGACTTGACATCCTTTGCTCTCTGGACTTCTGCAGCCAAGCCTGATTTGAGCTGTGCCAGTTTCCTGTTTGATATATTGAGCTGCTCCTCGACCTGTAACCTTTGGTCTTTGGTGTTTTTTGCATTCTTCGCGTTCAAGGCTTCCAGCAAATTCTCTGACCCTATCTTGATCTTGGTCTCCTTGTCGATTTGGTCCTGTATCTCAGCCTGCCGCTGCTCGGTAGTTTTATCGTCGTTGTCCCCCACAGTAATGGCGTGCATATCGAAGTCGGGACGCAGCCGGCCATCTTGCGACGTTGTAGGCCTCAATTGCGAGCTGAACGAGCCTGGCCCTGAGTTCGCAGTCGCGTAGGACGACATGCCCCCCCGCGAGCTGGCCATGCCGCTTGCTGCGGCCGACAGAGAGCGGCCATCTCGGGTCCGAATGGTGGGCGCGAGCAGTGAGTTCTGCTCAGCGATGGGCACTTCGGCCGGATTGACTGAGCGAGCAGGTGGAGGCGTCATGAGCGTGCCTTAACCGTAGGCTCGCGAGCCGCATCGCATTTCGGTACTATGGCAGCGCCGTCCTCTTGCCTCATGAGCTGTCGCGGGGTGAAGTGCAGCTTGCTTGCGAGTGCGCGACCAGGCCAGGAGCTGGGATTGTGGCTGTGGACGCTGGTACAGAGCAGCTGTGGCCGCGTCAAATGAGGCTAGGGAGTGCGTGTGCGAGTAATGACAGTGGATACGTTCGTTGAATTGGAGGCCAACAGCATCGCGGGCAGCACCTCCAGCGCTGCACATGTTGGAACGAGTCCGTGCATCCATCTCCACAACCCAGGCCGGGCGGCATGGCCTTGTGCATAATCGGCATCTTGGACCTCGAGCCTCACCATACTGGCCTGACATTGCGGACCTTCCAACGCGCCGAAGCTCCAAGCTCCGATGGTTTTTTGCGTCTCGCTGGAGCCCGCGGTGGAGCTGCCCTGTCGCCGTCACGTGCCTGATCGCTGTATGCCGTTTATCTGGAGCTATACTGTCGCTCGTCTGTCGGAGGTCGCCGCTGGCCTATCCCAACGCGTTCCGGCCGCCATCCTCGCCAACGGCTTCGAGCTCTTTGGGTCTGCGGTCGTGAAAAGCAATCTTGTTGCAGTTAGGGCGTTTTGTGCTGATAAGCTCACTATAACTATCATCTCCATCCTTCTTGAAATCGCAGACACACTCTTCAATTGATCTCTACTGCTGAGTGCTCACTGCTTCCTTCTCCCAAGCCTCACATCAAGCACGCTGTCCTTCAATCACTATGTCTCAGCTTAGCTACGCCCGCTACGGCAAGGACAACGTCCGCATTTACAAAGTTGATAAGGACCCCAAGACTGGTGTTCACACCATTGTCGAGCAAACCGTCCGCATCCTGCTCGAGGGCGACATTGAGACCTCGTATGACGCTCTACCCCCAGATCACGCCATATGTGCTAAGCATTCATAGCTACACCAAAGCCGACAACTCAGTCGTCGTTGCAACCGATACCCAAAAGCAGACCACCTACATCCTCGCAAAGCAGCATCCCATCGACCCGCCCGAGCAGTTTGCGGCTATCATCGGCGACCACTTTGTCTCGACGTATCCCCATATCCACGCCGCACATGTAAAGATTATCCAGCACCGATGGACTCGCATGAGCATTGACGGCAAGCCCCACCCACACTCCTTCTACCGCGATGGTGAGGAGACCCGTGTTATCGAGTCTGTCACACGGGAGGGCCAGGGCCACTCCATTCGCTCCAAGATTGAGAAGCTCTTGGTGCTGAAGAGTACTGGATCTGCCTTCCATGGCTTTCATCGCGACGAGTTTACCAAGTTGCCTGAGACCTGGGACCGCATCCTCAGCACCGAGATCGAGGCCGGCTGGCAGTGGAAGCTGTTCAAAGACCTATCTGAGGTCAAAGCTGTGGACTTCAATGCCTCGTGGAAGGCTGCTCGGGACATCACCATGAAGGTCTTCGCTGAGGATGACAGCGCTAGTGTTCAGGCTACAATGTACAAAATGTGTGATCTAATTCTTGCCGCTGTTCCTCAGATCGAGGCTGTCGATTATGCACTTCCCAACAAGCACTACTTCGAGATTGGTAAGTAGTATTCATGTCTTATACTGCAGGATTCTTAGCTGACACCGCCGGCAGATCTTTCATGGCACAAGGGCATTCAGAACCTCGGCAAGGATGCCACCGTTCTCGCTCCTCAAAGTGACCCCAACGGTCTCATCCAGTGCACTGTCACCCGCAAGGGCGCCAAGTCCAAGTTGTAGGGATGCTCTGTTCACCATCCCTCCAGTTCGATATAACGACTTGACGAATTGACTTCTTGTATATCACATTGGCGTTCAGCGACATCACCAGGGGACGATTGTACATTGAGAGTAGAATATTATACCACTTTGCATTTGGCACTGGATAGGGGATGAGTGAGAGTAGAAACATACATTACGAGTAGATCTTGAGTTGGCTCAGCTACTCATTGCATTTAATACTTTTGTGCTCTTCAAACTTAAGGACTTTCCAACCCAGAACCACCCTGCCTAAATCAATAAGAAAACAAGCCAGAGTGAAAAGCGAGCCCATAAAAGCTTCTGGACATCCTTGTTCCTTGTCGTTTTCTGCAATTATGCTCATTACTTAAGCCATGTCTTTCGTGAAAGCGCATTCGAATGCTCCTTGCTGATATACATATTTGGACTCATTTTGAGTGTCTGACTTCTCATCTCGGGATTTTAAGCTCCTAAAATGTGGCAAATACCATATATTACCTAGAATTAATTTGCTTCGTCAGGTTAAGCTTAACATCAAGTTACTACGTATTGAATTTGGTGGGTATATAGTAACCTTACATAATCATTTGCAGCTCGTGACGCTCGACCCTCCAAAAGTTTCTCAAGCTCCATCATCAATCGCGCATCAACGTCAGACCACCTTCCAGTCGCAAATTACCCTCCATCAACCCAGTACGCACCTAGGGCTGAACTACATCACGTCACACGAACTTACGGATTGCGCAGTCTCCCAATACTACCATACGAGCGACAATGCCTCCCAAGCAGATCCACGGAAAGGGTGGCCGCACAATTGCCGAGCCCAACTTCGCGCAAACGACTCTCCGGGCATTCACGAGTGCAGAAAACAGGAGTGTTGTCTCCGCTGTTGGCTTATTTGCTGTAAGCCGCCCTTGAGATGGAAAGCGGACGAGGACAGCAATGAGAGGGGCACACCTTTCTAAGCTTGATATATCAGAATCGTTGAATGGAGACTGACAAACTGTTATTCAGATCGGCGTCGCATTTTTGCACAGCAGCTGGGCCGAGATTCTGCTTCCCGCGTAAAGTCATCCAGGCATTGCGATTGGAGACCGAACTATGAGAAGGGATGATAAAGATGTAGGACGAGCAGCACGATCTGCTCATGACATGATTCAGAACATGTATAAGAATAGGGTCGTCGTAATTGACCAGCATGGGAAACGGCGTTCAGGCAGGGGCCGTATCGCGGATTCGGTACTTCCAGGTTGGATACCACTCCAGCGCAACCTGGTGAATCTGTAACATATGTGTATACAATATCGCTTCTGCACATACATCGAATTCTCTCCTTCATGTCCCTGACACGTCTCACCACTGATTTTTCTCGTTGCTTTTGTACACATTTTCATATATCTCAGATGCATCACGTCACCACCAAGCCCTGTTATCATCCTCACCTTGAAACGCGAACTGCCTCCACCGGCACCTTCCGACCTCGCCTACCCTGTTCGAAACCTCTCTGCTGGAACACCCAAGACCCATCACCGACGTGTTCTTGCAGTGACAGAATGCTTGGTCTACTGACGGATCGTCCCGGTCTTTCCCCCCGATTCCCACCCTGGTCCACTCTCCGAAATACTGGAACACTTGCTGCCGCACGCGCAAGCCCAAGCCCACGTCAGAAGTCTCGGATCCGCGATGTCATGTTCAGCCTCGTTTAGAAGTGCAGACTAACTAACTTGTGGAATGTCAAACATGGCATTTATCCGTCTTGTATCAAAACAATATGGTCTGATGCTCGCGTGGTGACAAGTATCGCATGCATGTTTCCTGCAGCCTACGGCAGCGCGCAGTGCCGCCCGAATTCACCGGGTTCCTGCCTTGGACTGTTTGGGGGGAACCCGCATAGATTGGAGTTGAGTAGGTACGTCCGTTGGTGCCGATGAATTGCGGTGTCGGTGCGGCACAGTTGCGTTAATTGTGGTATGAGAGTGACAGAAGCGCTGGTGGCGTCCACGCGAGCTCACGCCCCACAGGTACTCCCACGCCTCGAAAGTACCTATTCTAGTTGCTGTGATCACTGATAAACTAAGGCAAGGCTTTACAGCCGTATCACGTACTAACGTACGGCACAGGCGGAGCAAATATTGAAATTGTGCTATCTTTAGGATGCAATCAGGTCACGAGCACATGCTTGCAATGGTGATGAGGGTCGTAGATTACTCCATTCGTACATGCAAGCCGACAAAACGACCACTATCGGGGTCAAAGTCTAATGCGGATCAACAGTCCGGCTGTGAAAGATAGATATACGCGAATAGTATGATCGCTAACATTACAGCATACGTCGCAGAAGCAACAAGCAGCCTGATAGCGCAAAATATGCTCGCACGCCCAAAACAAGAGGAGTGACCAAATATCCAAAAGGTTTTATGGTGATATCGTAACAATGCGTAATGCTGGGGTATCTCTAGTCTATACTTCTCGAAGCCACACCTGAGAGAGCGTTAGTATACTGTTCAGAGCAATATATTTGTGTAGAAAGAAACTTACCTCCATCTTCGCCATGTCGCTGCCTTCCTTCCTCGCAATGCCCTTCGCGGTCTGGATAGCCATGTCGAGATCGTCTTGATCCGCCATTGTAATCATATCACCATCATCCTTGATCTCGACCTTGAAGTTGTTTCTTACACCAAACTTCTCACGGATAGACTGCCAGAACTCGCGTATTGTCTGGTCCTGGGTGATGAAAACATATCGTGTGTCAACACCATGGACCTTCACCCTGATTTTGCTACCCACGGCGCGGTTGCTGCCACCAGATCTGGTGGAGCGTGCTGGCGACCGTCTTCGAGACTTAGAGCGAGACATCATTTCGAACTCGGCATCGTCTAGGTCGCTGCCGTCATAGTCGTCTTCATCTTCTTCCTCAATGTACGCTGGTCGCCGTCCTTGCTTGGAGCGGGTATATGCGCCCCTACTTCCACGGGAGGGCTGGTAGCCATCATCGTTGTCGTAGTAATCATCAATTATATCATCGTCTGATCCACGGCGACGTGGTTTATAATTGCGTTGCTGATTACGCGTTGACTCGGAGCGACTTGGCGGAGGGCGCTCAGAAGCAGAGCGCTGGGTGGGCTGGCGACGGGGCTCATTACCACTCTGCTGATCAAAGGCAGCTCTCCCGAGATTCAGCGGCTGCGGCTTCGGTCCGCCACCGCGAACAGACTGAGCACGGGTCATTTGACCATCGCCATTACCACCACTGCCGCCCGATCTGCGATCTGACTCCGGTGGTGGGGTGGGAGGGAACATATTGCGGTTCATTGGCGGCTCTGACTGTTGGCGGGCTCTGCTCTGGAGCTCCGGCTTCACTAGATTTGTGGCGGCGAATGAAAGCTTCTCTTCTGGTCTGTCGTCCTTGGCCTGCTGACCGCCTCTCTTAATCTCGGCACCAGCGAATCCAGTAAAGGCGTTGGCTCGGTCTGATGCAGCGACCAGGCGAGCTTTTCCAAGGTAGTCCTTGGTCTTCAGGTTCTTGACTTTAGCTTCATTAGGACGGTAGACGATGCCGACTGGAATGGAGAAGACAGTGTAGCCCTATAGAAAGTCAGAGTGAGATTCCCCTATGAGCTGACCCAATATCATACCTCTGCTTCCTCGCGAATGGCCTCATCAATCACGTCATGGTCCGGGACTACTTTCTCCTTTGCGGCGAATGAGAGATCCTGCAAACCAGCGTCTCTCTGCTGTAGGTAGATGTAGCAAAGACCGCGATTAAAGAGGACCTCGCATGAATACAGTTTGAACTTTAGACCTAATTGCTCGTAATCGATGTTGTTGTTGCCACGCAGATAGAGAAGGGTGTCGTTGAAGTTGGCAAGCGCTTCCTCGAAGTCACCCATCAAAAAGTTGGACACACCCTGCTGGAAGTAGGCGACGGCGAGATACTGGTCCAGACGCACAGCGCGCTGGTAGCAATCTACCTGCGTAGCTGTCAGCACGTCGTTCCCTTCACATCCGGACTTTCTTGTCCTTGACTTACCGCTTTCTCATGTTCACCAAGAGTCGCATGGATGACGCCGCAGTTAAACAGGATCTTTGATGTATCGGCAATTCCATCAAATGTTTTCAATGCCTCGTCGAACTCATTGTTATCGTAGCTGGCGAGGGCTGCCACCCAGGTTTCGATTTCCTACCCCGCCATTAGCGATTGCCTCGGAAAGAGCACTGTAGTTGTAGAAGTTGCGCACCTGCTTCAGAGACATGACGAGTGATCTTCACTTGTTACCCGGCAGTATGGTGTCGTCAAGCCTCGACCGAATTGTCTTTTCTGCCGCTCCTCGGTCGAGGGAGGGCTAGTGTTCCGTCTTGCGCGCTGCCAGCTGGATGTCCTCCTCGTCACTTCCGCGAAATTAGAGCGTAGCCGCCGGGGCTGCCGAGTTTGCGCGATGTCGAGTATTAGTATGCGGAGAGTAGTGCGCTTCCGCTATGATGTCCAGGTAGGTTGGAGGTGGCGTGGTAGTGCGCAGGTAGAAACGATCGTACAGAGGGTAAGAATTAAGGCACAAGCTGGGAAACCGGACGACGGAGGAAAAGGTTTCGAGGGCAGCACTCAAAAGAGACAGGGACACGGTGGGAATTTGGCGGGCGGTTGCAGGAGGGCGCACAGGTGGGGAGACCAAATCTGAGATCCAGCGCGTCTGAGGACAAGCCTTGGCTGGCACCGCGCCTTTCAACATGATTGGCCCCCTGCATCGTGAGTCCCGACATCCACGGCGCTTCGAGCTTCCAAGACAACTTCAACCCAACCTATTCCAGCATGACACCACCGCCATCCGATATCACAATAAACCAACAGACTTTCGAAGCGCTTCTCACGCATCTCGGCCTTTTTTCGCAGCGAGCGATGGCAGCACAACTACACGGCAGCCATCAGAGTCGTGCCCCTTACGATGATGGAGTGATGCGTTTGAGGTCTGTTACATGGCAATCTTCCGACTGAGACAGCCACGTGACACATTCTGTTCCTAGCCACTCATTCCCGTCGCCTTGGGTTTCCAGGCATGAATGCATAACCTCACCAGGGCTTCGCGAAGTCCGTGTTCGCGCAAATTTAGTTTCGGCCTAGATTACAAGGTGCTGATGTTGTCACTTCACACGAACGGCGGCATCACAATGGCACTTCATATTTCTTGGATGGCCTTATCTGCCTTGGCATTTCCTCATGGCCATAGTGTTCAGAGCATGCCACGGTCCTTCTGTTCCTCCCGCTCCTGCCAAACTGTCTTGCCGGAGCACGAGCACACGGTCTTATCATCTAAGTGGATCATCATCAGCGATAGCTCATACCGCTTCGCAAGGTGGAGCAGAACGGGGAGCACTTACTGTCCCACACTCCAGCACTTCGTGCAATGACACCTACTAGCGTGTCTGGATCGTTCTTGTCAAACTACAAGACGTTAGACTTTCGATCAATCGGTAAGAAGCAAATACTGCCTACCTTTCCATCCCGCTGTCTCGCAACTACTATGCTTCGACCGATCATCTCCCAGATCTGAATAGGTCGGTCAAGGAAGACAGCGCCAACACCGTCCTTCCCTACATTGACCGTTCCAAAATTACCGCGACCTAGCTTGCCTTCTTGCTTTGCTTTCAAGGCCTCCCAAATGCCGCCCGTAGATTCAGGGCCCTCCGAGATGTCTCCAGCTTCACGAACTGTAGCATGGTAGGTGCCAGGAGATAACCCTCTTATACTTAAATCAATGATAGTCATGCTAGGCGCGACCTCAACCATGCGTACAAGCCCGCGCACTTTATTTTCGACATGAGGAGCATGTGATTCCAAAATGCAAACTGCTGCACCTACAATCCAAGTCAACATAATTGCAAACGCTTGGGTCAAGTGGTCTATATTTACTGTTCGACTTCCCAGACCCTCTTAGAATAGCATCACGGCCAGTAGCTTGAATAGCCTCAACTATCGCCGAAGGCGCAGCAGTACCTTCAACGGACACTAGTTGGTCTTTGAGATTTGCGGTGACTTTGTTGATACCTGCATTTTGTTAGGAGCCGAATGACGTGCATAGACATGAAAAGCGCTCGTACCACTCAATTGGTGGAGCGAGCCGGAGATATCTTTGACGCAAGACTCGCAGGTCATAGGGACCGCGAATATGGTTTCGAATACTGGTACAGTCATTGTGAAGGCCTTATAGAAAACTTTTGAAATCAGTGTTTTGGGAGGTGTAAATTGTGTAATGTTTGGAGCATCCCACCTCTTGGTGGCTTTGAAATCCGTCGGCTCGCGCCAGAATCCATGCCGAAGATCCAGCACGTGATCACAGCCGTCGTCTGGAAATTGTTCAACTTGGCTTGGCATCAACTTCACGACAGCTTACCTAGTGCCGTTCTACCCACAGTCGCTCATTTCATTGTCAACTGCCACTTTTGAGGCCTTTCAAGCCGGCTAGAAGCTACGAGGAACTGGAGCTCGACCATTGGCCCTCACACATCATGTCTCAGGCCATAGGGAAGGTATGATTTCCATCGGACCTCCGCATCTTCGGATCTCGAAGACTTTGACAGTTGGCCTTGTGCTGCAATACCTACACGAAAAGGAGTACAATCACTAACGTGTCTGTGTAGACGCGCCTCGCTTACGCGCGTTCATGGCACCTCGTAGATATTGGTAGCGACCCTCGCGCTCTCGGCCGCGTTGCCTCGTCCATTGCTCTCACCCTAATGGGCAAACACAAACCCATCTTCGACCCTTCAACCGACTGTGGCGATTACGTTGTCGCCATCGATTGCTCTAACCTGCACACCACCGGCAAGAAACGCTTCCAGAAACTGTACCGCACACACACAAGTCGGCCGGGGTCACTCAAGGAGCTCAGTATGGACCGCATGATAGCGAAGTGGGGAGGAGGAGAGGTGCTGAGGAAGGCGGTCAGTGGCATGTTGCCTAAAAACAGACTCAGGAAGGAGAGGCTAGCGAGACTGAAGACGTTTGAGGGGCGGGCACATCCCTACAAGGAAAACTTGATCAGAGTGGAGAATGGGGGTGGACAAAGTATACTGGAGCACGAGACAGTGCTCAAGACATTCCAGGAAGCGCGAGAGTCAAAAAAGGCGCCAGAGTCATGACAGCGGAAGGATTTGGCAAGGGAGGATGTAGGAATAAAGGATCTGTAAGACCTGTGTATATCTATGAGCAGCATCACATGGCACGGCGTTAAGTGGTCCACCTAGTATTCTGTAGCATATTGGAATGTTGATCTACAGTTCTGAGTGTGCAAGGTTGGTATGCGCAACACTAAAATTAGCTCCATACATACGTATACCCCAGTAAAGCTGCGAAACGCCAACGCAATCTTCAAGAAAATCATCGCGGACATTCTCCCTCCGTGTTCCAATGCTCTTTCACCCAGTCCGTCATAATATCTGTGAAACTCTTCCCATCGGCAAACGCTTGCGTATTCTCTTGACTGTACTTCTGTCCCGAGTACTCTAGCGCAAGCAACACCCATTTCTCGATGAACTCGTTGTACATGAGATCCACTGTTTCCGGGTCGTGCTCGTCATCTGCCTTGAAACCAACCTTAGACTCTATGCAGTTTGGCACGTTGTAGAATTTGATCTCGGAGTGGACGGTATCGTCTCCATCATTGCCAGCGTCGTCGTGCGTTGTGTAACCCGGGTATAGCTTCGGGTCGTCATCGCTGACGATTGGTGTTTGGGCTTGATGGGGTATGGGGAGTATGTCGTTGTTGGAGGATAGCATCTGCGGTCGGTATCGTGATGCGAAAACATCCGGGGGCTGTAGAAACGCATTGTGCTCCATCATCTCCAGCATAATCGGGCCTTCGTTGTTGAGTAACTTCAGCACCTGACTAGCGGGCTTGTATGGTACATCTTTGATATACCTGATGGCGCTAGTAAATGGGGATACGAGGAACTTAGTGTCCTTCGTAAATGTGCCTTTGAAGATGTCGAAGCGTACAGACCCAGTGTTCGTGAGCACCAGCGCTTTGCCGCCGTTCTTGATACGATCCGATTTTTCGATCGATTGTGGAAGGAGATGCTCTTCGATCCAAGTAAATATGCTCTCGTTATGCGGATATGGCCTCCTGCTCACCCAGAGGTCTTGCGGGGCGCAACCATACTGTTCGCCTAGACCAAGCGATTTCCTAGCATCACCGATTGCTGTCGAAACACCTTCACCGTGCTCTGTTGGGAAGGTTTTTGCATCCTTACCACTGTGGTGATATAGGGAAAAGAGGTTGTTATCGATATATCGTCGGGAGAAAGTGATCTTTGACTTTTGAGACACTGGCGCACGTGTCTTCGTCCCACCGGTGCTGAGACCGTCGATAGACATAAAACCAAGCGTTTCCATATAACGGCCACTCTCGAGGGCCACAGAATTGCTGTCGAATACCTTGTAGTCTCTAATATGCGAGTGTCCGCCAAAAAATTGAATCGGGGTATCCCATTGCGCAGACCGGATTGTGGAGAATAGAACTTTGTACTCTTCAGAACGGATGTCAACATGTCCGAAAACGATGATTAGGTCGAGATCTTTGTCCTTCAAAGCCTCCTTGAACCAGTCTTCTTTAACTGTATCTTCTACTCTTTGAATGACGGTGTTGTTTGCATTTCCTGTAAAGTCGAATATGAATCCGAACGCTAAAATTCGAATCCCTTGATTCTTAGTTGTGAATTTCTTGAATCGCTGAGCAAGCGGTTCCAGCTTCCCGCTCTTTGGATTATAAATATCCAGATTCGAGGCAAGATAGTTGCCCTTGAAGTCAGGAACCGTGTGGAAAAATTCGCCTTCAGCAGTGTTCGCCTTGTAAAGTTCGTGGTTGCCAGAGCTGATTAGATCGATGGATTGCTCTTTGGCAATTTCGTAGGTAAACTTTCCCCGAGGTTTAGAAGAGTCGTATATGGCGTTTCCTTCTACACGGTCTCCAGTGTCGATAAGGAGGAGGTCGGATCCATCTGCGTCTGCTTTGTCGTGCAAATGTTTGGCGAAAGAGATGTAGTCGCCCCAGTCGCTTGAGAAGGACGCTCTATGACACATTAGAAATGTTGCATGCCCAATATGGATGAAAGATAAACAACAGAGTCGAATACTCATCTTACAGGGAACTGCTTTGATGGCATGGTCGGACTCTGCATATGACAACACCGGTTGCCCTGAAGACACATAGGCTAGCTTTATGCTAGTCGCTGCTTATAATCTTTTTAAAGGTAATCAGACAAGATTGTACTTACTCTTGAAGGTGTCCGCCCCACCAGCCATGGATATCGGTTGTGTGTAGGAAGTTGAGTTGCGCCCAAGGCAGCTCACGCAAGGGTGCAGCTATTGGAGCAGGCGCCTCCGGCTGGACACTAGATACACCTTGGAGAAATATTGACAATAGAAAAAGTTCAAACATCTTTCAATAACAATGCTTTCGACAAGTCTTCTCTCCTTCAAATGCGCTCACCTTGATGTTCAGGTGACCATCTAGGTACCAAAACACTGCCTAAACAATGACGGAGGACCAATGCCAGCGTCGCTGACTGTGTGAAAGGAATACAAAAGCGATGCAGGTGTGATCAGTCTCGACAATGAAAGAGACAATGAACGCAAATAGAGCACGAACAGCCAATCAAACAGTGACGTATTTGCAGTGAAGGGTTGCTGGTCAGCAGCCTGAACCCTGTGGGGCTTAGCGCGTGCTACAAGCCCGGCCTCCGAAGCTGTTCAGAAATAGCGTGTTGAAATAAATTCCACACATAACACCAACCACCTCAACATCGAATATCAACTCGACTCTCTCACGCGCAACACATCCAATTTGCACCACGGACGATGGCGCGTGCTGTAAGTACCCGTGTCGCGACCGTTAAGGCCGTCGAGAAGAAAGAAGTCAAAGTCAACGGCACTGGTACGTCACAGCTCCCCGGGGTGTTGAGACCATCACTAAAGACGCCAGAACTTCTACGGAGAGGCGCAAAGAAGACAGAGGACGCGCCCACCACAAATGGCGTAGCTAAAGAAGAAGCTCCAGCCGTGAAAGGTAATCTCAACGCGATTCGACAAAAGTCAACGCGTGCTCACAAGCCTCCAGCTGCTGGTCGAGGACGCCCAAAGAAGGTGCAATCGCCCGCCCTCGAGCCCAAGCCTGAACCAGCCAAGACGACCAAGCGCAAAAAGGTCGAGGAGATTGAGGCAGAAGCAGAAGCAGAAGCAGAGCCTGCGCCCGCCGTGAAGAGGCCAAAGGTTGATGTGGCAAAGGCGGCACCAAAAGCAGCGAAGGTCGTCAAGGATCCATCGCGACCGCAACCCAAGGGTCCACGACGAGTGCGCGGACAGAAGAACGAGATAAACGCGATCCGATACACTGAGCCGCTGAAGGTCTTCGTCTTTGGAGAAGGCAGCTCTGGTGAGCTTGGCTTCGGCGCCACCAAAAAGGCCATCGACGTGAAGCGACCGCGGTACAACGAAGCACTGACCAATCAGGATGTTGTCAAGATTGCTACAGGAGGCATGCACGTTGTCGCGTTGACAAAGGATAACAAAATCCTGACATGGGGTGTTAATGACAACGGCGCTTTGGGACGCGATACCTCGCAAGCGGACGTGAAGATGCGCGATCTAGACGCGGATGATTCAGACTCGGACTCGGAAGACGAGACTGGCGGTCTAAACGATCTTGAATCAACACCAACCGCCGTCTCCTCCGAATATTTCCCAGAAGACACCGTCTTTGTCGACGTTGCGGCGGGCGATAGTTGCTCCTTTGTTCTGACAACCGAGGGCGCTGTATACGGCTGGGGAACTTTCCGCAAAAACGAAGGTATCCTCGGCTTCGAGCGTGGCAACCACACCGCGAAATTCCCCGTCTACATCGATAGTGTTACCAAGGTCACCCAGATCGTGTGCGGAACCAACCACGTCTTCGTGTTGAATAAAGACAAACATGTCTTTGCCTGGGGTAACGGTCAGCAAAATCAACTGGGGCGCCGTGTCACCGAGCGTACTCTTACCGAATCCCTACAACCGAACCGTGTCGGCTTTCACGATTCTGCCTTCAAGCGTCCGAGCCAGCGGATCGTGTCGATTGCCTCTGGTGACTATCATGGCCTTGCGATTGCCGAAGATGGTCATATCTGGGCATGGGGCGCAAACAACTACTGCGAAACGGGCTATCCTGAGAACGCTGGTGCAGATGATGCCAGTGTCCTTGCTCCACGAATTATCAGCAGCTTAGAGGGCAAGAACGTTGTAACACTCGAAGGAGGCTCCCATCATAACATCGCCATCACCAAGGATGGGCAAGTTCTTGTGTGGGGTCGCTGTGACGGTTCCCAAACCGGTATCCCCTCGGACCAACTCGATGCTGAGACAGATGAAGAAAAGGTTTTGAGGAACAACGGCAAGCCGAAGATCTTGGTTGCACCCACACCCATTCCTAATCTAAAGAACATCGTAACCGGCGCATGTGGCCCCGACCACACCATCGTCATCGATAAAAATGGCAAGGCATATTCGTGGGGCTTCTCAGCGAATTACCAAACAGGCCAGGGTACCGACGACGATATCGATGTCCCGACTATGATTGACAACACCGCTGTACGGGAGACGAAGCTCACTTGGGCTGGCTGCGGTGGCCAATTCAGCATATTGGCGTCCGAAAGGGGAGGATCGTCGAATGGCGTCGACAAACAATAAGAAGGCACAATTCAGAGCTGTGACTTAAGCGCTGCATCTCTCAGCTAAATTAGATTGCGCACTTTCATTTTTTCGTCATTTACCCATTTTCCACCCTTCTAGGGTTTTTCAGGCCGGCATGAATGGCGTTTATGGGTACTCTCTGCATAGCGATAGATTTTTGGGCAGGTTTAAGCTCGCTCGATCTACTTTCATGGTATGGCTGCGGCAAGGCTCGGGGCGGGTTGATGACGCCAGGACAGGCCTAGAATGATTGGGAGGCCGGCTCAGCCATGGTTTTTATGATTCACTTGTAATAGTACAATGCTATGCTTTTACTCTTGGTGTTCAATACCGTATCACAGGTATATTGTGCCATTTCATGCTTGCCTGACATGGAATTACCAAGAACGATGAGAATGAGCAGGGGCCAACAATGTTTCAAGCACTGCTCTGTGAAGACATGAACCCACGATTCAAAGGCTTGTGTGGTGACAGGTGGATATCATTTCATTCCAGATTCCAATAGGTCCACCAAAGTATGTCGGCGAAGTCTTTGGCAAAGGCCATATATATCATGCCAAACATTTTCCAGCCCAAAACGCCGCGCAAATGCCCTCATATCGTATCAACCTCCGATCTCCTCCTCTAGAAAAGTTCCGTGCCAGTTCGCAGTCGCGATCACCGGGCCCCTCGGGCAGCTCTCGCCTGTTCCCGTTCGCTCGCATTATACCTAGATATCCGTGTTAGCCCCTGACCGGGACGTGTGGGAGTAGAGCATGAGCTCTGCAGCATTGCGTCTGCGCAAAGCCTTTTGCTGCTCGACTCTGTCGGCGCTGGGAACGTACTTGAGGAGTTTCTCGATTAGGTCGACGTGGGTGAGAATCATGCGTCGGCAGCAGTAGCGAGAGAGGCCGATGCCGTCGAGTGCCTCACTGGTTACGCAAAGGAGTCAGTAGGGGAAGGGCTCAGGTGAGTTGGAGAGAATAAAATGGCAAAGGATCTGGCAGGAGGGTTGTAGTTGTGTAATGTAGTCGCTCTTTGCTCCTTCCACACAAGAAGGGCTAGAGTTAAGGGCGAAATAGCAGATCAAGGGCTTACACTTCCTCCTTGCCTTCACTGAGGAGGGCCATGTATTTCTCCCAGAGGTCGCCGGTGACCTGCGTTATAGTCAGTATGCGCCCACTTTGAGCTTGGAGTGGTTATGGGTGTACCTTGCCGCAAGAGAAGCAACGGATGGGGACAATCATTTTGAAGGTCGAAAGTGGCTGATTGGGTAGAGAAGAGCCCCGCGACTGTCTTTTGCTTGGAACAAACGTGGAAAGTACGATGGCGAGAGTTGATGCACTTGCTCGTAGTTCGCGGTGCTCAAAGAAAGTTGCGGCGCGCTGAGTCCCGCAGGCGGTGAAAAGCTTGGGCCAGGTCAAAAAAAGATGCGCGAACTTTTTGATGTGGAGAGCAGCTTGAATGCACGACTTACGGTCGCCAGGATACCTGTGTTCCCTTCATTCAGTTGCGAGTTTATATCATGGCGGATGTTACTCCCCATTTGAAGCGGAAGTGGGAGGGCGCAGAAGCGCAACAGAAGAAGTCCAAGAAGCAGAGGAAGGCAGAGGAGCAGGCAAACTCCAAAGGCGAATCGGATACTACGAAGCAAGCTTTGCAGGCGAACAGTGTGCCCGAAGCCGTACCAGCGGGCACTCCATCCCAGAAAGATAAGAAGAAATTGCAACAGCGAGAGAACAAGAAGAAGTCGCAAGGCCAGCAGGATGACCAACAGGTCCAGGACGATCTTGTACAAAGCACACCGATTAAATCTACCACACAATTACAACAGTCGGATAAGTCGGCGAAGAGAAAGGAGAAGAGAGATAAAAAGTCAGGAAAGGCCGAGTCAAAAGAGTTGGTGAAGGCGGATGCTTCGAACTCGAATGAGTTTGAAGCATCAAGCCCTGCGAAGGGGAAGAAACACAAGAACAAGACTCCAGCGAAATGGACGATGTCACTGGCTCAAGGGGGTTGGTTCCTGCCCATCGATCCCGTTTTCTCGCCCGACGAAAAGTACCTTATCCTCGCAAATCTGAAGTCTCTTCAAATCTATGCGACTGAAACTTCTACCCTCGCCAACGTACTTCCAGTTGGCAGCACAGGTGTCCTCACGGCTTATGCGCTTTCCAGTACCAAGCCAAATCAAGTGTACGTCGCCGATTCAAACGGACTCATCACCTTGTGGGATTGGGTAGACGGGTCGAAGATTGGACGATGGGACATTGGAGCTACCGTCCGAACTATGGCAGTCGTCACTCATCCCGAGTCTGACGAAGACCTCGTATATTGCCACGAAGCTGGCAAGAACCATATCATAAATGTCCACGCGCTTCGCACCAAGTCTCAGGCGTCGAAGACCGAGCTCAAGCGGGTTGTAAAAGCAAGCTCTGTGATACGTGACATTCAAGTTCTCTCGCACGGGAAATATGTCATCGTTGCGTGTGCTGATTCTATCATGGTCGCTAAGCGCCTAAAGCTCAGCAAGACGGCTTTGCAAGACTTTGAATACGTTTGGCGAGAACTGAAATTCTCAAAGCGAATCACCACCTTCAACGCATATTTGCGTGAACCAGAAGACAGTGGCAAGGGGAAGAAGCCCGCGCAGGATGCAAGAGATATAATGGATATTGCAGTCGGAGATGATACGGGCGTCGTCCTCTTGTTCGAAGACATCCTAACCTCTTTTGCCGCGATCGAAACTCAGAAAGGTAGCAAGGGCAAGACAGACGATGCCGAGAGCCTCAGGCCAAAGCGGCTTCATTGGCACAGAGATGCTGTCGGCGCTGTTAAATGGTCTCTGGATGGTATGTAACGCACTTCATCTTTGTCATTCAGCTTCTAACTTCCAAAAGGCAATTATATCATCTCAGGAGGTGATGAGACAGTACTCACCATCTGGCAGCTTACCACTGGAAAGCCACAGCACCTGCCTCATCTTACAGCAGCGATTGAGAATGTTGTAGTCTCGCCTTCAGGCTCTGCCTATGCAGTAACACTTGCAAATAACTCCGTCATCGTCCTGTCTACAACTGAGTTGGAAGCCAAGTCGAACATTGTCGGTATCCAGTCACGAAGAGTGGACATCGAGCAGTTGCTCAAGGAATCAAACTCGGGTAAGATGAAATTGTGGCCATTCAGTTCCGTGCCGATGGCTATCAACCCGAAGATTCCGAGCGAAGTATTGATGTCTGTACCGTTATCGCAGCCACGCCGCAAGAACGAAGGTCTTCGACCTGAGCCATATTTGCAGACCTTTGATTTGGCGAACCATCGTGCAAAGTCTCGACAAGCTCTCACGCGCAATAATGCAACGGATGTGAACTTGTCACCCGAGGGTGGTCGGATCATCGAACCCAGTGTCAAGCTACTCCAAGTCAGTCATGACAGTGAGTGGCTCGCGACGGTAGATGAGTGGGTCCCTCCACGAGGAGACACGGGTTTTCTCAATGAAGGCATTCCCGAGTTCAATGAAGAAGAGCGCTTGCATCGCCGTGAGATATACCTTAAGATCTGGCGACGTGATGAGGGACAAGGCCAGTGGAAGCTCGACGCCAGAATGGATGCGCCGCATTTCTTCGAGAACGTATGTGGGAACAGTAGGGTTTTCGATCTTGTCGCTGATCCTACTGCCCCTGGATTTGCCACTATTGGTGAAGACCATGTCGTCCGAATCTGGCGGCCTAAGACCCGGTTACGTGACGGCATTGTAGTACGTGGGGTGGGTGAGCAAGGGCTTGTTACTTGGTCGCTCGAACGATCTATTGAGATCAGCGATAAGCTTGATGTTCTTGAAGGCTCCCAGCAGTCACTCCCTCGAAATGCCCGACTAGCCTTCTCAGCAGATGGCTCGGTCCTCGCTGCCGCCATTTCCTGGGTCTCTGGAGCCGACCCTGGAGTTATTCACCTCATCGACAGTAATACGGGCGCCATCAGTCGATCAATGACTGAGATTGATGTAGCCGCACTTTCTGGCCTTGGAGTGATCGGCCACCATCTAATCGCTGTTGGTGATTCCATCACCGTCTGGGATATGGTGCTCGACCAGCTTGTCTACTGTGTACCCATCAATACCCCTGAAATTGATCGTTTTGAACGCATTCCCCTCGTACGACTCGCCGTCAATCAAACGGATGGCACTTTTGCCGTAGTATTACCCCAATTCGGGAAGAGCGAATCCGCTCACCCGAAATCAAAGCAGGCGTCTTCGAGGATATCTATTTTTGACCCAGAGCACCAAGATGCGTTGTGGTCGTACACAACTCCAAACATCACACTAGGCTTTGCAGCTCGAACGGGCGAACGAGGGTATATCGCTTTGGACTCTGCAGCATGCTTCAAGACTATCAGCCCAAGTACTGCATCGCTACAACTTCTCACGCCGCCACCGGAGGAGAGAGCCGAGCTACGACGTACTACCTACGCAGAGGACGATATGGAAGAGAAGTCTGGAATGCGCCTTCCAATAGAATTGGAATCGGAAGACCTCACACAGGATCTGGGAGATGACGAGCATGTATATAGCTTACAGACGCTGCAAGAGGTCTTGGACAATGGATCTGTACTACCTCCACCTCAGGGGCTGTTCAGTGCTGTCTTAGCATTGGTCGGGAGGGCACCAAAGGTCGCCGCGTAATAGCTGAAGAGAGGATGTAGTCTATGTACATTTCTTCCGTAAATTCAAGTCTAACTGTTGCATCCATGGTTCCCTCGTTGAAGTGATGGACATTGCTGAAGAGGTAATTGGAAACAACCTGAAATGTTGCAGTCAAAAGGAATAGCGAAGCACCTTAACAAACCCCAAAAATTAGCTATTTCTGATGAACACTGTATTTTCCACTATTTTTGTTATAGACATGTCATTGTCCTAATTAACATGAAGTTCCTGATCCGTGTTGCTCTTCTCGGTGTCCAATCATAGCACTAGATTTGGCACCCCGCAACCTCCACAACAGGATAAATATATCTCTCAGCCCCACCATAAGCATCCTATAGTCTATACTCTTCGTTTTGTCAGAGATACGCCTACTTTTATTGTTCGCAATGGTATATATGCCATTATATGAGGTATATATTTATTAATCAGAATTATTGCCACAATTCGAAAATGCCCGCTTGGCTTAGTGGTACAGCGTCGCACTCGTAATGACTATGATATGCGAAGATCCGCGGTTCGATTCCGCGAGTGGGCAGATTTATTTGTTTTTGCGATTATATTTTTGGCCCATCTTGGGTGTGTTCATGTTTGGATCATGGGGGATTATTTAGAACAGACAGCAGAAGGGTTTAGCAAAGTGTGTTGTAAATGTTGAATGTGCGGATCAATGGAACTTTGCAAAACCTCGAGGGCTCGGCTGTGATCCAAAGTATAATTCAGAGTTTAGTACATACTTGAACTCACAATAAAGGGCGCACTTTGATACACAGGTGTTGCCGCATGATAAGACACTGGAGCATAAATGTGGCACGGGGGATAGCAGCATCACGCATAGTGAGCTTCGAGTTAAAGAAAAACGCGAGAAATTGTAATTTATTCGAGTTCCAGTGTCTTGAGCAGCCCATCGTAATCTGGATTCATAGCTATATATCCAACAACTTCCCCGTACGAGGACATTTAGCTGTAGTACTAGTGAGAGATTGGGATCATGCACAGTATCTTTACAACTGGGCTATTGCTGCCGTCTGGTCTTACCACTAAACGAACCCTGTAACACAAATGACCATGAGACTAATTCTAGAGATTCCTGTACTGCAGGCATAGAAAAGAGGGAAACCATAGCCGAACTGTGGCTGACCATGTCGAAAATACGTGACTTCAATGCGGAATGATAGAAACGGATATCTACAACCCCCTGCGCATATGGTGGTCAACACAGTGCATGGTCTGTAAGGTGACATGTACTAGTGGCCAAACCATAGGCATGTTTGTTGAAATCTGCAATGTCCCAACGTTGTGATCCAGCTACTTGGGACGATCCCAAGTATTGAGTCCTCCGCGCACGAGATAAGACACGTTGCGGTGTGGACAAGTTGGCCAACACCGACTCACATGCAAACCACGTCTAATTGCACAACAGACGTGCAAACAACCGCGTGACTCATTCGGGCAGAGCAAACAGTAGTGTTGGCGTTGTGATGCTCACCGCTACCCCTGCATGAAGCCCTCTGGAGGCGGTCAGTTTGGAGCCAGACGAAAAAAAAGGGCACTATCCAGCTCCTTCTGCCACTTGACACATTCCCGCCATTTGGAACATCACATCCTGCGCGGTGAGCGTTTTTCCAGGGTTCAGCGAGGGCGGGAACATGTGCTGCAGTAGTTTTGCACGCCAGTCGTGCAAGCCCCTCTCGGCCCCTGTCCCATGCGCCTCAACACCACAACAGATTTCACGATGCGCGCGGTGCGTAGCCTCCGAGCCTCGGGCGAATTGATACGAGGCCCCAACCCAATTTTCCATCCTCAGGGTGGTGTCATGTATCGGGCAGGGCCCGCTGCTAACAATGCACGAGCTTGGAGCGCGCACTGGAGGAAGAAAATTTCTCTCCTTTTTACATTAATGGAACAATATAGAATGGCGAAGTGTGTGGATCGGAAGGAACTAGGCGGAAAATTCTCCGGTTTGGAAAAAAAAAAAGGAAAACCAAAAAAAAATTCAAACAGTTTACTGCTTCGCTACTTCCCAGCCCTTTCCTTACCCGCGCTAAAGAAAAGAATTTCTTTTGTAATTTCCTTTTCCCTTTTACTTTTTCATTTTACTGATCTCCTTTTTTGGGGGCAGCCGGACAAGGACCGACAATATCTGTGTGAAGCTGCCTCGGTGGACGGGTCGGCGCGCGCTCGAGTGGAGCATGTTGGTCTGATAGACTCGCCAGCCCTAGGCGGATTTCCGGTCTTTTGCATATCGCAGGTTGCGCCGGCGGGGGAGCCGGAAGGGAAAACTATGGCCGATCCGAGAGGGTCGTAGGCTTTGGGCGGATGCGGATGTTGATGGCACGACTTGACCGACCGAAGTCAATAAAATCTACCGGTAATCGTGAGACCTCGGATAGATCTACATGGTGATTGTTTTCCTTGCTGCCTGATCCGCCAAAATCCGTTGCTGGGAGGGTTTGTGTATACGTTCAGTACGCGATGGCTAGGGGAACATGCAATATAGTTTTCCTAAACGGGCAGAAGGAAAAGTTTCCGTTCCGGTTGTGCGTATCTCGTATCTCCATCGTGAGCCCTCGGTTGCTATTTAGCATGGCGATGGGTAAAAGGCGTGCTCGGAAAGCTTATCCAGCAGGACGGGTTCGCGACCTGTGACTCGAGACTAAGTAGTGCTGATGATGCGAACGACCTCGGACGATCGTCAACAGCGATCGTACGTCCGTATTGTGAGGGACTTTAGAGATGTGGCTTGCTGATTATGTACACACGGTTGCGCCATCATCTTATCACCGGTTGCTATCTCCACCGCGCCAGAAAACAGGTTGTCTCATCGACGTCGGCAATATTGCACACGCATGTTACAAATTCGTCTATTAGCGATAGCAATAGTGAGCAAATAAAGCCACATCTAGTCATCTCTAGCCATTTGAAGCCATCCATTGTTTAAGCCCACGGCTGAGGACTTTCATATTCAAGCGCTGAGTGAGATGGGGACGCCTATAGGCGTGTATAACATCAGCAAGTGCCTCATTTGCATTGATTGGCAGGGGTATTCAGTCCTATGTGGCACCTGCTGAACCAGATTTATGGATTATCAGGGGTCGCTTGCGTCGGTGCCGGGGTTCTGCGATTTGACGTGTAGGATCAGATTTGGTGTATGGGGCTGCTTAAGGCGTTATGCATTTCCCTCTTTGGGCGACCAAAAAGACAAATAGACAAAACAGCGTGGCCCCACAGTAGGGGTGTTGCTGGGGAAAGTTGGAGGGCCCAGAACAATTCCAAGGACGTGGTAATTGAGCTGGCGCTTTTGCCAGCTCATTGATGATCAGTACAATTGCGTGAAACATGCTCGTCTATCAAAGACAATTGGAGGAATCCTCTGCCGCTTCATCCAGAATGCGTGCCGGGCTAAGCGCATGCCTAGAGAGATATTTTGTTTCAAAGCCACTTTCGGTGAGCGAAACAAGACGCACCAACAAGCCACAACACGCTTCATCTTCCATCGCGCATAACAGATGGCAATTACAATTGGGAGGTCTAAGCACGCCGTTGAAACCGCGCACGGCCGTGTAGGTCGGGATTCAAGATTGCAATTCAGAAAACCGGATCCGATTTGGTGTTTGATTGCCTCGTTACCTACTATGCGCCTACTCTTCACGAGACGGCGTACGTGTTTCGAGACGAGCGCTCTGGCGGATAGCAGCCGGTGTCGCAGTCTCGCATGGCGTGGCGCGTGGGGAACTCAGGGTATCAGCATTGTGACATGTACTCTACCCTCTGACAACCCGGGGAAGAGGGGTGCAAGACTGTGGCAGCTGGGACGGCACAGAGTCTCTCTAAAGTGGGTTCCGTGACAAGAAGAAACCCATGTGTTGTCCTTGGTAGAATCAAGTGATGTGTTGTCATCCGCATCACCCAGTGCAGGAGCTGGCACAATGAGGAGACACGATGGGACGGAATGAGTAGTTTGCGATCATCCGCTCCGTTGGCTCATCAATCCGCGTTTCGACCGAGCGGAATGCCAACGTGACCGCTCCTCTCCTCCTAACAACTCCGCGTCGGGCCCCTCAAGCCCCGAGCCTGCCACGGATGCCGAGCTCGACCGCGGCGTCGTGCGGCAACCGTATCTGGCGCGATACGCATACGCAAGTCCCCAGGCAGACACTTTTGGCGGTCATGAGGGGAAGTGCATCTGCAGCAGGCAGTGCAATCTCGTATGCCGCGCAATATCGTTCGCAATTGCCTCGCGTCGCAGGAGCGTCGAGGCGTTTATTGTATTATTCACCGGATCGATACTTTTTCCATCAGGCAAGCGTTGCGAAGGAGTTTGCCTAGGGCGATGCGCGCAAGCGACAAAGGCCGACGGCGCAGATTTCCGCCGCGTGTCTAAGCATGGCAGTGACGCACAGGCCGCGAAAAGTCGATCCAACGGGAAACTTGATCTAAGCGTGACGTCGAATAGTTTTTTTTTTGTTGGTGATCTCACAAACGCCGATGATTTGCAAACGATGGTGCAATTGTATTTTCATGGTTTGTAAGGTGTGCCGACGAGGCCTTGGCCCCTCTGCATGTGAAGCGTGCTCGTGATCTGGCGACTGATTAGCATGCAGCGTGCAGCGATAGCAAAGCAATCACATGTGGCAGTGGGGGAGGAGGGAATTTGTTTTTGGGTGTAATGATCATATTTGATTCCTAACTAAGGCGGGAGTCTCGACCACCAAATGGGAGAGCTCATACCGCTCGCGACCAATTTCCCCACTCGTCCATGCATCCGTCCATCGTATAACATTCCATCCAAAAGTAGTGATGAGTAGAGTAGCCCATGATGGGTCGTTGCGGCTATTAAAGCGCGCTGCCGTAGATGCCAGTGATAAAAAAAAATAATGAGGTATAATGCTCCCAAGGCGCCATGCTGAAAAGGACTCGCTCGCTAAATATGCATCAAAAATCAAAAGGTCAAAGCAGATGGTTTTGTGCTGGCCTAATAACTTGAGATGAGCGGAGCAGATGTGTCCATGAACAGCGGGTGGTCGTCTTCCAGGTATTGTGATTGTGGCTTTGTGTTGTAGTAGGTTGTTGTGAGCATTGCCTCCTTCTCTGAGAAGTTAAGCGTTGACTGCGGCGGCGAGGCAGGAGGTGCCTCGTCGTCAGAGTCCTCCTCGTAGACGAGCTCAGGTGGTGATTGCAATTGCGAGGGAACACGAGTGAGGGCCAGGTCTGAGTCGTCCTCCATGTCGTCGTAGAACTCCTCCTCATCCTCCTCAAGCTCCATAGTTGTGATCTGGACGGGTGCGTGGACAATGTTGCGGGGCATTGGGACCATGTCGAAGTCATCGTCGAACTCGGAGTCGGAGTCGGAGTCGTCCTCCTCTTGCTCCTCGGCGATGCTGTCGGCCCATTGGATGTGTCGGGGCTCCTCAGCCTTGGAGGCCTTGGCCATTGTCTGGTTGAACCATGCTTCCTGCTGGCGCTCGGCGTCTTGGAGTTCGATCATGAGGCTGTCGAGGAGGTTGGCATGGCCAACAAGGAGGCGGAGGTCGTGGTCGGCCCTGCAGGCCTCCTTGCCCAGCTTGGTGCGGGCCGAGGCGGCGATGTAGTAGGTCTGGGTCAGGGACATTTTTTGCTTCTTCTGTGGTGGTGAAGAGACAAAGTGGGAGCGAGCCGTCTCAGCAGAGATGGGTTCGAAGGTGGTTTGTAGGCGGAGATGTGATGAAGAAGGCATGTTTGTTGTTAGGCAGAAATATAAGTGCCTAAAAAATGTGAGTCAGTTTATGGATGACTGGAGGAAAGACGAGGCTTCACGAACCTTATGCAGTAGCCAATAGGTGGAAGGTGATCCGAGCGTGCAGAAAGGGCGGATAGCTATCGATGTACTTGATAGTCAGAGTGATGTGCCGTTGAGGTCAAGAAGATTCTTCTTGAGTGTATTGGTTTGTTGGTCTGGTGTGAAGGCTGATGATGACTTGTTCAGTGCGGGCAAGCGTGTTTCTTATGTTTCTCATGCGCTCGGAGGATGACCACGATGCCCTAACGGCATCTCGGAATTTATTGGCATGTTTTCCACCGCTCTTGGCCGAGTCGGTGAGATGATTCACACCAGCGGCAGGGGTCTGCATGCAGCCCACACTAGCCTGGCTTACGCTACAAGCGGGACGCAGCTCGGCCGGGCGATGCATTTCTCGTCCTTTGTACGGCTTTACGAGCAACTCCACCGGAGCTTGGGCGGAGCTACCAGAGCCCTTTGCCCAGGGTTCACTCCGATTACCCATCGTGGTCCCATGCCGCGCTGGCGGGTGTTAGTAACTCGCGAAAGCAAGTCGATTGCATCACACAGTCTGCAACAAGGCATTTGCTTTTCGCGTCCTGACTCCTTGCTGCGTTGGCCAGCCAGGGCGCGAGTGCCTGGCTGCCTGGCTGCCTATGGGGCCCAGGATGCGCTGTCGTAAGGCTCAGGCTCAGCCCAGGCATGTCAAAGCCACAACAATCAGAGCGGTCAACCCTTCATCTGTACCCTCTCAAACGCGTCCCCGTTCGGGGTCTCGCTTACCAGGTTGCGCTCCCCTTTTCGGGTCATTGATGCGACCCCTTCATTGCACACCTTTCGCAAGGCTGCAGAGAGGCCACGGCCCAGCTGAGACTCTCCTCCTTTCTCCACATCATCATCAGACACACGACAGCATCTCGGTGCACTCGGGCCAACCAGTGCGACAAATGCCAGTTTCGCGTGCTCGGAGCCTTTGTTGCAAAGTCCATCCTTACGGACGAACCGCATGAAGCTTGGTTGCCATGCCTAGCGCGCTCTCGCAACACGGTGTTTCGGTCTCCTGGCAGTCTTTCGTCCGCGAACCGGGCAGCGCCCGTCCTGCCAACCCACGCCTGTCATTCCCTATCGTCCCCACGTCATGGTAAATGATCACAAATTAACCCATGTCGCACATCTGTCATTCAAAAAGGGCGTCTTGGGCTTGACTCTTCTGACTCCTCGATTACAAACTGGACCCTCCAGTCGCTCTGTGACGCTGCTGATTGGCCGCCGTAGCTGGCTTTGTCACCTATGCTGAAAAATGCCATCTGACAAACCCACTAAACCTTAACTGCAACTTAAACCACATGCAACAACCACTAAAAATCTGATGACGAGATCATGCTCATTCTCTTCATGGCGCGACCGCCTGCGTGCGTAAACATGATCTGCGGCGGGAACGTATACGAGCGCGCTCCGTAACCGGATGCCGCCTGCAAGGCTTCGGTGTGCCAGTGGTCCACCGTATAGCCTCGCTCATATACGTCGGCCTTGTCGAACTGTCTACTGCTCCGGTCAATTCCAATTCAAGTGCAATCTCATCTCTGCACACGGCATGAGATCAAGCCTTGGAGAATACTCCCAGGAAGCCTCAGAAGGCGCCACTTCCTGAGAATGCGCCAAACTGCCTCGTAGCGCCCTTCCATGCTGCTGGCTCAAGCCCCAAAAAGGCGTTCGTGGAAAGAGCCCATGACCGATGCGGTAAGTCCAATCGCCGGTGTTACTCAGCTCCTCGCTTGACCAACCAAACCCTTCAATGGCATGCATTTTATCCATCCAGTGCACAGCCTTATGGTAGTATTCGCACCCCAAAGGCGTCGTACAACTGCATGCATGTAGTTTAACCTGTACACGTGCCCACTCCTTCGGTGAGCCGTTTTCTTTCTCACCGCTGGAGCTGTGCGAGGCTGATATGGGCCTCGCGAACCCCGATAAATTGCGGTCCACATATATGCACAACACGGCAGTGTAGCGAAAGCGATGTTACGATGCCCTTCCACATCACGTTTGAGCAAGAATGAGTCGACGGATCCACGGGTTGCCGAGCATATGCGAACCACAAACAGCGAACAGCCACCACGCACATGTCAGCACAAACAAAACGCGTAACCAGCTTCACCACCAAGGCGCATTCCAGTCACACACGTACGCAGTACGAACATCGCGAGAACAACTGACGAACATTGGTTGTGTTCGTGGTTGACTGGTCGCGCTCGCTACCAAGAGACTCAGCCCACCTCAATAACGTTATGCATGACCTAACAGCCACGCACCACTACCCCATTACCCAAGAGGAGAAATTTCGCTCTATCCGCACAATATTGGTAAAAAGACTAATTTTGAGTGATCGACGATCGTTTCTCTTTTTAGCAATCTTCTAGAAGACCCACTGCTTCGACAGATCACTGACTAAATCACGACCCTGCAGCCCTACATTCTGCTGCATCTCCACGGCATCGTACTTTACCTGACAACGGTATCCACATATCCTTTTCGCAGCAAAGACAGTTTATCTCTTACCCAAATCGTCTCGCCTATGCTGTCGGACGGCTTTGTCGACATCTGTGCCGACCCGAGCTTGTCTTGCTAATCAGATAACCGAGTCAAAATATGCATCACTCAGCAACACGGCCGCAACCATTGGTTCTCTCGGCTCAGACCTCATCAACATTTCGATAGATACGTCATTCCTCGCTTGCACTGGTTCGACGCGTCAATCGTACGAACAGTGCAGAGAGTTCTGACCTTCACTCGGGTTCAAAAAGCTTGACAAAAGCTTGGCCGCAAGGCATTGACCAACGGCATGGCATCATACTGCGCAAGTGCTTCGACAATCTATGACCAACGCTTATCGGAAAGCAGCAAAGAGCCTGTGCAGAAATATTGATCGAATATCATCAGCCCTATGTTCACAAACTTGCCCATCCCATCTTGACGCATGGTCAATCTGTTCGAGACCGATATCAGACGAGAAGGACCGCTTTTAGCCGTGCGTGCAGCTTCATGCAGCACTACCACTGCCTGACATAAAACAACCTAGGCCGATATGTGGGTGTTGGCCGTTGCTCCTCCTGCCTTTTCGACGCGTATCCGCTGCACAGTTCTTGGTCATTCTATCATTGCCCCAATAGGATGATGAACTCAAGACGGAGACTTGATAGATATTTCCACCCATCATCGGACCTATATTCAGATACAGAAAACTCAGATAAAGAAGTGTTTACAAATTTTCAGGGTACGGGCTAGCCACGGACACGGTTCCCGGTTCTAGTATTCTTCATACTACCCTCCATCCCTATCAACGTCCACATAGAAGCGAGCCATGCAACTCAACAAGATTCTAAGTGGTAAAACAATGACGACGACGCTGCTTGCGGGACTTTCACTTGACGGAGATTGCGGATTTGGTTATTCCCGTGACCGTGACTGACAGTTCTCGTAGCTCGTATATCCGGAGTATCGCCATGGCCATTCTGAGGTAGGTAACAATATGGACAGGCAAGCCGGATGGAAAATTCAGAGTATAATTCGGAGTCGCAGTTCTGATCTAGGTTCCTTGAACCCCGAATTTCCGCGGCAAATTTTCACACAAGAGAATGGTTGCGTAGAATCGAAAGCTGAACCGTCTAGTGCATCGAGAAGACTATGAGAGGAGGTGAATAACCAAAGAAAGGTCTACTTTCGCGTATTTTTAATACTTCTCTCGTGTAATACAGGACTAAGCTAGATTTTGAGAAGTCGTTGATGAGCGACACCAAGCTAAGTTACTACTCTCAATTCATAGATCTCTGTCTTCACAGGCTTTCCTAATATCTTTTTTATACACGTCAACCCCGGATGAAGAAGAACCGGTTTATCGTGGTGGAGCTACCGGAACACGAGTAGAGGTAATACTACAACACTGGGTAAAAGATGTCTTCGACAATCTCTTCAATCTCGATGATACACCTGGACACTACCTATTCCCCGCTCTCGGAGCCTTCCTCGCATCTGTAGGAAAAAATCTCATCGTCGTACTCTGGCCCAATGCAAATTCTTCATCAACCACTTGCTCCCCTTCGCTTTCACTGCTACTCTTGTCCTCGACTTCCACCGCATCTGCCTTGCACAGGCCCATCCTCACCCAGAGCGTCTTCACGCGCTCATCAAAGATGGACGGTATCCAGAGACAGGTTCTCATCTTCCCCAGTAGCAGCTCCAGAGCCGCTGGCGTCGCGCTCGCCCCGTGGCCGGAGAAGGCAGTGCGGGAATACTCTGTAAAGAACCTGAGACCCGGGCCTATGCTTGGCTTTGGTCTTGAACTCCTGGGAAGAGTGCTCTCACCCAAGGCGCCCATCGTTAGCACCCAGAGCAGCAGATCTGGTGCGTTGGACCATCGTAGGATAGGTACTTTCTGCAGCGAGGCGCAGAGCTTGGTCACGGCCTTGTGGAGGCGGTAGCCGAAAAATAATGTGTTTGGCTCGGTGGCATTGACCATGAATATGAGCGCAGCGAGACAAATACTCTGATCAATACTTTGGTCCAGAGTCTGCTCTGAGGTGCTACGCTCGTACCAGTCGAACAGTCGATACAACAATAAGCTAGCGTGCTTTTGCAGGTCGAGGGCATCGATGGGACAGATACCGGTGGCGTACCATGCAGCGAGGTCCGAGATAAATATTGTCATGGTAGACACGATGTTGAAGAGCCCATTGTCGATGCCGAGGTCATGGACTGGTCGAAGAACGCTGGCGAAGGAGTGTGGTGACTGAAAGGAGATGGAAGTGTAGTCTTCAACCTGCCCACTGGCGTCGAAGAGGAGAGCATAGGGATGCTTAAAGGTGGCGATGGATTGGGCAATGCTGTGCCTAGTGAGACTATCAGCCAAAGAGCTAGAAATCGTGACTCTAGGATGACGGTAGACCAGACAATCGGTACGATACAAGGTGAATGTAGTTGAACTTACAACAGTATGCAAACCTGAAGACAACGATTTTCATTCAGCGCCGCAAGTCCCCCTCTCTGCCCTATCATCGTCCTCAAGCCATTTTGATGTGCCTCATTCACCTTGATACTGTATCGCCTTTCATCGCCCTTTTTCTTTGGATCCGCCAGGTCGGCCTCTTCTAAGGCAAGGAGTATAAGAACAGTGGCAATAGTAGTATCATCTGTGCTTTTGCTAGGATCGGCAAGAAGCCGGTTGACTTCTGATATAGCACGCCATTTGTACACTTCCGCATCGAGCCTGGCAGCACGTGCAGACGAAGTGAGCGCAGCGTAGATGAAAGGTGCGCTGACAGCCGACTGGATACAAGAAGCGACCCAGTCTGTGGCTGCTGCCGCTGAGGATCTATGTGGATCTACAGGAAGAAGACGGGGTGTGGATACCTCGACGACTGCCTCAGGGGGTCAGTGGAAGCCCAAGGGGTGAAAGATGGGCCGCCTTACATTGATGGAGGAGACGTCTTGCGTCAGTATCTAGTCGCACCGCTAAGCAATCGAATGAGCCTGGGAAGCTAAAAATGTTCAAGTTGCCCTGACGATTCAGAGCTATTCGCCTCGAATTGAAAAAGTCGGAGACATCCCCACCGTGATCATAGTCAAGGCAAGGGCTAGTGATATATGTTGACACGGGGCTCTCGCACGCCCAATGGCTGCTGTAGTTGGAGTAAACGCTGTTACTCCTGCTACTACTCAGTGATGTAACAGACTGCTTTTTCCATGGCGTGGTATATATGTCGCATTCCAAACCAGGTGAACAGCCTATAGGTTGATGCTGTCTATTGCTAGTTTGGATCCGAGATGACGATCGTCGCCGAGGTCTCTCACTTGTTGACGTTTCTATCTTTGGACTTTTAGGTCTGGTACTCCATGGCTTCCTGTTGCGGGCCGACTTCATGACAAAGGACCGGACAACCCTATCTGGCTTCGCATTTATACCGCCATTGCTAGAGTCAATGAACATGAATGCTGTAGGCCGTTTCTCCCCCCTCCTCCTGGGCACGGGCTCCTGGCTGCCGTTGCCACTGCCTTCGAGTTCATTGGCCTGCTGCGCGAGCATTGTGTCTCGGTGACACGGTGCTGGTATATATTTGACTCGGCGGATCTGCAGCTAAAAGCAACGAGCATTGAACGCTATGGGAAGAAGATTGTTGTTCGGAAATTAACTGATTTGCAATTAATTTGTGCAGCGCGAAACGGGAAGTTCATAGTCGCGAGGGGAATGTTCTTCAACCCGGAGGTCTGGGACCAACGTTCCCGCGCTAACTCTATCGGTGTGTTGTTTTCGATGGGATAAGGAAAAGGCGACCAAGCGTTGAGACCGCTGGCGATGCCGGCATCACCGGCAGCTGCGCCATAGGAGAAGTCTCAGTGAAACAAAGCGGGATGGGTAACGAATCCAAATGTGAGGCGGAGCACGGCTGTGCTGCTCTAGATAGCAACAGATTTGCCACGGAAATGCTACGCTGGAAGACAGTCGGTCGTTGTTAGGAAGGGAAGAGTTGACCGAGCGCCGAAACTACAACTGGCTATGTAACGGGTGGAAGTGTTGCTATAGGTGTAGTATCGGTACCAAGATGTAGGTCTGAGATGAAGTCCGAAACAGGACTTGAAGGCCTTCCGGCCAGGAATGGGTATGGCACATACCGGGAGTATTTTGAAACACCAGCCACTCTGTGTGACCGTCTAGGCCAGGGAGCATATAGACATGAACGAGCAATGATAGAGGATGGCGCACGATGGGGTGTTAAGTTGTTCTTCAGCTTTCGTAGTACCAGTACCAGCTCCTTACCTTGCACTTCTCACCCATCCCACAACCCCGACACTGTACCCCACCAAGCCTCCAAGCCTCTCTCTCTCTTTCTTTGCCTCCTCTTGCCATTTCCTAAGCTTACCCACAAGGTTTTCATCTTTAATGATCGTATCTCCATGTAACCTCAAAAACACACTCATCCAAGCTTGCACAAGTTCATAATCCTTTCTCTCCTTCAGTCTTGACGTCAATGCTTCAATGAATGTTATTAATTCCAAGTAAGGTTCAGTAGTGTCGAGCGTGCGGATTGCGATGTCGGCAGCGGAGGGCGCAAGAGATGCGAGGTATGATAGGAGCGGTGTATGCTCGGAGGTTTGGGCGGTATGGGCGAGAAGACGAGTGAATTCAGAGGTAGAGGTTGCGGCGCTGGAGCGTGAAGCAAGCGCGGAGCTAGATATGCGGGATGCTGGCTCCTGATTGAGTGGCATGAGAGCGGTGCTCTCGGTCCCTGCCACTTGGTTTTGGCCGAGCGAAGGTAAGAAGAACGGTGCTTTCTCCGGTGCTTTAGGCGCTTCTTTGGGTTTATTGCGAGCCCGGATAACATCGAGGTGCAGCAGGGTCTGCCAGCGTGATTTGGGAACTAGGCTGAGTGTTGTAATCTTGTCGCTCAATTGGTCCATGACTGGAACAGTAGTCTCATCTTGTTCCTCGTCCTCGGGCTGTTCTTCTGCCGCTGCTTCAACGATGGCGATACCTCCTTCACCAGATGCTGTAGGTGCGCTGACAGTGGCGATATCGGTCTCAGTAATTTGGCGCGTAGAGACGTGCGTGAAGAGTGTACGATTGGTCCAGATGTGGATGCCTACCTCGCCATCTAACCCTGTGGCAAGGAACTCGCCTGATGGGGAAAACGCCACAGTATTGCATGTTCTCGGTAGTTTCATTGCGTCAATGAGATGGCCAGTGGGAAGGTCCCAGACTCTAACAGTAGAGTCAGATGCTGCCGAAAGAATCCATCGGCCATCATTTGAGAAGGTATAGTCGAGTGTTTGTAGCTCAGCATGAGACCGGGATGCCCAGAGTTCACGAATGAGCTTTCTAGTCACGATGTCCAGGACACGAATTGAGCCATCGTCACAACTTAGCGCTATTAGGTCACTATTACGATGATAGCGAAGACCTAGGATCTTGGTCATGGGATACCAATCGATTTCATGAAGCAGAATGCCTGTGGCGAAACCCCAGAACTGTGCCAAAGGTTAGCGCGCGTGTTTCAACAATGTTCAATGATTCTGTCAAACCTTTACTTTGCCATCGTCTGAGCAGCTCAAAAGCGTGCGGTTCAAGCCGTCAACGGCTAGTCCCGTTACAGCTCCTTTATGTCTGCCTTCACCCTTGGCAAACTTTCGGGGAGCAATGTCCCCAACATTCAATGAGTCTTCAGCTTCTAATTGCAGCAGCTTATGTTTCTTTGCTTCGACTGGTGTCAACCGAGCAGGAAACCTTCGTCGATGCTGTCCAGACTGGAGGTTATACATGTCGATGGAGCCGCCAGCGGAGCCGATTAAAGCGAATGTGCCGCATGGGGATATTGCAACACTTTTCACCTCAGTGCCGTCGCCCGTATCAAATGCCCATCTTCCTGCACGTTTCCGGCCCCAGAACCAGGTCCTTGCAGTTTTGTCGCCGGCATGTCCAGTAACAATGCTTTCCCATCCAGTCATATTGACCTCAGGCTTCTTCTTGTCCTGTCCCTTGACTTTTGACGAGTTGTTCCAGATACCAGTGACACCAGGCATAGCTCCCATGCCACCATCGCGATTCAGGGAACAAGCAATACAAGTGACAACTGGAGCTTTAAGGTCCTCTAGCTTCACGTGATGTTTAGAGGTCTCTGCGTTTCCATTGAGGAGGCCCATCTTTTTCGCTTTCTTTTGAATTGCGCCTTGGCTGAGCTCTGTGCTCTGCCCATCACGCCGTAAGCTCCAGCCCCACAGACTTCGGTCCTTACTTGCGCTGAGAAGCCACTTCCCAGTGTCGTCAGAACCATCTGAGTTTGAAGGAAGGAAGCGAAGGGTGGAGACAGGAGCGGCATGTCCTCCACGAGAATGTAGGATGCGTGGTATCGGGGAAAACGGTGATTCGTCGAAGATCCAGCTCTTCAGTGAGTTGTCCAAGCCACTCGAAACGATGACTGATTGACCAGCCAAGAACTCGATCTTGCTGATGCCTCCACCAACTCCACCGCTTGCAGAAGGCGGAGGCCCATGTGCTCCACGCAAGGTACCTGTTTTGCGACCACCTTTGTTGAGATCCCAAAACGTGATGTCTCCACTGTCTTTGCTTGCAGTTGCCATGACGCCGTCTTCGCGGCCGTCGTCGCCAGCGCCCAATCCGTCTGTCCTAAAGGAGATGGAGGTTACAGGGAGCTTCTGTGAGCCGCCAGTATTCAATCGCATCACTTCCTTGTCAGCTCGTATATCGTGTATCGTGACTGGTCCCGATTTGTAGGCGATAGCGAGAAGCGATAGAGCAGGGGTTGGTTGCAGTGCGGTCACAGCCCCGAAATCTGCGGCAGGTGGAAGAAGAGTGTAGAGTAATTTTCCGGTGCTGAGATTCCAAATCTCGACCGAACCATCGCTTCGTCCCGCAAATACCTTGTTCAGATACGTCGGCATGTTGCAGATGCAGCCAGAGAGAGAGCTCGACGAGGCGCTCTGTAACGTGGTGTAATGCTCCAGGGTTGCTGTTCTCCAGACTTGAATGCTCTTAGAGCCACATCCCACGATCCACTCTCCCATGACCACAAGCTGTCCTATCTTCTCAATGCCACCTCGAGGTAGCTCAAGCTCAGCCACCTTTTTCCCGCGCTGGAATACCCAGACGCCGCCCGAGGCATTGTGCCCTTTACGTGCTCCGCCATACCAAGCTGCGAAGACGACCTTCTTCCACGCTAGTGTGGCCGTGATATCCTCTGGAGTCTGCGGTCGCGTAATGAAGACGAGGTTCAGGCCGCGCTTCAGGTCATACGTCTGCAGCGAGCGGCCAACAGAGGTGGTGATCTGAAAGGTTGTTTTGCCGAGCGGGAGAGAAGTAAAGGGCACGCTGGTAGGAGAGACGAGTCCTACTGTCTGTTTGCAAAGAATTAGTCAGGCTAAACGACCTTCACAAAGGTTGAGAAACCTACCCTGAACGGCGCAAATATTTTGGACTGGCGAACTAGCGGCGCAGAGCTATTTTGGCTGTTACTGTGGAGCTTTTGGCGCTTGATTACAGGGCCATTGACTGTGCTGTCATGCACTTTGGGGCCTGCCATGCTGTCTTGTTCAGCAATATTTGGCTGTCATGCGAAGAAGGCGCGTGTGGTGCTGTATGGCGAACGTCAAGTAAGGCTGCACAAAAAGTTTGCGGAGATGAGATTAGATTAGATCTTTGCGCTTGACGCTCCCCACGCTAATGAGGCGGATCGCCGCGGGGGTTTGTGCCTAGCCGCCATTCACCAAACTACGGCTACGGACCAATTAACGAATCGTGCGTTGAATGCTGCTGCGGTGTGATGGCTACAATGTGTCTCAAGGAAGCAACTGCCCAATTCGTTTAGTAGGTAGCAGGCGTTTAGAGGACGAAGAGCGCAGGGTGCTGGGAGAACTGAGACTGACTCGAAAGATAACTAGGCGACACTAACCCACAAGCAAGATACGACAGGAGGAGATGCATATGTAGTGTCGTTGACGGGGCGCATTCCTGCTGGTCGTGATTGCGCGCATCAAAGATCATGAGGTTCAGCCATGCTGCCAAGTGGCGCCCAATGACGCACAGCGATAGATGGACAGGCACATGTACCGTGCGGGTTTCAAAAGACAGCAGACACCAGCTTGTCTTCCTCGACTCGCAGCTCTGGCCAGGGCAATATCGTGAAGAGGGCTTGTCGCTACGTCATGGTCGCCAGCACACGTGGTTCCTGAAAAAGCAACTGTGCAACACAAACCCCGCGCGTCGCGGGGTTACGAGCTGACATGGAGCAGTCGCTCTCCCGCGCAGTGAGTGCTGAGAGCCCACAGTCATGGCAACAACTCTCGTCGGCGAGCGGCGCCTCAGCAGCAGGCAGGAAGGCGAGGTCGAGCGAACCGGAGACGGGCGGTGGCAACGTATCCAGGGCGAGTGTGTCGCTGCCGCCGCTGAGCGCGAAGGCAATCCGTCAGTCGCTGCCCTCGCGACGGGCGTCCAAGGCGTCTGACAGCAGCCTCTTCGAGTTCTTTGGCAATGCGCGCAATGGCTCAGCAATTGACGAGACAGAGACGACGCCAACGCTAGAGGGATCCCGTGCAGCGCTCGCCCCAGTGAATCCTTTGTTGCTGCCGGACGCGTTCCGACTTCCGCGATCTGACCTTGATGCCGCAGACTCTAATCGCCTGTCTTTCTCCTCGCTATACTCAATTGGCTCCGCCCTCTTCGCCAACAATCGCGGCCACAGCTGGAGTGGACGGAGCTCCATTGCAGGCCTGGAGCAGGAAGGCACGTTGCAGCTGAAACGCAAATTTGCCCCCCAGACATCAGACTCCGACTGACCTCGCGTAGCCAGGATGGAAGGCGTCCCCCAGAGCACCACCGCGACCTCGTCGCTGTCGGTCACCACCTCGAGCCAGAATGGAAGCCTAGGACCAAAAGCCTCGCCCACCCAGCTGCTCTTTCCCCAGGATCAGGTAGTCTCGAGCCCCACCGCCGCCGCCACCACGAACCCCTCCACCAACACCACCTCGACCATGTCCACCACCCCAAGCCAGCAGCCGCTGCCCTCGCAGCCCCGCCGATCCCGTAGCCGAACCGCACAGAGACGCATCAGCGGAAGCACTGCCCCCAGTAGCAGCCCTGCCAGCAGAGACGTGAGGGAGAAGAAGCCCACAAAGGGCATTATTGGCGTCTGCGCCCTCGAGTCAAAGGCTCGCAGTAAACCGGCGCGCAACATCTTTGGCAAGCTCGTCGAGGAGTTCGAGGTCAAGATTTTTGGCGACAAGATCATCCTCGACGAGGCCGTGGAAAATTGGCCCGTCTGTGACTTTCTCATTTCCTTCTTCTCCGATGGCTTCCCGCTGGACAAGGCCATTGCCTACACGCGTCTACGCAAGCCCTTCTGCGTCAATGACCTGCCCATGCAGCAGGTGCTGTGGGATCGCCGGCTGTGTCTTGGTATCCTCGACAAGCTCAACGTCCCCACGCCTAGGCGAATTGATGTCAGTCGCGACGGCGGTCCAAAGCTGCCATCTGCCGAATTTGCCAAAACCTTGTACGACCGAACGGGCTTAAGGCTCGAAGGACCAGAGGATGGCACTGGTGGGGGCTTTCAAGCACCGAAGAAGGTTGAGCTCATCGACGACGGCAACGCCATCCGCGTAGATGGCGTTACCTTGACCAAACCCTTCGTCGAGAAGCCGGTAAGTGGTGAAGACCACAACATCCATATATACTTTCACAAGCAGGACGGTGGCGGCGGCCGAAGACTCTTCCGAAAAATAAACAACAAGAGCTCCGAAAAAGATGACTCGCTCGAAGTCCCCAGGGCTATTCTTGAACCCGAGGGCAGCTACATCTATGAACAGTTCTTGCAGGTCGAAAATTCCGAAGACGTCAAAGCCTACACTGTTGGCCCATCCTTTTGCCACGCCGAAACCCGAAAGTCACCTGTCGTCGATGGTCTTGTCAAGCGCAACCCTAGCGGCAAGGAAGTCCGCTATGTCACGAAGCTCAATGAGAATGAAGCAGCCATTGCGGCCAAGATCTCTGAGGGCTTCGGTCAGCGAGTGTGCGGGTTTGACCTGCTACGAACGGGTGACCAAAGCTATGTCATTGATGTTAACGGATGGAGCTTTGTAAAGGACAATGGCGACTATTACGATAAGGCAGCCAACATTCTCAAAGACATGTTCCTTGAAGAAATATCACGGAAGCAGCGCAAAGGTGCCGCTCAGAACGCCGCTGCCGACGCACAAGAAGGTCCTGACAAGACTTCCGGAATCTCACAGAAGGGTCAATCGAGTCACCGCAAAACATTGGGAAGGCTGTTCAAGAGTCCTAGTATGTCGAGAATGGCTAACCATGCACACAATCACTCCCATCTTCCTCACATGCGGCAAGCTAATACTATGCCTTCTTCACCTGAGACATCGCTAAGCACTACTCCCATTGCAGCTTCACCGAGTTTTGAGAAACCGAACCCGGTCGCAGTTCTGAGTCCTCCCACAGCCGGTGCAATCCCGGAGAAGCCACACTCCGAGCCAGACGTGCTGCTTTCGATTTCGAAACACGATAACGACCTACATCTTGACAGAGAAGGCTCGCATTCAGAAGAACATGTAAATGTGCCTCCACCCGCTTCGAAGGCGCAATGGAAGCTCAAAGGCGTTGTTGCTGTAATTCGGCACGCCGACCGTACACCAAAACAAAAGTTCAAGTACACGTTCCACACCAAGCCGTTCGTCGACCTTCTCAAAGGCCATCAAGCTGAGGTGCTGTTGATTGGGGAGGCGGCATTGCAGAGTGTCAGCGATGCAGTCAAGTTGGCTATGGACGAGGGCGCTGAGGATCCGAAGAAACTTCGTGAGCTACAATTATACTTGAACAAGAAGGGAGCTTGGCCCGGCACAAAAGTGCAGATCAAGCCAATGTTCCGTAAAAGAAAGAAGGAGGAACTCCAACCTGGGCAGACCATGCCAGAAGAATCGTCTGAGAAGCAACAACAAACTTCAACAGCTGGTGATGATAAAGAGACACAGCCTACTGCTGGTAAGGAGACAGATCCGGAACCGCTCAAGAATAGGAGTGACTCTATGTCCGGCATCACTTTGTCTCGAATAACAGCTCAAGATAACAACATGATTCTGGACAAGCTACAGTTAATCATCAAGTGGGGCGGCGAACCAACGCACTCTGCCCGCCATCAGACACAGGATATGGGTGCAAATTTCCGGAATGATCTTATGTTAATGAATAGGGATGTCCTAGATGACGTTCACATCTTCAGCAGCTCGGAGCGACGAGTGACCACAAGCGCACAGATTTTCGGGGCATCATTCCTAGACAAAGATCAATACCTGGCTGAACACATTCAAGTCCGCAAAGACCTTCTAGACGATTCCAACGCTGCGAAAGACGTTATGGATAAAGTCAAGAAGCGACTCAAGACTTTACTACGCGCAGGTGACAAGGCCCCTCCGCAGTTCGCGTGGCCTAAGGACGTACCTGAGCCGTACATCGTCGTCAGACAAGTGGTCGACCTCATGAAGTTCCATCAGCGCGTTATGAACCACAACTTCAAGAAGATCGAATCTGAAGCCATCTCGTCACTTACAGCATTACAGTCACCGCCATCAGCACCTACCACTCCAGGACAGACCTTGCATCAACACACTAATGTTAACCACATTCAGTCGCGATGGTGTTGCAACGAAGGCCCGGAGCTTTTCAAAGAACGCTGGGAGAAGCTGTTCAAAGAATTTGGCGACGCCGACAAGGTCGATCCTAGTAAGATCTCGGAGCTCTATGACACGATGAAGTTCGATGCTCTTCACAATCGCGCCTTTCTCGAGTGGGTCTTTACCCCCGACGCCACTTTCATTGATGAGGAATCCATCCTAGAGCCCACAAAACAGACAATACCCGACAATTCATCTACTAAATCCATTCCAGCTGGCCCTACACCATCAGAAGCCCAGCTGAAAGCGGAAAAAGAGCAGGCTGCCAACAAGCCTCAAGAGCGAGGCAGTCTTACGCATCGTATGGGCCTCAGACGCAAGTCCGAAATTGCTATCAAACCTCCGCCCCCGCCATCATACGTGCACGACTCTTACTTCAAACTCTACACTGGAGTCAGCACCGCCGCCACAAAAGCTCAAATGGATGCGCGACTCGTCAAGCTTAGAGAAATGTACCATCTCTGTAAAGTACTCTTCGATTACATCGGTCCACAAGAGTACGGCATCGACAGTGAAGAGAAACTAGAGATTGGTTTACTCACATCGCTCCCATTGCTCAAGGAGATTGTAGGTGACCTGGAAGAGCTACAGGCCTCTGATATGCCAAAGTGTTTCTTCTACTTCACCAAGGAGTCTCACATCTACACGCTGCTCAATTGCATCCTTGAGGGCGGCATTGAGACCAAGATCCAACGGAACGCCATCCCTGAGCTCGATTACTTGTCCCAGATCAACTTCGAATTGTATGAATCAGAGAATACCAGTATTAACGATCAGCCGAACACGTTCAATTACAGTATCCGCATAACTCTCTCGCCAGGCTGTCATGCCTTTGCTCCACTTGATGTGTAAGTATTTCCATTACGCGATATGAGTCTTGGAAACGATTTAACCTGTGTACAGACAGCTTGACTCTCGTCACATGATTGGCTTTTCCCCTCGCCGCAGTCTCACTCTCCACCAAGATTGGAAGGACGTGCTCGAAACATTACGCGCCAAGTTCCACACGTGAGAAACCGTCCTCTTCTCATACCGTCAGCATACTAATATAGCACAGTGTCAAACTCCCTAAATCGTTCGTCGCTATTGATCTCAGTGAGAAGGTTCCCGATGCCTTTGACCGGCGGACAAACGGAAAGAGTAAGGACAAGGAAGATATGAAATCTGAAGATGAAGGAAGGGGAAGAACAGAAGAGAGAAAGGACGACATTGACAGTGTCGTGCCAACGCCTCTGCAGAAAGAGGTATCACCCGCTGAGTTGCCTCCACCGGCATTGGGCGCTTAGACGGCATTTGATGGGCGATGGCGGTGATTTTTATAGACCCGGGGCGGACTTTTGAGCGTTCACGTTGCAATTAGATGATAGACAGACGGATACCATTGTTAAATCGAATTAACAGAATACTAGTTCAGAAGAGCCATGCGCCAAAGTGCCAACTGGAGTAGTCGAAACCATTTCGTCTGGGCTAGTGGTGAGGGATGGGACTGTCAACCTCCAACACTCTACACTCTTCTAACTATCTTCTTCCATCAGCCCACATTTCTCCTTCCGAAATGTATATATCTAGATCTTTTTGCTCCTTCGAACGAGATCACGCTCACTCTTGTTATATACAGTCAAACATTCACATATTCACCAGTATCACTGCATTACTTAATTCAACAACTTATCAATCCTTCCACATACGACCATAGGATCTTGAGAGCAAGGCTTCCCGTTCGCTCAGCCCTATTTAAGCAAGATACCGGCGGATTAGTAGTTAGGTGGGTGACCACTAGCGAATCCCCGCTGTTGTATGTTTTTGTTTTTGCATGCTGGTCTATGCTTAAGATCTTTACTAGATTTTAACAGAGTGTTGGAAGAAGGAAGAGGAAAGGGAAAGAAAAGAAATTGGTCTAACGTGCGTCTAATGGGAGTAGATTAACCGCCATAACGAAAACAATATACGGTCGTGTAGTTATGCGCTCGATACTCGCTTATTGTTTAGCCTTTTTTTTGTATACTTTCCCATATTCTAACTAAAAAATCACGATTATGCTCAGTGCGTCGTCGACTATTTCATTCACGGCGACAACTTGTGTCTCAGTTACAGGCCCCTATCCATTCACGAGGCTGGCACATAATCGAACCTCAGGCCTCTAAGACAGCGAGACGACAGGCAAGGCTTAGTTTTCCATGCTTCTATCTCATTGAGGGCTCAAAAGAGAAAACGCAAGAGTTTCTATTTGGGGGAGCAGAGTACACAAGGCTGAGCGCGCAGATCAGTTAGATACTCAAACAATACAAAGACGCGCCAGTAGGGTACCTCTAATCCTTTCACTGAATGACATTGTGACAACTCACATAATAATGACTGCGTACTTTTACTTACATAATTTGGGTCGTTCAGCTGAGGCAATCATGCCTGTGGCTGTTTGTGCTTCCTTTTACTGACGTGGCGCGAGGCACGCCCTGCCTCATCTCAGCTGCCTGATATCGTATTTCCGGAATCCCCAACAGCCTGGTACCTTTGGTGCATCCACAGTTCTGGCTTGTCCGCTTCAACTTCCCACGTCTTAAGCATGTCCTTAACTACAAATTACCAGTACGAGCCACTGCAGTCACCGCGATCAATTCGTATTTTCCATCTTGAACCAGCATGGTGGGAAGGCTCCCCCATCCAAGGAACTCTGTCGACGACCAGGCTAGACGACAATCCAAATTTCGAGGCTTTGTCATATGTTTGGGGTAAGGTCACCACAGTGACTTCAATCACCGTGCAGGGCTCCGTTCTCGAGATCACCCAAAATTGCCTAGATGCTCTTCGAGGCTTGCGGTATCGCTTCGTGCGGCGGACTTTGTGGATCGATGCTATATGCATTGATCAGAAATCTCAGGCCGAAAAAAACCAGCAGGTACCTTTGATGGCGGAGATATATTCCAGAGCGGCCACGGTACTCATTTGGCTGAATGATCATGATACAGAATATGATAAAGCAAGACAAACCATGAAGCTGATAGGGTGGATCGGATGGATGTATCGATGGGGACTGATTCGTCTGTATGATGAACATGAGGAAGTACATGGTCATATGCCAGAGGATACACTCGTAGTTCGAACATGTGAAAGTTGGATTACCCGGCAAGCCCAGGTTTTAGGTGGTCAGTCAACCTCGGTGAAGCCTTTTGGAAAGATCTGAGAGCTAATGGGTAAAGATGCATTCACCGCACCATTTATGCACTCCTATTTCACTCGCGTCTGGACAGTCCAGGAGATCGCCATGGCACGCAACATCGTCGTCCACCACGGGACCGCAATTGTGCCTTGGCCAGACTTCGTTGCCGCCGCTCTTTTCGCCGTGAAAAATCCTGGAGGCTTCTTGAAGTTTCAAGAAGCGGACGCTAACATAAACACGGATGGGATTAAGCAGTGGTCCCTAATCAATGCCCTGGAGACCCACTTCGTGCTTCCGGACTACCTCGGAGTGGAAGCGCTTCATCGAGGATGTAGAGACAGCGTCTTGCAAACTGTGACTAAAGGTACAGCGAGCCTAGCGCTGTCAAAGTCACACGCACTCAGTGCAACAGAACCCAGAGACAAAGCTTACGCCATGCTATGGGCGTTCGAGGGAGATTCTGAGGCCAATACAACATTGCGCCAGGTTGACTACTCAAAACCTATTGAACTTATCTATCTTGAGTTTACTACAGCAATGCTTGAAAACTTAGCTACGCCGACGGACATATTCTACTATATTAACACCAATGACCGGAATCCAGATTTACCGTCATGGGTTCCTGATTGGCAAACGTCATTTCCCATGTCCTACTACTTATGGACTCAATCCCTGCGAAAGAGCCGTGCTGCTGGTCAGGCATCCTTGAGCTGCAGTATCGTTGTGAATGGAACAGGGCTCCGGGTTCGAGGTAAACAGGTGGACGTGATCAAGGCTTCTGTGGCTCTTGGCCAAGAAGCGCGACAAAGAAATACAAGTGACAACGACACTGAACGACTCGTCGAGGCCATGATGGACCTCTCGGCGGTATTGGAAGGTTTCATATATGTTTATCCGACTATAATCCCGACTGCGGCAGAGGAGGACATTATTGATGTAATTGCGTTGTTGGTTCTAGACGATACGACAGAAGTCAATGTCACGCCAACGGAGGTGAATATATGCGAAGAAGCAAACATCACGTCTACAAAGCTAAGAATTAAAACTTTCATGCGCCTATCCTTCTTGATAGACATGGATACAATCAACTCTGAAGAAGTCCACACCGCTCTTCAGACCATTCTTCCAGATCATATTGCCGGGACTGTTATAGAGCAGGCGTTAGAGCTACCCGGCTTACCGCCATTCCTAGCGATAGCCATAGTGCTGGATCCATACATTAGCCTCTATCATTTCATTGCCCTTGCGACCAACGAGCATCATGATAAGGACTTCTTCATAACCGAATCCGGTAAGCCTGGTATCGCTTTCCACGGGATAAAGGGTGGAGATCATATTGTGCTCTGGGAGGGCTGTGGTAGTCCGATGATAGCGCGACAGGCAGAACCGGATGGGGACATTCAGTGGCAGTTTCATGGGCCAGCTCATGTAGTTGGCCTCATGGAAGGAGAAGGTTGGGATGAGGGCGATGAGTTAGAGGAGTTCAAATTGATTTAATGGCTATGATCAATTAGCACCTTATGAATTCTAATCTCACAAATTGCCTATCACAAACCACTCACGCATGTACTCTACCTTAGCCTTTATATTTCATAGTGTTAAGCATGTATCAATGATCTCAAGGAGCCAATGAATACCGCTGGCGCACCCTAGTGGTCAGAACTTGTTTTCCAGTAGCTAGCAAGCCGGTAAGTTCAAGTTCTTGAGGGATCACGTGGATAGAATTGAAAGTGCCATGCCATGTACATCGTTTACGTTGGTTGTCGTGGGTTTTGACTGACTATGGCGTTCAATAATCGTTAGCGCCACGCTATGAAAGGCTTGAGGATTTGTTGCGACAGGAATATGCTAGATGGTAGAACTAAAACGCACGTGGCTTGACGTCGCTAACATAAAGCCCCTTTGCGAATTAGGCAGGGAGGCGTTTATGCAAACACAATTTTCATGTAAGTATGTTATTATAGGTTCAAGATTAGTTCTAGCACGTATTTCAAAAAGATACTAGAAAAAATAAGGTGTGTGTAGATTTCTATGCTGCGAAGTCAAAGAACTGATAGGGTATTCCGCTACCGCGTTGGTTCCGTTACGAGCGGGTAAAGGCTATTGAATATATTTGAGTCTATCATGCTGGAGTTCTATGGGATGTCTATAGTAGGACGTGGAAGGAGGTGTACAAATAGGATATGCCTCAGTGATGGAGTTGCCCACTTCTTTCTATGAGCATAGTAGTTTAGGTCCTGATTTTGCCTTTCTTTCCCTCAGAATGCGTGGATAATGTCGCCTTTAGCCGGATTCATAAATGCGCCATCTAAATGTTCAAAACTCTCCGGTAGTGGGTGTGAGATCCGCACTCTGCTCTTCAACACTCGCTTGTTCTCATCTTCACCGGATAACTCAACACTTTCTGATGGCTTACTGCTACTAACAACCTTTTCGAACGCATTTATCGTAGATTGCCTCCAACTGCTTTGTAAATTCTGCATCCCTGGGCTTACGTTCGAATCATTCGACAACATGCTCGGTAACGTGGATGGTAAAGATGATCTCAGCACATTGCTTTCTCGAGACGGCGGTAGTGGGGCGGGACGAGAAGGATGGTACTGCCGAATTGTCGATGTAATAGGCAATTGCTTTGAGAGCGAGATGGGGAGGTGAGGTTGATGTGAAGAGACAAGTGGGTCTGGCAGAATAGAATAGTGTAGCGAAGGTGTGGAAGGGGCAGTAATGTAGATCTTTGGTACTTCTGCGAGGCGGACATCTGTCGTGGAGGATGTCTCCTGAAGGGGTGATTGGTGAGCGCGGGCAGTTTCATTGGGTGTAGAAGGCGGCGACCCAGGAGGAAAAGTTGGGGGTGAAGTCTGCCTTTCGTTGCTAACTTCTACTGGAGTTACTACTAACGCTCGATTCGCATCAAAGTCCTCGATAAAGCGGGATCTGGGTCGTCTTCGTCTATTCGCGGCTGGTAGGGAGTACTTCTCCGGGTTCTCAAAGGAGGTAAGCTCCGGTGTTTGGGGGCGGGCCCAATCGCTCCCATTTCTACCCCCTAGTTTCTTGAAGAGTGCAAACCAGGCCTGAATCATGGAGCGGCGGAAGAGGAGGGTGAATACTTCGACACCAATTAACTGTATCCCAGTCAGTAATTTGCAATATCAAGGGAGCCATGAGTAAGCTAAGACATACCGAGACGAGGATGAGAGCCGCCACAACAGAGGTTTGATCTTTGATGAGGTTTTCGACATACTTGCGACATTCCGAATTATCACCTCGAGCAGACGTGTGGCAGATGACCCAGTCCTTTATCCGTGCGAAGTTCTCTGCATTGTTGACGGCCCGTCCAAGCTTGGAGTCTTGTGTCCAAAATACGATGAAGAAGGCCAAACTGCTAATCAACACAAAGACGCTAACGAGAATGTTGCGCCACTGCAGGACAAACAACTTCTTGACGTTCCCCCATGTCTCAACATGTGTGCGTTGTGTCTCTCCATGAGCCTCGCTAGAAAGGTTTGAGCGCTCGCGGCGCAGTGTGCGAATGTATATCCACACACAATACCCAGTTGTGATAGACTGCAGTGCGAACCCCAGTATCGCAAAGACAATGAGCCATATCCAGAACGTGACAATGGCATTCTCATGGTTTGGCAGACAGGTCTGGCCCATACGGTAACTATACCCTGTGCTCGTCAAGACAGCGACGAGAAAGACTACAGGTAACAGCGTGCCAGTTGCTATGCTTGCATACATGAACGTCCGTCCAGGCGCAACATCATATACGATTCGCACAAACAGCCACAAACTTCGAAGGAAAACCCATACGACGCAGCCAATGCTGCCGAGAGTGACCAACGAGCCCGTCCACGCGCATGACATGGAACTATGCATGTCAGAAGGTGTGATGGCATCGTAGCAGTAATTCGGCTTAGTTGACACGGGAATCGCAAAAGAGAGCGATATGAGGAGGATGGGGAGAAGCAGACCAATGGAGAGATAGTGCCTATGCGACTGCGCGGGGGGGAGAATGAGGAAAGAGAGGAGGAGAAAGGAGCAGAGCACTATGCTAAGGATGGAGAGGTAGTTGGGGATGCGGAGACGAGATTGCCATTCTACGTGTACGCGTCAGTTACCTTGTTCCAAGAATCGTCTTTTTAATGATGAAATACCTGGTGGATACACCCAGTCCTGGATTGGGCATGGAAAGCAGCATGATGCATCGCTTGCGCCGGCTTCAAAAGCTCCGAAACTGCAATACCGCCCTGCTTTGTTCGAGAAGAGCGATTCGTCCAGCAGAGGCGCCGGACATGGGCTTATTGTCGTGTTTGCGAGAATTTCAGCGGACATATTCTCGAGTGGCAATGATATTAGGAATTGCTGATGAGAGTGGTATGCATCAAGCACGTCATAAGGCACTGCCACGCTGCGCACACGGTACGTGATTGACACAAAGCAGGCGTATGGGTGAAGGCTTTGTTCACGCTGCTAAAAGCTTTCTTTGTTGTGTGCATGATGACCGGCTTGTCGCCTGGACCCGAGGGATTGGGGAATAGTCGAAGCCTTGGTTCTAAACATGTTAAAAAGGCACCTGTAGATGATATCTCAGTGAAGCGGCGCTAGATATGCTTTCGATTTCCACAAATTAGCCTTAATACATACAATGACTGTATGGGCCTGCCTGCTTCAAGCTTGGGTGCTGCATCGTGCGACCGATTCCGAACTGAAAGAATTGGGCATTTGGCGACATTATAGTCTAGTTATCGGATACAAAAGCTCGTGGAGAGAACAATTTTTTCGTCGGCTCAGAATTGCTGTTGATGTCAGACCTACCACTGCCTCCACATGACATAAGCACTTTTACCGCACGCCGATACTACTCATGCTTGCTCGAACGAAGTAATGGCAAATGTAGAGACTATGAGATAGATTCAGGGTTGCAGTGCGGACTTTGAGCTCAGAAGAAAATACAGTATTTGTAAGGTCGATATAATCAAATCCAGACGTAACTTCAGACGAGCCATGTCCAGCACGAGTTCCCGAATATTATTCTTACAAGCCACAGCCGATCTTTTCTTTTTTAGTATGCTCCCCAACTCCCAAGAACCTGTAAAGCGCCCGCTGCCACAGCCTGAGTCACGTCCAGACGTGGCAAACGGAGGGACACGTTGCGCACGAAAGCGACGCCGTTCCGGTGAGGGGCGTTGAAATGGTCGCTCTGCCCTCCGCCCGAGACGTCCAGGCGCTGAATGGGCAATACGTGGCAAGCGGAGGGACATGATGCGCACGAAAGCGACGCCCTTCCGGTGAGGGGCGGTGAAATGGTCGGTCAAACCTCCCGGGCTGACGCCTCGGAGTGCATAAAGGGCAGACCCCGTCCGCATTTTGGATCCAAGCACCTCGAACCTATGCCAAAAAATTTACCTATATCAGGCAAAATGCTGTCACTCGTGCCGAGAGACTGCACCCTTTGTCGAGAGGCAAGGTTGCAGTGGATTCCATGGCACGAGTGAGTGTATTCTCGTAACTCCAAGTTTCGTTTTCTTCGTTTGGACTCACCCTAAATGACCAGACACACGACACCAGTTCTCAACTTCCTTCGCTCGACGAGCTCTGCAAATTTGCTCTTAACTCTAGGACCACGCTCGAAGAAGTCAATCAAAACTGTAGCGCATATTATAATAGCGAACCAACGTCTAGGCGTTCAATAAATGCGATCTCTCAGTACCTTGGCCCGTCCTTCGGACCACCTCATACCGTAGTCTCACCCACCGCCTCTGGGGTCGGTGACTACCAACAAAACAATGTCACTGGCGGGGAACCATACGGCATCAAACCTTCTGATGTCGGCCGTTCGACCAATGGACTCGCTCATGGGTATATCCGCCCCAACTCAATGCCTGTAATTCCCAATTTGCCTTATGGCTATGAGGGCCTTTCGCGAGAGCATGAGTATCCGCTTGACGAGGGTGACATAACTACGATGGCGCTATCGGCTCTGAATGGTCTCGATGAAATCAACGATGCTGAGTGAGTGCATATGAGATGAACTGAGGCATGAAATATATATTAATCTGCGTCCGAGCAGTGGCTCTTTCTTCGACATGAATGCTTCGGGTGAATTATGGCCGCATATAGACTTTGATTGGAGCACTGATATCTTTGACGACGACGCGTTTGTAGATTTCTATGAAATTGACACTATGTAAGTTGACATTAGCTTCAATACGGGACATCACATTGTGCTGATCTTTTCTAAGTCTCACTCCTGTGAATCATATGAATGCCTTCACACCAGATGGGCCGCCCAATGATAGCCTAGAATCATCTCCGCCGTCCTCCGATACTTCTTCAACACAGACTCGTTTCGCTTGTCATCATCCACAATGTGTGGGTCAGACATTTAGTCGACGCGCCGACCGTGACCGCCATGCAAGGATACATGACAATGTAAGACCGCATGTATGTCCCAAGGCGAACTGCACAAAAACGTTCTATCGCAGAGATAAGCTCAAGAGTCACTTGGAGAAAGGACATTAGTTAGTACTGTTGAAAATAGAAAATATTGCTGCAAAGGTGTCTCTCATGTGCCTTCTCCCTTCCAGCGCTCGCATACGAGAGGCAGGGTTGAGATGTAGGAGCCACAAGTCTAATGAGGTTATGCGCCTTCTCTAATCAGCTCTCATGCTTGAAAGCGCAATCCCTTTCTGTTCACTAGCTTTTCTCATTATCCTCTTAGCACTCTATCTCTAAGTTAATCGCGTTAACAAAGACAAAGAGCGGTCACAAGGGCAAGCGCCACAAAGCATAGTTGAAGAAAGACGTCTACAAGATACAGACTAGATTTATCCGCAATCTAATATTGGCCCCATCATGGACAGTATCAATAGATACCAAAGGACTGGTCGCAATGGCCATCTACACCGTCTTTGTCTTTGTGTTGACCTCAGTGGATGCAGCCTTGCCGGCACGTTTGCGGCCATTCTCTCCCCATCCGGTAGCCTCATTTGCGGCTCTATCTGTAGCTTTGTCCCCTGAGCTTCCCATGTGGGTCGGTATCCACCGGACCATTAATTGCTGTCCTCTGTTCTCGAAATCCTGGACTTGTCGAGGGTTGCATGAATGCCACCTCGTATGGTGTTCATCACGTCAAGACTGCAAAAATGTGTCAGTAGGCTATTATGTCGGCAACGTAGATAGAAATACCAGCAGTAAAGCCCAGTCAGGGCTGCAAGTCCGCCCAAGGCTATAAGTATAGAGAGGCAATGCCACCGCCCTGCAAGGTCGTAAGGCTTGTTCTCGCAAAGCCTAACCGAGGCATCATAAAAACTGTTAGATTGTAGCGATTGCATGGTGGGACACGTGTTGGCGTTATACGCACCACTTCCAACGAGGACTACATGTGCTGTCTTGATAAAGAGGACTCAGGGACCTCATCCATAGGTACCAACCACTTGTTCCAGATATTTTGGGCTTGCATTCTGATACAGAGTAAGCTGATTTTAACCACAGTAAGTTATGATAAGACTCCAGGCCAAGTTTTGGCATTGATTAAAGACAATTTGTCTAGATATAAGTACTCTGGACTTTCGTTGCTCCTAGACTAAAGCTCCTCGACGATCGTAACATATACCTTAAATTCCCCTCTGACAGCAAGATCCTAAATTTCTGAGAGCATAAGACTCCTACCTTTGTCAGTCTATGATTAACCATAATGCGTACGTCGCCTCCGAAGTCCTACGTAGTTATTTTAGGTCCTCTTCCTTTGGGCAACAGCCAACTTCTTCTGATCTTCCGTTCAGGTCACCATAGACAATGACAGATACTAGTGCCGTTTCCACATGTATGGAGCTTTTCCGTTGAGTGGCAGGCAGTAAGAAAGGACTCTGCGCGTTTTGTACACTTACCATTCTCGTGAACGGATAGTGACAATTTTTGATGCATATTGCGACCAAACAATTGGTGTCCAGTGGCATCGTCAATGCTGGGCGCAAGCTTGGATTACAGATAAGACCAGTTTGCGTCATATGGACATGTTTCTTTGACTATGCCTTGTGACGCTTATCCTCGTGGCTGGTCTTTGTCTTTGTTGATGCGATTGCCTTGGGACGGAGTATTGGAAGGATAATAAGAAAAGCCAGTCAAGACAAAGGGATTGCGCTTTCAGGAAAATGAGGGCTGAACAGAGAACGCCCCAGTACGCGGACTGCGAAGCTACAGATGATTGGCACGGAAAGAAAACGAGAGGTGGAAGCCGGAGAACATAAGTCAAGCCTGACCGAAACTGTATAGATTGTATATCCTACACGCGTGAATCAAACAATTACCATGGTATCATGGATCCTGCACGACCGCAAGATCTAAGCTCGTTGGGAGCTTTTTAGACCGGAACGCCGACGAATCCAATCCTAGGCTTTGCTCGTGCACCATCAGTGCGTTCGCCTCCCCATTGCCTACGCCACTCATCCTCCTCCCGCTTGATTTGTGCAAATGCCTCAAGTTCTTCGGGCTTCATATTCTGCTTGTCTTCATCGTCCAGATCAGGCAGACCATTGGTTCCAACATCAACGAAGTTGCCATCAGGTCCTGGTATGCCTAGACCAGCAAAGGGAGGTTGTTGGAAGACCGAATCCACAATCAGATACTTGCGGCGAACCAGTGGAGGAACATCTGTATCCTCTGGCGACATCTCCTCCCACCGTGCGTGTGTTGGCTGTGTAACTTTGGGATAGCACATCAGATTGGTATGTGGGTCATACACGCCTGTGAGGTTTGCTCTACGCAGAGCGGATAGATTTGAGTTGAAGCGACTGTACTCTGTTAGTCCAAACCTGCCTTCGCACAATTAAAAAGAAATGGCAAAGTACCTCGCTGCACGTCCATGTTCAAACTGCCAATTAGCAGAGGTGATGTTAATCTTCCGTTTCCCCGGTAATGGCTTGCCGCTCGCAGTCGGCACGCTTGGGGCACCAGTATGATATACACTACTGGCGCCGTGCCAGGCAACATACTGATTCTTGTTGTAGGGCTCGCCTGCAGGGGGCAGTCTGTCATTTGGGTCTGCAAGCTCGCCTTCTACATCGCCGCGTTCCTTCGCTGCGGTGACGTAGTAGTCATCGATGATCCTCTTGCCTCCAATGATAATTCGAGCGCCGAATTCTCGGAAGACTGATCTTGCTGTGACCACACCAATCGCGCGACCCTTGTACGAGTGCGGGATGATCTCTCGATCAATCAAGTCTCTCTTTTCAACATCGTCGATGATGATCTTGTAGAGCTTCATGTGCTTTGTGAAGAACAGGTAGCTGTCTCTGAAACCACAGCAACGCGCTGGCTCTGTCGAGAGCATGTATTGCCTTTCGCCTCTGCCCTTGATTGTGAATATGCGCACACGGTAGTCTCGGCCCCCTTGGAGGATGCCCAGCTTGTCGACCTTCTGTTCGCCCTCCTCGTCCTCCGGCAGATCGACCTCGTCATTGACTACGTCCATCATGTTGCCCTCCTTATCGATTGGAACACGCGTTGTATGCGATGGCCCACCTTTGGGTGGACGTCCTCGCCCTGCACCCGACGGCCGCCCGCGCTTCCGCTTGATGGGAGTGCCTCCCTCAGAGGTGTTGTCCGGCTCGGTGACATTCCAGTCCGGGGGTCTGTTCTTGGGTGGTCGACCGAGTCGCTTCTTGCGCGGGAACGGTTGAATGACAACGGGGGACGGTGAGCGCTCAGAAGGAGCTGGTTCCTCGTCGCTGACTTGCGCTGGTGACTCGACTTCTTCCTCTTCCTCCTCTTTGGGCGTGTCGGCGCGCGACTCTGGGGCATCAGCCATGTCCTCGTCGCTGTCCTGTTGCGGTGTTGCGCTACGGATGGGCGTGCTGCGACGAGCTGCAGCTCGAGAAGGGCGTCCACGCGCCATTGCGGGTTCGTAATCGAATTTAGCTTGGTGTATTGCGCTTCTTAGGCGATATGTTTGGAGAGATGAGGTTCCTGAGATGTTAATTTCTTGGGCATTAATTCAAATGCGCAACTGGCAGCTGAATGCGAATGCGCTCGCAGAGCATCGCGACTTTTGGACGTGTCGAAGGCTAAGCAAGGGTGAGGCGCCATGACCACTAAATCACGTGCGGAACCTGGCAACCGTCGAGCTTCGCCTCATTTCTAGGAGTCGAACTCTTTCGTTGTTTACGCCGGGGACATGCTGTCTTATTGAGAAACTTGTTTTGATTATCTCTATATCAAGTACGGGTCAATATGCGCGCCACATGGTTACAAGAAGGTTATTCAGATTCCTAAGGGAAGCCATCAAGTCGACATCATCCCATTTCGTTCAAGCCTACAGAGCGACCATTGATTCTTCCTATGCTCACGCTCATGTGCCGTTCCGTCTCATTTCAGTCAGCCAAAGGGCGCCATATTTGACACTTTCTTTGCTCATTCTCATATTTCATCTCCTTCGCAAATTACTCGTTCCTAGTCTATCACTTCGAAACATGGAAATCGCAACCCAGAGCTTGCGTTACAAGAGCTATCAGGCAGGATCCACTGGGTGTGTCAACAAACATGTCTTTAACGGTCAGGAGCGTCAGCACTGGCGTTCAGCCTCTCCTGCTCGAGTATCTGCATCACCCAACCAATTTCGCACGCCTTACACATTGATCTAGACTTTGCACTCCCGGGCCCTCGCAGTCCCCTTCGTCAGCTATGACTCTTCACCGCCTTGCTATCCGGGCAAGGAAGAGTATTTCAGAGCTCTTTTCGTTTGGTGAGGGACAGGGTGGTTCGCTGTAGGTGGACAGTGCCACGTGTACCAGTGGTCCATGCTAACACTCCCAAGACATGAGACAACCAAACCTTCTCCCACCGAAAAAGAGAACGCTACGCCCGATCTCGAGGATTTCGGTGGATACGTGTCAAACATAACATCACTATGTCCAGATGTTGAGAAGCACTCTGCGAACAAGGACAGCCCATCAAGGCGCAAGAAACTGATTGGGTCGCTGCAAAGCATTGGCTCTTTCCGAAGTATACGCTCTCCTCCCAATAAGACGAAGACGAGCCATGAATCCCCTCCACCTGAGGTACACAACCTGTCTGGTACTGTCAGCCAATCTTCCACAATGACCAGTCTTGCTCAGAGCCCTCGCACGCTGACTAACTCCACGAGGCCTTCACTTGCACTTGACTTCGAGGAATCCCCATCGGACCAGCCTATGTTCGAAATTCCCAGGCCTCGACGATCTACTTCTTCCAGTCTGGTTGTCTATCATTCCTCACCCATGACCGTGCCTACTTCAGCCAAGGAACAGCCTTTTTATGCATCAACTCTGCCTTCCGGTACAGTTCCCAATACGCCAGCCCCGCTGCAAAGGGCTCTAGAGATGGACTCAACGAGTTCTTCGCCGGCTCCAAGCTCCGCATTCGAGATGAGTGCGAGAGCAGAGCCAGCTCCGACTCCAATGCCTGGTACAAACCTTGCTTTTGAAGACATCCATTCAAAGCTAGCTCTTACCCCTGCTTCTGCGAAGTCTTGTCAAGAGCGCTCAGGCTACTTTGATGTCCCACACAGCCATGGGTATGAGACAATTCTCGACTATAGCGATATTCCTGCGGATCGTGAGACTGCCCAAATGGTCGGTGCCGAGGCACTTAAAGACTTCTTGAAATGCACTAAAGGTACGTATTCGGGCTTTTTGGAGTTTGAAAGTATTTCGCGAAGGTTTCCAAAATTTGTGTGAGATGGGCGAGACGCCGCGAAGCATTCTTGAACTCCTTGAAACGAGTTGATTAGATCGTCAGACGCTGACCGTACCGCTATAGCAGGAAAGCCGAAAACCTCAATAGAAACTCCTGCTGACAGGCATTACTCTATGCGCTACCGCCGAGCAAACGGTAAGCGAGGCCAACGTCTCGTAACTCTCAGCTCTGATGAGGAGGCACCCATGGATGTTTTCGAGCACATTGTTTGGGGTAACGACTGCAGCTCCGCAGATGCCAGCCAGACGATTACTGATATGGCGCGGGATACCATTAAGACTGATCCATGGACGTTGAATGACAATATTGGCTTGAAGAGGCGTACAAGTACTTGGGGCCGGCATACTGGCCTCTACGATGGCACCGGCTATGGCGATGAAGTCGGCTTGATCTTTCCGCTTCCACCTATGTCAGCCGAGAAGACTCCCGCGATCCTTGATGCGATCGCCCCAAAGCCCCGAGAGGTCCGATCGGACAGTATGTTCGTCGCTGGACCCGCTGATCCAGTGCATGCTTCGCCCGTCGCAGAAGCTGCAGGTGACCACGAAACGTTGGCAGAGGTTATTCGTGCATATGCAGCCTATGACGAGGAAAGCACTTTTGACATTATTGACAAGGCCTCTGTGTACAACCCCAGGACGGACGCGGAGAACGTCATGGTCAGCGCCGGAGAAGATGTCGACCTCTCAGACAGGGTGATGGACGCCAGCTTAGGCGCATAGATTTGTCAGTCGCGATGGGCTGGATAATTTTTTTGAATGAGGCCTTGGATTGACATGCTGGTCGGACGAAAGTGGAAGGGCTCGAGCATGCATTCATAGCACACCGATCTCTATAGACTTACAGGAGCAGTATTAAAGGATAGGAATTTATCCCTTACCCTTTCTGCATTCGGTCCTCGTCTATGCAAGAGGCCGACTTTTCCACAGCAAAGCGACTTTTGCAATAGGCCCAATACCCAATAGCATGGGTCGAGTTTGCTGTGAAACGGTTTGTAACAGTATGGGCCAAGATATGGCCTGACAATGTGGGCAGATGAGCAGGACACTCTCCGGCTCGAACTGGTGCTATCCCACTCCTGATTAGTTTACAGTGGCTAACTCAATTAACTTATGCGCGAGTCGAATGATATCGGCTCACGCTTGCTGCAACCTGACGAAGCTTGGCATGCTTTACCGTGTTCAGACATGGGAGGGGTGATGCGCTCGTACGACATTTTGTCTCTTTCGCCATCGTCGTGCCCAACCGCCTGGAGCAATGACCGATCCAACTTACGGGTGTGTTGAGCCCTTCCGATCTGGTGGCAGCTATAAGGATGGACCGTCGTATCGTGCCACTCGTATACTGGGTGTTGGATGCCCCTCATTGCCCCGCGGCGCGCTTTCAGCATGAGCTCAAGTGGCAGTTCCGATAGCAACACGGTTATTCTGGGAGCTGGTATTATTGGCCTGTGCACAGCATACTTTCTCTCGGAGACTGGCAATACGGACCCGAAGAGTATACATCTGCTGGACTCGAGTCCTGAGCTGTTCCGGTGCGCGTCAGGACTGGCCGGTGGGTTTCTGTCTTCAGACTGTACGTATCTTTGCGCCCCGAAAATAAACTTTCGCCTTGCCAACTATCGGCCATAGGGTTTGCGCCCTCGGTATCCTCGCTCGGGGCCCTTTCTTTCAGACTTCACGCCGACCTCGCGAAAGCGCACTCCGGCCGCGCAACATGGGGCTACTCCTCCTCGATTGCTATATCCCTCAGCCAAGACAGCGAGTCTGCAGTCAGCGGTAGCGGAGAGGATTGGCTTGAAAGTAAATCAAGTAGAGCGCAAGTCGCCAGCCACAACCGGCCATGGGAAAAGGATCAGACTGCGCCGGGGTGGTTGAGACGCACAGAAGAAGGCACCATGGAGGTTATAAGTCGAAATGGCACCACGGCGCAGGTTGATCCGCTAAGATTCTGTCGGTGGCTGTTGCAGAGGTGTAGGCAGAGAGGTGTACAGCTCCACCAGCCAGCAAGAGCGATTTCAGTCTCGAATGATAGTAGCGGCACCTTGAACGGCATAAGGATAAGCGAAAACGGTGCAGAAACAGAGCGTAAGACAGCTGCGAGCTCTTAATTAGCCCATGCTAAGTCCTACAGTACCTTGTACCCGGCTTGTAATAACCTCTGGTGCTTGGTCACCTCGCGTCTTCACTACTCTCTTTCCCTCCGCCTCAACTCGAATCCCTGTCTCTTCACTCGCAGGCCACTCGCTCCTCGTCCGCAACCCCCACTTCAATCCTGCTGAAGCGGACAACGAAGTCTGTCACGCCATCTTCGCAACAGATACCTTGGGCTTCTCGCCAGAGTGGTTCGCAAGGATCGGAGGGGAATTGTATCTGGCCGGCTTGAACAGCACCAATATACCACTCCCTGACCTGGCGACAGATGTGCAGGCTAGTTCGAGGGCAATTGAACAGTTGAAACAGTGCGCAAGAGCAATGATGATCAATTTGCCAGGGACAGAGATAGAAGTTTTGAGAGAGGGCTTGGTATGTTGCTGTTGCTTTATTGAGGAGCTTTTTACTGACTCCTGAACAGTGCTTTCGACCGGTGACTTCCAGCGGCCGACCTCTTGTATCACGGATACCTGACGAGAAGCTCGGAGGTATAAAAACCAGAGGAGGTGGAAATGGAGGCGTATTCCTCGCTGCTGGTCACGGTGCCTGGGGCATATCGCACGCCCCTGGTACGGGTCTGGTACTTGCCGAGTTGATCGAAGGACGGCCAACAAGTGCAAAGATTGAGGCTCTGGCGCTACCGGCCTAGCTCAAACGTGTGATTGATAGCATTGCAATGGCGTCTTGGACAGTCGGCTCAAAAGGATTAACAAGGTTGCAGGCTTAAACATATGTATTACCTTCCAGGTATTTTCCTTTGGACATCGAATCAACTCGTCTTCTGTCTTCCAAGTAGACCCATTTCATCCCATGTGATCAACATGCATGAATACATTCGGCCACTCATATACAAGCCATGTTCACGAGGCTCAACGAGAAGTGGGTCGGGATGAAGAAAGATACCTCATCATGACATCACTCCTGGTCCCTTGGTGAATTCGATCATCTACACTCGTTGTATAAAGATGAGGGGTGAGGCTCTTCATTGAAACGAAGTCAATATTTTAAGAATCATTCGTATATAAGCTCTACTTCACGCACAGTACTTACTTTCGCCAACAACATACATCATGCCTCGCCACGGTGACGGATCATCAGACAACGGCCCCATCGAAGGCCACGATATTGTCCACGGCAGTTCAGGAGATGTACGTCTACCTCACAATATAAAGGTATTATACTGATCAAAGTGGAATAGACCACTCTGCAGCATGCCAAGAACAATGTTGCCCCCATGCCTGAGGTCGAGAAGGGCGAAGGTACGTGACTTACTTACTCATCCTCCTTACTCCACCCAACGAAGGAATGGATAAACTGACGTAAGCTCCCATAGCACTCGAAGGCCTAAACGCCTCCGGTGCCGGCGAATTCGCCAAAGCAGGAAACCCAGGTCAAGGCGGTGGCGCAAGTGATAGTAACAAGCCCGCGCCTGTGGATCAGGCCACGAAATAGAGCAAAGGGAGGGATGGAAATCATGACTTGCTCAGACATGAAAGCAAGGGAAGCCAGAGACGGGGGAGAAGAGGGATAGAGACAGACTATCTAATTGGCTCGATCGAGACAGCATGCAAGGGGACGGCTTCTTCCAGCTCCAACGCATCGAATCTCGATGCATGTCGAGTCGGCGTGCCTAGACTGCAGTACAATCTCGACAGGCCTGCACAATGCAACAAATTACCGTACCACTCAAGAATGCAGCTAGACATGTGTTTTTTCTCTCTCAAGCGGTGTGCTCCTCCGTGCATGCGTTGGACGCGGAGGCGAGTGGAGTGCCAAAAGTCCGGTCTTTTGTTGAAATACCATGTACAAAACTAAACATACCTACGCGAGTTCCGCAAGCCCCACACACAAACATGTCGAATTTCCGTATAGCAACTGAAAATATACCATGTTCTAAATTCGGAAATGCTGGATCGTGATTCACCAGGACTTAGTACGTTTTCTCGTAAATCGAACTTAACGGCGCATTCGTGTTGCTCTATCAATAGCAAGGGATTTTTGTGGGTTGGGGCTCGGTTAAGCCGGGGTGTGGCGCAATCGAGTGGTTGGCTAATGGGCCAGGGTTGGCGTCAGCCTGCATACGAAGCGCTCATCTCAGCTGGGGCGGAGTGGAACTTACTTTGGTTTTGCTAGCATGGAAGGGTGGAGAAACGTGGAGAATCAGCGTCACTGGCTTACCGCAGACACAACGGACGAAAAATCAATCACGATGAGGTTGCACAAGTGGGGAAAAAAATAGTATGAGTGGTAGAACTTGATGAATTTGGCTTCATGAAAAACACCAGCCCTTGGTGTACTATCTTGTCCGCCATAATCATTCCAGGAAACGATATCCAGGAATGACAACCCAAAGTCCTTGCCGAAAGCACAAGCTGTTGCTACAGTAAAAGCAGGCTCATGACACCTTCCGACGCCGTGAAGAAGCACATCCCATATTCCCCCGTACCTGTGAACCCATCGAGCGCTTAATGTCTCGTTTCAATGATCGTACACCCTTACGCCGACCAAATTGTCTAAGCTTGCCTGACCTCGTTAGTCGTGATCTAAGGACACTGTCTACAGACCCAGCCTGCCTCAACCCCTCACTGGGCCTTGCCACGATGTCCTCAACGCTAGAGCTCCGCTGCGAGAGCCTCGTCGCTAACATAAGTTGCGCCAGAGGCACTCTGCAAGTCAGAGAACTTTGCATCAAAGCCGTCAGGAAAGCCGTAAGGGATTGAGGAAGAGCCATGGCTGAAGAGAGCTGCACCGAAGAAGTCGACGGAACAAGAATCAGCCAAGCCAGTAGTGGGTTCCATTGAAGCAGCTGTTGTGCTGCCCTCCGGGAACTGGTCGAAGTCGAAGAGGTTGTCGAGGACAACAGGCTTTTCGTCGACTGGAGCGTGAGGTTGAAGAGTGTAAGATAGGCCCAGATCGCCGCCAGGGAGGGTGAGGCCATGGCCGAAATCGACTGACACTGCAGGTCGCACAATACCGCGGCAGGATATTGTGTCGAGTCGAAGTCGGGCGTGGCCTCGAAGGTTGAGGTGGGCGTCTCTGGCTGGTAGGATGAGTCACGGGGTGAGTCCATCGAGTCCATCGAGATTGGGCTGGGGAAGGACGTCGACGTCTGCGCGGGGCAGATGGTGTCGAACGAGTCGTTGGCGGATGTGGTGAGGTCGAAGACGGGCTCGGGGGCCTCGCCAGGGTACTTGTTGCGATAGAACTTGAGCTCGGCCTCCATTTGGGCCATGCGTTGCTGGAACGACTTGAGGTCGGCCTCCATCTGGTCTTTCTCGGACTGGAGGACCTCGTACTCTTGTCGCTTGCGTTCACGTGAGTTGTGGGCGGCGAGGCGGTTGCGCTTTACTCGCTCGATGCGTCGCTGCTCCTTCTCGTCCTCGGTCTTGGCCCGTTTCCGGGGCGGCAGGGCCGTCTTTGGCTCGGGGAGCACCTGGCCCCACGACTTGCGCTTCTTGACGGGCCGGGACTCGGCGCCAGACGGAGCTGGCGTCGACGACGGCTCTGAGGTGGAGAAGGAGTTGTATGCTGGTGAAGGGGTGTCGAAGGGGACCTGGAGGTCCTCCATCTTGATTGTCGTGGGTGCCGAATCAGTCGTCGGTGGGGTAAGGGGGGTCGAGGCCATCAGGGTCGACGTGTTCATAGTTTGGGAAAAGTACGAGTCAAAAGTGTGTTCCATCCCCATTGTCTAGTGTATTGTCGATGCGAAGTAACGGGCATCACTGGAGGGGGGGGGTTGAATAAGTGTATAGCTGGGCTGTGCTCAAAGTTGCCAGAGTGTCCTCTCCGGGACTTAAGTACAAAGGCAGCCGCCAAGAGCTCCAAAGGGCAGCTGCGGGCCCTGGTCGCGCCTTCCGTACGCCTTCCCTTGTTGGGCGCGCGCCGAGAATAAACTCGACGCCTCCCTTGATCCCCTACGCTAGGCACTCAGCCGTGAGTTTCACCACCGCACTTCGGATTTCGCCCGTGCTCGTACTGGTAAAGTCAGGGGAGGCGTTGCGCATGTCCCCGCCGTGCCTCGCATCCAGCTATCGCATTCCGCTGCTGCTGTGCCAATTGCTTCTAATACCGGCCATGGCTGGGGGCCATGCTGCGCTGCCCACACTACATTGAGGGCCTAAGGCGGCGCACTCGCACTTCAAACCAAGTCGAGGCGTAGCACGGAGCTGGACGCTGACTTTCTCACTGACCCACTTGTATCAGTGCTGCAGCTCTGTGGCGACCGAAACAAGTGCATGTCGTAAGACGCCGTCAGCTCTTCGCAATCAGCCCCGGCACCATCCTGCATCGACTACTCCTGCCGGCTGCTTTACACTGTCACGTTTCGCTCCCTATTATTGCGCTTCATATCTCTCTATAGGGCAGGTACGGCTGTCCAGATGAACGGCATGAACGGGTACCTTCTGGAAGCACCTGCACCCCATAATTTCATCTATTTTTCCGGGTCGCTAGCCATTTCACCCACAGAACTTCATTTTCCCCACAGTTTTTGCAATATATCCCACCACCCATATTGCACCTACTACCGGAACATTTGCGCAACCTGGGGTAATGTCCCCTGCCGTAGAAGCACGAGGGAACGCCGCACCGAACTCTGACCTCCCGCACCGTTGCTGCAAGCTTGAAGCATCACATGCACGACAGGGTCATTTGGAACATTGTGACTTTGAAGCGAAATTCTGGAGTCTGGTCTTGTTGATCGTTCGAGATGGCCAACGGAAGAATAACTTGCCGGTGGCTGCGGCTCCCTGGGCCGTCCAGGCTACACTATAGTCAATCATGTCCCGGTGTAATTACACCTGCGAATTTCCCTCGACATCCGGATGCACCGTCGCCACGGAACGTTCGGAGCGTTGGACTTCATTTTGGATGATGCAGTGTACGTAATCCCATTCATTGTCTCAAACGTGTTTCTCAATTATGAGTCGTCGTCTCCCAACGGCACCAAACTCTGTCGCCGTTTCAAGGCAGCAGAATTCGGGCCTATCATGTCGCTAGAATCGCAGCTGCCTGAAGATCATCCAACCACCCTTTTGTGCCGTCTTCGTCGAAATGGGATAGACATCGCCATTTCAATAGTGGTAGAGGCAATAGTCTGGTCCAGCGATGAGAATACTGCCGCCTATGCAACGTCGCTTCAAAGTCGAATCTGCGGCCTCCACATGGCAAGATTCCCTTTCTAGGGCTCCGAATCGTCAATAGCGGGCGATTGCGAGCTGTCAGGTCACAATCGCGAGAGGGAAAAGCACCTGCAAAACGCCCTCATGTGGAGGCGTGCCATTAGCGTAGATCTCAATCATTACCAAGCCCTTCGATCTGCGATTCGGGTGCTGACGACACTTTTTCTTTTACAACGCAACTGCAAAAGTAATTTACTCAAAGTTCCCCCTGACACAGTGCCATCCAAATGTTATGATTATTCGTAGTCGAACAAACGGCTTTTTGGGCGAGAGCAAAGCTGCGCACCATTGCTATCGCAGCCGTCCATTTCTCAGAAACTTCTTGCGGCACACAATTGAATCATGTCAAACAACTTTTTCTCATCCCGAGCTATTAATTTCTTTGCTCTTTTTCAAGCTGCTTTCTCTCACAATCAGTCAGTCAGCCATGATTCAAAACGAAAAAAGAAACAAGTTACATGTATTTTGGGACATGGTAAAAATTTAATGTTGACCTGAAAGACCGGAAGTCGACACTCTATACAAAGACGAAACAACCTAATACTGCGACTAATCCCAAACGCAACGCCAACGCCACCTGATTCAAGAAACAACCACTTAGCCGATCCGCCTCGAGCAAAAACACCCGCTACCTACCCTACCCAAAGAACCTCCCCACTCGCTGCGTCTTTTCCCTCCACACGCGGGACGAAGTCCCGTACCGGACTACTTGCTTGGCCATATCCCACGGCGCAGTATACGGCGTGGGCACATGCATGCGTAGATGAGGAGCAACGTTAGAGTCAAGTCTGCCAGCTTCGATGAAGGCTATTGAGTCGCGGAAGTTGACATGGCGGTTAGTCCGCTTCCTTGCATCCATCATCATACGATGGTCAACAAAGCGTGTTGTGTCGAAACGCTCGAAATCATGGGGTAAGTGGTCATTAGTATTAGAAAGCTGTGATCGAACCGGAGAAGAGCCATCAGGGTACTGAGGTTTAGTATCAGGTTTGGATTTTGCAAATGGATGGCCAGCAAGTCGATGGCGCGCATCTGCGTTACTAACAACCCCCGCGACCCTACTATACACGGGTCGAAGGCTTGCTGGAATACCATTTCGATGAATGGAGCTAGTGTGTGGATCTGAATCAATGCTGTATGTGGGCAACATACTCATTACCGAGTCAGCACGACCAGGTCGAATATCTGGACCAGGGATCGCGGTAGAAGAACCTTGAAGTTGATCACTACGGATCTTCGAACCATGAGCAGACTTAATAAGGCCGCTATCCCTGCTGGCCGTGGCCACTGGCTTACGACGAATCTGAAAAGGTCTTGAAGCTGTATGTAAGGGAAGTGTCGCTGCTGAGCGCCCTGGAACTGCAACATGCTGCAACTCGCGACGAGTATTGTCAATTTCTAAGTGGAGCTGTAGGAATTCATCAGCCGCATCGTTCGTCTCCCGCGGTGCATAAGCGTTTTTTCTTGAGAAGTTCAGGTCGACTGATCGCCCGTGGGTCAAGATATCCGCGCGTGCGCTGTACTGCTGAGACATGACAGATGAGTAAGTTTGAAGTTCAATACTCAGGATATGTGTGAGTTTTTCTGGGGTTGTTTCTTCTCGTAGTTGTGCGTTCTCCTTGACTGCAGGTCTGGATGTGGATGCGGAGAGTGTACTGAAGTCATTGCATCAATAGAAGGAAATATAACGTATCTCCATCGCCAGACGACGCCATGTCTATGCACATTGTGAACACTACAGAGGCAAGCTGGGTGCCATATTGTTCTGCGACAACGGCATCCATTGGACAACTTTCCACCAAGGCGGAGTTTGGATGCTCTTTCACTACATCTACTTGGGCGTCTTCACTCCATTTCTAGCCGTGCGCTGACTCAAAATCTACTTTGTAAAGTATTCATTGTGTATTCATGGTGTCTGAAATGGATGTCTTCTAAGCAAACCCCGCTAGGACCCTTACAAGCTACCATCAGGTGCCACATCAGGCAGGTACCAAAGAGTACGATGATACCCCTGCTGCATGCTTGGCGATCGCTATCTGCGTGGTTTATTCCTTGAAATCCCTCACCCGGGTTACGATCGAGAGCCGCTTCCTCGCTTCTGCAAATAGCGCCTGGCCTGTCGACCTATTCCTGGGCCATTGAGATGGCGGCTTTAGCGCTGTATTGTCCGACTGAGAAGTCCAAACCGCACCCGTATGGAAGTGACAACTTAATGACATCTGCTCTTCTGTAGTTCGGTAGTGAGTAACGTTGAGACACGTCTTAGTGCGCTGTTTTGTCCGTTTGGTTGAAATGGTGAACACGTTCGATTTCCACAGGCTCTCTCCTCAGGCTACATCCCTGCCCTCAGGCTCATCCCACACCTCCATCATGTCAAGCCACTCCAGGGCAAAGGCAGCTACAATCTTGCTCCAGTCCCTCACCGTCTCCATGTCCAGATTCTCGCCCGAGTCTTCCAGGGTGTGCCACACCCCCGGAAACGGGCGTGGGATCACGTGCAAGATCTCTGCTCCCATGCCCATGAATGGTAGATGGTCGTCCGACACACTGCCATGAGTTGCTGTCATGTTCACGTCCGGCAGAAATGGGGAAGCGGGTGAGGATTCCAGGAGCTGGAGGTCGCGCATCCGGGCCTCAATGGTGGAGAGGTGGCGGTAGGCCCAGTGTGTAGTGGGGAAGTAGGAAGGGACTGTTGGAGAGGCTGAACCGAGCAAGTCCAGTAGGAGGAAGAGGGATATCTGGGAGAGGGGTGTGCGATATTTGTAGAACTTTGCTGATGGGGGGTTGGGCGAGAGGGACCACTGCTGTGCTAGGGCTCTAGTTTGTATTAGCATTGAATTTATAAACTCCATGACAGACAGAAGAGCATGTTGATGCGTACCTTGACCCGTACAGACTATCAGCATCCGTCCACTTATCAAACGCCTCCTCCCCATCCAATAACAGAATCTGGATACCCATGTCCATCTCCACCGTCCCACCTTCACCCAGCTCTTGCATCTCATCGTACATCCGCTGCACATACCCATCAATAACCTTTGCAACATGCAAAAGCATCGCGCAGGGCGCAGCGCTGTCAGTCGCGCCTATGAAACCGTCCGGCTGATACTTGGAATCGTAATGCGCCACCAACGTAAGTAAATTAGCCTGGCCTGATTTCACCCACGGCGGTTCCCTCTTGAAGACCAGATTCGCAAACGGAAGCTCTACACCGCCCGATACTGGTGTCCGGGACGTGCTGTTCTGCCACTCCATGGTCCATCCTGGCAATTCGGCTTGGAAGTAAGAGACAAAGTGGTGTTGGACTGCTCTCTGCCCGGGCGTTCCTGGAACTCGGGGAATAAGAATTGGCGCAAGCAGGGACCCATTTCGAGGGTCGATGTCATGGCCTGGCGATGGGATGGCGCGTAGGAAGCTGTCCGAGAGCGGTTTGTATGCGGTGGAGCTTGATTGGAAGAGCAGGAGGCTTGTGAGAACAGACAGGGAGGATGGCAGAGCGAAGAACATCTTGCTGCTGCGACAGCTAAAGCGATTGGAACGGATTGTAACTAGCTCTTTTATTACCGGCGTCGCGCCGCCGACGCTCGCGGGCTTCTGCACAAAACGTGATCACAAAGCGATGATTTATGCTATTGCGTGTAAACGGGCCAGTGTACGCATATGCCGGTGGTTACAGAAAAAAGTCGCCTTCAGATTGACATTGGGGAAAGAAAGAGCGGTTGCAGGAAGACAAAAGGCCAACTCCAGGCCGACAAAACCGCAGACTGGAGCGCCATGTTTCATCGCAGTAATAGTCGAAACTGCCAGCGACATCCCAACTGCTTCTTCAGGCACGCGCCGAGAATGGCCCAGTGCCGTGTTTTCCGAACGCTATTCGTGTTGGTGTTCGTCTTGCGTTTCATGCTTTTATCCAGGGTCTATGCAACGCACGTGAGCTGCACATTCATCTTATCAGATTGATCTCAGCATTTGCGGGGGCGGGAGATCTAACGCGACCTGTCAAATGGGTCGCCCTTGAATTCATGGCATCAACTTCAACACCAGCTGTGGCTAGCAAATATGACTTTGCGCGTCTGAGTCGAAGGGCATTAGAGTTTCGAATGTAAGTATCAATTTTATATGTTACCGTTCTAAACAGTTTTGACATCAGGCTCAATCTAAAGCTTCGCCTTGACCTGTCCCTCTGCCTTAACAAGTGCCCTTCCGTTCGTCAACACCGTCTTTCCGTTCTCAACCCTCACAATGAACCTAATCTCCTCAAATCCATCCTTATCTACATCTCCTGTCCTCCACATCTCCGTAATCAACTTGTCCGCGGGCTTAACAGGCGCCGCAAAGCGTGCCTGGAACTCCTTCAGATTCTCGGGCTTGCTGGCGCCAAAAGCTTGCAAGATGGCGTGCGCGCTCATGTTCCAGGAAAAGAGGCCGTGGATGATGGGGCCGCCGAAGCCCATCTTCTTGCCGGGCTCGGGGTCGGCGTGGAGGGGGTTGTAATCGCCGTTGAGGCGGTAGAGATGTGCGGTTTCCATGGTGGTTTGAACGACGCGAGTTGCGTCAGGCGCGCGGTCGGATGGAGGAGGGTAATTTGGGACCTTTGGTCCTAATGGGGGTCAGTACACTCCTACATGCCATGGTATCTCGAAAGGACTTTGGACTCACCCTTTGGTCCTCCCCACCCTCCTTGACCAACATAAAAGCCGCTACCCGTCGCTCTAGTGTAGGTCTCTCCGGACTCGGCATCTACCAGGCGTTGCTCGGTCTCGACGACTGTCGCCTTGCCCTTGTCATACACGCCCAGCACCTTACTCCTAATCTCAAACTTGCGGCCTTCACTGCTCACGGGCAGAGGCTTGTAGAACTCGAGCTTGCGCTCGCCATCGAGAACACCCCTGGTGTCGAACTTGGGAACGCCCTCAATGGGCTCAGAGTTGCTGCGCGCGTAAAAGTCGATGACATCTTGGTCGGTGTGTTTGAATGGAAGGATGATGGGATAAGTGGGAAAGGCGGCGAAGGAGGGATGGAGTTCCTGGCGAATATGTTAATGTTGTAACAATAAGGATTGAGGCAGCATGCCGTTGTGAAGTAGTGATTTCAAAGTCACCTTGGCGTGACGCAAACCGATGCAGCATTTTACTTACGTAGAGGAAGTGCAGCTCATCTGGATATGTAGCTCCAATACTTGCTGCAAAAAGCAGAAGATCACGCTTCAGCCAAGTCACCGGGAAAGTAGGAAACTCGAAGCCGACACCAGGACCCAATTCTTTACCCATTTTGAAGTATGTAAGGTTAGAATATTCAATTGAAGATTACACAGAGACAACGGTATGCTCGAAGATATGCTTTGGAGGCTTCAAAAGAAGTCGTAAGCTTTTGAGTAGTGAGCGGGGCGGTAACTGCTGCCGGTCCGATCTAAAGCTCATGCGGAGCTTCAGGTTTTGCCGAGGTTCGATTCACTCAAACACAGTCAACCGCGAGCTATTCTACAACAAAACTAGTGCAGCATCTTTGCATGGGGGCGCACGTGGAGCAGGGTTGAAGCCGAAGTCGGCTGATCAAAGCCGGAAACTTTCTAGTTGTGGATTAATCGTTCATGGGCTCAAGAATGACGTGCGTGGAGTGGTCAATGACAGGAAAGGAGGAGACGAGGAGATCTGGTGCGCATGTACCGGTGTTTGTCGGTAAGGCATATTTCAGCTTTCCATTCCCATATGTACAGAGTGCGAAACCGCATCAATCAGTTTGCATCTTACCCACCCACTCATTATCATCCCGTTAAGATGCGACGAATTGATCATAAGCATGACGAGAGCGCAACGTGCAAGCACGCGTGTAATGCACAAAAAGCCAGAAAAGCCAAGAACCCAGTAGAACCCATAAAAAAAAACACGCAATGCTCCGGTGAACGCACCCCCCGCAATGCAAACGCAATGACCCGACATAAAAAACGTGCATTTACTGTGACGTAGTAAGTCTTGATAGTGGGCTGATCTGTAACATTCTGAAGTGGTGCGTAGTGAAATCGTATTTTGAGTCGAACAAACATTAAGCGAAGGTCGGACAGGTATCACAGTACCAACATCCATCAACATGTGATACTCAGATGGCAGATACTTGTACTTTACCAACGCCAATTCTTGCTGAATAGCCAACAAGAATACGTGGACGCCGCTCGGTGTTATTGCCTGAGGAGGTCGGAATAGAAATCTTAAGATTGTGTGAAACGGCCGTCAAAGCTATAGGCAATGGTAATGAGCAGTGGAAGGCTTCAACGCAAATTTGCGGCCTTCACAATGTGGATAGGCGCCGGGTATATCCAGAAAAAAAAAAGAGGACACCTTGCCGCAGTAGGTTGGCAATCCGTATCAGTTATAACAGCAAGGCTGAAACACTTTTGTCAAAATCGCCAGATTGGAGAGATACTGAACAGACCCGAGGAGAGAGCAAGAGCGGGAGTATGGACGAGAGTAAGTCTTCATTAGACATCGAAGTTGCCGTGACTGAAGATGTCGTGGTCATTGCTCGGGATGACGCCGGACATTCTATCTCCGCGCCCCGCAGGCTTGTCCCAATCGACTTCATCTCTGTCGTCCTCATCCATTCGCTCTAGCTCATCTCGTTGTCTATTGCCGAACTGTTGTTCCATCGTACTTTGGTCGGTGAATGTGAAGCCAGCGAAGTTGGCTTGCATGGTCGGCGACAATGGCGTAGATGCGGGATTAACTCCAGAGGCCAGAGCGGCGGCTCGGGCATTCAAAGAGCCATTGCCATTCAATGCGTTGGTGAACTCAGGATCAAAGTTCGAGACATCAAGTTCTCCCTTCAACTTGGGCTTGAAGGGAGGCACGACATTCTTCTTGATCAGAGCATCCCAATCAATATCCGCAAAGAAGGGGTGAGCCTTCAGCTCCTCAGCGTCTCGGGTCGCACCAAGCCTGTGCTTCGGATTCCGATTAAGAAGTCCTTTGACAAAATTTCGGCCTTCTGTGCTCAGGGCGTCTCGAGGGAACCTGACCTTGCCGAAAGCAATGTTCTTGTACATCTGCTGGGTGTCTTCCGCATAGAAAGGACTCCAGCCGCAGCACATCTCGAAGACGAGTACTCCGAGGGACCAGAAATCGACCATCTTCGTGTAACCGTGCTCATCCAAAAGCACTTCGGGCGCGAGGTACTCAGTTGTGCCACAGAAGGTGTTGGTGGTCGCGTTCTCGGTCAGGTTCGCTTTCGACAGGCCGAAATCGCAGAGTGCAATGTGGCCATTCGCGTCTAGCAGAATGTTCTCGGGCTTGAGGTCTCGGTATACGATATTGTGCTCGTGTAGATGCTGCAATGCAAGGATGAGTTCGGCAATGTAGAACTTCGCTCGAGCTTCCTGGAAGCGACCCTCCCGCTGAAGATGCCAGAAGAGCTCGCCTCCAGACATATAATCGGTAACTAGGTAAAGGTCCGATGGCGTCTGGAATGAGAATTTCAGTCCCACGATGAAGGTTGAATCAGCCATGGCAGTCCGAACGAGAATGTTGCGTTCGCCAAGTGTGTGTGCTACCTCCTTCTTCTGCACAATGACCTTTTTCGACAGCACTTTCATGGCGTAGATTCGACGAGTATCGCGCTTGCGGACCTGGAAAACCTGACCGAAAGTGCCCTTTCCGATGAGCTTGAGGATCTCGAAATCTTCTGGGCCATAGTGCTTCTTGTCGACCTTGTGGAAGTTGAGCTTGAGATGGATCTCGCCTGTCACTTCGTCTCCCTCGCCTTCTCGTGGCTCTAGCGGGAACCAACCGTCGTACGGCTCATTGTACTCGACGAGGTTAGGGCAAAAGCGAATGTGACCCAAAAAGGCTTCGCCATTGGAGCGGTCGTAGACAGAAACATCAATCTCGGCATGATCACCAACAACGTCACTGTAGCTAGTTAGTTTGCATTCGTTTGCCAGACAAACAGGTAGGCGTACAAGATTGCTTCATGTTCCCACTTCGGGTTAGTGACCTCATCAAATGTGCCGTTCTCTCTTGGATCCGAGCTGTGGCCGCTGTTGCTGCTCTGTCGACTCCTCATTGGGATAGCCATTGGCCTGCCCATCTCGCTCTCTGTCCGTCGCATCTGCATTGGTGCATGGCGGCCCTTCTTCGGCTGGTCGTGCCGGGGCCCGTCTGAGATGTACTCAGCCCACTGGAACTGGCAGACGACATACGGGTCGACGCTGGGCCGCAATCCACGCCCCTCTGAAATTGTTACCGAGAGCTTGCCTTTCGGGGCACCTACTACAGGCGCCGTCTTGCTCTCCTTCGACTTCTCCGAGGCGTTGGACGCCCGTGACAGATTCGACGGCAGAGGCTTGCTTTCTTGCGAGCGTGTGCGGGGAGTCTGAGGAGGGGTAGCCTGAGATTGCGGCGGCGCAAAGTCGCCTTGTGTTAGCTTCTCCGATTCACCAGTCAACTGCGAGGTTGAGGGAGTGCGGGAAGAGGCACTGGGAGTGGGGCTGGGCAGCATTTTGGGGCGAGGCTCTGACTCTTTCTCCGTCTCTTGGGGGTCCTCTGGGGCAGGAGGAGATATGGGTGCGGGGGAGGGATTCACGGCAGACGACTTCCTCTGGGGCATGAGAGAGTCACGAACCTGGCCAAAGTAACTGTGCAGAATACCCGGCAGTCGCTTGTCGGTCGGGTCGGGGCGCGGCGTGGTGGCTCCGGGCGGCGTAGAGCTGGTGGAGCCGATCTGGTCGTGGCCGTCGTCGGCGGCGTCGTTTGTTGCTCTGTGGGGCATTAGCAGGGCGGCGGCGGAGGGCATGGTGGCGGTGCGGGCGCGCAAAAGCGATGCAGCGGTGATGGTGAGGGTGAGTGAGACGAGCGCGAGCAAGCTGAGGCTGCAGGAGCGAGTCACCGAGCCCAAAGAAATAGTGTGTAACATTGACATTGGACCTCGCCCAGCTGCATTACCACATGGCTGCTAAGCTAAGCGACGGTACCAGCGCCGCTTCGCTCCTGCTTGCTCATCAAGGCCCAACAGCGGCCTCGCAGCCAGCAGAAACACGGAGAACGGCTTACCTCTGCATCATGGCCTGGCGCAGCAGATCGGCTGCCCCCGAGGAAGCGCCGCCGTTGGAAGTGGCCATGCTCTTGGTGGGCTGCCAGTGGGTGAGGGTGGAGAGAGTCGGGATGACACTCGACGACTTGGAGTGCGTATGTAAATGGCGGGGTCGGGTGCCCTTTGGCGAGCTCGCAGAGGCACGGGAAACTAGTCCGGGTCGGTTGGGACGGGCATCGACGGCTGCAACTTTGGACGAAATATTGGTGGTTTCTCGAGGCCTGGGTCGAGAAGCGGTTGCGGGAAAGTGGTAGCTGGAGAGCGAGGACGTCGAAAATGAGCTGACCGGGCCCTCAGACTCAGGGCGTGAAGTCATAATAATCAATTCGATCCTGGCTCGCTGCTCCGAGCGCCTTAGCCCTAAACAAGCGCCGTCTGCAATGAATTGCGAAAACTCTGCTCCAAGGGCTTCTGTCGGGGCAAGCAGCCCGACCTGTCCCAGGGAACAGCGGCGCGGCGGTGAACAGCGCGGTACTTGGTGACAGGTACCTGCGGTCCTGGGGTGATCCAGGGCGGAATTTCGGGGGCAGCGTTTTGTCTAGTGCAGCGCCCGCCCCGGGCGATTAAGTGCTTTCACTGTGGCATTTGATAGCAGGCGCGGCTGCTGCCCACGATAGGCAGACGCCGTGCAGCTCATTTGGTCACTCGCAGCCCAGGCCGGCTGCATTCGTTGACCACGGCCACGATATCGGTGACTTCACTGCAACTGTTTGACGCTGGTGAACCAGCATGGTGGAGCGCCCACCACCACCCGATGGGACCCATTGCAGCAGCCGCACGTCGTCTTCCGGCTTGTTACCGCCACTGTCATCTGTCTGCTTTGTGCTCGGCAAAGGGCAGCTCTTCCAGACGCTTGGTTCCCACCATTTGCGCGCCAGCGCCAAGCCCGTGAAGCACGCTGACGTCTGTCCCCACTGCTGCTGGCTGCGCGACGGTGTAATGGATCGGCATATCCCAATCCGGCCGGGAAGCGATACAGCCCTTGCTGAGATCTTGCCAGACGAGCAAATCACCGCCAGTCGCGGGCTCCACACGCCCGTGTCAAGTGGAGGACTGAGTCCCCTCATATTTGCCCAAGCCGAACAAAGGACCAATCTCCTCGTCCAACTCCAAGACTGTCGTTTGAGGAAAAGACGCAGCGATCCACACAGCGGTGCACTGCGAGGAAGCGTGCATGTGCCGTCGCCGCCGCCCGAAATGGCGACATAGATAGCAGCCGCAACGACCGAAACCTGTATCTGGCCTTCGCATGAACCATGCCTTGACCAGCTGACATGGCCAGGCCAGCTCTGTGGCTGGAATGCATCAATCTGGCACTGGGCCACAGCACCAGAAGTGCACCTCAGCACTTTACTCACAAGCTTCGAGTCCGGTGAACCCAAGCGTTACACAGAGATGCCGCCTCGCGCTTACTCGGATCGGTGAAACTCTGGCCCTAGCTCGCCCTCTTTGTCTTCTCGACTGGGAGCTACCGCCCAGGGTATGCAAGCTGAGTTTCAAGCCAAACAACTTACACAGCGCACTCACCCACCATGTCTGACCGCGAGTTTGGCGGCAACGATGATTTGTCGCTGCCAAAAGGTGCGCTCAAGTCGCCAGATGTGCGTGTTTCCCGCCGCTAACCGAGCCTCAGCGACTGTACAAAAGATCGTCCAAGACATCCTCGCCAGCGAGCCGGGCATGACCTTTGCCAAAGACTCGCGCGACCTCCTGATCGAGTGCTGTGTTGAATTCATCACGCTCATCTCCTCCGAAGCCAACGAAATCGCCGAAAAGGACGCGAAGAAGACAATAGCCTGCGAACATGTCAAGGCAGCACTCGAGGAGCTCGACTTTGGCGACTACGTGCCTGCCATACTGGAGGTTGCACAGGACTACAAGAAGCAGCAGCAGGTATGGCTCGCGACCGCCGAGCGCACCCAACGTTCCACTAACACGCAGCAGAATCGCGAGAAGAAGCAAACCAAGATAGAGCAGAGCGGTATGACTGAAGAGGAGCTGATCCGAGCACAAGAAGAGCTCTTCAAGTCGGCGACCAACAAGTTCAACGCGGCACCCTCGTCATGAACTCCTGCTACGGAGAAAGACAGTAAACATTCATTTGCGCGGCGTTCGGGTGTTGACCGTCGAGGTCAGAGGTCTGGCGTTTGGGATAGACAAGGGACATGTCACAGCATTTAGGATGTACGGCCCGCCATGCGTATTGCGGCCATGCAAAGCGCTCCAGGGTCCTGAGAACAGGCGTTCGACATCTAAAGCAACAGAGCCTCTGAAATAAGGCTACGTCATGGACGGACAGAGAACTGCGATAGCAATCATGAGAGTTCTCCTACCTCACATTTCCTCCCTGACTGATGCTTTGTGACTGCGTGCCGAGAGTGACTACGCTGTAATGAAGACTAGACCCGCAGCAGTTTTGCGGCCAGTGACGTCGCGTAACGGGCGCCAACCCCGCGGTAGCCCAGAAATCAGCCGCATCCCACCTACTGCCTACAACCGCCTATCTCCCGAACTGTCCACAACCTACCTTACCACGCGCTACATCTCATAACCTAGCAAGATGTCGGGTCTTGAAAATGCTCTCTTCAACCTCAAGGTTCGCGCCCCGGCCTCCTGACCACTGTCCAGCATGCTCACATCTACCAGTTCACAGCCAAGTCGCTGAACCGGCAGGCACTCAAGGCCGGGAAGGAGGAGCAGGCGGAAAAGGCCAAGTTGGAAAAGGCGAGCACGACATCTTTTCCCCCAGAAGCGCCTTTTCGCTGACGATGATTTGTCCAGGCTATGAAGCAAGGCCACAACGACATCGCCCGCATCTACGCCGGAAATGCGATCCGCAAGCAGAATGAGAAGCTCAACCTCCTACAACTAGCCTCGCGAGTTGATGCGGTCGCTGGCCGTGTCAATACAGCCGTCACCATGCGACAGATTACTGGCAACATGATGAAGGTCAACAGGAGTTTGGATGTGGCTATGAAGTCTATGAGTCCTGAGAGGGTATGCTCCGCCTATATCCTTACACTTTTACACCAACATCTACCAATTATGATCACCCAGGCGCATTACTGACAATACATGTAGATTGCTGCCGTCATGGTCGACTTTGAGAAGCAGTTCGAGAACGTCGACTCAGCCACCGAACTTTACCAAGACATCACCTCGTCTGCCACCGCCGTCGGCACTCCCCAAGAAGACGTCGACCGCTTGATGGCGCAAGCAGCAGACAAAGCTGGCATCGATCTGCAAGAGGATCTCCAATCCGCCACTCCGGCGAAGACCAAGGTCGGCCCAACCGAGCAGGAAGAGGAGGCGTTCACGGAGAGGCTGCGTGCTCTGCGGAACTGAGACGCGAGCAGGAGGATACAAGAGGCATTTTCTTTTGGTGTCGCGGAGTTCAGGCGTAGGCGTCAGGGTCGGAGTCACGAGTCGCTGATGGTCACCGGGTTTCCAACTACCAAATCCACATCACAAGAGATATTCAATACCACAACACAACCACGTTTGATATGGAATACCATTTCTCAAAAATAGCTAGAAAAACGGATATAGTGAGCCGTATCTTTCTTCGACATATACTGACATGTTGCCGCGTAGTGTCCACCATTTCGTTGCTGCATTAGCGTACACTACTCTCGCCAATATATACATTATCATTTCACCTACCTTCCACATACGACCATAGGATCTTGAAAGCAAGGCTTCCCGTTCGCTCAGCCCTATTTAAGCAAGATACCGGCGGATTAGTAGTTAGGTGGGTGACCACTAGCGAATCCCCGCTGTTGTATGTCTTTGATTTTCTTTTTTGCCCATCTTTTCGTTTGACAGGAAACATAATAAGCCTTAAAGTGTTTATAATGTAGCTGCAAGCATAAGTCAATGATGGTCACTAGGTCTCTAACTACTAATATTTTGTTGAAAGAGATATCTAATACTGCTACAAAACTACATTTGATATAGAATACTCTTTCTTACACAGATGCATACGTGTGGCGCTTGCTACTATCAGTAATCCGGGCCTTCTCTACGCAAACTTAGGCAGGCTTGAGGGAGTGGAGAAGATGTTTTGGCAAACGCCGGGCGGTTCAAGAAAGAGGCCAGCCCTGCAAGACTGATTGCCTAGATACCAGCGCTGAGCGCTATGTAGACCTCCAGTTCGCTCTAACAACCAGAGCCGCGTGAACGATGCTCAAGCGTGGCGTCCATTCTATTGCATTGTTTTCGAATTCGAATCTATGCTTTCTCACGAAAAGGCCAGATACCCAGAATCTCTTCCCTTGTCTTGTTGTATTCCTTGGACCTACGCATGATCTCTTGTAATAATTCTACGTTCTTTTGTTGCTGTTCTGCAAAATCAAGCTGCGGAGATATCCAGCCCTCAGAGTCCGTGCTGAGAAGGTTTCTAGCTACTTCTTGGACTCGGTGAAAGTCGCGGTAGTCCTGAAATTGCTGATTATGCTTTCGTATGTCCTCCTTACTAAAGCTAAAAGGGCATTCACCTAGAAATCCTAGGGCACTCCACACGTCGGCAAACTCAATTAGGCAGGCACGGAGCGGTATCACACCTTCTTCGCATGCATCTGCACACCGAATGAAGAGTTCCCGCGTGAACTGCGGCATAAGAAAGGCATGATGTGCTCGTAGGTGCTGATTGGCAGTGCTGAGTTCGTAGAACTTGGACATTTTAGTGTGTTCAAACTTAAGCTCAGCTAGCTTCTTGTCATTGGCGTCCATATCTTGAAACTTCTGCGGTAGTTTTGGTTCTTCTGTTAAGCCAAGAACATAGTCATCATCAACTGACAAGAACTCTGGGAATCGGGCCTGTAGATATAGTGGTGAGACTGCAATCGACTGCCAGTCAATGAGCGAGCAAATCTTGGTTGGATCTTCAGGCTTGTTGTAGATGTTGCCCATATGGAGGTCGGTGTGCCACAAGACTGGGCGTGAGACCCTATTGATGAGCGTTACTGTGTCCAGCCTAGAGATGACCTCCTTTGCCATGTTCAGGACGGTAATCTGCTCGTCGAAGGACCCACGGGGTGGCCCAAAGCTAGAGACTAGACTTTGTTGTCCAATGCGGGCCATTTCGCGCTCCACGAGCGCAAGACCAAGAGATGAAAGGTTCAGCCCTGCAGAGGAGCGTCAGCTGAATAGTGTACTGATCCTGGATACAATTCTAGCTTAGCAAACGAGACCTGCCGTGACAACTTACATGGCCCATTGTTGACGTGAGACGGTGGTGTCAACATCTTTCCATGAGCAGGCCACCACGCTCGCTCGCAGGACGGGCCGACGCAGAATTTCCCAGAAGAGTCCACGTTTTGGTCTAAAGCAATCCAAGACTCGCCTTCTGTCATTGACTCGCAGAGGTACAGGCTCCCGTTCGCAGGGAATTGAAGTGACGCTAGCTCGGCCTCAAATTGCGTCAATTGCTCCACGAGGCTAAATTGGTCTTGGATAGTCATGGCACTCCAAGTCGTGAACAACTGTTGGCCAGTAACATTTTCCATAACTATGTATTCGACACCCACGGGGTTTGACGCGTCCGAGCTCCAGGCTAGGACTTTGGGAACAGGGACTCGAGTATGCATACTTACTACCATCGGCGTATGGTCAGTCTACAATCTAAGTAAATGTTGACTAGGTGTTGTAGTCTTACTAAATTTGAGAACAGCTACTTCGGAGGCGGTGGTATACTTGGGTGGCCCGGCAATAAAGAAAGGGATTTTCGCAACGACTTCACTTCCGTCCTCTTTCCGCATGATAAGAGCCTTGCTAAAGCCCCCTTCCATCTTATCAATTGCTTTGATGGGCGAAGAACTGCAGCCGGCTGCAGCAGCTACAGCGCACAGCTGATCAATATCGAATCGCACATATCTGCGGTTGCAGGCCTCCGTCTCATTGGCGAGGAAGCGACCGTTCGTGTAGGTGAAAAGCTCTTCGCGGCTGATAGACTTGCCTCGACTGGTGATGGAGAGAGCTCGAAAGGGCTGTGCCAGGGGAGAGGGTTTAACGCTGTTGAAAATCCTTCTGTGGATGGTCCGGAAAGAGGGTGCTGATGACATCGCGGTGCGCTTCCAATGTCGGGCGTGGGGTGAGTCGCGACCTCTACTGCGTAAGAAATACCCGGATATAAGGTATTTTAAGATTAAGGGGCTTACTCTTATCTATCAGAAGAATAGGTGGTGAAATAGGAGCGTTTCTAATAGTTTCATATTGAAAGAGAGATAAACCAGACAAATATTACAAGACACCTAACCACATCCACATAGTAGCTGCCACTGCAAGCATCCACCTGCTGCCTGGACATATTACCGAGAACGGACATTTCGCTAGTTTTAGTAACAGGAGGCTTCCCGCCTCTATTTAAGCAAGATACTGGTGGATTAGTAGTTAGGTACGTAACTACTAGCGAATCCGCGTTATTCTATAATTTTTTTTCTTTATCCTATACTATCTTTAGGAAGCATAATAGGGCCTCTCTAGGCTTTAAAGAGTTTACAATATAGCTATATATTAAGTGCAAATTAGTAATAATCCTTAGGTTTCTAACTACTGAATCTATATTGTAAGAGTTATTTGATACTACTGTTGTCAGGCCCTGCGAGGCTGACGATAGCTAGTCCTGTGAAGCAAGGCTCCAAGCAGGCCTGCAGGCTATGCTGCAGACGCTTGGATAAGTATATATACTACTCTATGCACGAGATCAGCCATAGATGATACCTGGTACCTTTTTGCTTGCATGGCTTGGTGAGCATAGACCTGACTTCTGACAACTACCATCTGACTATATGGAATATGGAATAGTGTTCTTATATAGATAGCTAAAAAATAGATATAGAAAGCTATATTATTATTATTTAATAGAAACCTACATCTTCTTATCCTCTATCTTTCACCTCTTCTTCTTTTAATTTAGCGTACTAACATCGCCAATATATATGTTAGTATTTAGCATATTTCTCACATACGACCATAGGATCTTGAGAACAAGGCTTCCCGTTCGCTCAGCCCTATTTAAGCAAGATACCGGCGGATTAGTAGTTAGGTGGGTGACCACTAGCGAATCCCCGCTGTTGTATGTTTTTGGTCACTTTTTGCGCTGTCGGGCTTGGCCGATGCTCTATTAAAGTGGTGGTCTTTATTTGCTCTATTCTTGCATCATTTTATCAGAAGTAACATAGCCATAGAAACGATGGATAGTACATGCCCTGGAATGAGAATGAAACAATGGTCATTTGCCTAATTCTATGAGTATCTGTGTACGGACTGAATATCTTTCTACCTGCAGTTCCAGCTCACTAGCATACTCATCACACCTCCAGAGTAGCCAAGGTGCCAGATATTTATATCGTTCGCGCTCCTTAGCCATCAAGTTCAGCACTGCGAGCATCTTTGCAAATGTTCGAAGTCGCTTTGTATACTTGTCACCCAAATCTAGCTGAAGTCTAGCATAATCCAACATGTTCGCTGCCATGGCGGCGACAATAGGGGTAGCAAACGACGTGCCTGACTTTCGCATCGTCGTAGTTTGTGTATTGTCTTCGTCTCCGCTGAGGTTTCTTGGCCAAGAGGACTCGACAGCCATCCCTAAAGTACTGAAGAAACTATTATCATCAGACGGTTGTTCTGGATTGAATGTGGCTTTGTTTCCATTTCCATCGGTGGAGAAAACTCCAATCACGTTACGGTGGTTTGCTGGATATGCAACTTCATTATTACCGCCATCATTCCCTGCGGCGGCAAACATGATCGCACCAGATGGTCTCCTTGCGTATGCTCTGATCAAAGCTTCTTCGACAATATCACTACTCCTTGGGAAGCCAAAAGACATAGTGATAATATCCGCGTGACAGACCTCGCTGGCCTAAACGATCGCCTGCGTTGAAAGGTTAGAGTGCACCGCTATTATTGGTATGCGGCAACTCACTTCTGCTATGTATTGCTCACCATTAGCTAGCAACTTTCCGCTTGCAACTCGAGCTACGCAGATGTCGGCGCATGGGGCAACTTTAAGTACCAGTGCTGTTACATGAGTGCCATGGCCAAAGGCATCATCTATGTTCTTCACATTCACAACCCCATTTTTATCCGGAATCCAATTTCTGATCTCCTTGACCCTAGCTTTGGTACCCCTAATGAATGGGTCCCGAAGATCGAGACCAGTGTCGAGTACAGCAATCTTCGTCTTCCTGTCAGACGCTGATTGGAACTGCTTGCTATCTAGCAAAGGCTTGAGCACCCTAGAATTGAAGGCTTCTAATAGTTTGAACTAGTGGTCCGCTGAGAGTATTCTAAATATACTAGTCAGCGCTAAAATACTTATTTGCAAATTCTTAAACATGGTCGTGTGGAAAATTAGAGGCTTACTCGGCCTTTGAGAATGGTTCCTTATCAAATACACGCCATCTCTGACTGCCATTAACAGGTGTCGACAGGAAAACAAGTGGTACTGTACTAGTGCCCCCTTGTTTAAGGGTTGATTCTGTTTGCGAGCGGGGCCCGATGTTGTTCCCTTCTGCGTCAGAATCCTTGTCTATGTCATTGTCCTCTAACAGTCCTTGCAGCAATAATGGTCGTACTATGTGCTGATAGCTTAGGTCCCGAACCCTCCCATGTCGCATTGAGACGTTTAAGGACAGAAATTCCAGCGCAAGCATGAGCGAAGAGCGGCGGCAACATGTTTGCTAATATTATCTTCTACCATAGGGTCTTCTATAAATTCCCAAGCAGCCATGAAATTACTGTAGGAATCGGTGTATACTGAGCACATAGTATCGGGGTTTGCCAAGCTCTGTGGTGAGCTATTGCAGGCAAGGCATGTCCCTAAGAATACTTCGACAAGTAGCACTCCTAATTTTAGTAAGACCTTGCTTATTTCCTCGATATGGCTCGGCTTAAGATTCTCAAATTCGTCCGTATACACATACGGGTCATTCCGTAGCACTGAGAAGAATGGTTTATCTAGATCAAACTTGTCTGAAGCGCAAGGCGTTTGGAAAAATACTAGCTGTTGCAGGCGATTCTCTTTGGTATAATGAATTGAACAGTTTATGAAGTAATGAGATAAACCTGCTATAAGTGATAGCTTTGCGGCTTTTGGTATATATATTCCTGCGTGCAGCAAAGATTTTAATGCTGTGAATTTTACAGGTTCGTATGGTTTTGTTCTCTAAGCCTGCTATGACGGAAACTTAGCATTTATTGGCGGAAGTAAAGTCTAGACGTATTGGTTAAGATACTATTTATTTTCGCGAAGAATATTACAAAGGCTCGGATAAGCTTCGACCTGTATATTATGTGCTGGTGATACTACAGTGTGGTCCTACGGTAGTTCTTTGGATGTTGTGGGCGCAAAGCGTACCTTTCTATATGGAGGTTGGCGTTGTTTGGCTTTAGGAGCGTAGAATTCGTCTATGCACATATAGATATTGGCGACATGGGGAACAACTAGAAATATCTCCTTAGGTATTGCAGGAAGGCTGCTGGAAGGACTAGTCACCAGAGCCACTGATGATCTATGACTCGAAGACTGTGAGCATGCTTTGAGACTGTCAACTAAATGGCCCTATATCTGGTCTACCCCCTAACCTAAGGACTCTTTAAATTAATAAGAATCGAGACTTTTCTTACTAGGCACATTACGACTAACCCCCTGGCTACTTATTGATGGGTTCGTTATTTTGCTGAGCTTGGGTAGCTTCTTTCTGCATTTCTTTAAGACCTTAAGAAGTTGCTTAAAGCTACTTGATTCTATACAGAAGTCGAGTAAACTATTGCAAACTTGGTCTAGATTATTGATAGTCTGATTACGCTTTTTCGCATCCTTTAACGTCACTCTTAGAGCTCGAACACTAGGGTATTGGGAGCGACGCTATATAGTGTTAGTGATTGGTATGCTGTTTATGCGGAGTGCAATTTCAAACTTACTGACACCTCGGCCTGGAGCCTCGGAGAAACTAGTGATGACAGCACTTCGAGAAGCGGTTTCAAGATCTCCTATAAATCCTCAGAAGACACTAATTCTGGAGGTTGCAGCCCAAGCTCCATGCAAATAAGTCCGATCTCCATACAAAATTCATCGTGGAAGTCCCGCAGGCGATTCTTCTCGGTTTCGACGACTCTCGTGGATGTCCAATGTCTCTCAATCTTGCTATCAGCGAGAAATTTCGAGCGCGGTAACGCAGACTCAAAGACAGGGAGAACCTCTATGAGAACCCTGATGAGCCGACGTTTTTCAAACTCGCTCAGAGACATCTGAATGTCGATTAGGCGGCGGAATCGATTTCACAGTTTCATGATAAATGCGGCGTAGCACAACATTTTGTATGTTGGTGCCATCAGGCTGTACATGTATTTATAGATGCGGGGTGTGCATCATAGAAGCGAGCCAATGGAGTAGGAATATGAACTGAATGGACTTGGTGTAATTACTTTTGGCGCCTCCTAGGAACCTCAACTGTGCCCCCTTCCATCAGTAGCCTTACCCGACCATTCAATTGCTTGCTGATAACATACAAGGAACATCTTCTGGTCGATTCGCTAGTCCTGATGGCTCCAGAAGTCGATATTCCGCTGCACGATGGTACAGTCAGCCTTCAGCCAGGCGCTGCTGAAGATGAACACGTCCCAAATTTGACGGCGGACACACGCAATGCATCAGTATTATGCAAAGCTTGCCTGTCACTCCTCTCAGGCTACCTTGAAGACCCTTACCCAGATACCGAAAGACAAGCTCGTCGCGTTTCTGAGACACTGGCACTCTTCCTCGCTCGATATGCATTTAGCGAAACTGGGCTCCTCTCTCTCGAATCCCTACTATACGATAAGCCTGAGATTCTGAACAGACTGCACTTTATCCTTCGGAATACAAGAACCAACCTAGGACGGGGTAAGAGATACTTATCTTTACAAGTAAGCAGCTCCTGATAAGAACTTAGCAATAAGTGCAAAAAACATATATAATCAGATCCTGCGACATGGTTCTGCTGCCACTTGAGATGCACTTGATGATGGTTTATCGTCTGTCACTTCCGAAGATAGTCTCAAGACTATGCAGACGTGTTTTAGCGCCGTCTTGGATCCACTTGCAACTGTTAAACGGAACATGCAAAGACTATCAATATTGGAAGGGCATATCCGCACGGCAGCCCCGGAAATTGGCATTTTGAACAGCCACATGAAGGGAGAGGAAGACTTAAAATTATTTGAGTAAATGATCTAGCGCATTCTGGAAGTCAATTATCTATATATTAAGCACAGTTTTCTTATAGATCGGCTCTCGACTACTATTTTAATTAAAAGGAAACGTTTCAGCTACCTTAGATCGCTCAATATGAAGCTACTAGCTCTGGAGTAAGTAGCTAAACCATCAACTGCTAATTCTGACGCACGAAACCCAAGCATACCGCACAAACTAATGAGCCTAGCAACCATATCTGTTGGGGAGCCTTCGGTTCGTCGTAAATTTATACCCTCTGTCGAAGTTCTTCGTCCAAATTCCGAACGAATCGCACTGAGCGTGACGACAATGGCTAGGTCCATATCGGCAGATTATGGAGTGTTCCCCCCACCACCACCAGGTGACCTGGACGGCTCGTTTACGTGCCCATACTGTTACAAAAGACTAAGTAGTCACGATAGAAGTAGACGTAGATGGAGGTGCGTTTCGCTCCACGTAGCACGTTCCAATTTTTGACTTAAGTTAGCCGTCATCTCATCAAAGATCTTGAGCCCTATATTTGTGTTTACGAAGAGTGCAAAGAACTGCTGAAGACTTTTCGGAGTATGCATCATTGGATGCAGCATATGGCCTAACATGGTTGGAGGTGGTATTGCTACGCACACTCACACAACCCTCCGTCTTTCGAACAGTAGCATGATTTCGAGACTCATCTTCAAGACTAACACATGGATCTCCTAGAGTATAAAGACCATTCTCTTGAGCACTTACTAAGTCTCATTAGTCGCAATAGCCAAAGATATGTTCTGAGGGCAATCAAAGAATGTCACTTTTGCGGCGAATCTGAATTTGAGATGGAGGCCTTCTTCTTTCACTTAGCTGCACATCTGGTAAACATCGCACTTTGGGCACTGCCTATGCTCGACACATACTCAGAAAGCGGCGAATCCGTGTTCGCTTCCGTTCAATCAAGCCCACCAAACACTGCGTCCGACATGGTCGACATGCCCGACATGACACATTTGTACAAGGACGATGTGGATGCTGCTGGACCTAAGCAAGGCGGCCCCTATCTTTATATGCACCTTCTGCAAAAACTCCAGAACGATCGTGGACTCATATCGGAAACCACGAAGGCGGGATCACTTCAATCGTGGCTCGAACAGCTTCCCTGGCCTCCGGAGCCACCTCACGGGCCCGAGATGGAGACACAAGAGTTGAGCGAGGTGCAAATTAGAGATGAATTTCAGATAGCTTGCTAGTTGTACAAATTATTCTGATGAGAGAGGGCCTCGGACACCTTTTATGTAGTCGGCAGAATAATAACTTAAGGTGTAAACTCTCTACATGAGGACTAGATACTTTCAATTTCCATATTTTGGAACGTGCAAAAGCATATCCTAGACATTGTCCGTGTCAGAGCTCAAAAGTCAAGATAATGTTCTTCTTACGCAGCCGATTTCTCAGAGCGAAGGCTTGTTGACATATTGAATAAGTATGGGAATGATTTTGTCAGCAAGAGTTGCTGTAGAATACGTGAACACTAAAGTCAAGAAAATTGATGAGGAAACATATATATTGATATTCTATGGCGATGTGCAGAAGAATTCCGTGGTCATAGTCAATGGTCAGTCGTTCCGAACCCACACACGTTCCCCATCGTCATTGTCCCCATCTAAGCCGGCGAGGACTGGAATCCAAACATCATCCGTATTCGAGCTTGGGCTAAAATCCTCCTCGAGCCCTTCAACCATCAACTCTAGCTCTGAATGGTGCTCTTTATCCGCATCAAACATAGCACCAGTTGTATACCCTTTATGCTTAACCGGCCTGCTCCTCTTATACAACACCTTCCGCAATTGATAGCCCAGCACAAAATCATCCAGAATTTCAATCTCCGTCACATCCTCAGCAAGCGCCTGCCTACTACCCGCAATTCCCGCACCAAGCGCCGCATTTGCAGCATTGAGACTCGCGGACGCCTCGACCGAATTCTTCTTCTCGATTTGGAGTGTACTCTTTACGCTTACACCACGCGCAATCTTTAGCCCTGTGATGATATACACGCTTCCACCCCATCGTGACCCTTCCAGAAAGCGTTTAACAGCTGACCCTTTGATGGCTGTTTCGACATACTTTTGACTGGGCAGAAAATACATGGTCTCGACGTGTTTGATCGCGAAAACATCAGTGCTATCTCTTTTCCTCCCAATATCTGTATTTAAGCCAATAGGCGCGAGATCCGTGAGTTTTGCCCAGAGCTTGAGGTTCGCTTCTTGGAGCTGGTTGCGTGTAGCAGATACGCCACGTGCATTTGCTGTGTAGATTTCTGATGGAAGCAAAGGGACGATGTCGTATTCATTGAGGGGGTAGCGAGGATCTTCTGGGCTGTCTAAAATGTGACCTAGTTTGATGGGACCAGACGGCGGTGGTGGGAGGTCAAAGTTGGGGGTTTGGAGATATTCTTTGAGCATTTTTGGAGGTTGAGAAAGCGGAGGCTTTGCATAACCATGCTCCCTACGGAAGGCAGTATGTACTTATAGAACAACTAGATGCTAATCCGCAAGGCAGTGCTATTGACATGCATATGCAAGGCTGTCCAATCGCTCACACCTTTCGCAATATGTTACTTCTTTCGCTGTGTACATCAAATCCTCGCCTAATTAAGACAGTACGGCAAACTATTGCAAGCAAGAATGCACGCAAGCTCTACTTGTGGTCTCACAAGCTGCAAGTGTATAAACTCCGCAACCGCTTGCGTTGGTCTATTATGCCCGAAATTCCCCGAATATGACTTAATAAACACTCATGATCCACAGATGCACTAGACTTGGTTTCCGCGGCAAACGGCTTGTAGTATTCCCATCCTGGGTCTACCTGTCCCGCAAACCAAGCGGAGCTTGTGGTTGGCTAATGATCTGGGGGACCGCCAGCTTCCTAATCCACTCCATTTGCGTACTCGTGGTGAGTTCCTCAACTTGGTTCACGGCTCGGCAGCAATGGATAGTTGAGACTCGAATTCAGGAAAAAATTGAGCAGCGGTGTATTAGAGATCCATCGTAGCATGAACTGGGGCCGCTCATGCTGGAGCCGTGTGGCGGAGCATCCTGTCGGGAGTCGCTTAGACTGAAGGCAGCACGCCCAGCAAGCAGCCATTCAGAACACAAGACGAAGCGCTGTTAGCGGGAACTGCTAATTCACCCCCATTAGGCCATATCTAGCTGCTGAAGGGGTAGCTTCGGTACGTATTACATGCTAAGTTATTTGCAGCAAATTATGTTTATATTGATAAAAATATATAACTTTTAAGACGAGACGTAAGATAATACACGACGGCTGCTCCTGCTCTATCTACCAGTGCAATTACTAGGTGCTGATAAACTGTAATTAACTACTCTAAGTAGGAAAGTTAATATCATTGAAACACAAATAAGGTGGGAAAGGGCTCCTCTAAGGATAGTGCCTGCACTATCTCTTGAGCGTTTAGAAATGGCCTATTAGGGGTCAATTATTAACGTATTTGGGGGGGGGGGGGGGCGTTTTAGGAGCTCTCGCTGCGAGTGCTGCTTGACCCGCGATCTATATTGAATAGAGTCCCAAATTTGAATTTAGCAATGCTCGCAGATGCTAGGCTGCCCGTAAACGGCAAGGTTGTGGACTTTTGTGACAAACGGCCAAGAGACAGCAAGGCCTTCCGTTCGCTCAGCCATATTCAAGCAAGATACCGGCGGATTAGTAGTTAGGTGGGTGATCACTAGCGAATCTCCGCTGGTGTATGTTTTGCTTTTTTGTCTATATTTTTTGTTTGAGACCAAGCATGATGAAGGATCTCTGGGTCTTGAAGAGTTGGCAATGTACCTGCATGCTTCAAGCAGTTTCCGAGATTTTTGGGACTTCCTCGGATTTCTTAACATGGCATTCTGAAAGCATTTTACGGCCTTCTGGTCGGTGCCCTAGATAAGCCAACCACAAATATACTTTTGCGGCTGAACTTCCATTGCGCTTTACCAATCGCACAGCCTCGCAAGCGCTCGACGAACGCCAGCTGCCTGCCCGGTGCATATTATGCTGTACGAGAATCGACGACGAGCAAATCAAAAATGTGTACACGCCCTTCTGACACCTCTGCGTCATCGGTCGGTCAAGGTTTTTCTGCCCGCCTGAGACTGCAGAGCATATACAACGAAAACGAAAGCTCGCTCAGATAGTTCAGCCACCAGGTCTTTCGATGATCCTTCCGATGTAAAGTAGCCGACACGTCACATCTAATGCATGGCATATTGCTTTTCCTTAATTCAGGCCTTGTAGAGCTTTATCGGTCTTCTCAGCCATCGACTACACATCTTCACACTTATACCTACATCTCGCACGCCAGTTCCAGGCATTTGCCCACCTTCAACGACCTTGTTTCAGCTTGGCCAACTTAAACAATTCTCAATATCCTCAATGCTGTACCAAGATTTCTACCCAAAATGGAAAGGATATTACCAAAGGCAGTTGGCTGTGAACTGCAGTGAGGAGCTCGAGCTTTACAAGACTCTCCCAAAAAGCTCTCCACGATACAATGGTGCTTGCATTGACACGGCACTTTGCATGATGGACAATTCTGTCAAGAACGTCGAGTCTCAGACAGCTAGCACAGGTGTCCTCCTTGGTCTTCTGCCTTCAATCTTATCAATCCTCGGATCAAGTCCGGTCGAGCTCGGTTTACTCGGCACAAGCCGACCTATACTAAGCGTGCTACTTGCCCTAGCTGCACCTGTGGTCAACCCGATCCGACTCTTCGATTATGTGAACCCACAGGACATCCTGAGAAACCTGAACCAAGGAGTCCAGAAAACGACAAGACGAAGAGAGATTTCCGTGTTCATTGTTGTCTTGCAATTTGTCCTTGCAATTGCTGCTGTGGCCAACGTAACAATGGTGGCGGTCGACTTGTACAGCAAAGCGTACTCGGTCGTAACAGCTTGCAGTTATCGTTATCACATTTTCTTATGGAACGTTCTTGTTGCCGCACTGTGGTTGGGAGGTTTCCTTTCTCTCATGTCTCGATCGCGTTTTGAGCTTGTACTGGGTGGACCGACAGTCGCACCTCAATCCAGCACATCGTGGTCATTTCGACTCCACGATTGGGTGAGGCGATGGCCAGCAACGAGTTCTCGATGTGCGTGCAACATGAAGAGCGACGCTTCTACTGGAATCAAGAGAATAAATGGTATTTTTGGTTATCCCAGATTTTGAGTCTCGGGACGGTCGCACACATCTTTTATGGCACTGCCATTTTGTCGGGCTATCAATTCATTGCACCTTCGGATGCGCTCTGGATAGTGGCAAGATATGTTGCGTCTGCTTGGGTCTCTCGAGTGATCTTGAGGTCTGAGCTGGCGGGTTTGTCTGCGCGGATAACAATTCAGTGATCCACCGACTTGGAGACGGAGAAGAAGGGAGGTGTGTTAGATTCGATACTGATACCTTTGGTGTGATGATGACTGCATACTTCAGGCAGGTCCTGGGCGTTTTTGGACTTGATGAAGAACGAACTTTGAAATAAGAAACATCAACGGGAGGGGGCTGCTAAGAGGTGGTCGGTATAGACAGGATGAATTCCATACAATCAATCGAAGCTTGCAAACATTGTATTAGTCTATCTACAGTAATGCCTCATAAGGAGGCTGTATTACGGTGGCAGTTCTCTTGGAAAGCCGTTATGCAGATGTCGGCACTAATAAGTGCCAGTCCCTATCCATGCGTCTCATCCCTCGTAAAATGTTCGTGATAACCCTACCGCGCCACTATAGTCACTACGGTCTATCGGGACCAAAAGGTTCAAACACCTGAACCAGAATGATGCAACCTGATGCAAGTCTATGCCGAATCATGGAGATGACTCCTGCGAATGCTCAGAATGCAGCGAAGTAAGAATCGAAGGCGTGGTGTGGGTTTTATGCAACAGATAGTATCTCTACTGCTTGATCTCGTAGGTGCGACGGAACATGCCGTCGATACCAGTGAGGTAGTAGGTGCCAGGGAAAATGTTTTCAACACTTCCAGTCGGCTTGTAGTCCTTCTTGAGATGGGCCTGCTCGCGGAGGTTGCACATCTGCAAGACGGTGTTAGTTACGCGTTTCTTGGGCAATCTCACAATACCATGAAAGGAAACTTACGTCATCGTACACCTGGGGAGCGACCACGCGCCTGCTCTCCAAACGGTTGTGGATGTCGAGCTGCTTCGCGATGTTCTCGGTGCTGCCCTTGACCTTGAAAGCGAACAAGGAGGAAGCGAGTCCACTGCCGTAGCTGAACATGCCAATGCGCTTGCCCTGCAAATCCTCGCTCTTGATGTTGGCGAGCAAGCTGCACAAGCTGCCGTAAACACTGCCGCAGTACATGTTACCGCACTGGGTGGGGACCTGGATGCTGGGCTGGACGCGGGAAGCAAATCGCTTCTTCGCCAGAGCCATGAAGGTCTTCTCAACCGTCTTGTCGCTAACAGATGTGTTATAATCCATGTCGCGGAGCTCAGCAGGGACCTCGGCGAAGATGGGGTTTGAAGGGTTGACAAGATAGTCGTTGTAGAGCATACGCGCGTACGACTTAGCGACGAGCTTGCAGGTAGGGGCGTGGAAAGCCATGTGGTCGAATCGGTCAAGAGGCGTCTCAAGCTCCTGGGAGTGGCCATTTACGCCGTTGCCATTCTGTTGCGGCTTGAGGGTCGCCTCTCGTGCATTGTAGGCCTTGTAGCACGCATCCACGGCCTCGGTGTAGCACTTGATGGAGAAATGGCCATCGACAATGGGGTACTCGCTCGTCAAATCAGGCTTGTAAAAGTCGTATACGTGCCTGATGTAGGATCCGCGCTGTCCTGGCTCCATGACAATAGGCGCGTCAGGGCCAATGAGCATAGCCACACAGCCAGCACCACCCGTCGGGCGGGCGTTACCCTTCTTGTACAGCGCAATGTCGCCAGCCACGACGACCGCGTCACGGCCGTCCCAGGCCGAGGACTCGATCCAGTTTACGCTGTTGAACAAGGCGTTGGTGCCGCCGTAGCACGCGTTCACCGTGTCGACACCCTCGACGTTGTAGTTGCCCGATTCCTCGAATAACTGCATGAGGACCGACTTGACGGATTTCGACTTGTCAAGGAGCGTCTCGGTGCCGACTTCGAGGCGGCCGATGCTCTTGGGGTCAACATTGTACTTCTTGAACAGCGAAGAAACGGTGGTCAAGGCAAGCGAGTAGATGTCTGCGTGCAGAACAAGTCAGTTCTCTCTCCCCCAAGCGCGCCAACACCGGCTGGTGTAAGTGGCAACCGGGGAACTCACCCTCGCGGTCGTCGCAGAAAGACATCTTGGTCTGGCCGAGGCCAATCGTGTACTTGCCCTGGGAGACGCCATCGAACTTCTCGAGCTCGGCCTGGTCGACGCACTGTGGACAGTTTGTCAGGGGCTATGTCGACATAGGGGTTGCATGCACTTCACAGGGCAAATGTTGGGCATGCGGTACGATCAACTAACCTGGCTGGGGAAGTAAAGCTCAATGCCTTTGATACCAATGTTGGAGGGACGGGAGGCCATGATTGCTGTAGGATGGGGTGGTGTGGAAGGGACAGGAAGTGCAGTGTGTTGGCGAAGAGGGGTGTTCACACCGCTGTTTTAAGTACGTTCGAAGAGTTACCTACGCGACAAAGGCAAGGTGCGGTCAAGTAGCGGCGATCTCTATGTGGCAATGCTAGCAAAGACGAGGTTGCAAGGCTCAATAAGGAGATTTAACTGGTTTTGTGCACAGCTTTTGGTCTCAACAACGCCAATTTCCCGCCCGCTTGGAATGACGGGTGTGAAGGATGGATTTTTGTCCAGTCCGCATTGGCGCACATGGCAGGGCCTCCCCGTCCGCGAAGGATGGCGCCCATTGCTTTCTTTTCTTCTCCCAGACATTCTCAGTCTATCATAAGACCCGACTTTTCTGCAGCATCTTTCTTTTGGCCACCGCAATCGGAGCAGGGTGGCGCCGTTGCTCTCGAGCAAAATATTCAGCAGGTTGAGCCTATCGTACCCGGCCTTGGCCATGCACCTGCAGGACGACAGGGCGGCCATGCTGATTGCGGGCTAGCGTCAGGGACCATCAACTAGCCATGATGAGAACACCGACTGTGCGAAGAGAGGCACGGCTGCCCGTAGCAACCAGGATACAGCCTTCATACATGCGTGGCGCCGCGTAACCGAATACCACAGCTTCAACATGGAGGCAACAGGTTGTGGTGAAGTCGAGAAGACTACTTATAACTCTCTGTCCAGCATGATCCATGCGCAGACCAACCGGCACCCAGTTCGTGAGACAAGGTGCTGGGTGCGTACGACAGGTTTGCATCATCAGAAGACGCCCATTGAGGCGAGGTTCTGCCGAAGAGCCTTACTATGTACCTCTAAGGGTCGTCGCTCTGTCCATGTTTACAGAGTTTGGGCCCACTTTGCGACGAAGCAACATAGTTTCTCAGACAAGCATTGAGAGTGCCATCCCATACCGTGAGAGATTCGCACTCGGTACCCCATATGACTTGTGAGCCTCAAAGCTTGTCCGCGATGATTGTTCCATAGGGTACGAGAGCACGCAGGGACTTCGTCCCGGCCACGGCAGATAGAACGTGCCAACTGCACGGGCTGGTCAGGCTCCCGGCTTGAAGCTGGGCTACCACGAAAGACCCCTCTTTATGTATTGGGCATTACCATCGAGTTCAGCCATTCTCCTAGATGATTACAGTGGCATGTTCAGCATCCGACGCAAATTGCACCAAAGACGTGTCTCTTGCGACAGGCCACTGGCATTTCCGCGACTACGGCGCCTCTCAGATAATCTGCAGGCTGCACCATGGCGACTTATGGTGCCTTTACACTCTATGTAAGTCAAAGTGTTCGCGACGGAATCATATCCGTAAGTGGAGTGTGAAGCAGCAATCTATACCGAAGGTGGAATGTACGGAGGAGCACACATGCTCGGCCGGGTCATGGGGTCAAGCGTTCCTCGCGATGCTCTGCCAGGCAACGGCAGACAGCCAAGTCGGCGAGAAAAAAAAAATCGAGCAAGTTCTGTAGGGTGGACTCAAGGTTCGGGGGAATTTGTAGAGCAGCGAGATGATAAAGTAGTCCTGCCGTGTTCCGTCTATACAGTAGGCCGAGGTGGCGAATGCACACGGGGAAACCACGACCAAAGCAGAGTGGCTCGAAATTAATGGGAGGAGGGGGTGATCTGCCGCAGTGGATGGATAAATGCAGGCGCGTGCTCGATGCGCTCTCGCGAACTACGAGCAGAAATACAGTGCAGCATCATCACAACGCCGTGAAGGAAATTTAAGCCCTGCAAGCGCCTCAATTGGCCGCCAGACTGCCGAACCCACTTATTCTCCAAGCCGCTGAGGGTGGTTGTGTGGTTTTCGCGCTGAAACGGCTTTGGTATTAACCCATGCAGGCCCCGTCTCTAGTGTGGCATCACTTTGGAACTTGCCGAAAGTCCCGTCTCGGCCAGTCTCAATCCTGCTACCAGCCCTCTCCACTCCCATACATCCAACATCACCACTCTCGACACGCTCATTTCCGACCCCACTCGCTTTGCACCGTCGCCCGTCGCTCCCGAGCGCGACCCTGCCGCTGCATCTCCCGACACCGCTGCTGTACCGCTATTAGGAGGTTTGGAAGGGGGAACAGGGCCACCGCGGCGCCCAGGGACTGGTTGGCGCGATGGAGCGACGCAGCAGCGACAACAACGAGCCCTCGCGGCGCTCCAGCCATGCCAATATCTTCGACGATGACTACGAAATCGACCCGAGCGAGGAAGACTTTATGCCCTCCGTGTCGGATGGCTTCCGACCCGCGAACACGAACGAAGCGTGGCACAACGACCGGCAGGACCACAATCGAAACGAGGCACCGCAGCGGCAAACATCGATGACGAAACCAAACGACAATAATCTACGAAGGATAGCGACACGGAATAGCACAGCCAAAGTGCGAGACTCGATGACCCACGACGCTCGCCCCCCTCTGCACAGGGGCCCCAGTGCCCAGTCGCCTCTCGCACATCGCGACTCGGTCAGCTCTACCGGATCCTTTGCGACGACGAGCAATTCAGAGCCTCCCTTTGAGACGGGCCCCAGCCACCCGTATGGCATGTATCCGCAACACACCATGGCGAGGCCATTGAGCGTGGCGACCACATCCACAGAACGGCAGCCGCATCGATCAATGTCGCTGCAGCGGCCAACCCATCCATACGCTATGTATTCGCAGAGTGGGCTGGTGGATGAAGAGCCTATGGAAGAGCCTGAGCAACCGCCAGTGCCACAGATACAAACGGCGATCCCAGTCGGATTTCCAGGTCTCAATAACGGCTACCATAGAGTCCTAGGACCAGACGGTGAAGAGCAGGACATCATTGGACCAGATGGACATACCGAGCAGCTTCCACCTTACTCAAGATTTCCAGAGGAAGGACCCACCAAGGCCTCAATGGCTGCAGAGGCAAGCGCGTCGCGTGTGATCCCCGCACCCACCCCCGTAGATCCAGACGATCCCTTCATGACACCAGTCTCTCCTGTGTCACCTCTTAGCACGCTGTCCTTCTCTGCCTCTGCATTGCCTACAGCACCCTTACTTCCCGCCGTCACCCCTGCTCTTCTCCCACCACAAAGACCTGAAACACAGACTGGTAATGTGGCAAGCGTGGGCTCGACTCGGGCCAGCACTATTCCGGCCGAGCCTTCCGACTCGTCTTCGGCGTCACTGTTGACTTCCGAGAACAGCTTTTCGGAGAAGGCAGAGCCACCTCCCACGAAGGCTAGCTGGCGCAAGAGGAAGCTATGGGGCAAGATTCCCATGGGAGTCGTTGCAGTAGTTCTTATCTTGTTAATAGTCTTCGCTACGGCCCTTGGGGCAGCAATTGGCACTTATGTCGCGAAGAAGCATAGCAACAACAAAGACAACAAGAATGACCGCAACAAGCCGCATGAACAACCGTAAGTTTGCACGATCCCCAGCGCACAGAAGATGCTGACTTCAATCAGACAACCTCAAATTACCGGTCCTAATGGCTCTCTTTTTGACGCGATCCCCATCTCAGCGCCGTCTGATCTTGTGCCATTACCGACAGGAGCATTTGCACTTCCGTTAGGTGTACCACAGGAGAGCAATCCTGGCTGCCTAACCCAAGCGAACCAGTATTCGGCATGGTCATGCAAGATAACTTTCGCACCACTCGTTATCACAATCAGCAACGCCTCCAATGGCGACGGAACTCAGCACTTTGCTTCTATGAAAGGAGGTGCCGCAGTACCTGATGGTGCCATCCTGTACGGCCTTCAAACCCCCCAACTGGATCTTCAGCCGATGAACCTCGTTCTCGATCTGGACTTAAAAGCTTATGGGCCAGCATACCACTTCGCAACTCGTTACGACAAGCTTGTCATCTTAAGACCGGAAGAGCTTAACTTCAGTGTTGGCTCAGGACGCGCGAAACGGCAAGATGATAAGGGCTTTCGCCAGCGATTCCAGGTTAGGCCTGGTGACAACCCTTGGTACTGCTTTTGGAACAGTACCTTCATTGAAGGCTACATTTACTCCCAAGACAACTCAACAGCGGCATCCTTCACTGTGTTTCCCTCCAATTCTCCCAGTCCAACAGCCGCAGACTCTGCAGCCGTTGGCGCTGCAACGCCGACCGGCATCCCCTCGACAAGCAATTCACAAACGTTATCCACACCACTTACTGGGGTTGTCCCAACGCCTTCACCCGCGGTCCGCCGCGACGCACCTCCGGATTCACCAGGGTCTCTACGCATACCGCCTTATCCCCGCATTGTCAAGGTCGAAGAGCGCCGCCTTCCTGACTCACCGCAACCATACTGTCAGAAGATGGTCCTTCTAGAGAACGGACAGATTGCTCCAGCTCCAAATGGGAACGAGGGTCCTACGCGCATTTGGTTGCAAGAGTCGGATCCGAGCTATGAAGAGTACTTCGCTGCGCAGCCGACACAGACCGGTAACGCGAAGAGACAGAATAGCCGTGACCTGATGCAGGCTAAGCAGAAGCGTGCTGATCCGAGTGATGCGTGTCACTGCCAGTGGATGTTCAAGTAAATATTTGTTCTGCTGTTGAGCGTTGCGTCATAATTTTGCCTGGGTCGGTGGCTGGCTAGGGAAATCGCCAGTCCATCTCTACTTTTCGACTGCACAGGACATCTGGCATATACCTGTTTGGCGTTCGCGGTGTTACAATTTTCTTTTGTCGGATCACGAGTCTCGTTCACTATCGAGGTATTTATTCTTGTAACTCTTTTCCTCATATTCCGCGTGTCATAGCGGCCCACGTACGGATCTGTTCTTTTGTCTATTGGAATGACTGTATGCTCCACGGAGATACAATGGCGCATTTACTCGACGCCAATTTTAGTTGTATATACTAGGTGGGAAGCCTAGGAGATAGTATCATTATGACCGTGTAAGGCTTGTGAACGAGCAGCGGGTAGATAGACCAACACATTACCATACATATTTTGTTTGGGTCTTGCTGTGAGCTCAAGTGACTTTTCTCTCTTCTCAACATGGAAAGCGCCCCCAAATATATCTGTGAGTTAACAGATCGAGCCGCCTCGTGGTCAAATATATTTCAACAGTTTCCGGGTATTTACCTTTTACCGGTATCCTATGCTCTGTTCATACACTACCATACCCACTAGAGATGAGATATCTCAACCCGTAGCTAAATATTAAACAATGTTGGCCGTGCTATGGCCCCAAACATACAAGTAACGCCAGACCCAATGCATTGCCTCATGTGTATATCAAACCAAAGTACCGTCCGGCTCACCCGGTAAACGCTTCACACGTCTCTGCTCCCAGTCCTCAAGATCTTTCGCTTGTAATCTCTGTATATTCGTTAGTTTGTCATCTAATCGCTTTCTTATACCATCCATGAATCCTGATATATTCCTCGGACCCCATCTAAATCTCCATGTCTTTCCTTCTCTCAATCCGTCCAATCATTTCCGCGAAACAAACAAAGGCCCCTCGCAGTTGCAGGTGGGGTGCACACTCACATAGTATTCATCCTTCATGTTGACCTTCCGCCTCTCCCCTCGCAATCCCATTGCTTGCTCCTGCGTTATCTGCTGGTTCTTGCGGTCGTAGCGCTCATATCGTAGTGCGGTCGCGGGCGTGAGCATAAATGATCCGGCTACGATGGTGCTGATGAATGGCAGGCCGAAGAGGAGGAAGGGATGCTTTTGGAGGGCTTTGCGGTATTTGGCTGCGAGGGAGTTGGGGAGAGTGGCACGGAAGGATTTCGACGTAAACGGTCCTGGCATCTTGTCTGTATCAGACGAATGACCGGAGGGATTGGAGGTTTTGCCCTATGGCCGCGTTGTTGCGTGAAGGCAGATGAACTCTATACCGTCTTCGGTACGGATGGTGATCTGGCGTTCGAAGCGGGCTTATTTGGGAGTCTAGGCATTTATGGCCTGATGCTTGAAGCTCAAATTGAGGAGCAATGCTCTTTCCCGCAACTGGCGGCTTGGCAGAGTCCCGTGATTACGTGAATTTGTTCGACGCGCCTCACGCTGACTGATATACGCATCAAGACTCGGCTCACACGATTCTCTGGGTTTCGTAAGACACCATAAGTGCCGCGTCTATAAGCTATCATACTGATCCTACGTCAAAATCGTCGTGAGAGGACTCTTGTGCGAAATATCTACCTAAACCCCACCAATCGGGTTTCTCGTGGTTCGGTGCTCACTCGCTCCTTCTTCCCTACAAAGCAACATCAGAAGTATACGGCTTGTTTCGCGATTCATTACTCACTCAGCCACGATAACTTCGACTTCTTTACTCAGTTGCTCGCTGGTCTTTCACCGGCAGCCCTTCTCTCCGGCCTCTCTGGAGGCTCTCAATTCTGCTTCCTCTCGCTCCTCGCTATGACCCACCGGTAACTATCACCATGGCCCGCAAAGGCGGGAGTTCGACTCAGCGGATGGCACCACCACCCGTCACAAATGGGCACGCGAATGGGAACCCTCCTCCATCTACGATTGCCGCTCAGATCGTGCACAATGCGTCTAATCTCCACGCGCGGCAGGACTCAGCAGCCAAAGTCACTTTCGGGGAACTAGTCAAAGAATTCCTGCAGCATCCTAGCACCAATGAGCCAGATCCGCAGCTTGTTGCTCTAATATGTGTCATTGCTGAAGCGGGGCTAGAGAGCCTTTTCAAAGATGATCCTTTCGCCCAAGATCAGCAGAGACAGCAGGGCATCGACAGCATTGCTGTGGTCAAACTCACTCTACAACAGAAACCTCATCTAATACTGAGCGCTAAGGACGGCGACGATGAAGGAAGCCCACGACCGCCGCTTCTCCTTTGGCTATTTCCCAAATTGCTTGGCCTATTAGCCCATGCAACTCTGCAGCCCATTCATGAGCATGTGCACGATCTCCTTGCTCTCTGTCTGAGTGTGCTAGCTCGGACTTGTACCCTTTGGCGTCAGGCAACGACTGTTCTGCAGCTGTACCGGTCATGCGTTCAACGTATGCATATCACAGACATTTTGTTGGCATCACTGACCTCTATACAGATATCTTAGCAGAACTGGAAGCTGTAAATGATCCTGGATCGTCATTGGCTCTGGCGTTTCATGCAGCGTTGCCGCCATCGAGTAGCATTAGTGAATTCTGGCCCGAAAGCCAAAATTTCGTTGCTTTGCCTCACGACCTCCAGAGAGCAATCACTTCGCAACTTTCGGCGCTCCATATTGGGTTCAGTCTGCTTCTCGCACTGGCTAGTACGATGTGTCTAAAACGTACAACCCCTGCCGGCTTTGAGCTTCACCAACCCTGGATTCTAGACAGCACTATTTCAATGTGGCGATATTTCCGCCGTTGGACGACAGCCCCGGACAAGCACCCGCTTCATGACGAGATCGTAGCCCTGTATCTGCAGTTGCTGGACCAGGTAGCTTTTCTCGCGACAGCTCCTGAAACCCAGTTCCTCAGCTCACCCAAAGCCGCCCAAAGCCTTATTAGTAGTCTTTCTACTCTTCTTGAAGATATTTCTACAATTCTTTCGTCCGAGTCGAATCAAATTCGAGCCGCCTCTTGCTTCACGCGTTTACGCAGTATTTTGATAGCATCGCCGACACATGCGTCTGCTCCCCGACGCCGGCAGGATTCGACCAGACTTGCCATACTGAAAGAGCTGGAGGCGAACATTGCTAGATTTTGCCAGCATGTGGAACAATTCTCTTGTCTTCATAAGGACTTGCAAGTACGTATTGGATCTTGTCGTTTTCCTGCCTCTAGCTAATGAGACATAGCTGGCGCTTTGTCTTTGGACTTCGCCTGGCGCTTGGCCTATGGAGGTCGCAGGTTTACGCGAGGAGCTCTGTGTGGACGAGTCCGGGAGCATCTCTAATCCTCAACTTTCAGAAGAGTCCGCATCAGTTGTGAAAGCATTTCGATCGATCAATCTTGGGGATGAAGACAGACCGGCGAAGCGACGTAAGAAATTACCAGATTCTGTCGAGGATATCAATGATTCTACGTATCAGAGACTTGTGATGGCCTTGAATGGTAGCACGCAAGAGTCTCCCGTGCTAAACCTATCCAACCTTCACAGTATCATCCAGTGAGTATCCTAGAACTACTGAGTCGATGTGTGCTTACGATATTAGGGCTAAGTATTCTTCGATGCCGGACGATGAGCACTATGAGAGCACGCAGCTTGAACTTATGTCGGCTCTATCAAAGGTCGCGTGCGCAGGGTCACGATGTCTCAAACAAACCAAGACAACTTCACAACATTGGAGCGCCCTTGAGTGCGCGCTGTGCAATACACTTACTGTCTCCGACCGGACGGCAGCGGTATACTGGAACAGCGATGACAGTGTAGAGGACTGGAAAGAGGTCGTGGCTGCCATGCTTGCAATCACGAAGGAATCTGTGTTTCAGAAGTCATCAAAAGCTCGCATTATTATGGCCGTAGCTATTGGTCGAGTCTTCAACCATGTCTCCGATACCGACTACTTGAATCTGGAGACATGCGAATTAGGACAATGGCTGCTCGGATCGATGAGTCGGTCGTTACGAGAGCTTAAGCTCGCAGCTACGTAAGATGAATCACTAACAACACGAAGTTCAATAGCTAACGGTACTATAGGAGTTCTTTGATGGTGTTCCTAAGAGATGACATTTCGAGTAATTCACGTCAGAAGAACCGAAGGTATACCATAGAATTTCTTGCTGCTCTCGCGAAACGAAACATTTTGTCTGACCAGGAAACCCTCATCATGGCGTATGGGTTGATTGCCCGGTAAGTAGCTTCCCCTTACATTAAGAGCATGGCTGACAATTGGAAAGTGTATGTGGAGAATTGGAACTTCCCATAATACTGCATCATCTCGTTGAGTACCTTGGCCACCCCAACGCTCTGGTGTGCGGCATGGCCTATTCCGAAGTAAGTATTGCACTGTAGTTCGTACACCGATTTTGACGAGTACAGCTTGAATCCATCGCGAAAGGGTTTTCAATGGATACAACGCAGCTTTTGAGTCCTTACTGGAAGGTCATTTGCTTCTCTGTAATCAAAGATATTGTCAACAAGCCCCAGAAAGTACAGCAGCTAGCAGATCTGACCGAGCAAAGCGTCCGTCAACTTCTGGTACTGACTCAGGGGGATACTCTACCTCACCTAGTTTTGAGCAAGAGGAGAGATATTATTGAAAAAATTGCTCAAGCTCGAAAGACATCTGTTGCTGAGGTCCTGACCCAACCTAGAGCCAATCTTGCCAGGATCCTTGCTCTTCTTCTGTCACAGCCAGTGGCTGACATCGAGCGGAATGCAATGGAAACTTTGGGGGCCATCGAGCCGGCTATGCGAGAAGGAAGTAACAATAGGCTTGAAGCCTGGGTCGCGCTGGATATAACGGGTATCGCTATCGAAATCCTTATGCTAGCTGCAGATCAAGAGGGCGTAAGGAAGAAACCTGTGCGTGCGGCCGTGTAACCCCATACTGCTATTGCTAATTGTTTAGTTTTACAACGGTTTCACCACTTTAGCAATGCTCGCTGACTCGAAAGCTTCGCAACGCAAATCGGTATCTAAAGCCAAAGCTTTAGATGCGTTCTGTGAGGCACATATTCTGGGTATCATCGCCCACTTTTCGGACATCATTGAAAGCCCTCTTGCGCATGGTAAAGCCATACCACAGACTTTGCCCGAGCGGAAGAGATGTATAGCCGCTATTGGTGATCTCATCAGCCTTGCGCGCTATAGTGTGAATGGGGCGTTACCGCAAGTAAGTTGTTCATGAAGACGCTGCACATACCTGCTCATAATAACTAGATCCGTGCTTGCCTTCAATCTGCGATGGCAGACCCACAGCTCTGTGACGACACGTTCACTGTCTGGTCTGCTTTCCTTGCAGCTTTGGATGAGGACGATACTATGCTTGTAGTCGATCAAACTTTTGCCCTGGTCGTAGAGCATTGGCCATTATTCTCAGAAGACACCCAGATCAAAGCCAATAAGACTATCACGAATCTCATACAACAATACAATGAACAATTAAGGGCAAGAGTAGAGTACCTCCCTTCCCTAGCGGGCATCCCAATGATGTCAAAGATTGAAGGAGAACTGGTCCGTTTCAAAGAGATGGTTGACACTATCAAAACATTCCAAGCCTTCAGCAATCGATGCAAAGATCAGAATGCTGTCGTAGTACGACAAGCTCTAAGAGAGCTCGTACCATTCCTTGACGCGAATCAGAAGGACCTGCACCAGTCATTGGCTGGCCAAAAGCCCTCACCAATTTTGGCAGTTTTGAGTCGATCTATCCTTGATGCCAGCGTACGTTTCGCGGAGAACCGATCTGATATCACTATCTTGTGTGCTCAGTGTCTTGGTATAATTGGTGGTCTCGATCCGTACCGGGTGGAGACGATTCGGGAGAGGAAGCGTGTACTGATGCTGTCGAACTTTTCACGACGTGACGAGGACATTGATTTTGTAGCCTTGCTGCTCGAACAAGTCCTCGTCAAAGTTTTCCTATCTACTACCAACGCCAAAGCCCAGGGATGGATCGCCTATGTTATGCAGGAGATGCTGAAACATTGCGGATTCAGCGCCCTTCGTGGTGCAAAGCCGCGATCCTCACAGACTAGCACTGAGGCGCAACGCTGGAACGAAATCCCCGAGGCTGTGAGGAATGTTTTAACTCCTTTCCTCGACTCAAAGTACTCGGTCAACCAGAATCCTGCCTTACAATACGAGGGGCCAAATTACCCGATATTCAATTCGGACATCAGCCATGGAACTTGGCTTCAGACCTTTGTGTATGACCTGTTGCGCAAGGGGCAAGGCGTGAACGTCGAAATGGTCTTCCCAGTCCTGGCACGCATTATCCGAGGTTACGATCTCTCGATTGCTACATTTATACTACCTTTCGCAGCATTGAATGTCATCGTTTCTGACGATGAGCAAAACATGCTCAACGTCGGACTTGAATTGCTAAAAGTGCTGGAGGCGGATCTTGGATCACCAGAGCAGCCTGATGCGGCTCACATCAAACAGTGCAGTGAGGTAATGTTTGCGGGTCTCTTCTTGCGCTGTGGTTCGCTAATATTTGCCAGAACGTTTTTCAAATCCTTGACTACTTGTCACTGTGGCTGCAGGAAAAGAGAAAAGCCGTTGCAGAAGCAAGAGCAATGGCTGGTAAAACTGGTCGGGGTGTTTCAGAGGAAGATGAAATGAACGCTATCAAAGAGATTAGTCGTGTAGAAGGCATACTTCAGCTCATCCCTGCTGAGGTCATCTCACGACGTGCAGTCGAGTGTGGGTCGTACGCTCGCGCACTCTTCCATTGGGAGCAATATTACCGCCAAAAGCAACAAGTCAAGGCTGGACCAAATCAGTCCTGCTTTGAGAAGGATGAACTACTTCAGCATTTACAGATGATATATGCCCATATAGACGAGCCAGATAGCATTGAAGGGATTTCTGCTCATCTCAAGGTGCTCAATCCGGAACAGCAAATCATTGAAGATCGTAAAGCTGGACGCTGGACAGCAGCTCAAAGTTGGTATGAGATCGCTCTGGCTGAAAAACCGAATGATGTGGAGACTCAGATCAACCTTCTGACCTGCCTCAAAGAGTCTGGACAATATGGTAAGGTCACCCCAATGAGGTACCTCAAACGAAAGCTAACATACGTCTGCTAGACGCAATTCTCAATTATGTGGATGGTTTCAATGCAATCAACTCGCTCTCAGTCAGTACGCTGCCATTCGCAGCGGAAGCCGCCTGGTCAGCAGGTAAGTGGGAACAGCTTGAAAGACTCCTTGGACCTTCGCCGCCGAATTCAGAAAAGATGGCGTTTATGGACTTTAATGTTGGCATGGGCCGAGCATTGCTCGCTTTGCGCCACAGCGAAGGCGCTGAGTTCACGCGCATCATTGCGAGCTTGCGAGAGACACTAGCTAAAGGTCTTTCTCCATCGACAACGTCTTCGATACAAGCATGTCACGACCATCTGGTCAAATTGCATGCGTTGTATGAGATTGAGACTATTAGTGGCGTAACTTCAGAAACCATTCCGGATCGTGAAGCCATGATTGAAAGCCTGGACCGGCGGTTAGACATTGTTGGCGCATATACCTCGGACAAACAATATCTGCTAGGAGTCCGTCGCGCAGCCATGTCGCTGTCCCGGTGAGCACCCGTTCTACAAAGATATACACAATATGAGCTGACTGAGAGAAGCATTAATTTTACGAAATTAGACATCGCCTCTGCATGGCTTACTACCGGAAGACTTGCCCGTCAAGGGGATTTTATGACTACTGCTTTTAACTCAGTGCTACATGCCGAACGATTGGGAGACAATGCATCTAAGATTGAGTATTCGAAGTTGCTTTGGAAGGATGGACACCATCGCAAGGCTATTCAAAACCTTCGAGGTGCAATCGACAGCAATGCATTTCAAGTAAACGACACTGTACCAATCGACGTGTCGGTAACAACAGCTGGCCGCGAAGACTCTCCGAAGAACAAAGTCAAATGCCACGCGCAGTTGCTCCTCGCGAAGTGGCTAGATCGAGCTGGTCAGACGCAATCAATCTCTTTGAAAGAGGAATATGTGAAGGGCATCAACACGTACCCTAGATGGGACAAAGGTCATTATTACTTAGGGCGATGGTATCTCAAACTCCTGGAGTCCGAGAAACGATTGTCGGTCGTGAAACAGAGCTCCGAGTATCTAGCAGGAAGCTTGATCAAGCTTGTGATAGAGAACTTCATTCGCTCGACGGTTTATGGCACGAAGTACTATTATCAAACCTTACCCAAAGTTCTTACCCTTTGGTTAGACATGGGCATGGACGTCATGAACACGGCCCCTCGCACGACCAAAGACAAAGAGTTTCATGAGCATAGGCAGAACTACCTGGAGTCCATCAACAAGTACCTCAAGCGTTATGCTGACCGAATGCCTGCGTTTGCCTGGTACACAGCATTCCCACAGATCATTACCCGCATCAGTCATCCAAACAGGAATGTATGGGATGCTCTCCAAACAATTATCATTCGGGTCGCGTCATCGTATCCACAACAAGCCCTATGGAGTCTGCTGGCTGTCCTCCACTCAACACAGGATGATCGCCGAACTCGCGGTGCTGCAGTACTTCAGAAGCTACGCGTAAGTGATTGAGCCGTCAGGTTCAAAGCTGCTCTGCTAACAATCGCCAGGATACATCAAAGCGCAAGGGAGCTACATTTGATTTAAAGAATCTAATTATCCAGGGTCAAAGGCTTACTGACGCACTCTTAGCCGCTTGCGATGCTCCAGTCGAGCAGCGAGTCGCGCATGTGAGCCTTTCGAGGAATCTAGGGTTCAATCACAAGCTGGCTCCTACCCAACTAGTCGTTCCCATCGAAGCCAATATGCTTCCAAATCTCCCAGCAGGCAATGACAGTCAGGCTATTCGCCGTCATAACCCGTTCCCACAAGACGCTATTACGATACACTCATTCATGGATGACGTGCTAGTCTTGTCATCACTCCAACGCCCACGAAAGGTGAACGTGCGCGGGTCGGATGGACGTTCATATGGGCTGCTTTGCAAACCCAAAGACGATCTGCGCAAGGATCAGCGCCTTATGGAGTTCAACGCCATGATTAATCGAGCGCTGCAAAAAGACATCGAATCTAGCAAACGCAGGTTGTACATCAAGACCTACGCTGTAACGCCTCTCAACGAAGAATGTGGAACCATTGAGTGGGTCGAAGGTCTCAAGCCCATGCGCGATATCATTATTCGGTTCTATCGCCAGCACAATGTATCAATCGATTATACGGAGATTCGAACGCTGCTGAACGAGGCATCGTCCTCGCCAAGTAAGACGCCCATCTTCACCGAACGCATTCTCGGTAAGTTCCAGCCAGTGCTGCACGAATGGTTCGTGGAGACTTTCCCAGAGCCAGAGGCCTGGTTTGCCGCACGCCTACGCTACACGCGCTCCTGCGCAGTAATGAGCATTGTCGGGCACGTACTCGGCCTTGGGGACCGCCACGGTGAGAACGTGCTTCTTGAGCAAGGCGATGGCGGAACCTTCCACGTGGACTTCAACTGCCTTTTCGACAAAGGTCTCACGTTTGAGAAACCCGAGCTCGTTCCCTTCCGCCTAACCCACAATATGGTCGATGCCATGGGCCCGCAGGGAGTCGAGGGGCCATTCCGTAAAGCTGCTGAACTCACGTACAAGCTTTTGCGCCAGCATGAAGATACACTGATAACGATATTGGAAACTTTTGTGCATGATCCAACGGCGGACTTCCTGGGAGGCAGGAAGAGGAAGAAAATTCCAGGTGTGCCGGACACGCCGCAGGAGGTGTTGGATGTAACAAGGACGAAGGTTGGGGGTTATTTAAAGGGGGAAAGTGTTCCGTTGAGCGTGGAGGGATATGTTGAGGCACTGATTGCGATGGCGCTGGATCCGGTTAATCTGGCGGCGATGTATATTGGGTGGTGCGCCTTCTTCTGATATTCCATCATAGATTTTAGTATTCACAACACTGCCAGCACCGCACTGTGTTCGAGTCATAAATGTGCCAAGGTTCAAGGTAAAAGCAATGAATATTTCAATAATGTCATCAAGCCTGACACCGAGATTGAGGTCAGTCTGAATGTTCACAGGTTTAATTATACAGTATTAGTAAATATGCTAGGTGCTATCGGCAGGCGTTCGATGATCTCAAGCTGATAAAATACCCAGACTGTGCAATAAATTATTGCCTTCATTTGATGTTCCCTTTCCCGCTTATTGTCGATGTTCTTTGACCTGTCCGGCCAGCTCATAACACGGTCCAGAAAGCGAACTTTTCGTCGACGTGTTTCGGAAAATACTATGCTGACTGAACGACTTCTGGAAAGTCCCTACTCGCTTGCTCCAAGTTTTTCTCCGAACCGGACTTTAACACAAAATCCAAGAACGCAGTAATATACGTTACGGTGAGATTCATCATCCTATGGCCCTCTAAGGTGCCCAAGACTTGTCCGACCTCAGCCGGTAGCTGTTCTTGAAGGCCAAGAACCGACGTGATCAGTGGCAGGTCAGAGAAACTATAGTGTGCTGCACCCTTAACTTCGTACTCTTTTTTCCATCCAGTTAACTTTGGCCATATAGCTTTCCATGATGGATCTGTTTCTTGCGTCTTGTTTTCGTGTGCGAGTAATGCGAATGGGCGGTCGAGACCGGCTGTCACAACAGGGCCAAAAAATGTGCCGTCAATATTCAAGCCGCCAAGTAGAGATGGGATTTGCAACATCGCCGCAGCTGCAGCCGCTCCACCGAAGGAGTGTCCAACGATCGCTGTTTGAGGCACGCGATGTCGGCGTGAGCGACCAGGAAACAACTTGTCGGTGAGTGAAGTATTTCCGAGTTGCCGGTACAGAAACGCAATATCTTCGACGCGTGTAGTGAGAGCAGTCTCAATCTGAGAATCGGTGCTGAGGTCGACACCTGTGATGACCGTGCCGTCTGGAAATTCGACAAAGTCGGCATCGTATGGGTGATCTATCGCGATGACTTGGTATCCGGCCGCGGCTACATTTTGTAGCATACTATTATATAGTAGTCGGGAAGTGCCGAGAGCTCCAGAGAACAACACAAGAGGCATTGGCCTAGGAGAACAGCTCTTTGATTTCGCAATCTTGTTGCAAGTCTCGATGGTCAGAGACCTAAAGGACCCATTCGGAAGTCCGTAAGCCGCGAACTTTCCATCCTGCAGCGTGGCAATTGCTGGAGACATGTATAGCTCCTGAGTTTTATTTTGACAGGCTCCTACAGGATAATAGCTAGAAGCCATGATTGACCGGGACCGCCCATCATTCGCGAAAGGGTCGAGTCGATCCACATCTGTTAACGGTATGGAGGTGATTGCAACGTCGAAGTGGCTAGGCTTAACAATAGGGAGCAGCGTTGGAGAGACTGCAGAAAACAGCGAGAATACTTGTAGTGCGGTAGAGAACGTGATCAGGGGTGCCATCTTGGTCGTTATGACGGAATGCAATGACTGAAAGGGTTTAACAACAAGGAAAGTGGTAGGGTATTGTTTCGAGGTGGCATTTTCATGATGTGCGGTTTATGGCCATTTATATAGGCATATATGGAATCATTTGTAATGAGAGGAAATGTTCACTGCGTGGTAATGCGACTCCACGACGCTCTATCATAACTTAATTAGGTCAAGTGGTATGGGTACACCAGAAGCATCGGAGTATTTGGAGATTAAAATCTGCAAGGAAGAGCGAGAAGCATTTTTGCTTTCGTGTTTTGCATCTGGTAAAGTTAGCGGATGTCAAGGACGTCGTTTCTTGGGCGCACTTTGCTAACCTGTTGCAGCTAGACGCGCTGTTTCGCTTCCTGATCAGGTTGGCGTCTCCACCCTTCAGCCTCACCACTTGCGCCATCATCAAGAGTTGGCCCGATCACGGACACCCAGAAACCCCAATTCCAAAAGGACTTATCATGAGCGCTGTAACATTTCCTAATTGTACGCCTCCCAACGCGCAAGTGTCCGAGTTGAGCCGTATCTCCAAGTGTCCCACCTGTCGCTTCTCAGCTACTCGTTTCACTCCCACATGCCTTCCGCTGTTGGGCCTTATGATGGACGCAAAGCTCGCCGAAAACGTTGCGATGCATGTGTTAAACGCCAGATAAAAGTACTATTCGATTCCCCAATGGAGAGTCCAGCTACCAGCTGCATATAACTGACGAAACAAGTGCCACGGTGGGATACCTTGTGACAACTGCAGACGAACCAAGCGATCATGCGAGGTGACGACCAAGCATTCGGGTTCCAGCCTGGTTTTTGTTCGTCAAGCATCGAACTGCAAAACAGAAGGTGCCACTGCGCCTTCAAACGTGGCGCAGGTCTTGTTCCCCTTAACCGGTCCTGTACGCGTCCCGAATGCAGACCGCTCTCTGCCGTACTTCTTTGCAATATTCTTGCCCATGAATGTTTTCACGAGCAAGAATATAGCTATCGGTGGCGACTTACTAGCTATGTCAAAGTCTTCGCCTGCGCTGAGGGATGCTATCGATGCCGTATCCGCGTTACATGCCCAAAGACAGGGCTCTCTAACTTCAACAGAAAAAGAAGACAATAAGAAACAATTTGCAGCCTTACAGGCTTATGCACGGTCTGTTCGCTGTATCCAGAAAGAGATTGCTGCCGGCACATTTATGGACAACAGATCAGCCCTCTGGGTGACCTTTCTCTTAGGGGTCTTCGAGGTACGCTTCCAATTGGATTGATTCGAATTTTTTTCGTCTGTATTCAGGCACTAACCAATACTATTAGTTGATGCGTGACTCGACGGGTACAAACTGGCTCTCCCACTTCTTGCACGGGACGTCCACCATGCTTCGTCTCCAAAAGCCGCATGATCTGATTTGTCCAGATCTCCAGAATTCACATCGACGATCTTTCTTCCTCGCTACGCGCATCTTCGAAATATCTCGCTCCTTGATATTTTCCTCGCCTACTTTCCTTAGCACACCAGAATGGACCACGGCTCTAACAAGACTCTGGGAGGGCGACGGCGCGGCATTATGGCACCCCAAGGAAGCTTTGTTTGACGTACTACCCTATTTCTCAGAGCTCAGTATCCGTACGTTAGGATTTTGCGAAATTTTTTCACAATTGTCTTCGCATGCGCGATGTGCTCAGGCTACATCATTGGCCAATGAGGGCCTGTTGTTGCAAGCATCGTTGCAACAATGGTGGGTAGACACAAGAATATGGGAGGGAAACACTCAAGATCGGACCGCCTTCTCTGCAGTGCAGTACGACCTGGACGTCGAGTCCTTGACCGCATACATATACTACCATGCAACAAGCATCTATCTATCGGGAACTTATGACTATCACCCGTACTGGACTTGTGCTGATGCGCCGATTCTGTCTCGAAAGAGAATCGACTGGCATGTCTCCGAAATCCTTCGTTTGAGCGATGATTTATTACGGCAGGGCGCTGCTGGCGTTTTACTGTTCTTCCCTCTACGGGTCGCAGGAGCCCGAGCAGATGACGAGCTATCGAGAAGTATCATCCTCGACCTACTGCAGACAACTGCGAGGCGCGGCTTCATAGTGGCTAACGCTTTCACGGTCGACTTAGTGGACTTATGGACTCAAAGATAATCTCTTTCCAATGGGTGCGGATAATAGCAACGAGAATGGCACCGTAGTATAAGGTGATTTACTGGCTGGAGTTACGCCCGCAGAAGGTGATGACGTATGCTAAGTGTGGGGCAAATTGGATATAGCACGAAGCACGTCAGTGCTTTGCATCCGCGGAGCATATTGTCCCTCATCGAGGATCATTGACATGGGGTAAATGGATCGGAGCAGGGAACGCGCAATATTGGGAAGGTGTGGAGGGTTCGCGGGGATCACAATGATCTAGAATGAACATCGCTAAGCGAGAATCCCATCCCAGGTGAATGGGATTGTTAGGAAGACGATGTCTCATCGCACCCAAAACTCTATGGTGTTTAACAACCAGACTTGCAAAACAGCGCCACGTTATTTAGCGTAGCTTTATGCAAGCGTAGTTAGACTTGCACCATAGCGTTTAAGCCTGTTGCACCCCGATCGCAAATGTTGTGGCTGCCGCCACTAGCGCATCATGACGACACGGGTAGCCACACCATGTACGCGCCTTCCCTAGCTTTGTATCAAAGCAAACAAATATTGATGGGCAACCTCACCCCTCTCATAACCACATATTTTCTTTAGGACTGGCCCTCGACTTTCACCTCAATATGTCGACCGACGGCTTAGTCTTCAAGGACCTGGTGCCCGTTCCAGATACAGATCCTACGGAGCATGAAGGAACATCAACCACAATATTAGATGCACCTAGTGAGAGCCATGAACTAGCATTGGAGGCTGCGAAGGCGGCTCACGAAGAAGCAATAGGCGCAGCGGAGATCAAGCATGAAGAAGAGGTGGTGAATTTGGGCTGGAATGAACCGAAAGAACATGTACTGAATCCACTTGTTGGGGGTCTAACGAATGAGGAACTATGGCTGTTGGTGCGGCGATTCAATAAGGTGAACCCAAGAAGGAATGTTTCTACATGCAGAAGTCTAATTGCTTGCAGCAAATGTACCATGTCAAAGAGATCGAGACAGTGCCTCCAGGAGGTTTGGATATGAATATCGCAGATGAGGAAGAATTTTCGCCTGACAAGCTGCGTGCCAACATCGAGCGCCTATACATGACAATCGTAAGTCATAGTATAAGATCATTTCTGAGTTCAGCTTACCAGGTAACAGGGTATCGGCATGATGGCCTTCGGAAAACACATCGTCCGAATACGCTCATGGCGAGAGACTCGCCGCACGGTATCATTTTGTTTCGCTTATTTTTTGGCCTGGTTCTTTGATCTCATCATGCCACTGATCTCTCTGACCATTGTCATTCTTATTGTCTACCGACCGTCTCGGGAGATCATGTTTCCTCCCGCACCCATTGCGCTTGTTAGCTCTAAGGGAGGTGTCCAGAAGCCGAAAGCCGGGGTTTTGGGTAGCACAGACAGTGCTACTGGGGCTCCTGAAAACCATAAGGGTGAGGCTGTTGAGCGAGAAGCGTCCAATTTCGTGAATGGAATTGCTTCGGTGGCACTGTCGAGTGCGACTGGTAAACATCCCCAGGGCGAGCCACCAGAAGGAGATGCGCAGGATGACAACGTCCCTGACCCCACCGCGATTGCTACTGGTGCCGCTGATGCCAAAGATAAGGCTTCTGGTACTACTGTATCAAAGGAACAGGACAAGACTAAAGTCCCGATGGAGACCGCGATGTGGACTAAGATGAGGCCCATAATGCACGGTATTGCTGATGTTACAGACACTTGGGAACGTGTCGCGAAGTAAGTCTGTTTTCTTAAGACGGTAGAAATAATGCTTATCATGACCCAGTATGCTTGAGCCCACTCGTCCATTCCCGACGAACAGGTACCACTTTCGGCTCGCGGCTGTTGTCATTCCGCTGTTTCTCACCTCCCTGTTTGTATCCTCCTATATGTTCACAAAAGGAGTAACATTTGGTGTTGGATTTGGGTTCTTTGGCGACCCTATCATCTGGCGAGGTCTCGACCTTCTAAACCGGAAGTTCCCCAATTGGCAAAAGATCCTTGAGCTCCGCAATACGCTTCTCAAAGGGGTCCCCACTAATGCTCAGCTCACCATTACCTTGCTTCGCATCGGCGAGATCAATAAAGCACCGCTACCACCGCCACCACATGTGGATCATGCACCACCGGAGCAGCCCGCCGATGTCAGTGAACAGGAACTCCGCGCCACTGGTGCAGATTGGCCTCTCAATGCAACCAGCGAAGAGCTTGACGAGGCAATAGCACATGATCCCACCGTTCCGCACGAGACGGGTGGCGCAGATATTGACGCTGCGAAAGACAACAATCATGGCAAGAAGGGCAGCAAGATTCTCAATTTCTTCCGCGGCACCGTCAAAGGTGGAGTCGAAACTACCATGACTGCAGATAAAGTGAAAGCCGCCGCGGGTTCTCGACACGCTAAGAACAGACTCGGCGCTGTACCGCCCAAGAACGTCGACCTCACATCTGGTCCTGTGGAGTTTAAGGCTCGATATGATGGCAAAAAGGGGCATGTTTACATCACTACCAAAGCAACCATACCGTGCGTTGCTTTCTCTACCGACAGCACTATCGAGAAGATAGGCAGTGTTGATAGGGAGGATCTACACCCATCGTGGAGTATACCTGTTGGTGATATTCGTGAGTTGAGGAAGGTTGGTGGGTTTGGCTGGAAGGCGAAGATGGTCGTTGGCTGGGCAATGAATAGGGAGGTTGCGGATGGCCTAGTCATTACCGATCGACGGGGCCAATTGACGAGGCTTACCGCTATGCCATTGAGAGACGAGCTGTTCAATCGACTTGTTGCTCTAGGAGGTCAGAAGTGGGAATGCTGGTAAACGCTGGGTGATATGAACAACTGGGCTGATGGAACCCTGAACGAATTGATCCGATATCGGCGTCTGGCGCTTGGGTGGAGATTGGAACGGGAAGAGGTTCGAGACAGCAAGCATAATAACTCTTAGCTATTGGGACAGCATACCTAGGATACCTTCTGTTCATTGTGGATCATGGGCGAGATATACCATGTATGATTATGATGGATACAAGCATACAAACGAGCATTATTTCATCGTGAAATGCGTACTGTAGCTGTTCAATTGTCCAAGTGTGGTGAATTAGCATTTATATGCTGCTTTGGGTGCAAGCATATGCTTTAATTCGCTTTCTGGCGTATTGCGTAACTCAGTGGCCTCAAGTACACTGAGGATATCCTGGCCGCTTCAAACCATACCAACCATTAGTGCCTCATCCTCACTTGCTGCCTGTGCTCAACTTGACGAAGTCCTCGTGGGGGAGGTAGCCCCGCGGGTCTGGTGTCCCGGCGGCGACTTTCCTGGGTCCTGTAAGTATCAGCGTTACGTTGGTGTTCACTGAATGCTTACCCTTCGCCTTCTTTGCCTCCTTCTCGGCATTCTGTTTCTTGATTTGTGCGTTGCGTTGTGCTTTTGCGTCTTGGTTCTCGAGAGACTGCTGGGCGCGCAGCTGGGCTTTGGTGGCACGATTCATCGCGCGCTCAGCTTTCTCAATTTCCCTGGCGGCACGCTTGCTGGCTATCTCTTCAGCCTTTTGTGCATTGCGGGACTTTATCTCGTCCTTTGCTTTTCGCTCGAGAGCTTCCTTGGCATCTTGTTCTTCTTGCTCTTTGTAGCGGGCTTGTTCGCGAGACTCGCGGTAGGCCTTCATCTCGGTTCGACGAGCTTCAGGATCGTCGTCCATGTCAGTAGGAATGCGAGCGGTGCCGTCCATGAGAGCACTGTACCGCTCGCGGCAAGCCGTGGCGGAGAAGATAGCGTCCTTGTCAAGACGACGCATGTGCTCAGACACCTTCCGGAAGCGCCAGGCGCGAATTCGCTCAATCTCATAGTTGATCTCGATGTCAGCAAGAGCGTGAGCCTGCACTAGGAGGCAGTCCTAATATGGATGTCAGTAAGGTACGTTCCAACGACCTTGGTGCGGTTAAAACTTACATCGTGGAACTCCCACTCTTTGTATCCCTCCCTAAGAAGGAAGTCAACGTTCTCAGCTTGAGCAAGGCGAATGCGCGAGATGCGGGTGGAAATAGACTTTTGGTCATAGCGAACACGGCCATCTTGGGCGAGTTTTTCGGCAATCTGGCGATCACTGAAGCCCTTCTTACGCATCTGCAACATGAGCTCGTCATCGGAGTCCAACTCATGGGAGACACGCTTGTGATAGGCTGGTAGGCTCTCGCCCTTCCGGCGGTTGCGACGGCCAAAGGTACCGGGGATACGTGCAGACTGCTTTTTGAGGAAACCGTCGTCCTCATCCAAGATGAAGGACTCGGCGCGATCAACCTGTATGTGCGCGGATGACTGCTGGTGGGGGACATCACTAGGCTTGGAGAAGGCGATATTGGCACGCTTGCGCTTCTGGCCGGCAATGGTGCCCTCAAACGCGGAATCGTAGCCTTTAGCATTGTCCTTAGCTTTGTTGTCTGCATTGACGACGCCATCGAAGTAGTCGAGCCTGAAATCGTCGTCATCGGGCTACCTTAGGTTAGTTCTAGTCGGAAGAACGTTTTTGATTGCCTACTTCTTCCAGCACTTCAGTATAGTCTATGGGTTCAGCATAATCGCCACAAATGCTTAATTCAGCATCACTCATGTTGCCCTCAATGTTCAACCTATCCATAGGCTTGTTACCTACAAGGGGTTTCAGCGAAGTGCGTAGATGAAGCGATTTAGGGGTGCTTACCGTCGAGGCCCAGAGTCGGGTCAGTCATGTTGATGGAACGATGTGTTTGGATTTATTGTGTGCGTTACTAATATGAAGTGTGACACCGTGGTTTTTGAAGATGTGTTGTGCCGTGTGGACCAATGTAGTAGTCGAAGGTGAAGGAACTGGGCAAAGAAAGTCTTGGGATGGTTGTCAATTTCAAGCGAGGCCACAAAGAGCAAGGGCGTATCAAGAATGCGCGTAAGAGAAATTACTTAACGATGTTATTAGTAGAGATGGGGTTTATAAGAGCGACGAAGCCGAAAAAGAGATTGCCCATATACGGACGTGCAGGTCTCTAAACATTGCCAATTTACCTCCCCTAGGTTTTGACACTAGCCTGCGGTAGTGTACACCTCCCTAATTCCCCTCGGTCAGGGTTACTAGAGAGAGACAATATGTAGACAGACAGATGCAGAAGGTTGCAGATACCATGTCTATGTCCTCCTTGTCCGTGCAAACTCGACAATGTAAAAGTAGGAACTTAAAGCATCAATGAAGAACGATAACTAATAAATAGACAGAAATCACGATGCAAGGACCTATGTATATCCAATTGAAGTAAGAATTAACGCAGCTAATGAAATCGCCTTTGTATTACCAGCATATACAGTGAGGACGCTAAGAAGTAGAACCCTTGGAAGATCACATTGAGGCTTTTACGACCATACGGCAGTTCTGCACAGAGGCGCAGGCAATATGCTTGCTTGGGCTACTGTCTATGCATGTCTGAGATCTTCCCGTGGCTGAGATGAAAGACGCGGAAATAGGTGAGGGATGTTGCACATGCCAAAGATGTTAGCGCATTGCCCCATGCGTCGACGCAAGCTCTAGATCAATAATCCCTGCCGATGACGCACTATTTCTTGGACGCGGCCTGCAATCAAGACTGACAACAACGCCACGACGACGTTGTGTACCGTCGTTGAGCACAGAAGATCGCCCCAGGGACCAGCTGGTTGGGTGACTACTTTTGAGATTAATTATTTAAGCTTCGCGAGCATTCCTGTCAGCTAAACCCCTACCCACGACAAACACAATAGCATACACCACGATGGCATCCTATCTCCAGAAATTGCGCCGACACTCGAAGCAGCTAATTCCTCAAAGCGACTCGAAACCTACCAAGCAAGAGCCCCAAGAGCCTCAGGAGGCGCACAAAATCTCTGAACCTCCCAAAGTGGAAGAAGCTGCAGCTGGCCCCAGCGAACCTGCCAACTCCCCGCCCGCCCCCACCGTTACCGAGCCCAGCGATGAACCAGCCGCCGAACCAGTCCTCGACGAAGAGGATCAGAAGTTCCTTGAGCGCCTTGCTGCCATTGCAGACGAGCCCGAGGGACCCGCTCCACCGCTACCGACCCGGCCGGTCGAAGTGACTGATGATAATGGCGAGAGGAAGGTCGGCAGAGACGCGCAAGAAGCGCTTCTGGATGGTGCAGATAAAGTTGCGCTGCCTCTGAGTCCGCCGGAGACAACTGCTGACACTAGTGACAAGGGCAAAGAGAAGGCGAAGGATGGCGGCTTAGGCAGGAAGAAGAGCGTCATGTCGTACTTTTCCCTGCCCAAGTTCAACAAGAAGGATGGAAACAAAGACAAGAAGAAGGCTGCCGTTACCGACAAGGACAGAGCGCAGCTCGCCGACGACCTACTTTCTGCTGCCTCAGCCTCCAAGAACCCAGAGCTCACCGAAGCGCAGAAAGAAGACAAGGAGCTGACTGACATTCTTGACCAGCTCAATCTCTCGGCTGTCAACAACCGCGTCTTCTCCTTCAGTAAAGAGTCCGAAGAGCTCCTGAACAAGTTCACTCAGGTCCTCAAAGACGTTGTCAATGGCGTGCCCACCGCCTACAACGACCTCGAGAAACTCTTTACTGACTACGACAACCAGCTAAAGAAGATGTATGGTAGTCTGCCTCCATTCCTACAAAACCTCGTCAAGAGTCTGCCAGCCAAGCTCACAGCTACCCTGGGGCCCGAGCTGCTTGCAGCGTCGGCAGAGAAGCCAGGTTACGATGCCAAGACAGCCGCTGGAGGAAGCAAGAGCAAGAGATCAAAGATCCCTTCCATCCCGACTCTGAAGAGCTTGGTGACGGCACAAGGTGCTGTTGCGACAGCGCTAAGGAGTATTGTGAGCTTCCTCAAACTCCGCTTCCCGGCTTTGGTGGTGGGAACGAATGTAATTATGAGCTTGGCCGTCTTTGGTACGTCTAACCTGTATCTGTGCGTTGAAAAAAGTACAAAGCTAATGCTTGATAGTGCTCCTGTTCGTATTCTGGTACTGCCACAAGCGCGGCCGTGAAGTCCGCCTCGAGAATGAGCGTCTTGCTGCTGAAGCAGCCGACTCGGCACGTGCAAGTAGCGCCTCTTCCGTCAACGAGGATGCCGATTCCATCTTTGGCGATAAGGCAAAGACAGCCTCGCAACCCGCAGAGAAGCCCATCGACGGCGAGAAGGAAACCCCTAAATCTCCCTTGATCATCGCCGATGGCAAGGAGACTGCGGAGACGCAGGCTGCGGTATCGGACTTGCCCAGTGTCTCGCACCTGCCTGAGCCAAAGGGCCAGATTCCAGAGACAGCGCCTGCACCAGTGAGCAAGTGAGCCCGAGAATGTTAGAGCGGCGGAATCACGTTGGTTCAGATTGAGATCTCCTTTGCATATACCCTGGCTTTAGCACTGCCCTAATAACGATGAATTACGAAGAATACGAAGGTTGCATGAGTAGAAGTCTTTGCATTGACGTGTCCACACTGGTGAGAAATCATCTATCATATTGTCATGTCGGGAGTCTATATGGTTTCGCTTGTGAACGCAAGGCTGTAGATGCTTTCAGATCATTCCCCCTCACTACGTCATCATCATTCTCTCGTCGTAACATCAACCCACATATCCTTAATCTCCAGTAAGCCCAAGGAATTATGCATCTTCCACGGTTGAAGCGGATCCGTAAGCGCAAAGTCAAAGTGTCTAAGCAGCTCAAAGATGCACTTTTGGATCTCAATTAAAGCAACATTTTTCCCGAGACACACCCATCTTCCGTACCCGAAAATCATGTCGTTGGTCTTGATCATTTGTGCGAGGCGGGCCTTGGATCCGGGGATGCTCTCATCGAGTAGCCAGCGCTCAGGCCGGAAGACGTGGGCATCGGAGCCGTACAGGGCGCGATTGTTGCGGTGCATATGCCAGCCCGAGTAACCGATTAGAGTGCCGCCGGGGATGTGGTATTCTTTGTTGTCGACTGTCATGACATCGCCGGTGTCTGGCGTGATGCGAGAGAAGAGATTCAGGACTGGTGGATGGATCTAGGAGGGGAATTAGTGGGCGCTCGTGGAGTAGAGGCTGAAGTTCTTTGGGATACCACTCACTCGTAGTCCTTCGCGAATGACAGCGCCCAGATATGGCAGATGGCGCGCCTCTGCATCCGGTATCACGCCTGAGGGCGCAACACGGTTGACAGTTTCATCAATCTCAGCCTGCAACTTGGCGCATACCCGAGGGTGGCTTATGGTGTAGAGCAAAATGATCCGGATAGCAGCGGCCGTCGTGTCTGATCCTGCAACAATCTGCTCAAAAACTTCTTGAAACAAATCATCGCCCGATACTCCATTCCGCACAAAAGAAGCAAACATGTCGGATTTCTCCTCAGTAGACCTCGCGGTACGCCCATTGATGATTTTCCGCGCCTCTGCCATCATCCTGCCGAAGCCTGAGGCGTCCTTCTCCGAGGGGCTGATGGCAGGGCCAATGATTGGTGTATTTCTCAGCCAGCCTACACCCATGGCAAATGCTGTGTTACCAATCTTTAGACCTTCTTCGCTTGACTTCAAGTAGTCCTTGACATCTTCATCGGCTTTTAGATCCCCAAAAGGCGTTCCCAGCCCGACGTGGCTGATTACATCCAATGTGAAAAATGGTATCTTCTTGGCAAGGTCCATGGGTGTCGAGGGTTTGGATGAAGCTGCAGGGGCTGCATATTTGCGTATCAGATCTACCAGCTCGTTCACGTGGGTGTCAATGGTGGGTTCAAGTGTAGGATTTTCTTTGCCGGAGTACTGGGATTCGTTAGCTAACCGTGTTCCACTGCTTCGCCAAACAGAACCTTGAGGCCTTTGCATGGCTTTGCAGCTGCGAGGGCAGGAACTTTGATGTTGTTGAAGTCATTCGGCCATCACTATTCTTACACCTGCGGCCATCTTCTTCCTCCTAGCGTCGTGGCGATCGTTGTCACATTCCGTAAACACATTGTCCTTCCCAGGCTCAAATCGAGCGGCATGATAGTACCACGGCGCCCTCCGATACGGCGACCGTGCTGCGTTGATCTTGGCCCAAGTGTCAGGATCCGAGGTGATGAGATGGTTTGGTGCGACTCTGGCAATGGGTCCTCAAGTTTACCATCAGCGATGGCCTTTCCCTACGGCAAACAGCAGCCTTGCACATACCGTATTTCTCAGTGACGTCGCCGTAGTACTCGTGAGAGCGGCCACTTATCACCGCCTTTGAGTGCCACCACCAGGAGATACCGGACGAAAATGGGCCTTTGAAGTGCCTCAAGCGCCGATATTCCCGAAAGCGTCCAATGGCGAGATAGCCCACGAAGAAGACGAGGATGGGCAGAAGGCGCTGCAAGACATTGTCCAGCGGTGTGTTCAACGCCTCCGGTTCCATGGCTGGGATGCCGAGTCGATTGAAGGATTAGGAGTGCTCCACAGTGGTTGATGACAGATGGTAAACAAGACCGTCGTTCAAGCCGTCGGCGGGGCACTGATCCCGCGCGCACAATGCGGAACTAGTGGGCTGGTCAACATCCCATGCAGGTTTACATGAAGCCTTTCACTTACCTGACGGATGGTTCGTCGGGGAAGGCGTGGTGCGCATGCGCTGGCAGGGCAGAGAGCGCAATGAGCGGATTGACCGTCAAACCCTGAGGATCGGGGCCGCATCCGGGCCATTCACATTGTCAGTCTCTTCTCCACATGTCGCCAACTGTGTTGACCACAAGAACGGCGAAGCAACCGCAATGGGCTGGTCAGGGCGCTGGTGCGTTAGATCGTATGCATTAGCGTCTTTCGTGCCAATGCGCCCAGATCTGCTTCCATCAACGACACCAACACGCTGAACAACTTTGCGGCTCGTGCCAGAGTCGTAGTGACATGATACTTCTCATGGGCAGCCCATGGCAGGGAGAGCGGCTACAAGGGACCCCATCCATGGCAATGCGACTGCAAACCGCCATCTAGTTGGGTGATGCGACGATGCAAACCCGTGATGTCCATGAGCCCACCAAACTTCCTATACTCGATGTGGCCGAGTCCGCAGAACACCAGCCCAAAGCCACGTTTTTCATCCGTCCATGCACGTCGACGGTCGCATCGCAATGCATGACCGTTCCACACTAACAACCAGGGTCCTGGAGTCAGTATTGCTTCTTTTGATTATCTTCCCACGTCCTAGAGACTATCACTCCGCGAGTCCCCGTCTGCTTGGGAACTTTTTCTTTGTTTCGCTTTTCACTTCACACCTCAATCCGGGTCAAGGCGTTCAAGGGAAGCGCTTTGAAAGCACGCCAAAATCTTGCCTTTCGCCTCACCAACTGGCGCCTGCTCCGAGTGGGCTCTGTATGCCTGCGGCGCAGTTGCTTCGTGTGCCCGCCTCGAACGGTTGAAAGCACCGCCGACCATGTCGGCATCTGGAAAAGGGAGAGGGAAGGTGCGGGAGTCTACATCGCCCCCCAAAAAAGCTCTTATAGACTTAAGTGGAACTGTCCAAGAAAGCGTCACTGAAGTACCTGTATCGAAACTGGATGAAGCTTCTGGTGTTCCGACAACCACAGCAGCAGCATCCTTGGACCGTGCATCAGCTACAGCACAGCAAATCAATCCCGTTGTCACAGCTGTAAGTATCTTATAGCTATGCGCTCTCAAGAGCCGTAACCAGCATTGTTAGGAGCGAAGAAAACATGAAAGCGTTGAATCAAGATGCCGCCTTGTTGCTGACCTAATCTAGGAGACGACCAACTCAGACGAATCAGACTCGGCCTATGGCGACGAAGATGATTTGAGTGACACAACTTCAATACCTTCCACAATATGGAGACATCGCTATGAGAATGGCCGTCGATACCACAAGTTCCGAGAAGGCGAATACTGGGGCCCAGATGACGAAGTCCAAAAGGACCAACTCGACATTGCACACCACATGTTCCTGATCCTGCTTCACCAGAAACTCCATCTAGCACCTATCGAAAACCCAACGAGAGTAATAGATCTTGGTTGTGGTACAGGTATATGGTGCATGGACATGGCAGATGAGCACCCCGGCGCTGAAGTCATCGGTGTCGACTTCTCTCCCATCCAACCCTCCTTCACCCCTCCAAACTGCAAATTCGAGATTGACGACGTCACATCTCCCTGGACTTACCCGCCTGCCCACTTTGACTTTGTCAACATCCGTGGCCTATACGGCAGCATAGCAGACTGGCCAGCGCTATACGCTCAGATCTTCAACGGCTTACGACCAGGCGGCTATCTGCACCACCTCGAAATAAGCATCCAATTCAAATCCGACGATGGCACTCTGACTCCAGATCACGTCCTCTCGCAATGGTCCGATGTGTTCCACGACGCCTCAGAAAAGTTTGGCAAATCCTTCTTCGAGGTCTGGAATCTGTCCTCGTACATCAGAAACACAGGCTTCACCGACGTCGTCGAGCAAGTGTACAAAGTCCCCGTAAATGGCTGGCCAGCAGATCCGCATATGAAAGAGCTGGGGCGCTGGAATCTCTTGCATTGTACCCAAGGAGCCGAGGGCTGGGCACTGTTCCTGCTGACAAAGGTTATGCAGTGGAGTTTGGAGGAGGCGCACGTGTTTATAGCAAAGTTCAAGACTGGGCTGAAGGAGAGAAAAGTGCATGCCTACTTTGAGGTAGTAGTTATTTACGGACGGAAACCGGCAGCATAGGAGGCAGGGCGGATTCGCCAGCTGTGCTGGTCTTCGAAATAGGGGAATCTTCTCACAGCCGAAAAAAAAAAGCTGGAGAAACCTAGAGTGCCAAGCATAATGGCACTCGATTTGAACGAGACGAGGTATGTCATGAGGATAATTCTGGTTTAATAACCACATTCTCTCATACTTTTACGACATAGAAATTAGCAGCGAAAAACGCTGAATTCCTGAATATCTAAGACGACGATGAAGGAGCTGGGGTATCTCGGTAATCTATAATACTTGACATGAAAATACTGCCCTTCAATGCATATCAACGAAGACGCCCCACCACTTATCCCATCCCACCCCTCGCGTTTGACAGCCCCATATTCATAATGTAATCCATCTGAGTGCGCAAGCCGGTAATTTCAATACTCTGCTTTTTGACTTCATTCGTCTTCTCAGTAAGCAGCCTACGTAGCTCTGCATTCTCTCGCCGCAGTCGTTCGAGCTCAGCCTCTACGGCTTGGGATTGTGCGTGGATTGGCATTGGCATGGGTACTGTGCTCCCTTCCGCAGTGAGTGAGGGGTCGATTTGTAATGACGGGGTAATGGTTTCGGTGGCGGATGGCTCGGTTCGCGGCTTGGCTTGCGGATGGAGTTGAGTAGGCATTTTCGCTGGGGGAGTTTTGGGAGACTCGAGACCGTCGTCGTCGTCTTGTCCGCCGGCTTCTGCGTCCTCGTTGTCATCGTCACCGTCGTGGCCATGGACTGCTTCATTGACCTGTGGATCTGCTGCCTTCCTCGCCCTTTTAATCTGGGCGCGTATATTGTACACATCGCGCTTGAAAATGTAGATGCCAGGTAGTCGAGCTTGGAGAACTTCGACTGTTCGTCCGACACCCCGATCGCGTCCTTGGTTCGGCTCGCCTTTGCGAAGCATCTCTTCCTCGACAATCTTCCAGACCATGCCTCCCCGCTCAAGACTATGATTCGGCCTATGGGGTGATTGGAACGATGTGCCTTCTAGTCCTTCTACGCCCCTGTCCTCTGCGTGCTCTCCACTGTCCTTACTTTCGGCGATACTGAGCCTAGCCAGTTCCTCCTTTGCCGTGACCCCACCAACCCCAATCCTTCCACCAACAACACCCCAGGTCCTCTTCCTCTGTACCGCCCACCCCTCACTCGCCCGGCCCGGATGATTATGTACCGGCTCGCCCACCCTCAGCAGCCATGTTCCATCGTCCTGTTTCTTGCCCTCAATCCACATCTTGCATCCTGTTTTATAGCTGACCCTGTTCTTCCTAACTCTTGTTTCTGCTGTAAGCTTGTGCGTATTCTTCGGCTGTCCGTAGCAGACACAGGCGAGCTTTATGCGGGAGCGATTCTTGGCCGTGGTATTTATGCTGAGCGCGTAGCCATGCTCTGAGGCGTGCGATTGCGCATAATCGTGCAAGGCCTGCCAGGAGCCATGTGCCGAGTTAGGTGGAGGGAGCATGTCGAAATGACCTGGAGGTGCGACATTGCGCATTAGTGGAGGTGCTGGCGGAGGTTGGGTGCTTGTAAGCAGTTGCTTCGGGTTCTGTCTATCATCTCCTAGCGGCTGGTTATGAAGGGCGCTTGATTGCTGCGCAGGAGCGCGTTCGTCCTCGTCCGGCTCGAAGGACTCGTCATGGTCATTGGGAGGTTCGAGGTGATGGATTGATGCTGGGAAGGCGGGATATGTTGGTTGCGAAGGCGCGAGGGAACTGTAGACTACATCGCGTTGCTGAAGGGTGTGAGCATGGGAGTGGAGCATCTTTGTTATTTGAAGCAGTCATCGGGGTGCTGCTCCGAATCAACTGCTCACGATGGAGCTTGAGGTAAAGCTCGGACAGGGTCCCCCGCTCGGCAAGCATGCAGTGCTAGCAACATTCAAGCAATCATCATCTTCTTCTTCACGGCCCACCTGGTTTTGTGAGCACAAACATAAGATACAATCAGCAATAGTTCCAATGCACAGACATGAGCAATAAATTCTAAAAACAATCCAAAGGAAAAAGGTATCTCAAAAGCCAGCCGTCATCAAACCCTAGTCAGCTCTCCCCAACTCCAGTTCTAGCATCACGAAGATATCCAACATGGGTTGCGTAGAGCATCCAACCAGATAGGCAAGCCAGATTCGACATCGACATCCTTAGGACCCCCAAACTCCCCGAAATCACATAAACGCCGTTCATGACTTCATGCCTTCAACACACATATGGGACAAGCGTTACGAGTCTTCCATCTCCTCATCACCACCCTCAGCGAGCAAGTCTTGTTCTTCGCAACTCCTCTCCACCTCATCAGCTATGAATTGCTCGTACTCCTCAAGCGATCGTTGAACGTGCAACTTGAAGCGAACGATATCATCAAGCATACGCTCAATCTCTGTGTGTAGTTCTTCACGGAGCGAATTGGCACGCAGTTGAAGTTGCTCATACCTTTTCCTCACGTTAGCAAATTATCTATAGTTTGAACACACAATGGAAGAACATACTCAATATTGACAGCCATCTCGCGCTGTACCATCAGTTGGACCGACTCGCCTAGACCACTGCGCATACGCGAAAGCTCTTTTTCCATACGCTCAATCTGTGCATCGCTCTGGCTCTTCTGCGTATTTGTGATTTCACGTAGCTTCTCGAGCTCCTCTTCTGCTTGCGCCACACGGTGGCCGAGCGCTTCGACCTCGGCTTGTTTGTCATCCATGGCTTCTTTGATCTTGTCAAGTAAGTCATGATTGTTCATGTCTGCTTCCATTGCTATATTTCGACGTTCGGCGATTTCCTTGCGCAGGGCGAGAATATTTGACTTCACGGTCCCGCGAAGATCGAGGTTCAGTAGGTGCGCGGGAGAGTAGCCGGTGCCTGCATCGTGGAGGAGGCGATCTGAAGCGTCCGGTGCTGAGCCGCCCATTTGCGAGCCAGAGAAATTGGGACCATCTGTGACTGTGAGGACAAGCTCATAGTCCTGGCCTTTTGCGTTGACAGCAGTGGCGGGAATGACGCCGATTTGGTAACCTAGATTATTGTATCGCTCAATAGTTTGTTCTAGTTCGTCCAATTTGCGAGATGCCGCGAGTTCCTTTTCCGCGACACGCTTCTTCGACTCCTCAAGGCGAATCGAAGTTGCTTGGAGCGAAGTATCGAGACGGTCTTTCTCGTTCGCCATGCGATCGATATCAGCAATCGTCATACCGCGGCCGTCAATAATGGCTTGGAGCTCTGCTTGCTCCTTTTCGGATGCCTCAAGCTCAGCCTCGATCTCCTCGATCGACTTTTCTAAGAATGAGCAACGGTCGGTGTACTTCTTGACCTTTGAGTCCATGGAGTTGTTGTAATTTTCAAACTTGACGCGGTCTTCCTCCAAAATTCGGATCTGCTCCTCCAATTTTTGAATCCTTGGGCCGGATTTTCCAAGCTCCTCGATTTGATCCTGTAAGTACTTGTGCTCGGCCTCTAGCAACTTGACCTGCTCGTGGTGCTGTGCATTCGCTGCGTCGAATTTTGCGGCCATTGCGTCTATGTGGGGTTTCATATGTCGTTCTTGCGCCGCTTCGTCGTCCTCGTCGTCTTCTGCCGATAGCCAGGTACTATATGCATCTGAAAGGAAATCGAAGATGATGCGGTCTCCAGAAACATCATATCCGGCCTCGAAGCACGCATCATCATAGGTGCCTGATTCGTATGCTTGCATTAAGCGCGCGAGCTGCATCATCCAATGAAGCAATCCGAGAAAGGTGGACCAGTTGTTTCCGCCGACTGCCGCGATTTGTGACTTCATAATCGACTTCTCAAAGGGATAGCGCATTTGCTTCAGTAGAACTGGGACTTCTTGATCTATCGACTTCATAAAGCGATAGCTTGGATCGATGCGGTTGTAGAGCCATTGAAACATACAGTTGAAGTCCTTCTGGGTGGGTGAGGTCATGGCCTTGTTCGAGAGCACATGTTTAGACTCCATTTCGAAGTTGTTGTGTGTCAGAAATTCGAGTAGTTCTTGTGCCATGTGCGAGCGCGTGCCGGCTTCCTTCAGTCGTCGCGGGTCTGCAGGTGGAGCAGCCGGCATAGGCGCCGTCTGGAAGAAAGACTGTTTTATACCTGCCTGGCCCGATCCGTGAGATGTGCGCGACTTGAACACGCTGCTCCGTCGTTGTGCGCTTTGTTCGAAATTTGCTGCTGCTGATTGCGCTGGTGTTTGGAGTACCGACGCGCCAGGTGCAAAGCTCTTCCTCCCACTGCTCGCGCCAAAAACATTGCTGGTGGAGTTGCGATGTACCGACTGAAACCCCTCAGCAAGATTTGTGCCCGAGGAAGAGCGCTGGAAGAGTTGCTGGCTTGGGCGGCCTGGCGCAAGCGACATTCTACTTCCGCTTTGCGAACGCGCATGATTTGGTGGAAACTGGATTGGCGCTTGTTGCATATTGTTAATTGAGCTCGTGCGCTTCATGGCGGACAATGGCATGGGAATCGCAGAAATATTGTTGTTTACAGGGCCGAGGGTCTGCGCGCTTTGTTAACAGGAGCTCCAAGCAGGTGAGATGCGTTGGGAAGGTGCGCGCCAGCACTTACCTCACGCGGTCGACGGACCGAGAACATGCCCGATTCTTGGGCCATATTGATGTTTGTTTTCGCGATGGTCCAGTGATTGTGCGATTATGTCGTTAAGCGTACTTGGAAATAATATCTTATGTAGTGTGCGCTGAGGCTGTGTTGCGGTGATAATGTTGATGATGCGCCCGCATGTTTGTTGTGGTGGACATGGGTCAAGCACTAGCCCCATAGCAACCCGCCCGCCCCGCTTATGTTTGCGTCACGTGCCGTACTTGTCTTGTTGACATCGGGAACTTGCATGTTCGACAGGAGAAGGTATCAGTGAGATTTTCACGGTGGCAGATAATTAAGGAATCTGATCTGATCGACAAAGGAAAATAGTATTTGTAGTGTTTGACGGCAAGAAATGCCGCCATAAATATACAAGTAGAAGAGGATGCTAGCTAGTGAGCATGATATATAGAGCAAATGTGAAGAGGTGCTGCCAGGTCCCATGCTCTATCCCCAGCCTTCTTATCCAAGGTATTATCTCAAGACTACCCGTCCAAACCACTCCACTGCTATCATGTCTCGACTGGGGTATCGTGTGCATATGCGAGCCAAAGAAGATTCCACAATTTCAAACTCCAAACTGTGGTCCAGAAACGAAGAATTGATAAACCATTAAACTCAAGATCCGTTAGAAATGCATCATGAACATGCCACTGTCCCAAAAAGTGCGTTGTATTTTACTTGCCGTCGATGTTTTTGAACATGTCGTCGGCGCCTAAGCTGAGAGTATCCTCGGTGACTCCAAAAGTCTGGAGTGCGGGTAATGCTGGGGGCGGTGGTCCTTTTGGCTTAGGTGGCTGCGCAGGTGGTTGCGACACTGTGCGACCGTTGGCGTAGGGTGTTGAGTTCTCTTTTCCTTCTGGTACTGTGCCTACACCTGCAGAGAAGGTCTTCTTCTTGCCAAACCAGCTGCCGCTCTTCCTTCTCGTCAAACTTGGCTGGCTGCTTATTGTAGCCGGCGAACCGGGCCTCTCTGACTTCAGGCTATCTGATGACGACAGAGTGCGAAGACCGAGGAACTTTCGAACAGACCCTGGTCGCCTCGTTGAAGGGCTAGTAGGCGACATCGAGCTGGCCGCATCGCTCGTACGGGCTTGTTGGTGATGTCCTTCCGCTACTGAATCCTCAGACGCTTTGCCCGGGCCAGCGCCCGTCTGTGACGGGAAGCCGGCTGACTTGGGTGTCGGATGTGATGACAGCGGACCTTGCCCGGGAGTAGGAGGGCGCGGTGTATGGGGCGGGCTATCCGGCGGCGCGGGAATCGAGGTCCCCTCTGTGAGAGAGAAGTTGATGGGCGTGAGCGTGAGTGGCTTCCACTCGAATTTGCCGACCGGCATGATGGATGATGTCGAGAAGATTCTTCTCACGATGGCGGACGGGTGCGAATTGCGTCAGCCCTGGGGCAATTGCTCGTGGAGAACGCTAAATGAGGGAAACGCGTGTCGCGAAAGCCGCAGGCGGGCGGGAGCTCAGGAGGTGCTTTGGAGCGGAGGAGGGTCTTGACAGGGTTTACAAGATGGTTGCAGGGATCAATTGTGTGCACAACTCACGAGGTGGCGTGGATGGGGCACGGAGACGTTGGAGAGGCGCCCCGACAACAGCGAAACTTTGGTAAGACAAAGAAATATGTTTCAGGCACAACAAACACGCGCGAGAAGAGCGGCGCAGCGCTGAGTGAGGCCGTATTCCTTCCGTTACAACGCTGCACAAGGATCTAGCGGCACCCCGAACAGGAAGCTGCGGCCCGCAACGAGTCAGGGTCAAGGGTGCAATGCTCTACTCCAAAACGCAGTTGCCATTCGCCAGAATCTCCACACATGGACGAGAGCATCTTCTCCATCTGCGGCTACATACCTCACGCTACATGTCCATGAGACGCCGAAAACTTTCCACAAATTCAATACACCTCATCGGCTTGCCACAACCATGTCATTCGCCCTCGGCAGCGCGGATGATGTCACTTCCGGACACCTATCCTTCACCTTGTTTTGCGCTGCTGCATTTCATCCAATTCTGTGATCTCATCCAGTAGCTGACATGTTTCTTGTGGATTCGCAATCCACGCTGTCGTACAGGCCAATCGGGCTTTGAAATCGTTGGCTCCCGCACTTAGGAACTGGTCGCCCACATGCAGCGTCTTGCCGCCTTCGATTCCTCCGAAGATCCGTTGGCAGGCTAAAACACCCCAGGACTTATCACCAATATCGACAAACACATCGTTACCGCCTGGCCGAAGCATCAGCACATATGACCAGCATGTATCGGGCCTCTACATACCATTAAATGCGCAGAACGGCAGTCGTTGACCTACTTCTGAGATTTCCTGCTCCTTGTCAATAGCTGAAATGCCTAGGGAGTGGGGAGGCCATACTAGTATCTTCTGCACGATCAATACCGTTTCTTCCAACGTCTCTCGGCAGAATTTGTGGCCATCCTTGGGTATGATACCAACCGCCCTATCTTTCCTGACGACAAGTGCCTCCATCCGGAAGTTTCTTACTGTATCTTTCAAAGAGGCTTCAGCAATATCGAGGAGCTCCTTGATATCCGCCTCATGCCATAGTAACATTTCTTTCAACAACCATTCCTCTCTTGGTACCAACCGCAGCAGATCAGGGCTGTTTTCATCGAACTTGAAGCAGAAGTTGCTTTCTCCCCCCATAATTATGAGGTTCTGTCTCGATTCCAAAGGTAAATCGGAAGTCTGGATGGCATTAAGGAGTCCAAAGAGTCTTTCGTAATATCTTTTTGCTTCTGTGTACCCCGCAGCTGTGACGATACCAATCTTGGACCCACGTCGCATCAGCTGTAGGATCTTAGGGATGACCGGGTTTTCTGGGACAAGACATTGCCCGTCATCGTACAGAGTAACATCTCCATCGAAAGTGACCAAGTCTAGAGGGCCACCGCGGACAAGACTCATCACCTGAGCTGTATTTAGGACTAGGCGAACATCATTGAATGAAGGAGGTACAAATCGCCGGTGACTGATGAAGCGACGTTGGTCTTGCCAAATGAAAGCATCGTGGAGGGATAGAGGCGTGAAGAAGTTAGCCACCGTAGGGACTAGTAGCTTCAGTTTCGAGCGGTCTGGCTTGCCAGCGGTTTGATGTTCGACTTATGACATTGAGTCAGCCAAATACTCTAATATAATGTCACCAAAAAGACAGGATGGCTAATCAAACCCACTGTGGTCATTAATAATTTCTTCGACATCACGCATGATCTCAGCGTAACGTCGTAGGGCAACACTGGCTTGCTGATCCACTGACTCTCCATCTGGCTCAAATACCGCAGTCGGCTGGGAATGCAGGACAAATGGGACCGCTAGAAGGCCCTTTTGAAAGGTTAATCATAATTCAATGCTGAGCCCGGAGTAGTACCTTGATCCATTCGATCTAGCAGCATAGATTAGTCAGAGCTCATGGATGTTCTAAGAAGGGACTTACAAGCTGGTCTCTACGATGAGTCTGAAGAGATGTTAGCAACCTAAGGGAGAGCTATCATTCTTTGGCTCCCATGACACACCTTGAGCGCATCTGTATGTTACCCATTGTTAGCGAACCGTGTCCACGTCCGGAATTCAGGGTGTTGACAGATGGGACTTCAGTTGCCGGTTTTGACATACATTCTACACGATACCTTGTAGTCATCTTGGTATATCTCAGCCAGAAACGAACGCGAAGAAAGAGCGAAAGTAACAGGAGCTCTGAGCTGTCACCGTGACCCAGAGCTGTTCGCCCAAAGCTTATCGGAAACCGCCGCTACTAGCCGAAGAAGGAAACCACAACACACATGTGGCGCTTTGCTCGAAACTTGGTAAAGGTACAATCGGAGCGTAAAGATATTAATTCACATGCGTTTTCATATAGCAGAGTGTCCAATTGCAAGCTCATACGAGCAACATGATAGCTGGTGCAGGTAGAGTTATCGATAACGGGGTCAGATCTAATGCGGGCGCTACCGAGAGGAGCTCCGACCTCTAATGCAAGGGCCCTCCGCGGCGAGCGCGTCAAATCAAGACATCAACAATCCTCGGTATCGCTTTGGAAGGCACGAGCTGCGACATGTCTGAGGCCGATTCATTGAAGGAAGTGACGCTGCGGCCATGGCCATCACAGAAGAAGGAGAAGCAGAGTCAGCAGGACCTGCTCGAACAAATTCACCAGCTCACAACAGAGAGGGGCCATCTACGCGACATCACGGAAAACTCGCTGCAGGAGGATATAATTGCAGGTAAAAATGTTCCAGGTGATGCAATAGATGGCATAGGGAAGGTCGACAAGGACAAGGAAACGCCAACTAAGCAGGAAATGTTCGAGAAGATATTCAATGCGCAGAGGGAGATGCACAGTCACTTAGAGTATGCTCGGACATGTTCCTCGCTGCAGCACATACAGCGACTAACGAGTAACAGATGGGCCAAATTCGCTGCTGAAAATGCGCTCGACCTCCTCTCGCTCATTCTTTCCCAAGACCCCAACAAGCGGTCTACCACGTCCTTCAGCCCTACCTTTCGCGAAGTGGGTTTAAACCAAGGCATCCCATTTGGCTCATTCGGACTCAGCCGAGAAAATCATGAATTCCACGTGCGTAAACCAGATGAGATGCAAAGACTGCGGGAGCATGGAGACAAACAAGAGATTGTGGCGAAAGGGTCTAGGATGGAGGCGCTCGACTCTGCAGCAGACGAAATACTCAAGGCTGCAAAGGAGCTAGAGAAGGAGGTGCGGAGGGAGACAAAGTACTGGCAAGAGATTGTGTCTGTCTCTGACAAGGGATGGCCCATTCAGCGACTGCGCCAAAATGCTCGTCATGTGCCCTTTGGTGTGCGCTATGGGCTCCCAGAAGGTATATATCACTTTGAACATGTATCTATGTGTTCTTTACTAACACGGATGCAGCCAGTGACCACTTCAAGGCCCGTGGCTTTGCCCCGTTGCATATGGACAAAGATGGTAGTATCATTTTAGATCCGGCGCTCCGGTTGAAGCCTAAGATATTCCGTGTGAGAATCAGCGAGAATGGAAAAATTACAGGATCATCACAGCTCTCTGTTGAGACTGGCGTCAAGGACCTTTCGATCGAAAGATCAATACAGCTAGCGCGGGATTCTCTCTTCGAGGAAGAGCTCTACCACGAGATGAGCCTTGAAACACGACAATTGCTTGCATATGGCGTCAAGTTCCGAGACTCGGTCATACATGTGGACGCACCCCGAATAGGCAGTGTATTGCAACAACGTAAGCTGTTGATCGATTGCATACCCCGCGACGATCCTATCGTTGGCAGTCAGGATCATTCGCACGACTGGCTTGCCCAAAATGTTGCCGAAGCGTTAAGGCTTCTTCTCGCTCACGAGCACAGCATGCGCCTTCACCGGAGATCTCAACTCCCACCTCCGCTAACGGCGCGAGTACGGGAGAGGCCACCACCGCCACTACTACGCACTCTCTTAGCAGTGTTTCGTCACCTAGAAGGCGTCGATTCTCTGTATGTCTATCTTGAAGTCATCACAAGAACACTAAACAGCGCTGGCTTAAGCACGACATTGGATACAAATCGAGAAACCTCCTGGACTAAGCTTGCTGAAGGCTTAATGGAGACATCAAAGAAAGGCATCTCAGCGACAGATCATTTGCTTGATATATTTACAAAGCCATTTGATGGAAATGCTTCTTTGACACTGCCTACCCTGGGGGCATCACAGCCAGAGAAGTTGACAATAGCCACACGTACTATCATCGGTCAGCCCACCTTCGGCACAGAACACCAACTTACTCTACCATCCTCGCTAACAACAGAACTTGGGTTGCTTCAGCAGTTGAAATTCTCCTCCGTTGAAGAAGTGAAGTCGTATGTGGATTGGATCCTCTCTCTTCACATCACGCATAGGTTGCTAAAAAGCGAGCATTCATCACGAGCAATTATCAAGGGCAACGATCCGAGAATCACAATTGTTAGTATGGGAAGCAGAAAGGGCCCCACCGTTTCCAAAGATGTTGCGGTCGAACTACAAGAAGGTAGTTTGACAATCACGGCAACAGCTGTCAACCAGCAACAATTGACTGGAGATGCTGAGCACACACATACTTGGAATGGCCAGGATGGAACAACCTCTCTTCGAGAGATGATTAAAAGCTGGGTAGCATAAGAGGATCTTTTGAATTGCCTGGGAAATTTACAGGTAAGGGTGGTAGACGATATATGGATTAGCATGGCTCCCAGCTACCCATCCTCTAGTCGAGCCACGACATGCAATCAATTTTGAATTTCGCAATTTCAAGTAGTGAAACCGTACTACATATAGTACATAGTCATCCCACATGGGAACGAGGCCACAGGCAAGGTCAACGCAGTGCGGGGTGATCAACCGTCAAGCTGCCAAATGCAGATGATGCCATGGACTTCCATGCCAACGAATCAATGCAAATCATACTCTTGACATATACATGACGTTAAGGCTTCCTCTCTTTGAATGCGTGGGTTTGCTAAAGTAGCAGTCAGGTAGCTCTTGAGGTCATTCTTGCAGTTCGTATGGAGCTCGAAGCTATAAAATTGAGCAAGGAAAACATGAACATGCCCCTAAATAATTCGTGGTTGCAATCCTCCAGATGTTGTTGCCCACCATACTTGCGCTGAGCGCTTTGTTGCCCGCGCTTTCAAGCGCAGAACAATTGCTTGCAGACAGAGGTATTTCAGGTGCACCATTAGAGATCGTGCACCTTTACTATGACCAGTGGCCTACAGGTAGGCACAGTTTTTGTTCTCGCACAAATCGACCCACTTATGTCGAGGAACAGGAATCACAGTATCCCGCAGTGGCCGCAAGTTTTCGAACTACCCTGCTGGTCTCGACTCCAACAATACGAATACCGGGAGCAACAGCAAGTATCAAGTTGCAGAACTCACCGGCAACAATACTGAGTCTCCCTACCCGAACGCCGGCATCAACAGTCCACCCGGCGGCGCTGTTAATTACACTACTACACCACCTTCGACCGCGAATTACCAGGACTATTTGATCGGTGTGCAGAGCGTTGTGTTGGACGCAAAAGATCGACTCTGGATTCTGGATACTGGGCGTGTTCAACTTGAGGATGGAACCTTATTACTTGCAAGTTATGGAGGCCCAAAGCTAGTCGGCGTGAACATTGAGGATGATTCCATCATCAAGACCATCGTATTTCCAACAACTGTCGCCTTTGGAGATTCCTACCTCAACGACATTCGGTTCGACCTCCGACCTTTCGTCACAGCTTCTGGGCAAGGTATTGCGTATATCACGGACTCGAGCAGTGAAGGCCGCAATGGCATTATCATCGTCGATCTTGGCACTGGCGAATCCTGGCGTCACTTGAACAACATCCCTGAAGTCTCCGCGGAGCGTGGTTTCGTGCCTTATGTCTGGGGTGAGCCGTTGTACTACATCCCAGGCCCCAATCAACCACTTACCACCGTTCCCCTTGGCAGCGACGGCATCGCTCTCTCCGCCAACGGCGAAGAACTATACTTTGGCCCTGTGGGTGGGCGCGGGTTGTACAGCGTATCCACCGAACGGCTTCGCGATCGTAGTCAATCATCTGAGCTGTTGGCGCAAGCAGCCGTCAAGAATCGTGGGCAGCGCGGTGTGAGTGATGGTTTTGAGACAGACACAAATGGCTTCATATATGCAGGGAATATGGAACAGAATGAAATTGGCTACTATAATCCACAGAACAGTAGTATGGCAGTATTGGCGAGGGATCCAAGGATTAGTTGGGTGGATACTAGTAAGCGTTCATCCTTCAATTCCTTCATTAAATTTAGTGCTGACGGAAGTAGTGTCCGTTGCAAATGATGGGTACCTATACTTCACTGACAATCAACTTGCGTTCAGCAAGGCTTTCTTGCCCGGGACGGACCGAAGACAGAGACCGTTTGTACTATTTCGGGTGAAATTACCAGGGAATGGAACGAGGGTCAATCTGCAATAGAAGTATACTATGTTGGATTCATGCATGGCATTTGAATAGGGGTGATAAATAACAGCGTGTACTTGCAATCGCTCTCCCGCTGCCGCAAAAATGATCAGTCGCTTGTCCAAACAAAGTATTTAGAAAATATGGCATCTTAGTTGTGCTGGGACGCAACGCCACACCCGCACTAGCGTCCGCTTAAGGCTGACATTAGTCACCTCATCAAAAGCACCTCCACTTTTGCACACGCTCCTGCACTCAATACGACCATGAAACTTGCCGCGGACCGCAGTGACATCCATCATGAGATCGGCATGCATAATGCGGCTGATTCGGGAGGCGCAAGCACCGTGCCAAGCGGGCCAATACCGGCCAAAGAAGTTTTCTCGAAGAGTTTTACGTGATATGTGGATCTCATAGTGTTCCTGTTACCTCTGAACACCGAGCTATTATTCATGGCGACCCACTCCATCAAAACTTGAACACTCCGGCGACCTTGCATTGTGCAGAGAAGGCATCTTCAATCTGGTGTACCGCGAATAGCCATGATGACTCCATTTCCCCCGCATCATGCACTCCGCGTCGGTAGAGTTAAAGCGCATCCGACAAAGGTAGGCAAAAGCTGGGGAGACGAGACCGCTATCGATGCCAGATGACACATCGAACGAAGAGGTTTTAAGGGTCGAACTCGGACACTAGCGGACATTGCGCGGTGCGGATAATCCGCGGTGGCCGATACAGGAGGCAAGGACATTTATAAGAACGAGTGTCGCCTTCTGCTCAACATTGTTACACTCCACCGCACCAATTGTCCTCCTATCACACCTTGGTACCATTGACTCGGTTACCATGGGCCTCAAAAGCTACCTCAAGAAAGATGGGAAGGAGCCTTCGAATGATCCTCCATCCTACTTCCCCGGATCTGAGAAAGATGAGCTGGAAGAAGAGTATGGACACAACACGAATATCCAGACAGGATGGACAGGCGATGGTCATGCTGGTGCAAACGAGTACCCTAATGCCGGCGGAGAGAACTATCGTACCCTGGGTAGATGGCGAGCGTGCGTAATCTTAATCACGATTGAGGTGGGGATTGGCGTTTTAAGTCTACCCTCAGCCCTCAAGACGCTTGGTTTAATACCAGGTATTATCGCAATCCTCGGCTTTGGAGCTCTTACAACTTATTGCGGCTACATCTTGGTTCAGTTCTACAGACGTTACCCTATGGTGACAAACCTCGTTGACTGCGCTCTCTACGTTGGAGGCAAGCCTTTCGAATACTTCCTCGCCGTGGCATTCATATTCAATCTAGTGCTCATCTGCGCCTCGGCCAACATCACCATGTCGGTCGCTCTCAATACGCTGTCGAATCATGCTCTTTGCACAGTGGCTTTCATGGCCTTTCCGCACATCGTGTGCTGGATGCTCTGTATCCCACGCAAACTCACTTTCGCCGCCGCATTCAGTTGGATTTGCACCATCTCCATCGTTGCAGCCGTTCTCATTGTTATGATTGCGCTCGGTGTCGCTGGACCACAAGCCCCGCCTGGGTTCGATGTTTCAAGTAAGTTAAATAGCAGTACAAGAACATTTATTCCATATTTCTATACTACTTTGCTGACTCTATTACCACCTTTAGTCACACTTGTTGGCAAGCCGACCTTTGTGGAGACTGTAAATGCCCTTCTCAACATCGCCTTCGCTTTTGCAGGAAATCAGAGCTTCATCTCTGTCATGGCTGAGATGCGGAACGCACCAAAGGATTTCCCACCTGCACTTTTTATGCAAAAGTCTTTTGAAGTCGTGGTTTATATTGTCGTCGCATGTGTCGTTTACGGTCTAGCCGGCGACGCAGTCACGTCTCCTGCGCTGGGCAGCGCTCCCGAGATCCCAGCAAAGATTGCGTACGGTATTTTGATACCTTCGGTGCTCGGTACCGGGCTCGTAATTGGCATCACGGCTATCAAGTACATGTACATCACCATCATGCGCAATACGAAGCCTGACCAAGTCAACGTTCATAATGCCTTCACATGGACGCTCTGGGTTGCTATAGGCACTCTCTTTTGGATCGTCACATTCGTTGTATCGAATGCGATTCCGATATTCTCGTCAATTCTCAACATCAGCGCGGCAATTTTCGTCAGCTGGTTCACCTTTGGATTGACAAGCCTGTTTTGGTTCCACCTTAATGGTTGGAAGGTACAATTGAGCTCGCCTTGGAAGACAGCTTTAGCCGCGCTGAACTACTCTATTTTACTCATGACGCTGTTCCTAAACGCAGGAGGGTTGTATACGTCGCTTAAGGCACTCATCGACATCTTTAACGATCCGAATACGACGCTGAATGGGCCGTTCACTTGTGGAGATAATAGTATATTTTGATTTAGTTGCGATAATATCAAGCTTGGACGCAGATGATTATTTCTAATTATATGCCCAATGAGGCTTTTCGCAGCAATCTACTTTCAGTATTGTCAAACGCATGACAGTATCACAACCGAGGATCTTGACGCGCACAACCTTTGCTATTCTGATGTATTTCATGTTTAGCATCGCGAAAAAGCACTTTTAATGAATATCATCTGCTCCTCCGATCCACACTCGATCAGTCGCTCGATTCTTGTCCAGATAAGCGTTCACTTCGTCATAATCGCGACAGACATGCTTCGCATCCCACCCATCACTTCCTGGGAAACCTTTCGGAAACGAAGTTTGCGCGCCTTCGAGCGCGATATCGCCACAGCACATGATACTGAGACGAAGATATTCGAAGCAATGTCTCAAGTGGAAGGTCATCTCGGTTGGTACATCATGTGGGTTCTCCGATGTCATCGCCGCGTACACCTCGAGAATATTGTACAAACAGTGCAGCTGGTGCGGCATAGACGTCGTGAAGACTGTGTCATTGGGGTAGTCGTGTATTGGCGTTGGGAGGTCGTGGAATTTTGACGGCTCTGATACTTTCACATAGCCGAGACCACGCGGAACGATCCCGAGCCATTTATCGCGGACGGACTTGTCCCAGAATGTTGATGTGTTTGCTGGAATGAATTCGAGGTCTGGTTGAAAGGCCATGACTTTTCGTTTGAAGTCTGGTGCGAAGCCAGTGACGTCTCCAGTTATCTCGAACACATGGGGAGGGAATTTGAAGCGTTCAATGAGAAGACCGATAATAACAAGGAATAGAGCAGCATCAATCAACCATCTCTTACTTGCGAATTTTCTCTGGTATCTTCGGTTGCCAGATTCTTCGGTGTACCATGCCTCATCCTGCTTCTCGCCAATCAGTGCCTCTTCCACCTCAGTCGAAGAACGGTTATCTCCTTCAAGATCTAAATCCTCGTGTTGTGATGACCGCATCATCTTGTTGAAAATAAAGCAGATTTCGAGCCGTGCTTATTGGAGAAGAGGGCTGAGCTGGACAAATGCGAAGGTGTGGCGGGAAAGGTTGACCTTCATGAGGGGTATCGGTTCCTTTAACATGCGAAAGCAAATGCACGTGCAACACACCGCAGCCAAGATCACTGTCCGTCATTAGGAATGTTCTTAGTTACGGAAGCTTGTCAATTCAATGTTGTAAATTTGTTTGTCCTAATGAGTGCAGCTTACACTCAATTTCTGAAGACGATTCACGATTTGATAGGAGAATTACACACTTAGGAGACGGTATTTGCACTATCACCATTAAAGAGTGACACCTAGATATCCAAACGAGCGTTATCCTCCCTATTTTCCACGTCCTCCAGTGAACAACTCGAAGCTAAGCTATCTAAACTAGGTCGAAAACCTATACTTGCATCTTTCTCTGTAGTGAATAGGTAATCTCCTCCTTGGGCATTTAGTAGCCTGTTCACTTTCAGCACATGTGTCATAGAAAACTCAAAATCTCATCTTACCGATGCGGGGAGCGAGTAGGTCAACGCCATCATTAGATTCAACCTGGGTTGGGTTTTCTCCAAGAGCGTTGTACGCTTCTACCTCCTCCTGTCGCTTATATCCGATGCGTGGAGCGAGGAGGTCAACTCCATCGTTTGACTCAACTTGAGTGGGGTTTTCTCCAAGGGCGTTATACGCCTCTACTTCTTCCTGCCGCTTATATCCAATACGAGGCGCGAGGAGGTCAACGCCATCATTAGACTCAACCTGAGTCGGGTTCTCTCCGAGAGCATTATATGCCTCTACTTCTTCCTGCCGCTTATATCCAATACGAGGCGCAAGTAGATCCACACCATCATTGGACTCGACTTGAGTAGGGTTCTCTCCAAGGGCGTTATATGCCTCTACCTCCTCCTCTCGCTTGTATCCAATACGAGGCGCCAGGAGATCAACCCCCTCGTTGGACTCGACTTGAGTAGGGTTCTCACCTAGGGCGTTGTACGCCTCAACCTCCTCCTGGCGAGTCTCTTGGATAAAATGTCAACACAGAAGTAAGGAATAGGACACTAACTCTTACGGAAGACAGGAGCGGCCACAGCCAGACCAATAAAAGCAAGCAAGTATAACTTCATGTTGAGGGGAGGCTGGAATAACTGAAGGAATTCAGTTCAAAATAAATTGAATCAAGTATCGAGACCTCTCAAAATCAACTGAAAGAACGTTGACTACGAGATTTCGAATGATTGAGGAGTAAAGAACTTGTATGTGGCGTGAGCGGGCATACCGTCCGTGAATCTTCCATGGACTCCGATACCCCCCCGGTGAGGAGCTCCACCCCTCAACCCATCCCGGATGCATCACTTTTCACATCAAGAAAGGAATTATTATGCGAATGCAACATTAGCATGCATTTTCGGTTAGATATCACCGGCCTGTGACCCACCGTGCTGTTGGTTTCGCACTTTTCGAGTCTTGAGGTAAGGGTCCAATGGTGAGATTTGGGAAAGAGATCAAGGTGCAGAACAATATGACACCTTCTTTATCTGGGAAGGTTAGCAATTGCCTAGGTGTAAGGATTGTAGAAAGGTGTATAATGATGTACGCTATCAGGTATGACAGCCGAATTGCTCATAACACGTCGACATGTCGATACTGGGATTAAGATCCACCAGACGCAAATAAATAGCCGTTACGCAAGAGAAAGAGGTCGAGTCTTGACTATCTAGGGTTAAGCATCACAGGTTCGATAGTGGTACGCCTTAACGACAGGTAGGATATCGATGATCGACCAAGTGGTGACCACGTATCAGCCCATTCAACGTAGTCTGAACTCTACGGGATTAGGCCTGACAGGTTTCGTAAAACTTTGAGTAGCTTCAGGACATATCTCGGTGATTTGCTCGTTCATTTTCGAAAATGTTATGATCGGCAGTTGCATTAGCCCTACATCGCAAGCTGATGAGCAATACAGATGAAACCTACCATCCGAGCTCTACATATCGGCTACTGTAGCTGCAAGTATCCTGGGCTCTGTCACATGGGGACCGGCGTTCAGATGCTCCTGTATGCACATGTATGTGGCTCGATTGTTGGTACTTTACCAGATCATGCATCAAATTACGCGTTATCCCTGTGGCTTCGACCCATCATTCCGTGGCAACCCAATTCCTTCCACCATTCCAACGCTTACCTTCTCTAGTCATGATAGTCTTGCGTTGAATTATTCAGTGTGCTTAGTCTTCCCACCTTTCAAAAACTGCTCCGAAACCTTCAACCTCCCTTCGCAACTTACGAAGTGGTTGTTTAACTTCATTCAAAATGTTTGGTGCTAAGCTACTTTCTAAAAAGATCCCTTTCTATAAACACGATTCTTCAGTGTATGCAGCGCTTCGAGGTGGTTCAGAGGATGATTCCTCTTCTCCAAGTGAAAAAGATTTCGAAGAACCAGCATTTGCAAGGCGACGCTCAAGCGGTGGTAGTACTGCCTTTAGTTGTGCAGTCATTTTGCTGCTAGTATCAACAAATATTCTCTCTATCGTTGGGCTGTTTGCTTCCAAGCACCTCATGGGCGAAAGAAAAGCTGTTGAGCCAGAATATACTCCCAAATCAGCTGGTAAATGTTCCGCCCTTCATCTACTGTACGCAATTCTTACTGATAATTGATTCTAGCGCGTGTTGAGACGATACCCACTCAGTGGAAGCGCCTGAATTGGTGGACTGAATATTCTGACAAGAATTTCACCGAGACGGATGCTCTCTGGGACGAGATCAATCCCGCTCATGGCTTCATCGCCATGGATCGCAAATGGGCCAAGTCGCAGCATTGGCCCGATAGCATGCATTTACCATCAGATAAAAGCAAGAACGTCTATCTGTTGGAAGCCTATCACTTGATTCACTGTGTTGTAGGTGGAGTGGCCCGTCAGTCCCATTACTGTCGTAGTAACTTGAAGCCAGACCATTATCCGCAAAACTTTCTGGGAAGCCATTCACAGAGCTGATAAGTAAGTTGAATCAAATATGATGAGAATCGACACTGACTTGTTTTCTTTGCTTTAAGATACACCTTCAACCCCCCTCATGCGGGACATTGTATCGACATGATGCGACAGGTAGGATTCTGTATTCGAGCTGCACTGAGACCACTCTGACCTTTTTTAGTATGTTATGTGTAAGGCCGACAACACACCACTGTATTTATTTGGCGATGATACCGCTGGAGATGAGCAGTACCGCAAATGTAATGACTGGAATGCGCTGAAGGATTTTGCAACGGACAACTCAGCGTGTTACCGTGATACACCGCCAGATGTCGACAAGACTAAGTTCCCCCTTGGAGCTCACTTCGGGTACTGCGATGGTGGTAAAGACGGGCTCAAGGACGGCGAGCGAAGGGGTCCTTGGAAGCATGGTGTGGTGTTCGATGGACCTGCATGATACGAAGTACTCTTGAGATGAGGCGAAGTGTTCCATAGATTGGCTGCTTATGGCGCCATCTCCTTGACACAAGTTAGTCGTTCATTTGCCGTTGGCGAAAATTGCACATTCACACTGTTGATAATATTGCAGCTGAAGCTACCGCAATAGTACCAGGGACACGACTCCTCGCATCACTGATTCCCTTCAAGTCCATAAACATCATCCCGCATAACGCCATTGGATAACCTTATTGCAATTATCAATGTCGCATGATTCCAACACCGCAGGATTGCGATCCCGACGTTTGTTCTAGCTCTACTAAGCTAAGTGTACCTCCTCCAGGCGAGCCAGAGACAGAATGATTGCGCTGCTCATGCCTGCGGAAACAGGATCCCTATTCTACAAATGCCGCATGCGAGTAAGGCTAATTGCTCATTGGTGAGTATCAGTTACTGCAGTATAAGCCCGTTGTGTTGCATGTGACATGGGTGACACATGGGAGGCCTAAGAACATTCCTTCGCCTCTGACATGAGGACGGACTGGGCGGGTAAGGCGCTGATCGCTCCTGCACATGGATAGCAGTGGCTCTGAGTAGAGTCTAGGCACTTAGCACTATACAAGCAAGCACATGTAAGCTTTTTGGAGGCTGGCGGTTACCAAGTCTTCACGCCGCTCCACCCGCATTTGGCAGGCATAAAGTACCGAGCTGCAATGTAATGAGCTCGCGTGCATAGAACACATCATGTACAACACGCTAAAAGATAAGGCTAGCCCAATAAGCTTTATGTTTCAACGCTTGGCCAACATGCGGAGTGATTGATGCATGGTGTGCCTCAAAATGCCCTCGGCGTTCGCTGTCCGCGTTATCCGAGCAGATCACGGCTTCTTTATCCTGAGAGCAGATCTTGAAATACAAGGATAATCAAGTGATCAGATGATGGTTTATCCACTGATGTTCGAAAACTACAGGCAGAAGTCATGGAAGGATCCTACTTTGTGTATGGTGGCCTGAAGCTATACGACCACCCGTATGCTCCACCAACCTATCGGCGTTTTACGTTGACCAACGCATAGAGAATATTACGTGAACAGATAAACCCCTGGTTTAAGCCGGAGCGGGGTCATGAAACGTTATTGTTGGATGGACGTTGCGCAAGTCCTCCAAAAATCACGTCGTGAATTGACGGATACTTTGAAAGCCCCTGTATTCGATCACCGGCACTTTTTTAAACTTTGATTGTTCAACCTCCCTCAACTACTATTATGTCCTTCAACGAAGAAAAGGATATCTCAGACAATCGTGAACAGGACCGGCCTTCATCCTCCGAAGATCTTGAAACCTGTCCGCTGACAGGAGACGACAGTTCCTCCCCACATGGCCGACGAAGACGGCTTTCATGGCCGAGAAACGATAGTCCGTTCTGGAAATTCTATTCCTTGTTCATGACCGCATTTTCTCTCCTCCTACTCGTCACTGCCATCCATAATGGTGCATCCTCGAGGACGTGCCCTGAAACTGAAGAACCTCCGTTACCCAATCACTCTGGTGATATGTCAGATGGAGGTCATCATATCAGTGACACATGGAAACAGCAAAATCTCGTCAAAACACGGTTCTTCCGCGACCTTCGGTATATGAGTCTTGACCACGAAACAGACTATCTTTGGAAGGAGCATCAATTGATGTCGACTGGTAACATCAGGCTTCCTGATGGCAAGGGAAATACGTCTTTGAAGGGCATTGCAATGTAGAAAGGCCAAGCATTCTATCAAACCATCAACTAAACTCGTAGCAGGTTTCATCAGATGCACTGCTTGGCAGGTATGCGCAAGGCGCTCCAACTAGCTAAAGAAGGCGTCGATATTGGCACAGACTGGCGGGATGATGCACATTGGCCGTGAGTACCGCGAGAGCTACAAAGCGCATCTGAGACATGCACTGACCAGGTACCTTTGGACAGACATTGTTTTGACTACTTACGTGAGGTTCGTATAATATTCGTTTTTCACACCCCAGATGCTAATTTTGTCGTAGTCTATCATGTGCTATGCGGATCCGACACTTGAGAGCGTGTCGCTTCAGCCTGGTCCTTTGGACAACGGGAAATTCGTAAAAGTGATTGATGGAGGAGCTGAAGTCAGATATTGCCGTGACAAAAGGCCACTAATCGAGCTTGAGAGACGGTATGGCCCAAATTCACAGTATGGCTTCGCAAAGGACAAGTTTGAGGTGGCTCCAGGAAAATGAATGCTTTTCGCAAGGTCATTTGTTTATGTTGCATAGTTTAGGTCCTCGCCGTCGTGTGTGCATGGTGGAATTTTTGTACAGTGATCTTGAGTGGTCTAGATAAGTCGAATAGAATTGACTGTTAAAATTTCGTGCTTGTGGATTTCCGATAAGGTATTAGCACAACCTGAAGCCCATGAACAACTGTCTGGCCGTCCAATGTCAGCTGCAACCAAACGGAGAGCTTCTGCCCACATTAGTCTCTCACATCCTGAACCGGATCAATTATTTCTACTATCCACGTGATAAAGGAGTCTTCAAAATAACTGTGCCTCACCCCGCCGAGTCCACTTCTCTATTTTGTGGAAATTGATGCCTTTTGCACACGAAACAATGCCTGGCCCAACAAAAGACACGCAATCTTCGCGAATCCTTTCGCTCGCTCACATAATTGCTACTCAGACACAGATAGTTGACGCACATCTGCAAGAAAACAATCTTCCCCAGCCATCCTTTGAGCCCGATGCTCCTACAGAGCCTATACGCAACACTACATCTGAAGTCGACAAAGCGAAGATTGCGGTTCTAGAAGCGGCCATTGAACTCCGACAGCTACTCGAAGGACCCGTGAAAGCGCTTCTTCCAGAGGTAGTCTTACAATCTGAAAACATGTACTGCGATGAATGTGCTGATCAAAAGCCAGTGTAATTTTGCTCCCCTCACAGCTATATATCGTTTCAAAGTTGCATCATTTGTCCCAAATATAGGCTCAATATCTTTCAGCGACCTTTCAAATAAGTGTGGTCTACTTGAACACGACATGAAGCGTATTATTCGATACGCAGCAGTTCACCATCGGGTTTTCCATGAGCCTAAGCCTGGTTTCGTTGCGCATACAGCAGCCTCAAGATTGCTCAGCGAAAGCGAGGAAATAAACGACATTATGGGCCTCACATTTTCCGAATGTTGGCCAGCGCATTCAAGAGCAGTCGATGCGATTGCAGAGCAAAGTCAAGAGCCTAATGTGACAGGCTACGCGTTGGCAAATGGGACGAGCCTGAATACCTTTGAGTTTCTAAACGCGCACCCAGAGCGTGCGAAAAGATTTGCAGGCGCTATGTCGTCGACTTCTAAAGCCAGTCTTGATGCATTGGCGGAGTACTTTGACTGGGAGGGTTTGCGGAAGGGAGCTACCGTCGTTGATATCGGTGGCTCTCGCGGACATGTTTCCGTACATTTGGCCCAACGATTCAAGCATTTGAGTTTTGTTGTGCAAGATATGGCTGAAGTGGTGAAAGGAGCAGAAGCAGTCGTTCCGGAGGAAGTTGCGGATCGAGTGAGCTTCATGAGCCATGACATGTTTATCGAACAGCCAGTCCTCAACGCAGACGTTTATCTGCTACGGTTCGTACTCCATGATTGGCCAGACAAATATTGTGTCAAAGCCTTGAAGCAGTTGATACCTGCTCTGCAACGAGGTGCGAGAGTGGTGATCCAGGATCATCTGCTGTCGGATCCTGGGAGTTTGGCTCTGCTTCAAGAAATGCAGATTAGGTAGGCCTGCTTACCTACCTGGTTTCACGAAATCTAACATCACTTTAGATCTATGGACGCTATTATGCTATCCCTTTTCAACTCCAGGGAGCGTGAAGTTCAAGATTGGAAAGCAATATTTACGAGAGCTGATGAAAGGTTTATCAATTTTCGAGCAGAACGAATTCAGCAGAATCCATCAACTGGAGTAATTGTAGCTACATGGAATGGGGATGAATCGTAGATTTAAGGTTCTAGTGTATATCGGAGTTGGAATTGAGATGATTGGTGAGGCAAATCTTGTGGTGTTGAACTGGGCTACTCAGACCCTTTCCACCTTTGTCCGGCCAACTGTGCAAATCTGGAGATCTGTAAATCTGAAGGTGGCCATTAGCTCTCAACTCTGACCGTTCCAAACTTTCCCGAAAATGTGATGCCTAACTAGAGTGAACATGATGTTGGAAGGCGAAGAGGCGATGAACGTGACAACTAAGGATGCAAAGCTGTCGCTGGAGAGTGCGGGTTTGTCAATGAGCATGAAATGAACCGGAGGCACTGACAACCAAGATAATTATCATCTTGTATAGTTAGTGATTTAAACCAACGAAGAGGTGCAACTTACACAGACATATTAGGTTGGTTGGGGTAGACAGGTGGGTTCCTTCGCTGGTGTAAGGGATTGATGTGCCCAAACTATCAGAACAAAGGATCGGCGATATGGTTTGCAATGCTTGCTAGTTTGCATGACTGAGAAGTACTGAGATGCTGGAATAGTATTACATGCGATCATGCTGGACAAATTCTTGATCGACATACTTCGTTAGCAGGTTAACGTCATGGAGTGCAATGCAACAAAGATGCAAATGGAAGTGACAACCGCGACGTCTAGGCTATGCTTACAAATTGACAAGTATATATACAGTAACAAACAGGACTATCTATATTGGTCTACAATTTCGATTTCTCTCTGATAACCGTCTCCTGAGGCCCGATGAGCGGATCGTAGACGTTCAGGCCAAGCGTATCAAATGGCACAGGTGCAATATGCGAGTTCAATCCTCTTGTGTCCAGCATCGAAGGGTTTAAGTCTGAGATGCTGGAAGCACCGATCAAACGCATGTTCATCTCCATCTCGTCCCTTAGCAACTGCATCGCGCGGTCCACGCCAGGAAGGCCATACGCAGACATGGCGTAAAGGAATGGTCGGCCGATGCCAACGCCCTTTGCACCCAGAGCGACAGCCTTGATGATGTCTGTTGCACGACGCACACCGCCGTCGATATAGACTTCGATACGATCTTGCCATCCGCGTTGGCGCAAGACTGGCATAACCTCAGCAAGGACCTCAATGCCGGATCGGGCGAAGTCGAGCTGGCGACCTCCGTGATTTGACAGGACGACGCCTTCCACGCCGACCTCGACGGCGCGAATAACATCCTCGACGCACTGGACGCCCTTGAGAATGATGGGCATTTTGGTGATGCTCTTAAACCAGGGGATGTCCTTCCAGCTGAGGCTCGGGTCAATGAATGACGAGATGGCTCGTGCGGCGCCCTGGCTTCGGTCTACATCCTCACCGCCGGTGCTCTGGACATTGCTGCCCACGTCGTCGAATTTACTACGCATGTCTTTCTCGCGACGACCGAGCTGTGGCGCATCGACGGTGATGAACAGCCCTTTGCAGCCACGCTTCTCGGCATGCTGCACAATTCTTTTTGTGACTTCTCGGTCTTTGTTCACGTAGAGCTGTAGCCACTGGCATTGCCCTCCTTCTGCAGCATCCAAGATTTCGTCGAAGGAGCATGATGCCAGCGTGGGAATCATTTGGATGACATTGTGTTTCTTCGCGCCGCGAGTGAGGATGACTTCGCCCTCTGGATTACCGAGCTTGCCCAGCGCGGTGGCGGTAACGTAGTAGGGCATATCGACCTTCGTGCCGAGCATTGTGGTGGTCATGTCGACTTTCTCGACGTCTACGAGTACCCGTGGGCGAAACCAGATCTTGTGGAATGCGCTGTGATTTTCTCGCAAAGTCTATGAAACTGTGAGTCAGATGTTCGTTGGATAAGAGTGTCCTGGCGAGCTCACAATCTCATCGTCTGCACCGCTTGAGTAATATGCCCATGCTGTCTTCTTCATGACCTTGCGCGCGACAGCCTCAAAGTCCATCAAGTTGTAGCATTGCTCCAAGATTGGCATACGCTCGATGCGCTTTTGCCTTTCTGCTTCCTCCGGGTCAAACTTCTTCTCTTCCTGCTCCACCGTGTTCATGTCCACCTCTCCCAGATGCTTGGACTTGTCCAGGTACTTTTCAAGCGTATCAGGCGGGTGAATGGGCTCATACTCTTCCGTGGCATCCTTGCCAGCATACTTCAGGATGATCTTGGGGCCTCCCGGATGTTCTGGGAGGAACTCGGTGACATCGTAGGCACGGCCATGAACAATGACCCAGCACGAGTCCCTGTTGTTGTGCTTCGCGATCTCTTCGCCCGTGAGCTTCACCGCCTGTGTGTTATTGCTATCGTGGTTCATTGTGGCGAGATATGGGTGGCAGGAGGTCAATGGAGATAGCAATCTCGCAAGAGAGAACGGAGATAAAGTATATAGGCGACGAGATGAATTGGAAAACAATGGAAGCGCTTTTTGATTTATTTCCAGGCACTAGGGTGCATGATGGGCGGATAATGACGGCAGCATGCTTGTGGAGGTTTAGCTCGGGACATCGATCCCCGCAACGAGCTTCGGATGCCACCCACGGAGAAAGTCGTGCCCCATCTGCGGGACGAGACGAGTCCTTGCCCGGACCACGGGCGGTCGAAAGGAGCAACCCGAGTGGGGCTTTTGTAATTCCATGCTGCTCATAGGTGCACGGCCACAGTCGAAGATTAGCAACGTGAGCTCGAAGACTCGTCCCAACAAGCGGCAAAAGATACTCTCGGTCGCAGGAAGGGACTTCCAATCAGACGTGCTGCACCTCCGACACACGCGGGGACGACCAGCAGTCTGGGCAATGACGTGCATCAACTGCAACTAGACGCGCTATTCTTCAGGGAACATCGACATCCTGTCTCCCTTTATGATTTCCATGTTGCGATCATGATGGCGGCCCCCAGTTGCCCATCCACGCCGCATCCACATCGCGACTGACCCATAGAGGCGTCCGTCACATGGCTCCAGGGCCAAGACATTCTGCCGCAAGCCCGCTGGCTAGCTATGTCACTCGTTGATAGTAATGCCTAAACTTCCTCCTCTCACACCTACGTCAACCCACTGAGGATTTTCTCACCCGTCTATGACACGTCTCCTAACACACGCCATGAGAGTTGTTTTGCGACCCCCCTGCCCAAAGACCACTGACGCCCGGACTCAAAGCCCAACACTGGATATTGCCCATACTTGATTACAGTTCGTTTCCCGCGACTCTACTTTCCTCTCCGATTTCCGCACAACAAACCGGCGCCCATACGCCTATTCAGCGTCTGCGCGCACAGTATCGGCCACTATGTCGAACAGTCTCGAGGCAAAGATCGTGGTCCTAGGAAGCCAGGGCGTTGGGAAGACCTCACTCGTCCATCGATACGTCAAGAATGCATATACACCACCTACCACACAGTCCACAATCGGCGCATCGTTCCTAACGAAGAGAGTGGTGGACATTGATACATCAACAGTCGTTCGACTGCAAATATGGGACACAGCCGGGCAAGAGAGGTTCAGGTCCATCTCTAAGCTATACTACAGAGGTACGCTCACTGTCGCACATCACTATGCTTGCCCACGACGTGTTGCCTGCTACCCCCTTTCCTACCGAGCATTTCTCGTATATTTTGCTTTTATGCCGCCGTACCCTGGCTCTAGGGTGCTGCCCAAGTGCCCAAACAATTGCAGTTGGGTGCCGAGGTGATGGCCTCAGCTCAATCTGACCACTTTGCAACACCTTCAACATTACTACGCTGACACTGGTTTGAATAGGTGCAAATGCAGCTGTTCTATGCTATGATATCACCGACCCGCATTCATTTGACGAGATGGGCCGCTGGCTCAAAGAACTCAAGACAAACCTCGGAGACGACATAATCCTCCACGTGGTAGGCACAAAATCTGACGTTGTCGCTGAAGATCCCGCGAGGCGCAAAGTACCGTTTGAGCGCTGCATCGCTTACGTCGCCGAAAATCTATATCCGGCACAGAATGGACAAGCGCAATCTGGCCAGACAAACGGATGGGGCTCTGTCGCACCCGCAGCTTTCCAGAGCGGCGGCATGGCGTCACCGCAGAGTAATCGGTCGAGCGGGTTCTGGGGCCAAGACATTGGCTGGGACTGTTGCCATGAGATTAGTGCAAAGGACGGCGAGGGTGTAGACGAGGTGTTTCGCGTCATCACCAGAAAGTTGGTCGAGCAACAGCAAAAGAAGTTCGAACAAGAGCAGAGGCAACTCGCCATGGCTGGCGTCACTCCCGGCTTCGATGGCAACGGCAATGTCAATGGATACTTTGACTATCCTGGAAACCCAAATGGGAGTTTCAGAGTAGGCATGGGAGATAAGAGGCGAAGTTGGTTGGGGTTTCCCACTACTCCCGGCGTAGGCGGCCACCAACAAGAATGGGAGGAGAATATTGATCGAGTACAGAAGAGCAAGGGAGGGAAGTGTTGTTGAACTCAGACAGCAACTAGTATTCACCTCCGATACGCTCAACCGCATGACTGGTGCGTGTGTATCGCTTCGAGCATCACCGCCGATTTGATTCGAGATACCCACCTATATTTTTGCTATACCCACTTTATTCTGGACTACAACCAATGCTCGACCAGATGTTTAGAGCGGTTCGGTGCAGCTGCTGGTTTCTGTTTTTCTTTGTTATTTTGTACAACTTTGGGTTACTGCATTACTTTGGCGTGATGTTAGTCGTAATGCCTTGTACAGCATCCAGCGTTTCATTTTCTCTGGAAACTTGCATTAGTAATTATTTTGAGCATCAATTTCGGCCTCTTTCCAGCATATTCGAGACATAGCAAGGTATATTTGAATACCAGAACCACACTCATGAACGCACGTACGGCCCTTACAGAAGTGTATTAAATTGTCCCCGAGTGAAGACCATACTCACTAAGAGCTACATGAGAAAGTATTGATGGCATAAGGGTAGTTGTCATACACTAAAAGTATAAGTATACAAGTTGAAGGCAGAAGTGTAATGCTCGAAAATATGCCAGACCATGCCCGAAAACTCAACGTCCATGTCACTGGGTATTCATGCTTATATCGTATGCATTTAATCAAGGAAGCGCTGGAGCAGCGGTAATTGGGATAGACAGACTAGGAAGAGCCGGCGGTGGAGTCGACTTCGGATGGTGGACATCCATGGGCAGAATTTCCGTCTTCAGCTCTCTTGTTTTCTTCTGCTTGGGCTCTGGTGCTTTCTCATTCTCCTGGACGTAGAATTTTCGCAGTAGCATGATGGCTTCCTCGCGGAAGATGCCACCAGTAACGGGATATGGCTTGTCGACGCTGGGACTATAGAACATTAGGATCGCGCTGCACATGAAACGAGAGTGAAAAAGGGTTGCTCACTCAGAATGAATGTTCAGCACGCCTCCAGTTCCGCCAAACCTCTCATTCCAGCATCCAAAATACACAGCACGAATCCCATATTGGCGCAACATGGAAGCGCACATGACGCATGGCTCGACCGTGACATAGAGTTCTGTGTCTTTGAGTATGCTGATCGGGTTTTTGGACAAGATACCCGCAATTGCGACGAACTCGGCATGCCGAGTGCCGTTCAAGGTTCGATTTGTCTCGTTCATTCCTCGACCTATGACCTCGCCATCTTTCACGAAGACACAGCCCACAGGCGTCTCGTCACTCTTCAGTGCAAGTTCAGCCTGTTAGAGGATGAGTCAGCACGGTGCAGGGTGAATGAACAGTTGGGCGAGGCGTGAATGAATGAGCAGATAAGGTGTGCCGGGTGTGATTCACCATGGCGATAGCCTCTCGCATGAAGCGTTCGTGATACGTCCTCTCCTCTGCGTCCATAGTGTTTGGAAACTGATCTATGTCTGAGGCGAGTGTGTCTTGGCACTGCTCTTCATCCACCTGAGACGGTTTCGAGTCGCTCCCTGTCGTTGGCTGTCTGGCATGGAAAAAGTAATAGGCCAGACCGAGCGTGGCAGACGCAACAAGCAAAGAGGTCCATGGTCCCTTCTCTGGCAAAAGCGTATTCCTAAACATGAAGAAGCTGCGACCATAAGAGTGTCTGAAACGGAAAGTGCAAGTCGGTGTTCTTGAAATGTGAGTTGCCGGGCCAGTGCTCGTTCGCAACCCAAGACGGTTTCGGCAAGGGCTACCCATGCCGCTAGTTACGTGGAACTTCTGGAAGCCGCAACTCCGCCTGCTGAGCACATCACCATCGCAACAGCAAGGCAACAGGATAGGCATATCTAGGATCGACTGCATAGCCACAATAACCTTACGCACCCTGCTACGTACGCCCACGCCTCTCTGAGATATCTAAATCGGATACCGATCCGGCCAAGCTCGCCTGCTCCACCTTCAAAGAGCTCCATCCAGCTTGCGCCGTCAACAAACCTGTGCCGGCTGAGCCTCAAACACCGACCCACGATATCGATCTGTATATACAGAGTCAATCCTAGAGCACTACAGAAATCGCACTGCAAAGATGACGCTTGCAGAGGAGTTTAAGTCACGGAATTTCAGTAAGAAACCCACGGCAACCCCGAGTGAGCTGCGCTGACATGACTTGTTTGCAGGTATATACGGCCAATGGTCAGTCACACTCCTATCCTACCTGTCGCGAACCACCATAGTATACTCGAGAAGATGTTGTAGATATGGCTGTAAATACAGAAGGAGGCCCCGGTAGAGGAGTGCGGGTCGTTGAACCGAGACACCGTGCTGTCAGCCACACTTCGACATTGGGTCACACCACTTGTTCTTGATGCAAATGCTGTTGACGATGGAAGGTACCCCACACTAACATCATCACTAGGACCGGAGTACTATGTATATTCCTGTGTTTTGCACTAGGAGTTGCCAACATCTTCCACGCCAACTTTGTTATCGCATTCAGCATCGTCTGCTTGTACGTTCCTTTCATGCTCCCAATTTCATGGAAACATCGAGCTCACATCTGTAATAGAGTATGCGCCTTCATCATCATCTTCATCGAAATACCTCTACTCCTCCGCATCTGCCCAACCTCCGCCAAGTTTGATACCTTCATTCGCAAATTCAGCTCAAACTACATGCGCGCCGCCATCTACTTGGCCATGAGCGCTATACAGTGGGCCAGCATTGCAGCCATGGCAACAAGCTTGATTGTTGCGGCTATCTTCCTGCTAATCGCTGCCATTTTCTATGCGCTCGCTGGCGTTAAGGGCCAGCAATTCCAGGGCAGCAAGACGCTTGGAGGCCAGGGTGTTGCGCAAATGATTATATAAATGCGGGAATGCGGAATGCTTCTTTTGCCATCGACTACGAAGCAACGAAAAAATTGCACATCGACAACGATTGCGACGGTAAACTGCTCCGCACAACTGGCGAGCAAAGAAGCGGAATGTGACACAACGACGGCTGCAATTGTACCACGATGGATAGTTACTTGAGGAGTTGACTTGAGTGTTTTATATCATCATTCAATGACTTGGCGTTTTTGGGATTATCTTTCAATGAACTCCTGTTAGGACTTTGGGCGGGCTAGGATACCATCCAGCCAGGCAAAATGCAATATCAGTTATTTTACGCCTACGATGTAGCCTAACGACTTGATTATACATTTTTAACTATGATATTGTAGGCGTGGGGGTGATGGCGTGTGTGTGGCTATCTATATTGAGAACAGAGGGTTCCAGATGATGTTATGACGACGTTTTGGACGGCGGTCTCACCCCAAAACATGGCGTACCATAGAAAGAGCATGATATTGCTGCATGGCATCAAGTCCCTAAGTCTCTCGATACCACCGTATTGCTTTGACGAATGGATTCCCCATTGCCTTTGACTCCCTGGGACTCCATGATTGCTACAGATGCTGAATCTCACTGACATCTTTGCCAGGAACCACAACTTGCGCTCCAGGTGATCAAGCGCGGGGAACGCTAAGGTGCTAACGGCTTAGCAGTGGCGTAGCTCACGCACGCTGCAGCAGATTCTGCGTGCAGTGATGTTGAATTTGAGGCATTTGTATCGAGAGGCTGAGAGAAAAAAAAGCTTCAAGTTGTCATATTTAACAGTTCAAACATCTCTATGTGATGGCTAACGCCTGCATGGATCCTGATGCAGGGGAGCGGCTAAGAACTTAAAGCGCACCCGGGTCAGTAGCCGTTGATGCTGCAATGGTAATACAAGACTCGGTATTGGCGCATTGTGTCCGTTCCTGTGCCACGACAGGGGACCGGATTGTTCGTGTATGAAGGGCTAAGGCCAGCAGCTGCTCTGCAAGTTTTTGTAGCTGGTGATAGCTCCTGCATGCAAGATGTCCTTACGCCATCTCCACACATGATGCAAGCTGCGGGTCCAAGAGCTCCTCCTACATAAGTGCATCGCCCCAGCTTCACCAGGCCGATCCGTGTGCGCCTCTTGACTTGACTACATCATCTGGCTTTTTCTTCACGCCAACGTGCTCTACAATCTCCGCTTCAATTGCGTGCTTGCGGTGAGTACCAATATGATGCCGCTTTGTCCCGCCTCTATGGCTCCCGATCGCAGCTACGCTTATTGGCCGGCTATCCATTGGGCTGCATCCACGCTGCCGATCTAGAATTGCAGCTGCTGAGCGATTTCTACAAGCCAAATCTGCTATCGTCGATTTGCCGGCCAAGCTGCTTATCTCACGTCCTGTGTTTCAAACGTTCAAATCTACTGGGTGCGTCACTGACATTACGACACCTCATAGCTCCCTCCATATCTCGCTCTTGCCCGCACACCCGATAAGCAAACACCCACACAATGAGCGCTCCCCCAACAATACCTCCCCGCCCAGCGCGAGCTCAAGACAGCGCTGCACCAGCGCCTGCTTCTTTCATGGACGTTCCCAAGATCCCTCCTCGCCCGAAGCGCAGCATCGACCGCTCTGTCTCTCCCAGCGGCGACAGGTACGCCCGCTCCCCGCTCAACGACCCGTCCTATCTACACAACGGCCCGCCGCCCAAAGATGGCAGCCGCCTCAGCACCGACGTCCCCTCGCGCCCGCCAAGCGTCTCTCTACCTTCGCTCGGCGAGGAAGGCAACGAATACGCCAGCTTTGAGGACCTTTCGAAGACGCTCACAAACGAGAGCACCACTCAGGGGGGCCCTACACAACAGACGAAGAATGTAGCTGGAGATTTACCTCTCCATGCGCCCACAGCTTCGGTTCCCAGCTCGACCGCGAAGAGCAGAATCCAGCTGGTCACGCGCACCGATTCGTCCCAGGCTGAGGCTGCCGGCTTTGGCAAGCAGCTCTCGGTGGACGACAAAGTTGCTTCGAGCAGCAAGAGTGGCCGGTCGGGATCCTCAATTGGCTCCCGCCCCAGCTCGCTATATAATGACAAGGACGAGCACGGCATTCCGGAAATCGGTGTCCAGGTGCCCATGTTCCGCAATGCTGGAGATGTCCAAGCTCCAAGCCCCTCGCCCTATGCGCAAACCGGCGCTTCTTCTGGCATTGGATTCCACCAGAAGCCCGGTGGTCGCCATCATGGACGTACAAAGAGCGGCAGGGAGATCTTCCAAGGCCCTCCTGGCAGCTATGGCATGCACGGCCACGGCGTCATTTCCAATGACGAGTTTGAACAAAAGTGGTACGAAAAGCACCCAGAGGATTTGAAGCGCGAGAAGGCGGGCGAATACGGCCCCCACATTCAGGAAAACCGAAAGGATTATCATTGGCGTGCAGACAACTTGGAGAAGCTGGTACATACCAGATCACAGGAACTCGGAACGGGTATGCTACTGGCAACCAACGCCAGACTGTGGCTGATGCTGATTTTGATTTGTAGGCACTTCGCGAGAAGCAATTGGCACTCCTGACGAGCAGATTGGCTACATGGCAAGCGACGAGTTTGCGTCAAGAATGACATCACCAAGACCACAGTCATCAGGTCGCCCTGCTTCAATCAAGGCTGGCCATGTCGACTCTCCCCTGCGAAACGAAACTGACAATGAAATCGATGACAATGGTGAGGTCATTCATATTGACCACCCCGCTCACCGTAGTAGCAAAGTCCATGGGGGAGGCTACGATCCCCCAACAGAGGATCTCGGCCGCACAGGCGGCAATACAGCGGAAGAGGGCGGATGGGTCACTGAACGTGGCTACGGTATGCCCATTCTAGCTTCAGACGAGTTAAAGAAACGTGGGCCGGATGCAGAGTGGAGACAGCCCGCCGTATCGCCTGAACTGGAGCGCCATGGTGATGAGTACATAGCCAACGAAGATGGCACCCCAGCATACATCACAAAAGTTCGCAGTCATAGCAGGAATTCTAGCAGAGGCAACAACATCCAGGCACAACGTGCCATACCTAGCCCTGCCCAGTTTGATAGGGGTGGCACTCCACTCGAGTCCCATAAGGAGTATGAGCCATTGTTTCCTGAAGATGAGGACAGCACAAAGAAGCCCAAGACACAGGCCGACAAGGTCAAGCGCCCCAACCTTGCGCGTCATCAGTTTCCCAGCCAAGACGTGTGGGAGGATACTCCTGGCAGTCTGCAGCTTGAGACAACTGTTGAGACTCCTCAAGCTCCCGAAGAACCAGAAACTCCAGCAGGCGATGTCGCCACTGCGAAGGTCTTCGAGAAACCCGAGACAGAGGAGCAACGCAAGACACAAATCACAAAAGAAGACCAGCAGTCGTTCCTGCCTGAACATACGCGGCGCTTCGCAGCTGACAACAAGCTCCTTGGAAAAGTGCGTGATGAACAGGCCCTACGCCCTGGAATGGGGCAACGCTTCCCTAGTCAAGATATCTGGGAAGACGCTCCCTCACATGGCCACCTCGAGACTACCGTCAGCACACCGCAGACTGAAGACACGAATGAATACGCCGAGGATTCGCCTATCGTCGAGAAGCCTACAATTCCTGCCCGTCCAAACATTCCTGCCCGACCTGCGAAGAAGGAGTTGTCTCCCGTGGACAAGAAAGCGCCAATCATCCCGGATCGTCCGAAACCTCAAGTTCCGGTACGCCCTAGCAAACCTTCTACAGGCTCGTCAGAAAAGGTGCCTACGATAGAACCACAGGCTACCGAAAACGACGCTCCACAACCCAAGGCCAAGCCACCTGTTCCTGCTCGGCCTGGTGGCTCAAAGATTGCCGCCCTTCAAGCCGGCTTCCTGAAAGATCTAAATAGCAAACTTGGCCTTGGCCCTCAAGCACCCAAAGTCAAAGAGCCAGAACCCGAGCAGCAAGAAGAAGCTGCACCTCTCCCCGATGCTCGCAAGGGTAGGGCTAAGGGCCCAGCGAGGAGGAAACCGGCTGCTTCGCCGACACCAGCTGCCACGGTTACTGCTGAGGTTGCAGTGCCGAGAGTAAAACTCGACTTTGCGCCTGTGACCGCGATTTGGCGCTTTGGTGAAGATGGAAGCCTGGATGTTCCTGCTGCTGAGATGGCTGCTCAATTCCAGAAGTCCTTGACAACTCTTGGCAAGTCTAATGAGCCTCACCAAGCTCATGATCTCGTAGACCAGCATGCCGATACTGAAGCAGAAGAAGGGAATCTAGCGAAGACGCTCACGCAGGACACTGAGTCGGCATCTCAGACACCTCTTTCCAAAGTTGCGTCTGCGGTCGAGGCACCCATCTTCAAGGTAGCATCTGCTATCGAGCCGGAAGAGCCACTAGTGACTGAGACAAGCCGTGGATCTGTCGATGCTCCTGGCGCATTTCCTGGTTCAGGACCAGATCTTGAGGACGAGGCACTCAAGGATGTTGCAGGTGGTGCCCCGCCAGAAGAAAACCCCAGCACAAAGACAGAGGTAAAGCTAGAGAAGAATACTGAGCAGCCTGATGCTTCCGCTGCGCCGGCTGCTCCCCTCGAAGAGGAGAAGGCAGGCTTTACGCAATCATTTGCAGGTTGAGAGGAGTGGTGATATGTCACGACTCTGGGAGAGAAAGGAGGGCATTGGTATTACTATAGTGCCGAAGGGGCTGTTCTAGCAATAGGATAGCTACGTATGTATATTATCGGGTTTAGTTGTGCACTTGCTTGCTGCGTCGTTGTGAGAGGGCAAAGTCTTTTACAAAGAGAATCAAGGCTGGGCTCGATGTCCCTGTTCCTCATAAAGTCAATTGGGGCATGGCGTTCGAGGCCGTGTTTGAAACAACGGGGCAGGCATGTGTGAGTGACTGGAAGGAAATTCTTGCTTGCATTCAGGCTGCGTCTGAAGACAAGAAGCCAAGCGGTGAGCTCCGGAATGCAGAGCCCAGGCCACACGATTCATATTAGACATGCCAATTAGCTGGATGGCCTGGCACGTGGTTCACTATCAAGACAAAAGACCGCAGGCCGGAACGTGGGGAGGCGGCAGGCCGGGCATGGGCATGGTATGGACTGTGTCTGGCTGGTTGAGCGTGCTGTTCTTGGACGCCGTTGATGGTGCATCACTATCGGTCCCCGGACAGCAATTGAGTTGTTCGAGGCCATAAATTTGAGTTTGGGTCGCGAGTAAGGCTCGTGCAGCAATGCGTGGTTTTGAAGATGGGCGCGGTGGTGTGACCCACCTCGCAGGCGACCAGGGAGCTTTCCTTTTGGAGTCCCACGTCATGCCGCCCAGCCTGAGCAACGCAAGCTACAAACGTTCGATCACCTTATCGCAAGGGGGGGCCCATAGATATAGAAAGCCGGCGAGTGTCGAGGTGATGAGCGGCACAATTATCGGTTGCACCTTGCCTTGAAACTCAATCCAGCTCTGATAGCGTGGCAGAGCTACCCCTCCGTCTCGTCGAAAGCTTCCCAACACCTTGAGGACCCGCTTCGGGCACTTTGTTTCCAATTAAAGAGACCATCTGAACCCACCTTGACCTCATACCTACTCACCAGCCGAAGAAAAAAAAATACCTTCGAGAGCACTGCCCACTCTCTCTCTCTCTCTCTCTCTCTCTCTCTCTCCCACCACACACCACATCCCCCCACCCCCGCCCTCGACCGCGAACACCCATCATGGCGCCCACGGACATTCCAGCGCCCCTCGAGGGCAAGAAGAGGCGAATTGGTGTCATGACGAGTGGAGGAGACGCGCCCGGCATGAACGGAGCAGTGCGCGCGGTTGTTCGCATGGCTATCCACAACAATTGCGAAGCATACGCCATCTACGAGGGCTACGACGGACTCGTCAAAGGCGGCGATATGATCAAGGAAATGGACTGGGAAGACGTCCGAGGCTTCCTGTCCGAGGGAGGAACCCTCATCGGCACAGCTCGCTGTATGGAGTTTATGCAGCGCGACGGTCGCCGCACCGCGGCCAAGAATATGATCATCAAAGGCATCGATGCCCTCATCATCTGCGGCGGTGATGGCTCCCTCACTGGCGCCGACAAGTTCCGCGCCGAGTGGCCCGACCTTCTGAATGAGCTGGTCGAGAGGCAGGAGCTCACCAGGGAGCAGATAGAACCCTTCAAACACCTGAACATTGTGGGCTTGGTGGGCTCAATCGACAACGACTTATCTATGACCGACGCAACCATTGGCTGTTATACCTCACTTGGCCGTATTTGCGAGGCCATTGACTCGGTCGATACCACTGCCGTAAGCCACCAGCGCGCCTTTGTCATTGAAGTCATGGGCCGTCACTGCGGCTGGCTCGCCCTCAGCGCCGGGGTGGCCACAGGAGCAGACTTTGTCTTCACGCCTGAGAACCCTCCACATGAGGGTTGGGAGAAGGAGATGTGCCGGCAAATCAAGAAGCACAGAGACATGGGCAAGCGAAAGACGATTGTCGTCGTTGCTGAGGGAGCCATCGACCGCAACTTGAACAAAATCACACCCCAGCAAGTCAAGGACATTCTCTCTAATGAAGCCCGTCTTGATACAAGAATCACAACACTCGGACACGTTCAGCGTGGAGGTACACCGTCTGCTTACGATCGCATGCTTTCGACACTGCAGGGTGCTGAGGCCGTCAAGGCAGTTTTGGAAGCCACGCCTGAGACACCTAGCCCCGTCATCTGCATGCAAGAGAACAAGATTGTTCGCCGGCCCCTTCTTGAAGCCGTCGCGCAGACCAAAGAAGTCGCTGTTGCTATTGGCAACAAGGACTTCCACAAAGCTATGCAGCTCCGCGACACAGAGTTCGAAGAACAGTACCGGTCATATCAAATCACTACCGCCGCCGATCAGCCCGAGCTTTTGCTTCCAGAGAAGAAACGACTTCGTGTCGGTATTATCCATGTTGGGGCACCTGCTGGAGGAATGAATGCCGCTACACGCGCTGCCGTAGCATATTGTATCGCTCGAGGACACACGCCAATCGCGCTCCACAACGGCTTTCCAGGCATCATCCGTCATCACTCTGACGAGCCTCTTGGCGCCGTTCGAGAAATCAAATGGATTGACGCCGAGACTTGGGCCTCGAAGGGCGGTTCTGAGATTGGAACCAACCGTGGTCTTCCAAGTGAGGATCTCGAGACTGTCGCATTTGTGTTCAGAAAGTATCAAATCCAGGCCCTATTCGTTGTTGGCGGCTTTGAAGCGTTCACATCCGTCTCCGAGCTGCGGAAGGCTCGAGAGTACTACAAATCTTTCAAGATTCCCATGGTTAGTAAATGCAGTTCTCGTGCGGATGAGTAGTATGCTAACCATATCCTAGGTCATCATTCCAGCCACAATCTCAAACAATGTTCCTGGAACCGAGTACTCTATTGGCTCAGATACTTGCCTCAATGCACTTATCCAATACAGTGATGCCTGCCGCCAATCTGCATCAGCTTCTCGCCGTCGTGTCTTCGTCATTGAGACCCAAGGTGGTGAGAGTGGCTATATCGCAACAGTCGCCGGTCTCAGTATTGGTGCATTGGCTGTTTATACCCCCGAAGAGGGCATCAACATCAAGATGCTAGACCGCGACATAGATCACCTTCGGGAAGTGTTCTTGCGCGACAAAGGCCATAGTCGATCAGGCAAGGTTATCCTGGTGAATGAGAAGGCATCGAAGACCTATTCAGTACAGATCATTGCCCAGATGATTGCGGAAGCTGGTAAGGGCAAATTCGAGTCCCGACACGGTGTGCCTGGTCACTTCCAGCAAGGCACAACGCCCTCGCCCATGGATCGTGTCAGGGCCGTCCGATTCGCAACGAAAGCTATGCAGCATCTAGAGGGCTATGCCGGCGAAGACCCAGATGAGATTGATGACGACCCAATGTCAGTCAGCGTCATCGGTATCAAGGGCTCAAAGTTGCTCTTCTCCCCAATGGAAACCGTGGAGAAGAAGGAGACCGAGTGGCATCGACGAAGGCCCAAGCATGAGTTCTGGATGGCTCTCAAGGAGACAGTGGACACATTGTCTGGTAGGCCGCAAGCTCCAGGTAAGCCAATAGACATAGATACGTTGGCGGGTAGACCAAAGGAGGAGTAGATTTTTTGAAGAGTTGAAGTCGTGAAAGCAAGTTTGTATTTTGGATATCGCTTTGAAAGCATGTAGCTTCCTACACCCGGTACATGTACATTGTTCTCTCTCTCTCTTTCTCTCTTTATAGGTCAATGAATCAATTATTCTTCCTGGAAAGCGCTCAGAGACTCATCGTTCCAACTCAAGAACCTCCCACTTAGCACCCTAACATCTTCACCCGAAACCGCCAACTTGGCAATCACATGGCCAGGCTGCTCTGGCTTCAACAATCCCCCATCCTTCTTCAGGCCCGCAAACTTTGTGCAGTCCTTCTCACTCATAGACTCGTGATGTACTTCTCTTATCTCACGCTGCATCTCCGTGTCCACGACACCAGGACGGACAGAGATGGTGGTTACATCTGGTTCTTCCACCGACAGCGTAAGGGCGATGTGGTTGAGCACGGCTTTGCCAGCGCCATAGGCCCCCCAACCCTGGTACGCAGAGACGGCAGCACCGGAAGAGGTTAGGAGGATACGGCCACGAGTGCGGCGGAGGGAAGGAAGGGAAGCTTGGATCTGTGGGGGGTAGTTCCAGTCAACAAAGGCATGTGACGGGGGTTAGTTTGACAGAGGAAAATAGCATCGACATACCAGGCCAACGGCACTAAACACATTGACATCAAACGCCTTGCTCCACTCCTCGGGTCTTCCATCCGCAATCTTCTTCACAGGATCCAAAGTCCCGTGATTGATAATCAAACTATCCAGTCTCCCCCAGCGGTCGTTGGCCAACTCGACTGCCTTCTTTGCTAGGCTGAAATCCGACATGTCATCTGCGAGCACTTCAACTTTATCAGAGCCATACTGGTAGTGCAATTGGTCCAGTGCTTCGTGCGTGCGGGAGATGAGCACGAGTTTGTGGTTGCGGGAGAGGAGGTAGTGTGCAATGGCTTGGCCAATTCCTGGATACAAGTCAGGATGAGCATTTTTTTTCCTTGTTTACTTTTTTGGTGGTGTGGTTTGATGGTATGAGTTTGTAGATCTGGGGTTTAGGTGGTGAGTAATCTAATGAAGGATGCTGGGCGGCACAAATGATTCTTCACTTTCCGGGAATGAAAACAAAGCCCCCGTCGTGCGGGGTTTGGGGGTTCAAACCTCTCGAAGCTCCCGTCAATATTATAACCATCTCTTGTGGATTGCTCATTGTGATTCGTTGTTGGTGTTGTACGCAAGTTAAAGCGAGAATTGGCAAGCGATATGCATGAGCTGCGTGCGTCATATTAGTCATCATGAATGACCTTCAACGAATAAGTAGACATGATTGTCAAACAAATGTCTCCATATGGATTACAATGAGTACGCTGATATATATCTAGACCAATCCAAACATACTATCTCACTATGCAGATGCACGACATGCCTTTTCGTAATGCAACTCTGATCAAGCTTCTTTGCAGCGCTTGCTCCAAGAACCCCAAGTCCCACTGTTAAAACCATACCTTTTTAATAAGCGCCGACATCCTGCCCCTCCCTAGCTAAAGTCTCAAATACCCGTGGAGGAAGCTTGTACCTGATCAATCCAGCAAACACCATAAGGTCCTTCGCTTTTTGCAGCAACTGGTCTGCAAGCACCTTGCGCATCGGATCGTCGAATTGTCCACTTAATAGGTGCTCACGATGTCGGGAACAGCAGCCAATACACCAGAGTAGCACGTTACCAATATTACGAGCAATCTCAGGAGGGTAGGAGGAGAAAGAGTTGGCCGTGGAGCGAATATCGCTAAGGTTGCCACGAGCGGAGAGGGGGAGAATGCGAAGATTCTCAATTTGCTAGAAACAAGTTAGCACATGATGTAGTTTGTAGTTGAAGGAAGGTGGAACTCACGCCGAGAGCTTCCATGTAGGAGCGGGCTTCGATGACCTTCTTTGCGTTGTTGAGCTGGTACAAGATCCCGATTGTGTCACGGTTGACTTGAGAAACTTTCCTCCACCATAAGCTGTTCTCGTTGTATAGGGCAAGGACTTTCTGCGCGAGCTCGACTGGGTCATCGGTGCCCAGCATGCTCAGACTTGATGATGTCAAACTAGATTGCTGCAGTTGTAATTGCTGTGTTTCAGCGGGTGTGAGGCGTGGCTTCAGCGGTTCCAGACGGAGTGGCTCTTGACCAAGGTCCACTGAGAGTGCTTCGGCGAGAGCACGGTTCAAGATACCAACCACACTATCGTACTCCCCTGCCAAATGGCAAAGCAGGATTGCATCGTTGGTTCGTCCGTTATCATCCGCCATCTTCGCTGCTTCTCGGGTGATGGTGTTGAGCAGGCCATTCTCGCCGTTCAACTTGAGAAGCGGGACACGTTCTTGAATGAGACCAGGCGTAGTTTGCCCGTTGGACTTGACGTCCCCAAGCAGCGTGGAGAACTCACGCGTCTCGAGGACAAGCTCACGAAGGGCTTCATGGCAAAGTTCCGCCTGTTGCCTGCCAGCCTCCCCTGGCAGATCAGCGTTCATGCAAATTAGCACTAAGTAGTCCGCCGCAGCGTCAGCACGGGCGGCGCGGAAGTCGCTAGTATAATGGCCAATTACCCGACCAAAGTTCAGCTGCGGTTGTTGTCGTGTGGTATACGTGAGAATCTCGCTGCCCGCAGTACTCCAATCCGACACTCTCAGAAGGCCATAGTAATCGAGAGCAATGGCGAAGTGTACCGCAGAGACATAATTGTGATCATAGAGATACTTGATGGCTGGCTCGAACATGCCCGCCAGCGTGGCAAGGTAGAAGTAGACGCCATATCCGCCGGCTGCGTCAGCTTCATCATTCATGAAGTGGCGCTGACCGATATCTCTGATGGTCGATCGGAGCTCTTCCAAGCCGAATATCTCGCCAGCATTCTCTTCCGCACGATTGCCCTCACGAGCCAAATTAAATTGCAACCAAATCCAATCATCCATAGTCTCCTTGATCGGCTCTAGATTGCGTTTGCTCATCTCACATCGGCCCACAATCTTGTAACAGGCGGTCCGATAGGGGTCCTCTGGCGTGTTTATTCGACTTCGCTGAGCATGTGTGTGGCTAACTTTCTGTTGCGTCTCCGGACTAAGTCTGCGATCTGGGTCGGTAGCATATTGCGTTATCGCGGCTTGAAAGTTCCTGTCAGTGTTCTGGAAGAAGTTCCTCTTTTCGCGGACATAGTCAGCAGCTTCCGTCAAAAGACCACCCCTGAGTAGGTAAAAAACGATGACCCAAGGGAACTCCTCCCCGGTGTCGCCTATCCTCTGGAAATGCTCAGTGTCGGCACCAAGCTCCTTAAACGCAACCTTTGCTCGCACAAAACCTCGAATCTTATTGAGTAGGGATGGGACGCCACCGACAAGGGCCTCTGCCGGGTTTCTCCTTAAAACCTCATCAACATGTTCCAGAAATCTACCCTCTAGGTATTTTCGAGAGCCGTCTAGAACACGCTTGCGCATCCGAACGCTTGCAACAGAGTTGGACTGATCATCTAGGTAATCTTTGGCAAAGCTCCGTTCCTTGGGTTGGTTTGATCCAGGGTTTGAGGCTTCCAGCTCCGTCTTCTCGCCAGTGATCGCGATGAGAGAGCCATATGCGCTGATAAAATGATCCGAGTATTCGGTACCTGCAGCCTTCTCGACCTCAGAGAACGCATGGAGTACGGAGAATGTGTTCTCACGTAATCTTGCATCGTTGAGCTTCTTCACCTCATCCATGAATTTCTCTTGTTTGTCACGAGCATATCGGTCTTGAGGTCCAGTTGGTCCGCCCAGAACAGACTTGTCTGGGCCATCTTGCCCTCCAAGCACACTCCTGGAAGCACCAAGAACAGGCGGTCCGCCTGCAGATGCCCCAAATGTCGACTTGCCATTGACAGAAGCGCCCTTGGGGCCCATTGAGCGACCCTTTCGCGTCGAGCGCCCGAAAGCACCTCGAGCTGTGCCGCCAAATGTGCTTTGTGAGGCTGCCATGTCTTCGCTCTGCCTGCCGAGTCCAAAGTGCTCGTAGATTTTCTGTCGCTGCTTGTCCCATTCGATCTGGACATTGTCCTCCAAGAAAGTGTCGAAATCGCGCTTCGATTGTTCCAGTCCTTCTTGTATAAGTGCTAGGGTGGATTGTGAATGCAGGTTCGATATGTAACTATCGACATCAGTATCAAACAGATTCTGGGCTGATGTAGTTGTGTTGAGGCCTGCTTGGGAGGAGAATTGATTTAGGTCGCGGAGCGTGCTGCCCATCTTCACCCCCGAAGCCGAGAGAAGGTAGTGCCTGAAACAATCAGTATACTGTCATGTTACATCCAAAGGGAACTTACGCTGCGCGATCCTGTGCGCCATCCTGGGCTTGACCTGCTGAGGGACCCCCAGCTCCAAGGTTGCGCACCTTCCGTGCAATGTCCCCGAGACCCAGCTGCAATGAAGGTAGCTCATCGAAGTTGCTGGTTCCATTTTCGCCAGCATTTCGTTTGCGGCCTCGTTCGAGCAGATGGTCGAAGTGAGCCGAGCGACTGGTGGCTGCTTGAGACTGGGACAAAGAGGTTCCCTGCTGTTGCTGTTGTGGCTGCTGCTGCTGGGTCGAGGCAGGGCCAAAGAGGGAGGATTGCCCAAGGCCGCTCGTTTGCTGCGGATTAGACAGTGGATTGGTTGCCGCCGATTGCGCCGGCTTAGAAAACAGCGAGAAGCCTCCCGTTTGCGTTTGCGTTTGCAGTTGCGAGGTCGAAGTCGCGCCTGTGAAGAGGGATGGTGTCGCGGTTGCTGTCGAATTCGCCCCCCCTTGGACACTACTAAAGAGGCTTCCGCCCAAGCCTCCACTGCTTGCTGGCTGTGATGTGCTGGGCTGTGCGCCTGAGGGTCCTCCACCCAGGTTGCTAAACAAACTCGGTGTTGTTCCAGTTCTTGCGCCTGGTGTGGCACCAAACAGTCCTCCCGTAGTCGAGGCGCCACTGGAGGCAGGCTGAGCGCCCCCAAGATTGCCGAAAAGCGAAGACATGGCGGTGGTCGCGGCGTGTTGATGTACCGACAACAAACCTGGAGAAACGAGATCGCGGTGTTCAACTTTGGAAGCTTGGGCCACCCTAATCCCTGTCAGTCAGGTACCAATTGGAGCGAGTGAAAGTATCGACCGCCTGAGATGGAGGTTGTAATCTTTCGTAACTTTAGTGGCTCTTTTGCTCCATGTCAAGTTCCTCAAAACTGCTTGTTTAAATTTCGATCTGAGTGCAAGTATGTGTTTGATCGTCGAACAACAAACCTGGGAAAATACACACCGGCCGGAAGCAGTGCAGGCTTACTGGTGGAGATGCTTGAACGACCAACTAAGTGTGACACTATATGCTGCATGACTGCTATTTGCTTATCCTAAACACACATCCTTTCAACAATCGCTAGTCTGTGTTGATTCTGCTCGTTCTACCATCCAACAGCCCCTAGCAAACGATGCGTCGCATAAACCATTCAAAAGCCAACTAACATCCCATCGTTACCTTCTAAAAACACTACTAAATTATATCGCTCCCCATACATCTGCGCAGATGGCTGGGCATCTACCATGCTTTGGGCCTGTTCAAGATGCATATCGGCATAGACCAGCTGAATACGTTCGGCATCCTCTAATGCGGGGATGGTTTCAAGATGGCCGGAAACTCCGCAACGTCAAGGCATCGAAAGCCTTCATCTGGCCGAAGGATGGAAAGAACGGCACTAGGTGGGGTCGCATCAAGGATGTTCTTCAAAACAAAGGCCCAGACATCTTCGTTGCCTTCAGTGCCGACAAGCGAGACTGCTTATCGAATCGTCCCACACGAGCCCAATGGTCAGGACACGTTGATGTCGGTGATCGTGGCTTGGTTTCCTGTTTCAACCAGCGGAAATTTGCTCCTTGGACTACGGATGGCTTGCTTGGTGGGCGAATGCCCGGGCTGAGCTACGATTTCCGAACTCGAAAACATTGCATGCCATACCGTTCTATGTGGACAGATGCAAGATGGCAGCCAGGGCCGCATAGAGATAATCTAAATCCTTATCCCGAAGCCGTCCGGGTGCGTGACGGTCGCTGGTATCAGGACTACGAGTATATGCCGCAGTTTCTGGGTGGTGATGTCCACAACGAGCGAGGTCGGGGACTGGAAGGGTATCATCTGCCCCATGGGCCGTGGGTATAAGCTTAGGATGGTGAGTAATTGGCAATTATACCATCATAGGCAGCTTTCATGGAACGCTTCCCACACCGTGTTCGATGTTTCGTTCGTGCCAGGGACTTGTTTGCTTCGTCTCGCGGTAGGGGTCAGCATTGCCCTATCGAGGAGGTGTCCACATTTGGCACACGACAATCCTTTGACGTCCTTGTACGCGCCAATCATATCCTGTAGTGTTCAGCTTGCATTCATCAAGTCTTCGTGTCGTGGGAGAAGTTCGAGTGGTTGGAAATTGACATACCAATAGATACTTCAGGTCATTTGGCTGTGGCCGTGACGAAATACATCGTGTGATAGCCAGGAAAGGCTCGATCGTTCCCGAACATTCCGCATTGAGTTTGTGCCTACCATTTGCTTCTCGCTCGATGTTGATACGAAACTTACACATCGCAGAGCCAGACACGAATTGCATCTGCAGTAATTGTTAGCAGGTGATGTTGGCAGAGCCAAAGCGACATCTTACTAATATTGTGCGATTGTCATCCTGCGTCTCTAGCTTGACGTTCGGATAATTCTTTCGAAACTCCACAATGATTTGAGATATTTCGTCGTCCCTAAGGACACCACCAACTTCTTCCACGCCCTCAGTTCGATCTCCGCCATTCTTTGCGTCTCTTTCTTTTCTCTCTCTCTCAATCCAGCCGGACGACGGTATGGATGCGCTCGCCGCGAGATCGGCATTCGCGCCTATACTCTTCTTGACATGCTCAAATATGCTTTGTGTTCCTGGGCTTTTCCACTGATCACTTATACTCTTGATTCCATTTTGCGAGCCGATGACGCCTTCTGCATATAACTTAAAAGTTGTAGAATTTGGAGGGCGGTGGAAAGGTTCGATGATTCGAGGAATCGCTAAGCGGAGGTCATCCAGCTGTGATGCGTGAGCTCTCGGGGTTTCTTGAAATGTGCCATCAATAATCACCTGTGCCTGCAGCTGCTCGAGCTGCGCAAGTGCCGCTGTGCATTGTGCCTCATCCCAGCCAGCGCCCGGCTGCGCCGCAGTCTCGGAACTACTCATAAAGATATGTGATACAGTCTCAGAGAACAACTATAACGTTGCGCGGAAATCTTGACCCGAAGAATCGAAGTTGTTATCATGTGGGTATGTGAATGATTTAGTATGTGGTGTGGATGTGGAAAGCGTAGCAGTTGGAGACCTTGGTTCTATGAAGCCTGGCAATCGGCGAGTCCCAACCCCGGCGCCGTTTCCCCACTGGCACGTTGTCACGTGGTTACGCTGCATTGCAACGCGTCACGAAGAAAGCACCACTCAATTACGTTCAAGTGACCTTGCTGGTTATATCCTCGAGGGGAACTGCCCTCTCAAATTATCTCATCTCCACAGCAAAGCAACTTCTGAGCTGCTCAACATAAGGCTTCACTGGTACCCTCACGAAATCCATCCGTCAATGGCCGCATCAACCTCCTTTCTATACCTCTGCTGTCCCTCACACTGCTCCAAAAACACCTTATACTTAGCGTCCAACAAACCCTTTAGCTTTTTATCACCAAGCGGCTTGACCGTCTTGCCAGGCTTGCTAAATCTATCCATGATGTCCCACAACGGTTCGCTGTTGCCATCTTTGTCTGTGCTCGCCGCCTTCGCACCAAGCATCGCCGCACCATGCACAACAGCTGCGTGCACATACCGCGGAATAAGAACGGGCATATCGCAGGCAGTCGCCATGAGCTGCATGAGCAGATTGTTTTGGCATTGCGAACCGGACATGAAAATCGAGGAGATGACGTGGCCGGACTTGTTCATTGCAGAGACAATCTGGTGAGTTTGCAGAGCAATGAACTCCATTGTAGCGTAGTAGTAGAGTGCTAGACCGTCAAGACTCTTGTCAGAGCTAAGTCCGATGACGGAACCCTTCATGTTGGCATCGGCGACAGGAGAACGATTTCCGAATAGATCGCCGTAGAAGAAGAAGTGTCGTCCTAGCCATGAGATGTGTGGCGCATTCTCCTTCTCGGCCATTTCACGGAGATGTTCGTTTAGGTAATCATAAATGTTTGTGTTGTAGGTCTCAGCGACTGAGACCGCTTCGTTGAACGCCGGATGTGTCTCGATGACATGTTTCAGTAGTTCGCCAGTGGCGCTCTGTCCGCCCTCTGCCATCCAATATCCTGGTAGAAGAACGTCTCGATACGGTCCCCAGACACCGTCTACAAACACGGGGTCCCGAGACATAGCAAGGTGACAGGTTGACGTTCCTGCTACGGCGGCGAGACGGGTGAATGCTTGCGAGACGTCGTTCTTGGGCTGCTCCATGTCAAGTGTATCTTCGTCCAGCTGGACTTTGGCACCAACGGTACCAATCCATCCAGCATAGGCATCGATAACACCACTACCGACGGCAATGCCGGGCTGCAATCCCATTTCTGCTGCTGCCTTTTCACTCAGAGTACCAACAAGCTCACCAGCAGTAAGATAGCGTCCGTTCTGAATAAGTTAGCCAAGACTCTGTAATCATGTAGGGAAGGACAAACCACTTTATCAACGCCACCCATGCGTTTAAAATTGTCCTCGACTAGGTCTTCCAGACCAATCTCCTTGAGGAAGTCCTCCTGCCAACCCTTGACACTGCCGTCTACGCCAACCGGAACAAACCCTTGCTTGCAAACAACGCTGCAAAAGCTTCGGGTTTCGCTCCCAGTCGCCAAATGGGTAAGCGCATCGGTCAAGTCATAGAACTTGCAGCGATCGAAAAGCTCCTTCTGCATATTGTTCTTGAGCCATAGTACCTTCGGAATTTCCATCTCGATTGACATTTTGCCTCCGACATATCGTAGCAGATTGTGATTCGTTGCGTTGATTTTGTTCGTTTCTTCGACGGGGCGATGGTCCAACCATAGAATAACATTACGGTCGTTCCCATCTTTATTATCGAAGTTGGGTCCAGTGACAGAAACGGGTTCATCAGTATCGTCTCTGAATACGGCGAGTGAGCAGGTTGCATCAAAGCCTATGCCACGGATGGAGTCTCGGTCAATATTGTGCTGGTCCATCGCTCGGCGAACTGAAGAGCAAATGCAGCGCCAGATGTCTGTGGTAGATTGTTCCTGACTTTTTCAGTCTCTAGTCCAGACGCATGATTGTGGGATAAGTACATAGTAGCCAGTCTGTGGTTGCCAAAGGCCAATATTCTCTGATGCCAGGCCCACAATGTCGCCCTGATCGTTCATGATACAGGCTCTGGCACTACCTGTGCCTACATCGATACCGATATAATGATCTATATGGGGGTGAAGTTCATTGCGAGGGTCAGTCGACAGCTGTCGCGACTGCTGTCGTTGATTCTGCCTGAACGGAACTGTACCAGCCATTGTAAAATTGCGTACACAATGCAACAAGATGGTGAAGGTAAAAGAAGCTTAAGGGTACAAGAGAATTGATCTGACCCTGAGGAGCTCAAAAATATGTTGAGACTCAGCACAGCGCTCGATGCGAGATGAGCTCATGGGAGCTCTCAAGAGCTTTAGCATGGTGGGGGCGGGGCAATGGACTGCTTAGTGACCCCGAGTTTCTGAGCAATTGGACTGTTGCTTTTCAGGGTCGTCGCCTCTGAATGCCGATCGGCTCGCCAGATGGGACGGAGAATTGTGGAGGTCGCGAGCCTCCGGTTCCACTTCTTTGGGAATGCCGGATGCTGTTGGCCATAGCAAACGCCACCCAATGCAAGTCTGAGTCTTGGGCTCCTCTTGTGCGCGCTATTGCGTATTGCGGAGCACGCGGAGAAGCCATGCGAACTGACGTATGGACAAGCGTGCAAGCGTGCAAGCGTGAACAAACTACGGGCAGTTGAAGCGAGTTTCGGGTGAATGTCTTCGGTGGAAAGATTCGCCGCGCCTAAGCTCCCATGTCCAACGCCATCTCGCGCATACCCCATCAATCCTCCAACGCGCCAAAATGCTCCTTTCGAAGCTTCTCCTGCTGCCCTTCGCAGTCGCATCCTCGGTGACTCTCTACGTATCCTCCGTCCCGGTCTCGTCAGACTCATCCATTGTCCCCTCCCCCATCCCGCTCGCGCAAATCGAGTACTCAGCCGACCAGCCCACTGGCTCTTTGGTATCTTACACACCACCAACTGGCTCCTACTCTTCCGAACACCTCTTGCGTATCGGGCTCACAGACTCAAACTCGGGCTCATGGCGCGGCATCGTAACATCAGCGGCTAGCTTCTCAGAGCAGTACAGCAAAAAGTTCGTTGTACACGTCGATGAGAAGGGCGAGCCGTTTCATGTGGGCTTTGGGACCAGTGCTAGGGGGAGTGGAGACGAGGTTGAGGTTGAAATTGTGCAGAGGGTTCCAGGGCCAAAGCCGATGTTGAACAAGCCGATCGTGCTGAATGCGGAGGGGAAGCTGGAATCGAAGGAGCCTGAAAAAACGTTCTTGCAAAAGTGAGTAGCTCTGATGCTTAATTTATGGAGTCAGTCAGTCTCTAATATTCATGCAGGTATTGGTGGGCGATTGCGTTGTTTCTCGTGGTGCAGCTGGCTGCGGGTGGTGGGGATTCGAAATAGACACTCAGCTCTTGACCGTCGTCGAATAACAGCTGGTGCTACAAAAGCGCATCAAACAGCTTCTACATGGTCAATGACCATTCTTGCACCCTATGATGGCAAGAACGAATCAGACTTTTTCGAATTCATTCCCCTGGACGTGAGATTCCAAGCCCCTAAAGAGGCTAGCGAACCGGTTGACGTGCGAACAGTATCGGAAATGAGGACGATCGCATGTAATTCACGCAATTCGATGGGCATACTTCAAAGATTATATATTAGGGAAGAGAAGTGTCAAAGTGTTCTCATAGAGGATATGCTTCTAGATTCCAAGCGCATTGTTGATAAGTCTTGTCTGACATATCCTTCTCTCCGCTTGAACCCTTTCTCCTTGCTCATGCCGTGAAACTACATCTCGCTACTAGAAGAAAGATCAGCTTCTCGTCACGTTAATCGACGTTCCTCAATAGCCGGGGGATCGCTCGTCGTAATCAGTCATGAAGGGGTATCGTACATCGTGAACAAAAATAATTTGACGCTTGGCCAGTATCTAAAATCGCTTGCGTGGTCCCCGGGGTGGGTCTCTTCGGTTGCTGTCATTGAATCCATACCGTCCGTCTTGGAAACTGCCACTGCGGGCGCCGGCGCTCGTATCAACATCCATATCATCGACTGGCTGCGTGAGGCGGGCAGGCGGTGGTCGGGAGTGTGCGAGATTGTTGCTGGGAAGGTTTTCCTTCATGTATACGTAAAGCAGCCTGCCGTCAGCCTATGCGCCGGGTCAATTTCTCTCAGTGAATCAATCTCTCAGCCATAATCACCTTCTGATTGTTGAATGTTGCAATCACATTCTCGGCACCGACTTTGTCTGCAAATTGAAGTTCCACCATGACTGTTGGTGATGCAGAAAGAAGCCTACAGCCCAATGACTCCCCGCCATGCGGCGCCATCACGGCCTCGATATCCATAGCTGTTGTCCCTGGCGCAAAGTTGCTGGCAATGACAGTGTACGGCCCGCCTGCCGCAACGCCCTTGATGTTGAAACCCGGCGCATCATTGGTACGAGTACTGGCATTCCTATGTAACACCGAGGCGAATTTGTCGTACGTCCGACTGTTGCGGTCGACATGTGAGGCAGAGACCGTGCGGCTGACCCCCTTCTTCGTTGCCGGCGGCGGGCCATTTGGGTTGTTCAACTTGTGTAAGTCGTGCTGCCATTTCCCTTCGATGTTGGCCCTCAGATCTGGTTTAGCAGAAGATGATCGCTTCTGTACTCCAGCACCACTTATGCGACTCAATAGAGTGGGCTTTTCTGAGGTTTGACGGGGTCTTGTACCGGCACCGGCGCCTGACGCATTAGCCTTCCTGCCTCGGTTCCCTCCTAGGAATTGCTGTGCAAGGGTTTCGTTCTTCTTCTTCTCCCGCGCATCCTTGACGAAGTTTGCAAATGAGGTTGGCTCGGCCATGGTAGCAGCAAGAGTTTCCAGTGTGGTGGTTGTCGATAAGGAGCTGTGGAGGGGTGGAGCGCGCGTGGTTCGGGGTGGGCTCTCGAGCGCTCCCGGCGCGTTGTTGCAGAAGATCAGGCGCACGGGCACCCTTTCCCGGCGAAACAAAACGCCGCCCGCGAAAAGTTCCCTTCAAAACTTTGGGCTTTGCTTTTCCTTCTTCACACCACAACCAGCTTTGAGTAAGTCGCAACCCTCGATTTTCATTTCTCTCCACATGATGAACATTCGTGTCGCCCCTATCATACATTCTATGGTGATCCGACCACCCAAGCCAAACGGGAAAACTGATCTTTCAGAGCCTTCTTCAATTGTTACATGTTTTTCGGGGAACTCTAGCTAACAGTTACAAGTGTTGTAGGACTCGCAAAGCTAGTCGCGGCTCGGTACCACATACAATGTGGTCTATCAACGGGCTCCTGTGCTTTTGACATATCCTCTCGTGCTCACGAAACCCTTTCGCTCCATTGCACCTAGCTCGGTGTGCGGTAATATGATGATGAACAACTGCGTCATAACGACATTGATGCGCACAGGGTTTCGTTGAGTCGCGATTAGTTTTAACAGGTCAGTCTGCTTTGATGAACCTTCCCATGCATTCTGCAATGATGAGCAACCTCATGTACTATCAAATACCGACCTACCAGTGGGGAACAAAACAAGTTCGATTACCTGACATTCTTTCAACTTGAGCATCAGCACCGTAATTAACATTGACGGCATGTTGCTAACGTTTCCTCAGGTAAGAACTAATTCACCTGGTAACTCGTGTCTTTGTTATGGAATGCTGTGACCGATATATGGTAAGCATTACTCTATTTTTCAGTACCTTTGCTATGATGAACAAAACTTCATGCTAACTCAGAGGGGTTCGCCCCTATGATCGAATAACCTTCGAGACTTTTCATCTTTCAACTGATCGCTTCTTTGACTTTACATCTGCTTCTGCAATGCATTCATTGTTCTCTGCTGACGCTTTGAAAAGTAGTGTTACACTTGACTTTGTTCAACTTTTGCCACCGGTGGGAATCCAGCGTTAGCACACCATAGACCTGCATTCGTGTACTTCACGTTCTAGATGCCTGCTCTCGGTCTTATGGTGCTTCTTGAGCAAAACATGGATTTAATTGGATTGATTGGGATTTTGTGGAATAGTGGGCATCTAGAAGACCAATAGAACAAGTGTCAGTCTCGTGTTGCATAAAAACGAAAGATTCACTATGCATTGCAACCGTGTAAGCCTTTTGAAAATCGATCTTGTTAAGAAAGATTCGTGCTGTAGCCGCAATTTCAATTCTTGGAGTACTGAGTGGGGTATATCGGGGCTCTTGGAGCCAAAATCGCAGAATCGCTCGTCCAAAGCCCTAAAGCAATAGACACTCACCAATTAATAAGAGTCAGTAACTACACTACAATCACCTGCCATTAACTGCCTTCAACTGCCTTCAACTCGCCTTATGTCTCATCCTCGAGATCCCCTTCTGTCTTTGCCTACTCCTTAAAAGTCATCCCCTCACCAATTTCAGCAAGCTCCCCAGCACTCCCTCCATACACCTTTGGGATATTGGGTCCCAGCTCCGTGGCTAGTTGGTTTCCATAGCTCAGCACGGTGAACTTCTTGACCGTCTCCTTCGCGATGACCAACTTCATAGCAGTGTACAGCCAGCCCATCACAACAGGAACATTGACGAAGAACTTCCGCGAAAGCGTTTCGGGGTAGTGACTTTGAAGAAGGGCAATAGTTTCTTTGGTCGCGGCTTTGACGACGGGGTCTTGACGCAGGAAGGAGACCTGGAGGTAGTCGTGGATCTGGAAGCCCTGGTAGGGGTCGGGTCCCTCATTGTAGTTTGGAATGGGCTGCGTGGCGGCGCCGAGGTTGAGCTTCTGGACTGACTTCTCCATGAGGCCAACGCGCCAGCGGAGGAATCTGTAGTCGTAATGTCAGCACACTATAATTTATTGTTGTGCCGTTTGGCAATAAAAGTGGCATACCCTTGCAGGTCCCCAAATGTAGCTTTGTTATCCTTGACGGCTCCGTAGATATTGAAAGTGACTATATCTTTCTTGTTCGGACTTTCTGGCACGCCCTCAACCTCAAGGACGTACCCCAATCCCTCAAACCTGCCCTTCTCGAAACTCTCCTCTGCGGCTTTGATGGGATTGAATTCCTTTCTCCACTTCAGCGTCGCAAGCAGTTGCTGTTTCCCCTTTTCTAAATCGTTTTGATTCGCGCGTAGGAACTTCTGCAGTATGAGCTTCGTAAGGAAGGGATTCGACTTGGAGAGCTCGACGCCGTAGACTTCATTGTGCGTAGCTTCTGCTACAAGGCCCTCAAAAGCGTCGTAGAATTTTGTGAGAGGGTGATCGGGCGGCGTCTCGGGCCAGATGGGGCCAGTGGTCGGGATGACAGTGTCTGTAGTGGGTGTAGTGGGTGCGGCGGGTGCGACAGTTGTGGAAGCTGCGGCTTCAGCGACCTTCTCTTCTTCCGGCGCCTTTGCTGAGTCCTCCTTGTCTGCAACTGAGAGTTGAGCTACATCCGTAGTCACACTCTCAACCCCCGAAGTCTCTGGGAGTGGTTCATCTTTCTTCGCAGAGGGCTCGGATGCAAGATCAACTTCCTGCTGTTTCTCTGTGCTTGAGCCGCCAAACAGACCAGCACCCTCAATGGGCTTTGTGCTGAATTCTTCCTGTTTGGTGGCCATGGTCGAAAGTTTGTGGAGGTTAAAGGATGAGGAAAGACAGAAGTGATGTGGTTGGGAAATTTTTTGGAATGTTTGGGATTATCGAGATCAGCCCACAAGCTCCGCACGTCGCAATGCGCGCCCTCACGTGCTTCCGGGTATCATTTAAACAGACAAACTCCGACACAACGGGCGCGCAAATCAGAAGTTTACAACAGGAAGGTGACGGAAGTTAACGAGGAATAGACAGTGAAGAGAGAATGTATAAGCATTACAATTAAAACTATCAAAATAATACACAACGAACCTCCAAATCATACATGTCATAACTCATACGACCAAAATCTGAGTGTTCAATGTTCCTCCAAAGGAAACATTTCTTCACTCTTTATCATCGATTTCCTTGTCCTTACCATCTCTAGGCAGTGTTGCCCGGTCGACCCAACCCTCCCCCCTCAAAACACCCAAGCCTTTTCGCGCAACACCGCTGTTCACAGATCGCGGCGATATCTCGTACAGCACATTGACGGTAGCCAAGCTCAACACAAACAGTAGCACATCCCCATTTTTAATGCCTCTCCACCAACCTCGCTTGATACCGACCTTCCAAAGCGAATCAATGGACATCCTCGCTGTGTACAAAAAATTACCACGCCCACCCTTGCGCTCAAGGAACGCCCACAGACCGCCCAGGAAGCCCCCGAAGAACCACCGCTGAGTGGGAAGGAGGCTGCGAGGGAAAAGGTTCTGGAAGAGGCAGATGGATCCCCAACTTGTGCCGATAGCTCCGGAAATGAAGAGCGACATGCGGAGTATACTCTTCGCTAGCTTGTTGACTGCAGCCACAGGAGAGTCAAGGAAAGCTTTGTAGCGAGGGATGCTCATTGCGGCAAAAAATATAGTGAAGAAGCGGGCAATCTTGGGGAAGGCTTGGATCCAATATTGTACGTAGGTGCGCAGACAAGATGGATCCTGAGGGTGGAGGAGGGCGCATGATAACGACTTGATGGCCGGGTGTGCAGGCGAGGTGATTGATGAAATGGAAGTGAGGCTCTTGGGAAGCGTGTCGTGGTTAGGGAACAGAATAGGCGATATAAAGGGCGGCCAGCGCTGCTTTGAGATCTCTGCCAAGCTGTCGACAATGTCGTATGTGCCAGGCCATCGCAGGTTCCGCGGGTAGTCTGTTGGGCGTTTCTGAAGATATTCGGGAGAATTGCCCATGATGTAATTTCCAATTCCAGCCGGGAAGCAGTCGCGGTCAAACACAAATGCATGCAGTAACTGTCCACATGCTACAGGCATAATCATCCATGAACCGAACCAAGACGGTCTATTCTTAAAGTACCCGAGCTCTTCCAAGTAGTTGTAGCAGAACTCGAGCGCTCGTGTGAAGATGTAGATGGCTATTGTGATACGCAGCTGATCTCCGGGGTAGACGGCGAGGAAGAAGCCTGCTAAGCTAGAACCAATGGCTGGTGCCAGTCGAGATGTCAATGAGCGCGAGATGCGCGGGTTTCGCCGTCGGAAGGAGCGGGCATCGTTGCTGAGAAGACTCTCGCGGACCCGGACAAAGAAGCGACGCAGGAGTCGATGGAAGAGGAGGATGAAGGCGAGCGAGCTGCTCAAGCGAACATTTGGGGACTTCCAGAGGGGTAGTCGAGGCTGGCGTCTGTCGCAACACGGTCAGCATCATGTATTTCTTGGGGGGGTTGCAATGGTCGTCGATACCTCGTCTCTGTTCCCCGCGCCAGAACCTTTGTGCTTATCAGCTCCCATGCCTTGAGTCCCGAGAAGGTCAAGACGCCCAATCGCAATGATGCGCGGATGGCTGCGACATTGTAGTCGTCCGGTCCTTTGGTGATCGCGTCATATGTCTTTGGGTGCAGTGTTCTCTTCTTTACAGCCGGTGCGCGCGACAGGAGGTACTGATGGAGGAGCTGGTACTCCTTCGCGCTGATGGTGTAGCGCAGCGCATTGCGCAGGATTGGGTCGATGGGCTGCTTTTTCCCGTCCTGAGGCTTACCCGGTGGTGCTGGCTGTGGTGCGCTTGCCGACGACATTCTGGGTGTCTGGTGCTGTATGCGAGCTGGCTGTCTCGACCATATCTTGAGGGGTTGTTGTTGTTGTTGTCATTGCATGCTGGGGAAGCTAGTATCGGCCATGATCCATGGAAGGGGAAGGTACCTGACGTGCCTCGGCTACGCGTCCGGTATTGCAACCCATTCACATGCAGACCACGGGGTTGAACTTGCTCGCTGCACCAACTGCACAAGCCAGAGTTCCAAGCATCTAGAGGTTCTAAAAAATTTAAAGTATGCTCGAAGCAGTAAGACTACTCGAAATACGTCATATCGTACATCCAACATCTACATCTACGTCTACATATACAGAAAATACGCCAGCCTCCCGCCTGCCCACAAACGTAGATACAAATACAGAGCTGCAGGCCGAGCCCGACGACATGCAAATACGGACACTTGTCCAACCTCATCATCTCATCAATGCAAACAGTCTGCATCGTCTTATTTTATAATTGGGTCTGAAATCATTGCACGATCGCTCCATGCGCCACAATTCTTGATGACAATCTAATTCCCAGTCAATAGCACCGACCACAATGTTCAGGAGAAATCAATGTGTAACGAAGGGCCCAGTCCCTAGCTTGCAAAAACACAAATCGTAATCAAAATGTGGTGTCCCTCCATGCCTGTGGTAACATGGCCTATCAACTGGCGACCCGAGCACTCATCCGGACTGACGGCTGATCTTCGAGTTCATCCATGGGCCAAAATGTTTTGGCTTCCTGGTCAGACAATCGAGCGCTCATTGGCTCTAGTACCGGGCTCGCTGAGCGAGAGATGCTAAATTGCGGCACAGTCAACTTGATACCGTGCGCCTGGGATGAGGTTTGGGGCTCGGGAGCTAGCAAGGTCCCCACGTCGACGAGCGAGTCGCGTTTCCTAGGGAGCTTCTGTCGAAACCCGAGTTCGTTGGCGACCATCTCAATGCTCTTGAAGTACTTTACAATGTTTAGCACCAATCTACAAATGCATGATTACTTGTGGTGGCGTACCTTGACCGTCTTGACCTGCAGCTCCAATGTAGCATCCTCGTCAACGACGATCATTGGATGCGGATGCAGTTGCAGGCTGGACAGCGTCCACATGTGATTTACACCGCCTTCGATGCATTTCTGGAGGGCCAAGGCTTTATGTGCGCCTATGATGACGATAACGACTTCGCGCGCCTACGTTTTGTGAGACATTCGCTGAGGTGTACCTGGCTGGTGTGACTAACATCAAGCACTGTTTGAACTCCCACTGTCAATGCCATCCTGGGCACTTGATCCAGGTCGTTCCCAAAAAACCGTGAATTTGCGAGTATAGTATCATATGCAAGCGTCTTCACACGCGTCCGAGACTTGAGGCTGGAACCGGGCTCATTAAATGCGATGTGCCCATCCGGTCCAATACCGCCGAGGAACAGCTCAATGCCGCCAGCACGCTTGATCTTGTCCTCATACTCATGGCACTCGGCTTCCAGATCGGGCGCATTGCCGTTGAGAATGTTCACATTGTCGGGCTTCACGTCAACGTGTGAAAAGAAATGTTTGTACATGAAGCTGTGATAGCTTTCCGGGTGGTCTCGTGGAATCCCGACATACTCGTCCTGGTTGGGTCAGCATATCTTAGAGTCATGCCGGTGCGCTACACAGGATCGAAGCAAGGATGTGGCACGGCTACGGGGCAATTGATTGTACCATGTTGAAAGTGACCACATTGCGGAAGGAGACTTCGCCCGCTTTGTGGCGCTGGACAAGATGTTGGTAGACCAAGACGGGGCTGCTTCCAGTAGGCAAGCCTAGGACAAACTGCCTCTCTGGAGTGGGGTTGAAGGCTTTGATGCGTTCTATATAGGGGCGTTAGCTGACTTGCGCACGTACGCAAGGGAGTGAGATGTGCACCAATAACGTAGTCAGCAATGTACTTGGATGCAGCCTGGGGGTCGTCTCTGATGATTAGCCGCCTGTAAGCGGTAAGCGTGCTGCTGAACGACGATGGGGCATTGCATATGCGTACATGATGCGTTATCTTGTCTGTAGTACTCAATAATGCCAGGTGTCTGCGTGAGCAGTAAGGTGCTAGGCTGCCAGCACTTGACAGCGGAGGGGCAATTGATATTTGTGAAGAAGCTAGAGACGACTTCACGTCACTTCTCGGGGGCAAAAGGTAGGGTGGCAAGCTCGTTCGTCAATCAGGGTCCTCTTTGTCAGGACGTGACAGCGGCCAGTGTTGCCGGATTCGAACACGTTCTCTGCGAGACGGTCGCTCCACTTCCGTCCGTCGCAACATGATGCACTCGTGGTGGGTCATACGAACCACAAGGCAGTGCGATGGACGGTAAGGTGAACATGGTCGTACAACGCGCCATCGTGTGGATGCCCGGCTTACTGCCATGCTACGGCAACATGAGTTATCACGCGAACTGCCATGTTTTCCGACGGGGGTCGAGATAGTGCTTGGGTTTGCTTTGGATGTTAGCCCTGATGGGAAGTCACAAGTGAGCTGGCGCATCACGATGCTGAGCATGGTCGATAAGGCCAGCGTCGGTTGACAGTTTGATAGAGACGTCGACGTTGATGTTACATTTTAGACTAGGGTGGCAAGGGGAGGACGTTGCAAGTGGCTGGGACCGGCGAATTTTAGGTCGTCTTTCTGTGCCGGGGGACACGATTTAGCAGCCAACGGGGTCAGGGAAAACACTGCACATCGTGTGATCCCCGATAAGCTGGCCGTCCACGGTGCCCGCTTCAAGCCTCAGCTGCCTCCCGAGAAGCACTTGTGAGCGCCTCCCGAATGGCTGCAGCTGCGCACTGCTGCTGCTGCTCTGCTCTGCGGCCCCTGCGGTGTTACAGACTGGGGTCGCGAATACGGGACTCTGATGGTTGGAGGCGTTTGCGCGGTGCCAGCGAATCCTCGAACGGCAGCGTCTCTAGAGGCGTTGAACTTTCATTATCTCCCAGGGCAGAGGGTGTCGCGTGCTAACGCCCGCCGCGTTTGACCACATCTGGGTAGTTCAGGGAGATTTGAACGTGAATGGACCGTGTAAGGACCCTAGCTGACAGATGCTTAAGACGGAGATGCCCCTCCCTTTCATCGCCGTCAAACCACACTTAAATATAGGTTGGGGCTATCGCTGTGGCCTGAGCTCAAGCACTCTGTATTTCTTACCTGGTTCTGCTCGCTTGCTCTATTCGTCTCCTTCGGCCTTTGACAGGACCTACGTCAGTCGCCAGGATCGACTCCGCATCGCTCTCCGAATCCGGCTGCATCCACCGCCCAGCCCAAAATGTCCACCACCGAAAAGGACGCCCTTCCTGGTCATGATGTCAATTCTCCAGAGCATTCGCTGACCGACAGCAATTTGCTTGAACTGCCCAACTCATGGATGTACAAGCGCTTCACCATTGCTGGCTTCAAGCTGCCATGGTTCGCCTCACCCCCTGTTCAGCTGGTCATTGTTTCCTTCGTTTGCTTCATGTGCCCCGGCATGTTCAATGCTCTCAATGGCATGGGCGGCGGCGGCCAGCTAGATCCGACTGCAAATAATCGCGCCAACACCGCTCTGTACTCAACCTTCGCCGTGGTCGGATTCTTCGCTGGAACCTTCACCAATAAGCTCGGCATCCGCACTGCTTTGTCCATTGGTGGCGTCGGTTACTCTGTCTATGTGGCTTCCTACCTCTGTTACAACCACACGCAGAATTTGGGCTTCACTACTTTTGCAGGCGCACTGCTCGGTGTGTGTGCCGGTCTGCTCTGGTGCGCCCAGGGAGCCATTATGATGTCCTACCCACCTGAAGAGTCCAAGGGTCGCTACATTTCGTGGTTTTGGATGATCTTCAACTTGGGTGCTGTGATTGGCAGTTTTGTAAGTCACACGCTTTATTCGTGTAGCACGAGCCTCTTTTTACGAGATGCAATTACTGACGGTCTCAGATACCCCTTGGTCAAAATATTAATACAACAAATGCCGCTCCTGTTACGGACGGCACCTACGTCGGGTTCCTCATCCTCACCATCATTGGTGCGGCCCTTGCTTGGACGCTTGTAGATGCCAGGGACGTCATCCGCTCGGATGGATCCAAGGTCATTGTCATGAAGCACCCCTCGTGGAAGTCCGAAATTGTGGGTTTGTGGCAGACCTTCTTTACCGACCCATATATTATCCTCCTGTTCCCCATGTTCCTTGCCTCTAATTGGTTCTACACCTATCACTTCACCGAGGTCAATGGCGCATACTTCAACACGCGCACACGAGCGCTGAACGGCGTGGTCTACTACATCATGCAGATCATTGGTGCTTACGTTTTCGGCTTCGCTCTTGACATCAAGGGTGTCCGCCGAACAACTCGTGCAAAGGCTGCCTGGGGTGCTCTGTTTGCGACCATTATGATTATCTGGGGCTTTGGCTACATGTTCCAGAAGACCTACGACCGTGCTTGGGCCGAGGACAAGTCGCATGTGAAGAAGGACTGGACTGACGCTGGCTATGCGGGACCTTTTGTGCTCTACATGTTCTACGGCTTCTCGGATGCCGCCTGGCAGACTTGCGTCTATTGGTTTATGGGTGCGTTGACGAACAATGGTCGCAAACTTGCCAACTTTGCCGGTTTCTACAAGGGTATTCAGTCCGCTGGCGGTGCTATCACCTGGCGTCTGGACGATTTGAAGATTCCATATATGAACATGTTTGCGTCCAACTGGGGCCTCCTTGCTGGCAGTCTGCTCGTCGCGCTTCCTGTCATTCTCTGGAAGGTCGAGGACACTGTGTCGTTGGAGAAGGACGTTGCGTTCACGGATGAGACTGTTGCAGAGGTTGCTCCTAAGGCCCATATCATTAGTCGGCACGATGACGCTGAGAAGGTTTGATTCCATTTATGCTATGATTGTTACGACACGAATTTTTTTTGAGTAATGTCTAGGGGAGGGACGAGCGGTTTATTCCTATCACAATACTTCAAGCCTATTCTACGTGATTTTGGCTTTCTTGTAAATCACTTGGCGGAGTTATGAAGCCTCTCAGAGTTGTCAACAAGCCTCTGCGCGATATCCCATGTCTCCATCCTTAGTAGTATAGCAAACCAGCAGGATCCAACAGCGTGGCGTTTGACTGCCAACACATATTCTGTGTAGTGTCATGGCACAAACGACGCCTCTTGCAATCCACTTAATATGACTCTGTAAACAAAATATCTTGGGCGCAGGCTCCGAGTTGCTCGTCATCCAGGGCTGTGTGAGGTTGCACAGTAGCAGGTCGCGCACACAGCAGCCGTTTCACACCCCTGACGTTGACGTTGAATAACATTGACCCCACCAGGCCCGTGGGAAGCCCAAAGCCCGTAGATTGCCCAGAGCATCTCTTATCGATGGGCATGGGTCACTGCAAGTCATCGCTCCGAGGAGGCACAGCTGGGATAAGAGTGGGCAGCCCCTTCCCCCCCCCCCCTCCCGGCATATTGTACTGTAGCAATGCTAGGATAGCATTCCTGGCTGCTTATTGCCACAGTCTAGACTACGATTGGATGTTTGTGGTTGGGCGTTGGGTGAGATGCAGTAGTCGCAATATGGTACCAAGCAGGCGCAACTGCTACCTGCCAACACTTTGCTCGTTCTCGACTGACACGGGTCAAGCTGCGATGCACCAGCAGCTTCTGGTGCCCTTGCTCGCAAAATAAGCTTTTGCCTGGGCACCACGAGGGGGGTGTGATGGTTACGGTGGCATATGGGTGCGGGGGAGGTGGATTGTCAGCACCATGGGCGAGGATGCTCACGGCGGGGGGGTGCAGTCAGGGAGCGTGTTGAAGCGGGCGTGCGTGTGGCACGGCGTCTGCATGTCTGATGAAGCAGATCAAGATGCACGGGAGGTTGGTGAGGTTCGAGTGGATTAGGCCCAAAGTGGCAGATGGGTGGGCACTTGGCGCAGACGGGCGGCAGGCACGTGCTTCCCGCCCGCCGTACAGGTTCCAGAGTCGATGTGCTAATTGCGGTTGCACTCAGAAACACCCGCCGATGTCCCCAGCGAGGATCGCCACGACGGCATAACTGCTGCTAATCTGGTTGAATCATGGGCGCGGCAACGAGCTATTGCTTCTGCTTGGGGCTAGCCGCGCGGGCTCAATCCAGCCTAGCGGAGCTGGCCGACGTAACGGTAGCATGGCCGTCAGGAAACCTCCTGAGAAACCCCACCAAACGGTCGCCATGACGGCGCCCTGCCCTCGCCTGTCTATCGCAGCGTGCCTGGCGCGAGCGACACGCTGTCAACCGCTGCTCCCGGCCACACGCCTGCCTTCCCCGGCTCCTTTCGCTGCCTGCAATCCCCCTTGGGCCCCGCAGCCACCCTTACATGCCCCCGTCTGCCGTGCCTCAGCACCGCCGGGGCATTTTCTGCTACCTCCTCTAGCGGATACAACCTCTCTGATGCTCTGACAAGCCGTACAACCATGCTTGAGAGCCGTTTGCGACATCGGTCTACTAATGCCTCCGGCCCGCTGCCAGCCTCCGTGCATTGCAATCCACAGGCTCGGACCATCTTGTTGGTCTCTGCAAGTCTGATATAACGCCTGCAAACGACCTTCTCCCCAAGGCCGGGCCCCGCCATCACCATCAATTACACAACCTGTGCCCCTCCATGCCCTCCCTGCTGCTGAAACGCTTCAAAAGCCGCCGCGTCGCCCGCATCCCCGAGTCTGACGGCACCCGCCACGCTCACCATCCCACTCCAGACCACCCCAGACGCTGTTGGTACAAACAGCCCATGTTCGACTTTTGGCAGGGCCTTCTCGCGGCTCTGGAAAGAATCGCCATGCTGCCATCACTCCTCCACTCAGTCCTGCCATCTCTGTCGTCGCGCAAACGAGTCCGAGATGCCCTTCGAACCTACGACCGAACCATGGACGACCTCTTGCATGAAATCCAGCGCCTACTCGAAGCACCTCTGGAGCCTGCAAAGCTGGCCAAAATGTCCGCGCAGCTGCAAGAGCAATTCGCCCCCAAGCTTCAGGCCAGCGACATCTGCATGCTCCCATCCTACAACAGCAAGCTGCCGACTGGCCTCGAAAAGGGAACCTACCTTGCCCTGGACGTCGGCGGCTCCACGTTCCGCATCGCCCTGGTGGAGTTGAATGGGAAACACGCCGGCGCCAAGAACATGCACATCGTTACCATGAAGAGCTATAAGATCGACGAGAAAGTTCGGCAACGGAGCGGGACCGAATTTTTCGACTGGATGGCTGAGAAGATCCAGCAGGCGCTTGCTGATCCTCAGCTACAAAAGACGAATGGTATCAAAAGCTTCCCTATGGGCTTGGCATGGTCCTTCCCTGTTGAGTACGTGAAAATGGACTCAAAATAAAGCTTTGAGCTAACAGCCGTCTAGACAGACGTCGAGCCGTAGCGCAAATCTGTTAGACATGGGCAAAGGTTTTCGCGCGACTGAAGGCCTGCTCGGCCATGACCTCAGCGAGCTGATTATGGCGCCATGTAGAAAGCGGGTAAGCTCTGACCGACAGGACCACCACTAGCCTGCCACTAAAACGATTTCAGAACCTGCCCGTCCACATGGACTCGATCATCAACGACTCCTCTGCAACTTTATTATCTCGTGCTTACGAAGACCCTTCGACCCGTTTCGCAGTTATTCTGGGAACCGGATTCAATATTTCCGTGCACCTGCCTGTTTCATCGCTTGCAGCTACCAAGTACAAAGGCTATCCCAAGAAATGGCTAGACGAGGCTACGCATGTCCTCGTTAATACCGAGTGCAGCATGTTCGGCAAAAATGTGTTTCCTACCACTCGGTGGGATGATCAGCTCAACGATGCGCACGTGCGACCAGACTTCCAGCCTTTCGAGCACATGATCAGCGGTCGCTACATGGGCGAGATCGTGCGTTTAATCATAGTCGAAGCTGTGCAGACAGCAGGTCTCTTTAGCGGCGAGGTGCCAGATCAATTGACTGAGCCTTATACTCTGGACACGGGGACAATTGCGGCTATGGAGATGGACAACTCGAAGCACCTCGTGCACGCCACAGCCCTCTTCCAGTCAAAACATCCTCTCAGTAAGACTCCCACTTATAACGACATCCAGTTCGTGAGGCAGGTCTCGCAACTCGTTTCTCACCGTGCAGCGGCTTTTCTCGCCACTGGTATTCACGCGTTATGGGCATTGCGAACCGAGTCTGAGGGCCTGGTACCCGCAACTGCTGGAACAATGAGCATTGGCTGCAATGGCTCGGTCATTGAGAAGTATCCATTCTTTAGGGAATTGTGTCAGTCACATCTCGATGAACTGACGAGTGCCTCGGGAGCCGGACCAAAATCCATCTCATTGGAAATCGCTATAGAGTCTGCAATCTTTGGCGCAGCAGTGGCTGTGTGCTGTCTTGAAGAACAGTGATTATTGGTTCAGATCCAGTGGACTCGGTCCGTGTTTTGCTTTCTTAATACCCTTTCCAGCGTCAGCGTTTGTATATATTGCATTGCGGATAGTTTCCTTTGCATACATTTTTCGGCATCTAGAAACCATTTGGGCTAGGTATGGATACCACGAAAGCATATGGGAACTTCACGGCAGCTAGTTCCCTCCGGCGTTCAAGGGGTATGTCTCTCACCATCCGGCGACATCACCGAAAGTACATGGTAAAATCAAGTATTCATCAACGCACTCACTACGTCATGGCAACAGACCATTTGTGTCCATATAGTGTGTGACCCAGACTTTTCCCTACTACCGAACAGAATGGTAGTACAAGGGGCGTGCAGTATGTGGAATCCAAGAAGGCACAAACGTGTACACAACAGATATGCATTCGATTCACGAAGGCGTTCCACGAATGCGATATGGAAGTCAAGATCGCCACCTGCACTCGCATACGATTGTCACAGTACTACCAACTAACGAATTGCACACAAGCACGAGCGGTAAGCAGCATGCCGCTTCACCCTCGCATGTAGACTGGGGTCTGGTAACACCGCAGCATCAACATTAGAGATTGCTTCTTCCAGCCGAACCGGATTGTCCAGCCATCAAACCGACTAGATGAGCACTATCGTGTGTAGTATCGCCAGCCCATAACCGCCGATGTGAAGGACAAGGATCGGTTATGATTCAAAGTATCGAGTCGAAAGTGACTGTAACCACGACAAGGACGAATCATCATGGGACAATAGCATGGCTAAGCGAATATCCAGGATGATGCACTCCGAGCAAGCAACAAAATGGGAACTGCTACAAAGTGGCTTGAGAGATCTGCAATCAATGTAGTGATGTAACTTGCGTTGATGCCCACGCTTCCCTTTCTGTGGAAAAGCAAACCGGATCAAAGGAGCTTGAATAGGCAGGTGAAGTTTTGAAAAATTTACAATCTTTAACAAGTCCAAAATCTCCACCAAGCTTGTCCGTCACTCAGAAAGAGGCGTCACGTCGCGCCCATGCAGTACTACCGCGATGATACAACACATTCTTGACACCGGGTGACCATGTACTCTTAGTTACATCTACACCCCAGATGAAGCACCATTCTGGTAGTGAAAAAAAAAAAGCTGTATCCATTACCACGTGGGTCCGTCTTCTTGCACCCGCGACCCACTTTCCAAGCCTAAACAAATCTGATACCACCTCCAAGCGACTGAGCTCCGGTAGCCCATTTCGCTATTTTGCAAATGTTGGCATGGAAGCGCGCAAGAAAATGTCTTCTCTCGAAGGATCCGGACGTCCCGGCGACCTCGGGTGGCTGAAGACTGTGGACTGGTGGTGGATTGGGCTGAGGTTACTAGTACGTTGCATCGTCGGTGTCCATCGGCCTTGCTACATGCCACAACAAACACAACACACCCGCACGACTGCATGCACGCGTGCAAGGCACGACATTCGCTGTCCGCCCTCCGCAAACCCATCCTTCGGGCGGTCGATTAGATTACCAAGTGGAGGTATCTCTTGGCACTACGGATTTTGGGCGTAAGGTTAGCATAAGTGGTAAGGCTCTGGATGGGTGCCATGTGGGTGCAGTAGGATACTTAGATCTTCCCATTCGCTCTCACTTCTTGTCTTTCGTGATACTTGCAGGCCGACATGCCGATGCTGTAGCATTAGCCCCGCCACTACTGTGCAGATTCCTTTACAGGCGCACTGGCTGTATGTCGGGGCGGATGGCGCTATCGGGTACGAAGATTTGCGAGAGGCTTGCAATACGACATGTTGCAGTAAGAGCCCCGGTGTCTCAATAAAGTGTGGTTTCGCCGTGAATCCAACATGTCATTATCAACAGTGTTGCAAACGTGCAATTCTAGACTTGTGTCTGCTCTCCACGACCAACTTCCGAAAGCGTACCCGGACTCGGAATGAGCAATACGACGTGAGAAAAGCATTAAATTGAGTTAAACAAAAAAAAATAGTGGATATAATGCTGCTTGTAGATGACGTGACATCCAAATAAAGTGGTATAATAATAACATCCGAGAAAGTGTCCCCTCATATAGCAATGCCGTGTTCGACGCCAGTGGATGAGAAGGGAAGTCGTTTCATCGTAAGCTTAGATCCGAAGTCCCGCGTAAAGGCTGAGAGCTAACAATCCAAAAAGTGAATTTATCGAATCCTTGCGTGGGTCGGTACTCTGAGATTCTTAGAGGAGCACGGCATTTCTACTCGACGCCCTGATTCCGCCATGCAGCATCCAGCGTGTTAGATCAAACAGCGCAAACCCATTTTCAACTCGTCTTCGGCAACTTTGGACTCTTCTACCAATCTTCGCATTCACGGCACCTGTCGCAAAGCGGAGAGCCGGAAGAATGGGCGCACTTTGTTGGTTGCAGCACTCATGTCTAGTTCCATCTTTAGAGTCGTGTGCCGCTTTGTTGAACCCGCTGATAAGAAAAGGGGCCGGTAATTGAGTGATTATATGAGGCAGCCATCACCAAGCATCCGAGAAATATCGTTTTGACCGATTCTTCACCGCCAGCGCCTTGGGGTCCTGTGGAAGATTTGTGTGATGAACAACATGTGGCCGATAGACAGCATCCACTGGTGGCATCCAGTCATCCAGCCCAAGAGGAAAATACTCGTACAAAAGATCCGCACTCTCATCGGGGCTGTTGATCATACCGATCGAGAAGGAAGGTGGACGCACTGGCGTAACGCGTTTCCGGTGTACTTCGCTTGGTGAGGGTGCCTTCTTGGGCTCGTCATCTGTCAAGGAAAGGGTTACTGGAGCTATTGATGTCCGTGGGGGCGGAGGAACACTTCTTGAGATTTCAGGCGTCGACTGCGCATATGGGGTAGCATGGGGTATTTGGGAGGAAGGTGGGTCTGGTGGTATGGCTGTCATGGCTTCGGCTGGGATCTTCCAGTCGAGGAAGTCTGGCGAGACTGGCATGTCATTTGCATTGAAGTCAAAGGGCATCTGTAGTATGTCGATTTGTTTTGAGGTGTGGACAGTTTGATTCTGGGCGTGGTTGTGGTTCTGGTTCTGGTTCTGGTTCTGGTTCTGGTTCTGGTGGGTCTGGTTGGTGTCGCCGGTTGGTGTTCCTCTGGGCTGGGCAGGTATGTGTGCTTTTCGTGCCGAGGCAGTCCCTCCGCTGATGGGCATATCTTTCCGCGACTGGAAGTTTCTGGGGCTTCTGCCTCGTACAATGATGGGGCCTGAGTGGATCTCACAAATGGGGACCTTGGCGCCCGTGGCCAGGGTTGCGACTACTTTGAGGCGCACGACAAAGTGCTGCTGTAGCTCCTTGCGGCGGCCATTGTTTGCGGTAGCTATGCGGAATTGGAGTCGCTTCCAGCTGATGGGGAAGCTGACGTAGTCCGAGTCCATGTCTTGGCCGGTGGACAGGTCGAGCGGATATGTGGGTGGCTCCTTCTCCGTCTTGTCTTCGGCAGGGGCGTTGCTGGTGGCGGGCGTCTTCCAGGGCACCGAGATGATCTTGACGGCGTTGCCCTCGAGCGACTCGGTGGCGGCGATGGTGAGCTCCTGGCCCAGGATGGGGATCTGGTCGCCCTGGTCCGTCATGAGGAACTGCAGGCTCCGCGGCAGGGTGATGGTGCCGGTGATCTGGAAGAGGTTGCGTCTATAGCAGGTCAGTTCGGTGGGCGGGGCCTGCACATCGGCTGCGGTGGCCCAGGGCGACTCGGCGAGGAAGAACATGCCGTGCAGCTGGGCGGACATGTTGATGGACACGCGCTGCATGGCGTAGCTCAGCATGGTGTAGGGCACGCTCGGCAACGAGAAGCTGAGCAGCTTGTTGTTGCTGTCGATGCTGGGGCTTTCGGGCACGCCATTCTGGTCGTGGGGGTGGATGGACTGCTCGTAGCCGCTCTGGACGTCGGAGAAGGGGTCGTCGTAGTTGGTGGAGAAGCGCTTCAGCTGCGGCGGGGGCTGTTGCAGGTGGTATGTCGAGAAGACGTCCTCGCTCCTGTGCACGGCGGTCAGCAGATGTTGGGGCAGGCGCGGGCGGCTTGGGCGCACCCTGCGAACGTCTCCGCGTCGTAGGCGGAGCGCTGGTCGTAGTGGTCCATGGGCACCATAGGCATGGCCAGCTGCTGGTCGGGCCCGGCGACCGTCTGGAGCGGGATTGGGGTCGGCAGGTACGACATGGTGATGGTGTCGAAGCCCTCCATGGCTCGGTGCGGGCAGGCCGGGGTCGAGGGGGCCGTCGGTGTGGGGGACGGCGCATGCGCGCAGCGACTGCGAGAGCCGGTCGAGCGTATGGCGATGGTCGATGTGCGGCGGGCGAGGCGGGTCGGGCGATGGCTGGCGACCCCAGGCGAGGCACAACACCGCAGCGCGCAAAGGCAGTCTCCGTCTGCAGCACCTGTCGTTGCTGAACCGGTGCGACCACGGATCCGATCATGTGCAGCCGAGCCAAGCTTCAGCGCGGCGGGAGGCAGGCGGGGCGCCCTGCGATGGCAGAATGCAATGGGCCGTGGGTGAGATGTCGCACGCGATAGCAGTCATGGCCAACACCGACCGTCTCGTCGTTGTCGCTTCGCAGGCACAAAGAACAGGCCCTGCCGCGCATGAGTGCCCGTCCCCCCCCCCTTTCCGGAAGGCTTCTCGAAGAGACAAGCCTACCGTTGGCGATCACCGTGCCCACAGCCAGTCACAGCGCTGCTCCCCGTCTTGTGCGGAGCTGCGGATAAAAATAAGTCAAGCCTCGACTGTGTGGCAGCTCTAATCCAACGTCTTCCCCCTTCATCTGCCTCTGTTTCTATTGATTCGCTAGCCGAGGGGCGCAGCAGAGCCACTGCTCCTGCTCCACGCCCTAGTCCAATCACCGACACCCCCAGTGACATACTCTGCAACTGCCAAGACGCCCAAGCACTATCATAATCCTTAGAAACCACGCAAATTCTCCGCATTTCCTATAACAATAGGATCCTGCGAACATGCTGCTCCCGCTACCTATCATGAACATTCCAGCGCCGAATATACCCAGCCCCATTAGCTTTCCAAGTCGTCCCCCCTTCATTATTGTAAATACCCAGAACGCCAATGTCCCTCTTCGCTCCATCGCTTGTCACGCTGGTGGAATCATAGTCCAAGTAGCAGCATCGCAGCTAACCTCCTCAAAGTTGTGCATCACATCGAATCCCATTGCAGAGAAGCCGTCAAAATTGCCATCCCCATCCATCTATGCGCGTCAGTCTTTAATGTTGCAATCAATCACGGCCGGCGTCTCTACTTACATAGTCGAGCAAGCAAGCATTGCATCCCTGCGCCTTGATCTGTCGCATGCCCAGGAGGATCAGCCCTTGCAGCAGAGTCGAGTACTCACCTACTCCAGGCGAAATGACTGGTGACGAAATACCGCCAGCTGCCTCATTGAGGTCCTTCAGCGGCGGCATGTACTCCGACAGTCGAGAATGATGGTTGTACAGCACTACGGTTCCCACAAGAGCCCCGTCTTCGGGGCGTTTCGCTCGGATGATGCCACAAGCTGATGGATCCGAAAGGGCAAGCTTGTAGACCTCAGCCAGCCCTTGCCGATTGCTTGTTTTGATGTGATCAAGTATTGGTCCTGCATAATCCCAACCGTAGACGAGATCAAACTGTGCTCCAGCGCTTGCCAGACTCTTCGCCATGCCCTCGGGCGGCGTCCATGTTTGCAGATTGCGAGCTACCATGTTACACACTGATCGACTGAGTGCTGCGCCCCAACCAAGACCCGCGAACCATGAACGTAGACGTTTGCGCTCGTTGTTGTGACCGGTTGGAATACCAAGGTACATACTCGGTAGCCGTGAACCAAGCTGAAAGCGTTTGATCCCCTCTTTTTGAAGTAGCGTCCGGATAGCCCTGTTGTGGAGGGAGTGGCCGATTGAGAGTTTCCTCCTCCCTGGATCCACAAATAGCGCTCCAATCACTCCAGTCCCTGTGGACTTGAAGAAGTAAGTAGAGCAGAAGCCATAGAGGGCTTGTGTGCTGCTGTTCCTGACCACAAAATGTGACTCTTCTACTTCTTGATGGTGCAGAATAAACGAATTTGATGTTGCGCTGGACAGCTCTGACCGTTGACTCGGCGCCGTACTTTCTATGACTGCGGTGATGAGGGCGTCGAGAGCATTTGCGTCTCGATCCTCATTGAAGATTTCGACCAGCCAGTGTTGCCGAGACGGATGCAATTTCTGGCTCTTACTAATGGTACCCGGTAGGGTTCCGCTTGGGAGCAGTTCCCCATATAATACTCTGACCAGGGAGTTGAGAGCCGTTTCCGTGAAGTCATAGGTACAGATATATGTACCGATAGACGTATCCATGGCAAAATCGTACGGCGAGCTGACCGCAACCACTATTAAGGGCTTTTCGCGCCTTTCGCCGCCCGTCGTATACTGCATATTACAGATCATGGACACGTGCTTCGTGAAGCCATGTTGATACAGATTGCGATTGGCGTCGGCCGTCAGTACGATAATAGCACTCGCTCGGTTGATGAGGTTCTCGTGAACAGGTCGGACACCATTGGCAGTGTACGATGTGTGCAGTACTCGTCCATTTCGTTGTCGGGCAAGTGATCTACCCAACTCCCTGAACACCCTTTCTCCGCTCATGACCGATGAACTTCGCTCCCAAGCGGCTGGTTCTGGGGAATGACTGGCAGCGCCACTAGCGGCGTCCGACAACGCCCGTGATGCGGCAGACGCAGCCAATGGCTTGACCAGCGGTGTCAGAAGGAGCAGCTCTTCTTCGCTTTCAAGGATGTTTGTAAGTGGAAGAAGCCTGTTCTTGTCGCGCACAACTGTGATGGAGCTATTGTATGCCTTTGTCGATAGTGCTGTGTGCGATGGTTGCAGTGTTTCCAGAAAGTTGATCCCAGGAGGGTTCAAAGCCTTCTCCCAAGATGTGCACTTCGCCTTCATAGCTAAGACGCGGCGAAGCGAGTTAAAAATCCGCTCTTTTGAGACCATCTCCGTCTCGATGCCCGTCTTCAGGCCTTTCAAACCTTCTTGCTGTAACGAGAATGACCGGCATAAGAGCACAACGTCGCAGCCAGCGTTGACTGCCATGACAGTGCCACCACCTACGCCGATGTTATGGCTGAGCGCATCCATCTCTAGACACTCGGAGACGACCACACCATCAAATTTCAGGTCTTTTCGAAGTAATTCGTCAACCACTTGTTCGGAGAGGCAGGCATGCATAGCGTTCAATCCAGCTGAAGACATCGCGCAACCGCCTACCATCATAGAGTCGAGGCCTCGTTCGATGGCTCGCTTGAACGGAATCAGAGCGCTGAGACTGAGCTGCTCCAAGGACTCGGTGATGATAGGCACGTCGAGAGTAGAGCCCAAGAACTCCAGGTTTCCATATGATGGGAAGTGTTTGCCTAGTGTTACTACGCCAGCTTCTTTGTAGCCTTGCATAAACGCGCATCCAAACTCGGAAACCTCTTGAGGATCATCGCCAGCTGTTCTCACTCCAAGGGGCTGGTTCCGGGCGTTGGTGAGAACATCTAAGCAAGGACCAAAGATCCAGTTGATACCACAGGCAGCTATCTCTTGTGCCGTCGATTTCGCGACATCAAACGCTAACGCAGTTGAACCTGTCGCTGCCATTCCCATGTTACTGGGATACTGGCGGATATAGATTTCATCAAAGAGACTGTTGACACCGCCATTCTCTTGATCAATACCGATGGCCAGGGGAACTGGATGACCCGCGTCATGGGCAATCTTTTGCAGCTCATAACAGAGCTTTGTCGTGTCCTCGGCGGCTGCGGCGTATTAGTAACAATGCTCCAGCCCAAACCCGTCGTTCTCCAGCATTTATGTCTCACATTTCAAGTTTTTCGCAGTCAGTAACAAACAGCCAACGTGATGCTCCTCAATGAGCGTCTTAATGTGTGGGGTAACCGACGTTCCGTCGAAGCCCATCATAAATAATTGGCCCTTCACAACACACTATCAGCTAATCCAGTTGCAGCAGGTTGACGGGAGCGACCCACCATAGTTCTGCATCATGGGAATGTTAGCCGGACTCTTGGTCACGTTGCGCATCTTGTGGCTGGGGGATACACGAAGCTCACCTATCCAGATCGTCCCATACGGGATCACGCTTCTCAGGCTTGGCCATGATGACGATACCCGTCGCGCACAGTGCTGGATGCAACTTGGGTGCGTATTGGGCACCGATGCTTGAACGTGATTCGCAACTGATTGTTAATGGATGAAAGATGGGGAAGATGGAACCGTAGCATTCACGCCTTCCAAGCTAGGGCTGCTAAGCGAAGCCGCCAACGACCGTGACAGCCGCGCCGTTACACTACCCTCCTGTTGCCATTATCACAGACATGCGCTATGGTACCACCTACATGTTACGTGAAGACCCGGGCTGGGGATCGATGGCCCGATAAGCTTGCGCTGGAAAGCGCTCATCGTTGTGTCACATCGCTTCCGGCATCCGGAAACCGTCTGCGAACAAGAAGCGTGCGCTTTACAGCGGTTATTCGACGCCGTGTGTGGCAATTTCGCCCGCACCTCGTGATCGAGCGATTACAATGCCGTGGAACAGATGTAGGTACTCAGATTCCATTATAGTGAGCTAAGGCCTGCACTTTTGAGAAAGGTGTTGAGCTTGTCTCAACCGCGTGCAACTAACTACTCTTCCATTTTCGGTCGTCTTTGTATTTTTGTGTCTGTCTGTACTTGTCCGTCCCCTTGATCAACCCATTACCTCCTTCAATCCCTACATACACGCGCCATGCCGTCAATCATCCCATTGAACGGCACCTTGGCCTGTGCACATAACTTCTCTGGTGTGATTAAGTTCACCAACTGCCGCCTGGTCAAAGGCAACGCGCTGGTCAAAGACGATCTCTGGGTCAGTGCTATCACAGGCAAGATTCTGAATGGACAAGAGATACTGTACGAGCATCGAACGGCGCCTGAAGAGATTGTCGATCTCGGCGGCCGCATCTTATCACCAGGCTTCATTGACACTCAACTCAATGGCGCTTATGGATTTGACTTTTCCGTCATCCCCGAAGAAGGTACAGCAGCCTACAGCAAAGGAGTCCGCGGAGTCAACCGAAGCCTCGTTGCTACAGGCGTCACTTCCTACTTGCCGACATTGACGTCGCAGCCACCAGACGTGTATCAAAAAGCACTCCCTTTCCTAGGTCCTTCAGGTGCAGCTCGAGATGCAACCCACGGCTCCGAATCTCTCGGTGCTCACTGCGAAGGCCCTTTCCTGAACCCAACAAAGAACGGTATCCACAAAGTTTCCGTACTCCGTGAACCGGCGAACGACATGTCTGATCTCGCCAGCTGTTATGGCATCAGCAATTTGGGATGTCCTTCCCCAATCAAGCTTGTTACACTCGCTCCTGAGCTTCCTGGTGCTCTTCCATCAATCCAGGCCTTGGCCGACTGCGGCATGGTCGTTTCGATTGGGCACTCGGAAGCCTCCTACGAGGAAGCAAAAGCTGGTATCAAGTTCGGTGCAAGCATGATCACGCACCTCTTCAACGCCATGCGACCCTTACACCACCGAAACCCAGGCATTTTCGGCTTACTCGGCACGCCATCTTCCTCAATCCGCAAGCCATACTTTGGCATTATTGCTGATGGAATCCACTTGCACCCGACGTCGATCAAGATCGCATGGAATGCACATCCCGATGGCCTCATCCTCGTCACGGATGCGATGCGATTTGCCGGCATGCCAGATGGTACATACGACTGGACAAACGGGTCGCGCATCGTCAAGGAAGGCGCTTTACTCACCCTGGAAGAAAACGGAAAAATTGCAGGAAGCAGCATACAGCTTGTAGACTGCGTCACGAATTTCCTGAACTGGACGGGGGCGAGTGTGCCGGAGGCGCTGAAGGCAGTTACGGAGACGCCAGCAAGGATGCTAGGTCTGCAGAATGTAAAGGGTACTTTAAGGGAGGGGTCAGATGCGGACTTGGTAGTTTTAGACCTACAGGAGGGGGCTGTAGATGGAGAGATGAAGTTGGTCGTTGACGAGGTGTGGAAGTTTGGTATCAAGGTGTTTGATGGGGCACACACTGCTTGAAGACGACGGAGTTGAAGGTGTTCTGAAGTAGCCCAGGGCACCCTTGAGGAGAAATAGACTGCATGCGAGATCCCGCAAACATATCAAACTCGTCAGAGACTCAGACATTAGCCATTAGAATTGTAGACAGCTTTAGATATCCATGAACATGTTGGCGTCAATTAATACTGCGTTTTAATTTTCTCTTGTACCTTCTTCTACAGTCAACGGACAAAAGGGACCGCCATGCTCTGTTAGTATAGACGCGATCTAATGTTTACAGAAGCTTTCATTAAAAAAAACAAAAAAAAAATGGCGACTATGCGGTATTTCCTAGAGCTTCATCGCGGTGGACGGAGCAAAAAGTAATGCCCTCTGCCAGAATCGAACTAGCGATCTTATCATAGCATGCAATACTAGTGATACGCTTTACCACTAAGCCAAGAGGGCGATCCGATCTTACAGATCGGTTGGCTTTTTGTATGACCAGATTTCAGTTATATAATATATATAGAGTATGATTGAATCCATACCGAGTTTTGCTAGCCCCAGCTTTGCCTATGGAGGTCATGAATGTAAAATAGCAAAGCGGGGCCCACAGATTCATTCAATAGGTGGCATAAGAGGAACACCTCCTCACCGGCGCAATTCGGAAACGGCAAAGGTTCAGAGGGCTTGAAAGGAGTGCATGAAACAAAACGTCCAAGCCAGCCCTTGCCCAGTGACCCCCCTGTGGAAGGGCTTTGGCTTATGGGACACAAGATCATTGGCGCTTTTCCGTGCGTGGTCAACACGTCATCAAATGAGGAACTCGCACCAGGCGCTCCTCGCCCAGATTCGGCCAGGCAAATATGGCAGTCTCTTGTTATGGCCTGAGCCGGCCTGAAAAACACTGCGACGCCTGGTCAAATGTGATAATATTTGACGGTACAAGTCAATATACGGCTCGCAATGCGGCCCCCGACTTGCAGGATTCTGCATTTCGGTCCACCGTGAAGGACTTGTCACACCTGGTGCCAGTGCTCGAGCACCAAGCGCTCCGGTTTCGATTCGACGCACGCGCCGTCGGTACCGCCCACCGATAGGAGCAGTGCCTTCGTCTGAGCAAGCGCATTGATCGCTGGGGGCTACCAGTAACGGCCATAATTGTAAGGGTCAAACTCGGGCACCAATGGCCACTAAGCATAAGCTTATTCACATGCCACACTCCGCATCCAGGCCGCCAAGGCACCAAATTAAGAAACCGGGAATCGCGCCTCCACGGCTGATCGTTGGCCTTTTTCCCAAACTTTCCCCAGACTCCTCCTCAAACACGACAACGCACAACACCGCATACACAACGCACCCACAGCCAGGACCTTCCATCTGGCTCTCACTACCGACAGCATATTATTCGACCACGACCATTCATGGGCTCTGCTTCTCCTTCCGTGACCGCCCTTTTCTCTACCGCTCAGCTTACCCTGATCGGCCCCGCATTTCCACACAGCGCACTGAAGTCAGGACTCAACAAGACGGACGCATCCTTCGGCAGCCTAGTGAATCGCTGTGTAGGGGTCGGTCCGCCGTGAACGGCGGACGGTAATATCAGTCCACTGAAGACTGGGATTGGATGTGCGCAACGCCTTGGGGACTGAGTCTGCGAATACTGACACAACCGTTGCAGAATCAAGGCACAGCTAGAAGAACATATCAAGCGCTCTCGCATAGTTCACAGCATCATCGCCCACATGGCGCTCTTTGCGTTCGATCGCAACGATTTTCCTGATCTTCCAGGAAAGCCGCGTCAATGCTCCGAGCCTGCAACGAGAGATGACGATGTGTTTGCCGCCGATAAGATGGATATGAGCCCGCCCAAGGCGCCTCTGCATGTAGGGACCCCGCCCATCAACATCGTCGCCCCCTTTCCAAAACGCGCAGTTCAACCGAACTTGGAGGCAAAGCAGCAAGGGCCAGACAGACTGGACTTCGACATGGTCATGAAGAAGGCACAGAAGAATAAGAAAAAGAAAAAGAAAGCCATGAAAGGTGATCTGGCCACCAGCATCACTCGTGGATTCCACACGCCTGTCACCTCTGGCGGAGAGGAATCAGACTTCTCTTTGGCTGCTACGCCGCGTTTCGGGCCTGTTCGCTCTGGGCTCCCCAGTGTCACTAGCAGCCCGGCCCTGAGACCTGCGTCTTCTGTCGGAGGCATTACCAACCTCAAGGCCCAGCTTGAAGCCCTAAGCCTTGGCCCCAGAACAGACTCCCCTATGAAGTCTATTCCCATGTCCCGGGTCGCATCCGGACTCTCCAGCAACACCAGCACGTCTGGCCTTGACAGCGATAGCGATCGTACAGAAATGGAGAGCTATGAAGTCGACCTTATCGAAGACTTCAGTATTGACACCCTCTCCAAGACGTCCACAATGCTTAGCAGCGGAATTGCGCGTAAGATGACAGCTGAGGACTTTGAGCCTTTAATGTGTCTTGGGAAAGGTAGCTACGGTACAGTCTTGCTCGTCAGACAGCGCGCTACAGGCCGTCTCTTTGCGCAGAAACAGTTCAAAAAGGCATCCATCACAGTGCATAAGAAGCTGATCGAGCAGACCAAGACCGAGCGCAACATTCTGGAGAGTGTGAATCGCCACCCCTTCATCGTGAACTTCTACTATGCTTTTCAGGACCAGGAGAAGCTTTACCTTATCCTCGAGTATGCGCAGGGCGGCGAACTTTTCCACCACCTTGCCGCTGAGCGTATGTTCTCCGAAGACGTAGCGGCGTTCTACATGGCGGAGATGGTCCTCGCACTCGACCACCTTCATCGGACCGTGGGTGTCATCTACCGCGACTTGAAGCCTGAGAACTGCCTCCTGGACTCAGAAGGCCATCTCCTGCTGACGGACTTCGGGCTCTCTAAAGTGAGTCTAGATGAAGGCAATCCATGTCGCTCTTTCCTGGGCACTGTGGAGTACATGGCGCCCGAGGTCGTGCAAGGCATCGAGTACGGCGCCGCAGTAGACTGGTGGTCTCTCGGCGCTCTAGGATTCGATTTACTGACTGGTGCGCCACCGTTCATGGGCAATAATAATGCGAAGATCCAAGAGAAGATTCTTAAGCAGAAACTCTCTTTGCCATACTACCTCAGCGCCGATGCAAAAGATCTGCTCACACGCCTCCTCCGTAAAGAGCCCAAGAAGCGCCTTGGCTTCAATATGCCTAAAGATCTGCAAACCATTAAGAATCACCGCTTTTTCCGCAAGATCAATTGGAAGCAATTGGAGGCGAGGGAAATGGATCCGCCTATTCAACCTCTTATCACGGATCCAGAGCTTGCGGAGAACTTTGCACAGGACTTTACAGACCTTCCGCTCAGCCCTGTGTTGACGAAGAAATTTGACGATATGTGGACTAGTGATGCGCAGGCAAACCCCTTTGGTGGGTTCAGCTTCGTTGCAAGTCAAAGCCTTCTTGATGGTGGTGAGTGGGGTTATTAGATGTTGGGAGCGTGGGCTTTATGGCCCCGCATTGCTGTTTTGCTTCTTGTCCATGTCTATGCATTTGGTTACTGTTTGAATTTCGACGGGGTACAGAGTGATCCCAGATGGGGTAGATGGGTATAATAGACGACTATTGTTCATACAACCATGATTCTGTTGCTCAATTATATTTGGGTTTCCCCTATGGATCGTGGCGGCAGTGAGTCTTCTGGTCTTGTTGTTTTATACCGTGATCATCTTTCAACGGGAGCTGAGCGATGCAAAGCAGGGGCAATATTTTACCCTTAAGCATCATGACGTTAAGGCAGCCTGGATTCATTTCACATTGGCATTCAGGTGCATTTGACATTTTGGTATCGTTGCTTGCGAACGTACAAGCTCACTCAAGGTTGTTCGTAGTTGTACTTCCTTTTATAACGGTGATGAGAACACATGGAATGACTGAGCTGAGGTTCCTTTTTGCATTACGAGCAGGCGGTTGGGTCCGCAAGAGTCAATGGAGAAAAAAAGATAATAGACGTCTGTACGTGTTTCTATTCCTACTTTACTCCTCGTATCTCCTCATCGAGATCATGGGTACTACTTATACAGACTGCAAAACCAAGTGGGAATCATCAATCATCAAACACAAAAAATCGCTATCCTCAATCGCCATTGCTCCGGCCACTCATCATTGAAAAAGTGATAATGTTTTTAAGAGGTAGTAGGAGCCGCGACGGCAGCACTGCTTTTTTCACCAGCCTTGGCACAGCCATCACATGCGCACTTGCCCTCTGGACACGCGCAAACGCCAGACTCAGCTGCACAGCTGCACTGCGTCTTATCAGTGCCAGGCAAAGTGTGGACGTTCATCTCCTCAGCACTCGGCTTTCCCGTCTTGTCAGTCTTGTCGCCCTTCTTTAGGTTTGCCAAGTGGCGAGCCTCATTATGAACGTCAATGACCGTCTTATTTCCCTGCTCATAGAAACCTCGGAGTTTCTGGCCGGTGGGTGTATTGGCGGCCTTGTCAAAGTAGGTGGCCAGGCTATTATAGGCCGCATATGCCTTGTTTGTGACACCGAGCTTCTGGTCGACGGCTTGTGCCTTCTGCGTTGCTTGTGTCTTCTGGTCGAAGTTGTTGAGCGCATTCAAGAACTTGGTGCTAACTCCGTGTTGCTTGTCAGCCGCTAGCGCTGACTCGATCGCCTTGTCTGAAATGACATAGCCATGGGCAAGGTACTCGGCGAAGATGCGGGCGCGGGGCTTCTGTTCCTGCTCAATGTGGTGGTCGCCATCCTTGGCTTCCTCAGCTGAGGCAGACTTCTCGCCGGCAATCTCGTCAATGCTCTTTGCAGAACTGACTTGCACAGAGTTGGGCCCGAGCTGGGTGTTGTCGAGGAGCAGTGCAGTCTTTGCAGCAGCCGCTTTCTCAAATGTGACCGAGGCGGACTGTGTGTCGTTGCCTGTGGACTTCACACTGAGCGACTGAATCTTGCCGCAAAAGCTGAAAAAGGACTTGATCTCATCTTCACTCGTCTTTGTGCTGATGTTCTCGACATGGACGGTGGAAGCCATCGTGAGTTTCAAGGGGGGTAGTAGTTGAAGGGAAAACTGGTAGTGATTCAGGGAAGGTGAGAGGTTCGAGATGGATTGGTTGTAGAAGAGAGCTTTGAGAGAAGGTGGCGGATGGATATTTGTAGCAGTGACGTTCCTTGTGGAGGGGCGTTAATCTGTGGTGAACCCTGTCAGGTGAGGGGCGAGAGCCCGCCAGTCGTGTTGTGGTGACGTAGGCGGGGCGGTGCAGAGTGGCGGCTAGATTCCTGCACAACCAGCGCACGCTTCGTGAAGCTTCGAGCGACTTGAGCGGATTTGCATGTGAAAACTCAGCCGCCGCGTGTTTGTACCGGCATACAGCCTTTTGCTGGCGAATCTTTGTGGCTGGTGCCATGGCCATGCTGGCACCTTGCCAGGAAAGATGGAGATTTGAGTGCATATTTCTTCAATAGCGAACGTATCTTACTCTGAAAGCCATCGCCTTGAGCTGGAGAAGCTCATATTAAAACCACAAGTGTTATTATTTAAAAAATGGTGGGCTAGACGAAGGTCTGGTGAGAATATGAAGCTGCGAAGACGCTCTCATATACTCTTTAATCCCGCCAAGAAGGCCAACAAGGTACCCTCGAGTTTTGAGCTGACTTGTTTTGATTGGGACTCGTTTCTCCTGGGGATTGTTACACTGCCATTTTAACGCCCTAGACTAATTGGACATTGTCTCGTGTAGTTGACTGCTCCTGCGCGGAAAGTCCTTCGTGACAGTCTCCACAAAACCTCGGCTGAAGCCAAACGTCATAGCTCACAACACATCAACCTAGAGCTATAGCTCTGGACTCCAACACAAGCCCACGCCACACATTCAGCACAATGGCTTGGAAACTGCTCTCTCCAGCTGCTAGCATAACAAGGTCTTGTCATTGTTGGTTACCAGCTCGCACAACGCCCATATCTCGGCTTCAATCCCAGCGCCGCCACATCTCTGCCTACGGCTACGAACAAGCCAAAGCCCTGACATTCTCAGATTATGGCGATCCGCCCGCCGTTTTGTCTCTTCATACTCACTCCATATCACCGCCGCATAGTAATCTCATGACCCTCCGCTTCCTTGCGTCGCCCATCAACCCCGCCGACATCAATCAGATTCAAGGTGTATACCCCTCGAAACCAACCTTCACCACAACCTTGGGCACCGCAAATCCCATCGCAGTCGCAGGAAATGAAGGTGTTGCAGAGGTGATAGCTTTGGGGGATAAGGTAAAGAGCGAAGGCTACAAGAAGGGCGACTGGGTTTTCATGAAAGGCCCCGGTTTTGGGACGTGGCGAACACATGCGTCCGCTACAACAAGCGATGTCGTAAAACTAGACGACGCGATGCGAGACGGCATTACAGCGATTCAGGCGGGCACAGTCAGTATAAATCCGTGTACAGCATATCGCATGCTACGAGACTTTACGACTTTGAAGGAGGGAGAGTGGTTTATCCAGAATGGAGCGAATTCCGGTGTGGGTAGGGCTGCCATACAGCTCGGGAAGAAGTGGGGATACAAGAGTATTAATGTTATTCGGGGAAGGGATGACAAGGCTTCGGAGGAAAAGTTGAAGAAAGAGCTTAAAGACCTCGGCGCGGATGTTGTCATTACAGATACCGAACTCCAATCCCAAGGTATCAAAGATAAGAGCAAAGAATGGACGAATGGTGGCCGTGATCCTATACGTCTGGCCATGAACTGCGTAAATGGCAAGGCTGCGACGGCAATGGCAAAACTACTCTCCTCGTCTGCACATTTCGTCACATATGGTGCCATGTCAAAACAGCCGCTCACCATCCCCGCCTCCATGTTGATCTTCAAAAATATTCACTTCCACGGATTTTGGGTAAGCAGGTGGGCGGAAAAAAATCCGCAAGATAAGCAGGCTACCGTTGCAGATGTACTTGAGATGACGAGGAAGAAAGAGTTCAGGGATATTCCCGTCGATGAGATTAAATGGGAGTGGGAAACCAAGGGTGAAGAACTCATTGCAAAGGTTAAAGATACTCTTGAGGGATATCGAGAAGGCAAGGGCGTCTTTGTGTTTGGGAAGACGTGAGGATTTGGCGGTCTGTAGCGGTTTTGGATCTTTGTCGAAGTGTACGGATGTAAGCGTATGAACCTTGGCATAGAGTAATCCTTCAGTCACTCTCAGCCCTTCTTTGTGCCGGATCGGTTCGCTTCAACTCCACGGAAGTCTAATTCCTTGCGGAGGATGTGAAATAAAGGAAAAGTGTGGGCGAGAAGGCAGACTCCATAGCAGAGTGGTCCGTGCATGCTTTGCTGCATGGTCTCCATTGTGACCGTCGAGCGTACATAGGGCAAAGTGACTGTTGGCGTGACAGTGCCAAACCTAAGATCCGTCTTCTGATATAGGCTAATGCAGTGTGATTGGCTGGAGATTAATGTGTATGCACGACGTATGCACCTTCAAGGCTGGACCCGTAGTCCCGTTGACCGCTCGTCCTCAGCCCGGATCACGCATGGCCATTCGATTCCGGTTCCATGCTGTCCATATCAAGCCCAATGTAGCTACAACATGATGGACAGCCAATTTGTTCATTGGAGGTCAAGACAAGACTGGCTGACGGCGGGCGATGTCATAGCGGAGACAGGCCTTGTCCCTTCTTGACAAGGCATTAGCGGCTCTTCGATCCTTGTGGCGGGACTACAATACGAGCTAGCAGGGTTCCCCGACGCCGTCCGCGCCACTTCTACCTGGACCTAGGTAGATTTTAGAGAGCACAAAACAGTGATCAAGACAAATTTTGAATGTGAGCAAGATCTAGCGATATGACTTGTCTGATGGTAATTGCAGGCTGCAAACAGGACAGCGGAATCCACAAAGTGGCGAGAGCGGCCGATGACGGGTTGTCGGGACTGGCCCAAACTCACGAGCAAGCAGGGACACTGATTCGCTGGCAATTAGATAACAAAACCTTTCCCACGCCTACTCTCATTCTTCATTCCTCAACCTCTCCATTCGCCCTTTTATTTATGCCCAATATCTGTTTTCGGCCACTCATACGTAATTTATTGCTTTGGGATATACCACGCCAAACGCAGGGAAAGCTTTACTCACACAGTACCCCATCCCACCAAGCTTGAGGACGACTGCGTGTTGGCGAAGCCGTAAGAATCAAGTCAGGTTGAAGGATGCTATTTCTTACCAAAAGAAGAACAAGTCCTCAAAACACTATCGATAGCGAATTTCCTACAACGCAGCTCTGCCTCTTGGGTAAGCTTACTTCCACATTGCGAGCCACAGCAGTCCATGCAACCAGCGCGAGAAAAAGTACTGACACCCTACTGCAGCTCTCGTTCGAGTCGCAGAGCCCATTGCGTTGACCTCCATACTTCCGTACGCATGGAAGCTAGTATCAAACTTTAAAGTCGGCCCTCAGTCAAATGCGCCGTTCTTCGCCGGCCTGCTGATTTCTGCCTTTTCTCTAGCTGAAGCATGTAGTGGTATGTACTGGGGCGGTGTCTCAGACCGCTTGGGTCGCAAACCAGTCATTATTTTTGGTTGCATAGGAACCTTATCTTCCTTGCTGCTCGTTGGCTTCGCTCCCAACTTTTGGGTGGCTCTAGCGGGACGAATCATCGGTGGAGCACTCAATGGCAACAGTGAGTCTCTGATACATACTGCATGTGAGATATGGACTGACTTCAATTTCCACAGTCGGTGTGATCCAAACGATGGTTGGAGAACTTGTCAAGCGGCCTGAACATGAACGTTAGTATGGATACTTGGGGGTTAAGCAGGATCGCTGATTGAAGGTAGCACGAGCTTACTGCGTCATGCCGTTTGTGTGGTCCATTGGTACTATCATTGGCCGTAAGATGCCCACAAACCCTTCCATGTCGGCAATTTTTAACAGTGATCCAACAGCCTCTATTGGTGGATATTTCGCTGAACCAGCACACAACTTTCCGTCTCTCTTCAGTCCTACAGGCTTCTTCGCAGAATTCCCCTACCTTCTCCCAAATCTTATATGCTCCTCTTTGCTTGTGGTTTCTATCCTAATGGCATATTTTCTTCTCGACGAAACCCATCCGGACAGGCAACCGCGCGGTCCCGTCGAAGATTACAATGCGGCAATTGCAGAAACACCACTTCTTCCCGCTCAAGGCGCTATTGCCGATTCTCCAGCAAATCTCACGACAGAGTCTTACGGAACGTTTAACCCAGTCGAAGTACAACGTGACGAGATCTGGCGCGTGCGATCCAATGGAGATTGGATCGAGGTGCCAGCAAGTGAGAAGGCATTTTCAAAGACTGTGATCATGTTTGTAATGGCACTGGGCATATTCACATATCATTCTGTAAGTCTTCATATACTTGTTTGTGCATGATTGGAGACCTTCGACGAATCGCTTTCCTGTTGTTTTACGTTGCAACCTACTTTAATGTTGTAAATGACAACAGCATGCGCGCGGATCAGGCTGCAATCAGTACTGGTGGCATCGCAACAACATGACCGGCTGACTTGATTCAGATGACATACGATCATCTCCTTCCTATTTTTCTTCAAGACAAACGTGCCGCCGACGACATCAAAGCTCTTGAACTCTCGTCCTCTCTAAGCGGTGGTCTTGGTATACCAATACAGGACGTCGGCATCATCATGTCAATCAACGGCGTTATTCAACTTGCAGTTCAGGGTTGTGTCTTTCCCTTCCTGGCCGATTGCTTTGGTGTGTGGAGACTTCTGCTCATAGTTACCTTGGCCCATCCGTTTGCATATTTCATCGTACCCTTCCTCCAGCTTCTTCCGGCGAACTTGCTTTATCCAGGGCTTTTCGCTTGCCTTACTATTCGGAGCCTGACCGCTATTTTGGCCTTCCCGCTACTTCTCATCATGATAAAAGAGGCTGCTCCCAATAAATCCCACCTCGGCAAGATCAATGGCTTAGCCGCATCGACAGGCGCTGCTTGTCGCACAGTCGCCAGTCCGATTGCAGGCCTTCTCTATGGTCTTTCCATAGACCTCCACTTTACACCTCTAGCCTGGTGGGCCTCCGCTTTGGTCGCCATTTGCGGCGCCATGCAAGTTCCCTTCCTCAGTCGTGCTGCAAATAAGTGCCACGCTCGAGTTCGCACGGCTACCCGCTGCTGTTTTTCACAGGATCTTCCACGGAATGAGGTCGTGCGTATCACTGTGGAGGAGTAAGCAGGACTGATCGATAGTCATGAGAAAAGACAGGGGAGCCAATAAGCATGGGTACGACGACTTGGGCGAATGATCGGAAAATCACTCGGCACAAGAAAGTTTCTAGACATTTGTGCTGTTCTTCTTGGCTTACCACAAAGACTGCATTTAGTTACGACATGTACGACATTCACGACTCATCTTCACGGCATTCTTGAATATGAACATTATACCAAAGGTATGGACACATTAACAGTTCGAAATCTGCTCATGATCGTTACGGCGGTATATTATGGCATATGGTTTCTTTACAAGTCTGTAGATATCTGCAATAGATGATTACAATAATGTACCTTTTTCTCGTTTTGACTCTTTGCACAGGGTCTTGCGATCGGGATTCGGACAGCTGTAGACCTTGCGAGTGGGGACAACGCATAAAGCAGAACAATTACGCGAGGTCCTTTGATGGCTGTGACAGGAATGAGTCGTTTGCAAAGTGACCGGGTCCCTAAGTGGCGTGGACAAGAATAGTAACGTGCGATGATACTAATCGATGAGCTGGTTTGGCCTGGGGTTGCGAAACTGCGAACGTAATATGGAGACGGCATCGTGACCTTCAACGAGTCTCTATGGCCAGGAAATTACTGCTGGTTTGAGTCTGACACCGCCCCCTCCGTGCCTTCCGTTCAACGCTCCCTTGTCGACCGTCACAGAGACTGCAAGGTACCCGTGCGTGCCTTGATGGTGAAGCTTGTTCAGCATCCTTGCTCTATGCATCTTCAGCAGGGTTGACAGCGACGATAGAACATTGGCATTCAGATCAGCCGAGGATCAACACATTTCATACATGTACTTGTAGAGCTCTGTTTGGTACACGTACTGCTTACCACAGAGTATGTGATGCTCGTCAATGTGAGCGTGCGACTTTCCCTCCTCTTACTCGTCAAATGACAGCACACACACCAAAACAACTCTCTCACATATCCAAACAAGATCGCATTACTTTCTATGCCCTTCGACACCCTTATAATTATCGCAACCAAGCATCTGATACAAGACATCGATGTCCTATTGCGGTTGCCAGCCGAAGCTTGTCGTTCGTTAGCCGCGAGAGCCCCAATGGCGGGACACTCGTGAAACCAATAATGTGAAGCTATTTTAGAGATGCCGCATTACGCTTGTGGTTAGCGCGGCGGGAGAACGGCAAGGTTTACTTGAAAGAGTGCTTAGAGACACCGTGGGTTTGCGGGTTCGAGGATGGTTCAGAGATGATGCAGGGAAAGGGACTGGCTGGCGACGAAACACAGGAGTAGATGGAGAATGTCAATACTGCAGCCATGACCCGCATGAGCCGTATGCGGAGACGGCAAGGTCTCATCGCTGTTCAAGGCGAGGTGAGAGGCGCTGGCAGCAACAGGTCGACATTGTTGAGGCTCTGCGTGGCTATCTCGACGCGACTACAACGTACGATGCGGAGTTGCTGTGTAGTCGACCACTCCACTTACCGCCCTACTTGCTCGCCCAGCTTCAATTGCTTGTACACGATTGGCTCGTACCTGCATGGCAGTTTATCTCAGCGTGCTATTTAGGGCGTTTCAGAAGCGCCTCCTCGGCGCTCGAAAACTCGCTTAGCCACATCAAAACTGTCCCTGCATCACCTCACGAGGTCGTCCCGGGCCACTTGCGACAGACCGACCACAATGTTGACTATGTGGGCCTGTAGAGCGCGCGACAAACCAACATGGAAGCCCCTTCGATGGCCATGGCTGAGTCGTCTGAAGCTGCAGCCTCGTCAGCCAATCCCTTGCGAGAGTACTCTGAATGTTTCGAACTGCTTGTTTCATGCACGTGCAGAAGACGCAGTATATCTTCCTCCTTTGTCCGCCTCACTGAGTGAATCTCCACAATACTTTATCTTCTTAATTTCAGCAGTTGCTGCTTCCTTTCGTTTGGCAAGTTAAACAAAGTGCATTCATTACCTTTGTTTACTCCTGAAAATCAAACCTTCCTTTTTTCCTAGCGAGGTACATCTATTTTCGCTTCCCCACTCGTTAAGCAGGGCTTCGATTTTCATAACTTAAGTTTCACTTCAAATTCCACATTGGGACTGTATTCACTATGAAGACTACGTACGCTCTTCTCATTACTGGGCTGGCTGCTCAGCAGGCCGTTGCGACCTGGAATTTCTTCGACAACTTCAAGTCACCGCTGTACAACGACAACGAGTGCAGCGACAAACAAAAGAGTGGCTTTGACTGGTCAGATCTTAAGAATGGTGACAAGGACTTTCAGTACGGAGATTTCGATTTCTCTGGCGGCTGGAGCTGCTCCACATCGCTTGGCAAGCGTGACCTTGTTACAAAGCGGACCTTTGGATCTAAGCGTATTACCAATAAAGTTCGTAAGGACAAGTCAGCGTCCTTTGGCTGCGACAAAAGGAGGTCTGGATTTTCAGTCACCGAGATTGACGTTTCTGTCGAGTTTGATGTTGAATTGGAGCTCCACTATCAGATGGGCGACGGTTCACTATGTAAAAGTCGACACAGCTGTAGCCAAGGCGGCACAACCTTGAAGAACACGCAATGTGGCGGTGCGAAATCAGTGGATGTTTATCTTGGTAGTCACTACAAGGGCGGCAAGTCGGAGTGTGAGATTGGCTTTCACCGTATCGGCTTTGACTGCAATCCTGGCAAGGGATACAACCCTCCATCTCCGCCAGAAGCCCCATCTTCATCTAAACCGGCCGAGTCCCAACCTGTAGCGACTCCACCACCGTCCGAGTCAACAGCGCCTCCATCTTGCTCCGGAGGTGAAGGCGAGTGCGGTTCTCAGCCACCCGCTACGCCGACTGGAGGGATTGCCACTCCTCCTGCTTGCGAGGGAGACTCTTGCCATCCTCAGTCTTCTCCTGAAGCCTCCACTCCCCCCGCCATTGAGACACCCAATCCCTCCTGTGGAGAAGGCTATGGCGAGAGTTGTAACACTCCGATTCATACTCCTCCTACAGACATTCCTCACTCCACGGGCGCACCTTATGCCAACAGTTCTGTTCCTGCTCACACCCCACCGCCAACTTATGAGACCCCTATAGTGTCTCTTCCGAGCCATGAGAGCAGCACTGTTGCTCCGCCACCACATGTATCCACCGAGGTTCCACTGCCCTCAACACACGAGAGCTCCGGTGCGCCGTCGCCTCCATCCAGCACCGCCATTCCTCAGCCTTCTAGTCCCAGCTACCCGCCCGCATCTGTGCCTGATACACTTCCCAAGTGCATGAATACGTGGCTTCAGGTCAACTCCCAGTGTAAAGAGTGAGTTTCTTCATCCGATCTATCATCTAACATATACTAATTTTTGTCTCTTAGCAATACCGACAAGAGCTGCTACTGCGTCAACCCCGACTTCACTAAGAACGTTATTGACTGCGTCTCAGCCTGGTGCGGTACAGATGAAGAGACTAAGGAAGCTCTGCAATACCTCATCGGTATATGCGCAGAGTACATTCCTGAAAATCCTAAGATCATTGAAGACTGCCCTACGTACATTCCCTTAAATCCTGCTACGCCCACCGGCGGCGCTAGTGTTGGCATTAGCACCACGGCCGCAGCTGGCGAGAGTCCCGCGCCGACACCAAAGACGCCTTGTACAACTATCACATATGGCTCTACGAGCCTCACTGTGCCTGTAGTTCACTTCACCACTCAGACCAATGTCGCCGGTGCAATCCCGACACAGCCCGTTGGCCTTGTTCCTGGGACCGCACCTGCCCAGACTCCGGCTGCAACCACTCCTGGTGCGGCACCGTACCCTATTCCTTCGACCCTGGGCACCCGCACCACACCAGCAGGGACTGGGACTGGTGCGATTCGCCCTTCTTCGCCAGCCGAATTCACTGGGGCTGCATCGCCGTTTGGGATTGTGCCCAAGGGCGCAGTTTTCGGTGCGGCTCTTGTGTTCTTTGCATTGTAAAGGTTAGATGTTTTATAATGTGGCGATGTGAAAGTTCTTGTTTTTATGGAGTATATAGTCTGTGGTTTGGGCGAACAACGCTTCTGATAATTTCATGTCGTAATGCATATCTCTTCCTTGTCCAATATAGAGCACACGAAATTATACAACAAATTCTTCTAAGACTGTACCGTCATATGCTTTGACACGTGTCATCTGTAATTTTGAATGTATTTGATCTGTGGTAGGCTAAGAACGGGACAAGGGGCTGATGTAGTCAGAGGCAGTTATTGAAAGAAAGTTTGGGTGAATGCATTTGATTGGCTTTCAAGCAGCGCCGCACGAGCCTCGATCGACGTCATTCTTCAATTTTTGGAGCGGGTAGGCAGACAACATCCTAGGTCGGATCGCTCTTCTATGCCAAACAATCTCATCTGCCCTCCTTGCAGGCATCGACGCGGCAGTAGCGTACCATGTCTTTCGTGGTTGAGTAAGTAGTTTTCTAAAGAATTTTGTCTGCATTTTCTCTACATTTTCTCTACATTTTCTCTGCATTTAATACAGTTGCTCATTTGCCACGGCAACGGCTGATCGTGATATTTAGTCAAGTGCGCCGCATAGACGGCCAACTCGATCGGCTACAGCTGTCAACAGGGCGAGCCGGCGGAAGCTTTTCGACCCTTACCGCGGAAGAAGCTCATGATCCAGCCAAGACGGCGCGAATCGCGCACCTACAGAACCTAATCAAGTCGCTATCCACAACAGCTTCATCGAAGTCCAGTCTCGTACCGGCGGGAAGGATATTGGAGACACTTCAGCGGGCGGACATCTCGAGCAGCTGTTCGACATGCAATCAATGGTTTGCGCAGGGTGAGGATAGCGTATACGATGACGATGATGGCGCACGACAGGACGCGAGCTACGAGCACGAGCTCGAGTGGCTGTTGTTGAGCAAGGCAACCACCCAAGCATACGGACAGGTATTGAACACAATACTGGAGCAAACAATCCCACTTGAAGACGACATATGGTACTGGGACGACATCCTCTCCTCTTACCGCTTCGCCGGTCTCTACTCGATACAGACATCGCCAATCCGACTGTGGAAATGGTCGCAGGAGATATATCATGACGTGCGGTCAAGAGGTGGTCAACTAGCCGACGGGTGGAGCCAATTCTATGGCCTGGTCAAGAACGCAGTGCAGGAGCGTAGTATTGCCAACATCCAGCGAAGGGTGGTGAGCCCGCTGGCACTCGTGAGGAATGAGGGCAGAAAGAAGCGTGCGGCGTTGAGGAAGATACGCCTGGTCAATGCGAATGCACTCGGCGTACTATTGGGGGAAGGCTTGGGCAATGAGAGGTACACGCTTCTTTGTGAAGCTAGCGAGAGCCCTGCTAACGGCCCGTAGTATCCACGATGAGGGCACTCACTCTCCGGGACTCTTCAGCACACAAGACAACAGGCACAGGTGGAAGAGCACCGTGTCAAAGAGCATAGCTCTCATGGACGCTGTGATTCAAAGTGTGAATGATGCAGAGCTCTCTATCGACAAATTCGATGACTCAGTGGCCAGCATCACCCAAGACGATCAATATTACGTATTGCATGAGCCGTCTGGTGCGCGAACAGCAAATGCACTGAAGCCGGGAGACGTAGCAGAGCGTCTTCGCTATTTGCTTCGACAGGCACTGCCCAGCTACATGGCGAACTTCAACGGTGTTGCAAAAGAGAACGGACGTCCGTCTCGTCTCATTCGATACTGGCTTCCTGCGACCATGCTACTCATCTCATCGACGACGATATTGCGAATATTTGTGAATAGGAAAGAAGAAATACTGACTTGGGTCCGCGAGCTGGGGCAAACAGTGATTGATTTTTGGCAGAATTGGGTGGTCGAACCTGGGAAGAGAGTCATTGGTACCATCCGTCATGATGAAGACAGCGAGGTTTCTATCTTGAGCAAACGCAGCCTCGAAACAGACCGTGCGAGCTTGGAGCGCATGGTTGTTGACTTTGCGGTCAACAACCCAGAGGGCCCAGCTCTGGACGAGACGCAGATTGCTGATATTCGGGCAAAAGTGCGGGAAGGAGACCTCACCCCCGTGCTGCGGTCATATGAGAAGGACATTCAAAGCCCCGTCAAGGGTGCGATAGTGGGCAATCTTGCTAGTGCTCTGCTGATCCAGGTGCAGAAGACCAAGGTTGATGTGGAAGTGGCCATGAGCGGCATCGACAGCATTCTCAAGAGCCAGGAGCTGCTATTTGGCTTCATTGGACTCACGCCCGGCGTACTGGTCAGCATTGGCGTGTACAGATGGCTCAGAGGCGTGTTTAGCAGCCGCAAGGGCGTGCAGCAGTGGGCGAGGCAGGGGCGGATGCTGCTTGTGCTGCGCAACATTGACCGCATTCTCACGGGCGCAACGCCTACAGAATTCGGTGAGATGTCGTACAGGGACCACGGGCTGCTGCTCTGTGAAGTGCACCTGCTGAGGCAGGCGGCCAGCGGCATCCTGCCGCGGCGGATCTTCCACGACTTCCTGGTGGAGATAGACGAGCTGGTGGATGTGCGGAGTGGGCTCGAGCGGCAACAGAAGGTGGTGGAGCGGATTCGGTGGGCATACTCGAAATGGTTTACTTGAACCACGACGGCACGTAATTGTACATGTTCGAAGGCGCCTACCTTGTGCATAGTGAGCAGCATCCTTGAGTGAGCGCCAGGCCAAAGGGCCGATAAGCGAGTGTGTTGCAGACGCGCAGTCGCGCAGTCGCCACCGACCCGCCGTTCGTGGAGGCGACAAGTGACGGCGGCTCGCCTTCGCTTGGCGCACGAGCCCCAAGGTCAACGTACCTGGCTTGCACCTCCCCCAACGCCCGTTATTGTGTTGCCTGTTGCGACAAAGCCTCACTGGTACACCTGGCCTCACCTCCACACGGGACCACGACTCTGATTGCCACGGCCGCCACCCCTTCTGAGCCGCAAAGCAAACAACCCTTCCTGTCCACCCTTCCCCAGCGGGCGCGACTCGGCAGACCGCTCTCTCCCCCGACCAGAACCACCGCCCACGGCCATACACGACAGACATGGCGGGATCCAGGAACTATGACTTCCTCGTTAGTCTCCACTGGCGCCCCTCCCCTCGCGCTCCCACCCCATCTCCGCCACCTTCTCCCCTCCACCCATGACCACCAGCCTCACTGACGCCCCCCCGCACAGATCAAACTGCTCCTCATCGGCGACTCGGGCGTAGGCAAATCGTGCTGCTTACTGCGCTTCAGCGAGGACTCGTTCACGCCTTCCTTCATCACAACCATCGGCATCGACTTCAAGATCCGAACCATTGAGCTCGACGGCAAGCGCGTCAAGCTGCAAATATGGGACACGGCCGGCCAGGAGCGCTTCAGGACCATCACGACGGCCTACTACAGGGGAGCCATGGGCATCCTACTGGTCTATGATGTCACGGACGAGAGGAGCTTCAACAGTATGTCTTCAGCAGCCAAATGCCATCATGCAGTGCTAATGTAGAAACAGACATCCGCACATGGTTCTCCAACGTCGAACAGCATGCTACTGAAGGCGTCAACAAGATCCTCATCGGCAACAAGTGCGACTGGGAAGAGAAGCGCGCCGTCTCCACAGAACAAGGCCAGGCCCTCGCAGACGAGCTCGGCATCCCGTTTCTCGAGGTCAGCGCAAAGAGCAACATCAACGTCGACAAGGCCTTTTACTCGCTCGCCAGCGACATCAAGACAAGGTTGATTGATACCGCCCGGACAGATCAGACGGCCCAGCCAAAGGTCGACGTTGGCGCCTCGGATGGTGGCAACGCGGGCATGGGCGGCAAGTGCTGTTAAGCGTCTGCCGACGCAGCAATGGAGAGGCATCCGCGCCTCATTCGTTCCGGCGCTGCCGAGTCTGCTTCGTGAACAGCATTCATCCTGCCCAAGACTTCAATAGCATAAGGCGCCAGCGATACCGGTACAAGACTTGGAGGGTTTACGATGATATCAAACGCTTGATCTTTGGTTGAGCGGACTTTCTGGGTATTACCATTTTCTTTTGAACGGGGTTTAATCGGGCGTTTTGCGAGAACGGGATTTCTGCCTACTGTCTACATTACCCTTTTTGTAATGCCATCTTGTACATGCACATGAATTCAGTCCCTCAAAGACTCGACTAGCGAACACCAGAGACACTGACTGATCCACAACAGTTCCATCAAACAGTGTGGTGCCAGATACCGAGTATGCGGCAATGCGTCTCCTGGCATCTTTGTTTGAATTTCTCGGCGTCCTCAAAGGGAGTTCATGCGAGCCCATCTAGAACATTTGCTGGAAGTATTTCAGAGGCCTACAGGGGGCTGCAGAATCATTAGCTTCTGCATCAGCTCAGAACCGTACCCACCAAGGCCGACACACAAGGAAAGGTCGCGACTGGGGAGCAAAATGTTACCTCTCTGCACCCGATCGGCTCTCATGCCCAGAACCGAGACTTGTCTCAAACGGCTAGACGTTTTGAGTAATAGTATCCTCCCTGCGCTCCCTCAATCAAGTAGAAGAGGCAGGCATTGTTATGCTTCGTGATCATTTCCGAAAGACAGGTATCCCCAGTTTTTGGCAGCAATCCGGCTGAACCAACCAGGAAAGTGGAGTTGATCGTACTAGGGATCAGGGTGGTGGGCAGGAGCTAACATGGTTGTCGCAATTTGAGCGTTCAAAGAAAAGTAAACAAGCCGTCGTGAGCGGTGTAGCTGAAGAACTGATGCCGAAGGCAGATAGACGTAAGGAAAGAAGACAATTAGTTGGTGTTTGTGGGGGGTTTGCCAAGCAAGCACCTCCTATCACCACAATATGGTAAGCTGCATACGAGTGAATACAACTAAGAACCCACTCAGGACGAACAAAGTCGACATAATTTGTCGTCTTTTCGTCACAACTCCATTCACAAATTTGTGCCATTTTCCACTTTTCTCACACAAAGACAATGGGAAGGTCCAAGAGTTTAGGACCGTCATCAATCAAAAGCTCAACTTCAACATCTCATATATGGCACCTTACAGCCTTGCTATATTTCAAGCGATTCCCAGCACCTTTTCAGCTAGACGCTAAAACGTCACGACACCATATCCCGTCCTAAGCCCTTAACCCAGATCGAAGCAACATGGTATCCCACAACGCCATACAATGCTGAACCCCTTCCACAAACAACCCACAAGAGCGATGCGATGCAGCGCAACTTGTGACCAAAGCCAAGCCCAAACGCCAAACATCAATCATACAACATTTACAAACTGGCATGTACATCTTGCGGCGCCCTAACCTTGCCTTCCGTTTGCACCAGCACCCGCCTCCGGCGCCGATAGCCCATCTTCTGGAGTCCGCTGCTGCTGTCCATTCCGACTAGACTCTCCCTGCTGTCCTTGGCTCTCATCCAGTCTCTCCCTCCTGGTCCTCCCACTGAACACATCACTTAACCTGACGCTCATCCTCTTGCTTCTCCTATCCCTCGAGTTTGCTGCAACATCCTCAGCGCTTGCATTCAAATTACCTTCCTCTACATCGCCACTCTGGTTCCTCCGCTGCTCTCTGAGCCGTCGAAGAGCGAATATGCGCTCCTCGGCCGACGCGTTGGGCCGGTGGCGCAGGGATAGGATATCGCGGAATGCGTTACGGCGGCGCTGGGAGGTTTCGGCTTCAGGGTTGAGGGGCGGGGCGAGGTCGTCAGGGGTTTGAGAGATGGTGGAGTCGTGCGATGTTACGGGGTTGAGGTCGACACGGCTAACATTGACATCAGTGGATGCTTTTGGTGATGGATAGAGGGGCAAAGCTTACCACAGTGGACAGGTGCCGGACACATTCAAGAGCCACGGATCGACGCATTCGGGATGGAATTTGTGATCGCAGGGCAGAACTCGCAAGTCTTGACCTTTTTCAAAATCCTCCGTACAGATGGAACATCCGAGACTCTCGGCATGAGATATATGATTGGAACCCGACGCCGCGCCTGCAGCAAGAATCTGGGCTGGGGCAATGCCCTCTTGATGTTCTTCTACAGGAGCCTTTGTCGTATTTTGTGTTGTCTCGGGCAATTGAGCCACGCTTTTCGATGGTGCGTCATTTACCTCTGGCTCGACTGCTGCCTCGCCCATGTGTGCGACAGTTTCTGAATTTACTGCATCTGCCTGTCTGGTCTCTGCTGCGGATCCCAGTTCGACATCGGTGGGCTTCGCCACCTCTTTCTCGCCAAACTTGACTATTGGAATGGTGTCCAGAATAGCTCGACCCAAGCCCCTCGCACGGCTTTGCCTCGGTCGGCCCAGTACGTTCCGTGGCCCGTATCGCTCTGGATGGCGATGCGCTCTGATGGCTCCCGTAACAATGATGACGACGAACAGTGCAGTAATGATGCCTGTAATACTATACAGAATGATCATAGCCACAGCTGTCGAGGGAGAAGGACCAAGTGGGTTCTGCTGCTGGAAGGCTCCATTGTTATTGTTGTTGTTGTTGCTATTATCATCCCCACGACCCTGTACCTGGACGAAGTACTTCATGGACACGGGCAGATTCTGGATTGCATCCCGCAGCGTCGCGGAATCCTGTTTGTTGGTCATGGACAAGACTGGAAAGTCTTGCATCATATCCTGGCTGTTGTTCTGCTCGTAGTCGCAGTAGTCGGTTGCCGTGTTGTACAAGATGACGCCGAATATGTTGGCATTCCGATAAGCGTCCTCGAAGATGCGTTGGGGCTCAATGAAGCCGGAGTAGTCGCCCAGATCGCAGCTGATGTATGCGATGTCGCTGTTGGAGATGTTGGCGACGTTGGAGAAGTTGGTGTTGTACAGATTGCCTTCGATCTGGTGCTGTTAGCTCAAGTAAGAGGATGCAGGACATCAGGTGTGGAACGAACGGTGCGCTGCGCTGCTGCCCGGGTCAATGGGACCAACTGTGCAATTTGTGCCCTGTCGCCTTCGGCGTGCTTCAATGGGAGGGTGCCCTGGAATCGTCCGCCGGCTGTCGAGCTGTTGGACGATGTAATGGTGGCGGTCGCGGCGGATGCAAAGACCAGGCAGGTCAACTGCCACGGCAGCCTTTGTAGCCGGCCGAGCAGCATGCTCCCGAATGAATACGTGTGTATGGAGAACCTATGAAACGACGACGGTAGCAGCAAGTCTGCGCGTCTTTTGCTATCGATGACAAGCACGTGAGTCCAGGCTCTCCATGGGCTCGGAGGGCGGGGATGGTGGCTTTCAGCTGGTCGCGTCCAAGGAACCAGGGCACGACAAAGCGACACGACGGAAGCGCACTATAGCACGAGCATCCTTGACTTCAAGAATGCGCAGAAATTCCGGGAGAAAGTGAGCGACCGCAACTCCAATATAGTGAAGCGGCGAGCCGGGAGGATATCGATTGATATTCCCACCCATGCGACGCCGGCGATCCACTCTTACGTCGCTCCTCCCACCGACTCCGAAGCGTGCCGGGGCCATGATGCATGCAAGGGTTCAAGTCCAGGATTCCGAATGAGCTTCTCACTCTCTAAAACCCCGGTTTGGCCAGAATCGTGCCCTTGTTTGCTGCTGCACTGCCCCAACTTATGCACTGCCATCTGCTGATGCCGTCGCCCATTTCAAATACCAACCGTGTGAAGTCTTCCGCGACAATCCGTGTCGACCTGGGCGCTTCCGGCTGCTCCACGCCTGTCGTCACCACTCAAACGTGCAGAAAGCGTTGACTGGACCGCTTCTGAGACATTGCTTCGCTCTTCGAGCTTCACCAATAGGCCGTACTCCTTCTTCACGATCAAGTCAGCGTCCAGCAATATTTCCGGGGAATCCCACTGCATATGCATGACAGCCAGCAACTGCTTCTGACAATGCAGCCCTGTATCGGATACGACAAGTGCCGAATCTAGTCTGAATGAGTTATCTCGATCCCAAGCATGGCGCCAAATGTGCTGTATAGCGCATGTCACCATGTACTCGTTTGTCGAGTTTTGAACCCAACACAGAATGTAATGTGCACAGTTTGATAGCCTGCTTTGATGCGCATGCACAATTCTACAAAAAGCAAGCTACCTTCAGTCGACATGCCAATCAATAGCACCCATTGAACTGACCCTTGGATGCAACACAATTATATGGAAGAGAACTATGGTTCAACGCCAACGCTATGCGCCCAGGGTGTCAACCCAATCAAATACCTGTGAAATGAATGATACAGATGGTTGCCATCCTCGGCCAAAACATGACCTATATTAACATCGTACAAACCCATTTGCTGTCACTCTCAATAAGCCGCACCGCTTCGGCCCCGCCCAGCGGTCTTGAAGGTCATAGACTGCACTTGCTGCTGAACTAAACCGCCTAGAGCCAATGTATCGTTCGGATCAACACCCATCCTTTCGTAATCGTTGAAGCCCGAGAGGTAGAAACCAGCAATGACCACCAGATAGGACAAGATAAGGATCGAGCCCTTGAAGTAGTTGCTCTTTCCTTCGCCGTACATGTACGAGAGGAGGAAGACACACAATATGACGGTAATCATGTCCCACTGAGGGAAAATGAGGGTGAACGTTTGGTGAAGGACTTCTGACGCGGGAATGTACGAAGCATGGACCGCGCTGTAAAAGACCAAGGCCGGGATTTGAAGAAGACAGACTTGCAGTGCATATGCGGATCCAATTTCCATAGACAGTGCGATATTGCCGTTCATGGCGAAGGAGATGGCATTCAAGAACTCAGTCGTGTTAGGAACCAGTGCAAACAGCGTGATGCCAAGGAATTTCTCATCAATGTCCGAGCCCTCTAGAACCGCGTCCACAGTATTGACCAGGATTTCCGCGATGATAGCATATGCAAGCGTAGCTGTTAGTAGGATCGCAGCACTCTTTTGTCGGCTCCAATTGGGCGCGTCGTGTCCACTAGGAGCAGCATCGTGTTCGTCTGGAGCCTCGGTCGTGGTTCGTACGTTAGCTGGACGCTCGGCGTGTGATTTGCTCGGTGTATGGGCCATGTGTGCGGCCTTACGGGGTGCTCTTGTTACATCCCGCGTGGCTAGAGCAGTCGTAGTTGCTGCAATCTCTGTAATCTGCCGTGCTAGAGACTGGGCAGCATCGTCTGTGAGGCCCTCAACATGGAACGAATGGTGTGACCGCGTATCGCTATCCTTGGGCGGCACAAGATGAGGAGTGTTTCCGTCTGATTTCGACGCAGGCCGCCTATTCTCTGACTGCGATTCATCTGCGCCAAGACCAACTTCTTGTAGAGTTTGGCCGACGATACGTTTATACAGCTGACTATCCCGTATTTGCGCACGGGAGATCGACTGCCCTGTTGCTTGCCTAACAAAGGACGAATGTGGAAATTCAAAGTGCCCGCTGTTGCTGAGACTACTCGCACTCATCTCCAGAATCTTCTTTTCCTTCTCGTCCGGTTCGGTCCAGATGGTCGCGGCGTGCGTTCGTAAAGTAAAAAGCAGGCCGATGATGTAGGAGAAGAAAAGCATAGCAGCCGCGAACCAGGTATACGGTTTTACAGCTTCGTTGTAGAAGCGATCATTCAGCGCTGGCGTTTGTGAGTAGTAGCACCGGCGACAGTCCCTTTCTTCGTCGACATTGTGGTGGCGAATGCATTGGTGGCAATTGAGTTCATGCTGAGTACGGTTAGCAATGCCAGCGTAAAGGGGAAGCGTGCTTACACTTCCGTAGATCTGGTAGAATAGTGTTGGTCCGAATGCGCCAATAACGGCAAAAAGCAGCATCGTAGAAGTCACACCCGCAGACCTCACGTTGAAGCGCTGGGTTTTACGTTTTAGGGCACCAAAGCACATGGATAGCCCTGGCAGGAAGAGGACACCGGCGAAGATACTGCCGATGATGCTGCCTTCAACAAGCTGTGCCTTGCCTTGCTTGAGTGCCACGCAGTACAAAAAGACCTCGACTACCGTGGAGAAGAAGGCGTTGATTGTGGCACCAACGCCCATGGATGATTGGGCAGAGATAGAAGCAACTGCTTGACCGATGAAGTACGCCAAAGGAATGATAGACAACAATGCCAGGACGAAGAGAAGGAACTGGTCGGTCAGCCAAATCTTGAGGCCCATGGCCTCGTCCAAAACAAAGTAGTCGAATATGGTGAAGGCCACAAGACCAAGGAGGTTGATAAGAAATATATTTGTGCCATCGATAGTGTACTTCCAGTACTTGATGCCAACGGCACGGTAGGTGCACAGTAGGATGGAGGAGGATTCACCGGCACGTCGGACATTGCCATTGTCAGAATGGAAGGACAGCGCTAGTGGATGACGTCGAAGATGGTCGAAGAGCAATAGTGTGACCTTGCCCATGGGAATTGTGAAGACGAGGAACCAGCACAGTCCTGAAACAAGGAACAGGGCGGGAGTGAAGATGCCATAGAAGAAAAGGAAGAAGATGACTCGACCAAGATTCCACTTCCCACGGCCGAACAGCCTCCTCTTCGTTCGCGCTGAATCAGCGTGTACAATGTTCGCCCGACCGTCTCTTCCCAGCAGGCTGGTTGTCTCGCCGCCAGTAGAGTCAATGCTGTTGCGCCGCCGGCCAACGATGGAGTTTTGCCCAGTGGTAGGGCCAAAGAAAAGACGACCTTCTTCGATGTCGCCGCTCTGCCACTGCTCGTACTCGCTAATGCTGCGGCCTTCACCCTCGTCTTCTTCTACGTACGCCTCGTCCTGCATGAGCTTTACGTACTTGCCGAACGGGTAGAAGACATAGACGGCGAGATGGAAGAGTAGGTGCGAGTACTCGACGCAACTATCGTCGAAGCCTAGCAGAGCGCAGAGCAGACCTCCAGCAGCGGCGACAAGTGCCAGCCACCAGCCGAATATCAATGTCCATGCGATGTTGAAGAGCACCAGCCATCTGCTGACATAGAGGCCTGGCGACGAGTGGATGTCAGCTTCTGCGTTACGCTGGACTGATCGGCCCTTCTTGTACAGGGCAGGCTTCCAGATCCTGATACCGAATGGATGGGTTACGTTGATGGCATCCTGGCGGTCCCGCAGTGTGAAGCTCTCTGCGTCGCTCAGCTCGCCCTCGTCGTCGTCGTCGTCGTCGTCGTCTGGCGTTGCGCTGTCTTCCTCCTCTGCCCGGATCGTCTCTTCTCCCGACGAGCCGGGTTGTGCATCTGCGTCAGTCGGGGTTTCTACAATGTCCTGCTCGACTTCGTCGTCGTCGGTAGACTCTATCGTGGTAAGCGTGGCTGGTTGGGCGCCAGTCTTGCGGCGGACGGTCGAAGGCTTGCGTCGCAATGGATGGGCCTGGCGCTGCTTGAGCCGCTTGTCGAGCTCGACTTGGTCGAGCTGGACTTCTTCTTCGGCATCGTCGACACTGAACTCCTGCCCCTTGTGTGGGAACTTGGACGAGGTGGTGCGGCGGCTCATCGAGGGCTTCTTCGGCTTGGCTGCGCCCTGATCAGGTGCGGTTGGGTTTTGCTGTCGGCGCTCAATGCTCGAGGTAATGGAGCCTGTGTGCCCATTAGCTTCCGGCTGTGCTTGCCGTGACAAGATGCTGGCGAGGCCTCACCATAGCTTGTTGGTGGCATGGCAGCTTGCGGCGGCCGCCAGCGCGCCGACTCTGCGCCTGTTGCGCTTGGAGTGGGCGTGGGTGTCTCGGCACCATGGGAGCTCTCCTGCCGCGAGCTGTCGGGCGGCGGGTTGGCTCTGGCACCTGCGAGCGTGCGATCGTCCATGACGGTGCTGCACGGCGAGGTCGTGCAAGAGGAGGAATCTGGGGCTTGGCCAGGTTTGCGGGCGCGGTCACAGCTTGATCGAATGTTTACTTGCGCGAGTCAAAGCCCAGCCGCCATACGGTTACGGCGGAACAGGGACGGAGATGCATTACAGTCAATCTCGTGCCCCTCTGTGGAGGTGGGAGAAAGGTCGCACGCAGATGACCTGTTGCAAGCCCGGGATCAGCGATTCACCACAAGCAACCTGCACCATCCGGACATGTCCCGGGCTCTGTCAAGTAAGACAGATGATGGCTACGCGAATCCCGCGTTTCCAACGGCACATTGGATGGGACATGGAAAACTGCCTGGTCTACTGTGACGCTCTCCTCGCGCCTTGAGTGCCCCGAAAGCATGCCTACCCACGCACACTCACACTAGTCCGCTGTGGAATGTTGACAAAGACAAACTCGCCCACCCAAGGAAGGAACGACCCGTGGGGCGCCTTCCATACGCTAGCGCGCCTTCCGGCCAAACGTTGATCCCGCGGTCGCAGCTTCCGAGAAGCTTCCAGTGACACTGGTCAACCCCAGCGGGCAACACCCACTCAACGCCATCGCCACGCCCTCATACTCGTCCCCAGTCGCCAGATTACCCAGCTTCGAGCCCATCTTCCTCTTCCCACCAAGACACAGCCGGCTCCTGCATTTGCACCCACCGCCTCTGGCGCCACCATAACCATGGCGCTCGACACCTTCTTCCACAACAAGATAGAGGCCATGAAACTCGAAATTATACAGGGACAGGCAAAACTACGGCGACTTGAGGCTCAGCGGAATGACTACAACTCAAGAGTGCGGTTATTGCGAGAAGAGCTCGGCCTTCTACAGCAACCTGGGTCCTACGTCGGCGAGGTGGTAAAGGTCATGGGCACCAAAAAGGTCCTCGTAAAGGTGCATCCAGAGGGCAAATATGGTGCGTCTCACGTGCGATGATTGTGGGCTCGACACTAACGAGGATGCCAATAGTTGTTGACGTCGCCGACAGCGTTGACATCGGCAAACTGACTGCTGGCAAGCGTGTCACATTGCTCAGCGACTCGTACAAGCTGGAGAAACTACTACCGTCGTCTGTCGACCCGCTGGTATCACTGATGATGGTTGAGAAGGTGCCAGACAGCACCTACGACATGATCGGTGGCCTCGACCAGCAGATCAAGGAGATCAAAGAAGTCATTGAGCTGGGTCTACAACACCCCGAACTCTTCGAATCGCTTGGCATCGCACAACCAAAGGGCGTCCTGCTATATGGTCCGCCTGGAACAGGAAAGACACTGCTTGCGCGCGCAGTGGCGCATCACGCCGACTGCAAGTTCATTCGAGTTTCGGGAAGTGAGCTGGTGCAGAAGTACATCGGAGAGGGTAGCCGTATGGTCAGAGAGCTATTCATCATGGCGCGAGAACACGCGCCCAGCATCATCTTCATGGACGAAATCGACAGCATCGGCTCCAGCCGTGTTGAAGGAAGCTCAGGCGGTGACTCGGAGGTCCAGCGAACCATGCTGGAGTTGCTGAACCAGCTGGACGGTTTCGAGCCCACAAAAAACATCAAGATTATTATGGCAACCAATCGTCTGGATATTTTAGATCCCGCTCTGCTCCGACCTGGCCGTATCGACCGAAAGATCGAGTTCCCCCCCCCAACCGTCGAAGCGCGTGCAGATATCTTGCGAATTCACTCCAGAAGCATGAACTTAACGCGTGGCATCAATCTGACGAAGATCGCCGAAAAGATGAACGGTTGTTCAGGTGCTGAGCTGAAGGGCGTCTGCACAGAGGCTGGCATGTATGCCCTGAGGGAGAGAAGAGTGCATGTCACGCAGGAGGACTTTGACCTTGCAACCGCCAAGGTACTGAACAAGCATGATGACAAGGCCACCAGTTTGAGCAAACTGTGGAAGTAGGCGAAGGCTAGTGGACATTTTTGGCGCCATCTTATTTATGATTTTGATGATGCCGATCTTGAGATTCTGTACATCAAGCATAGCGGTATAGATATCCTGGCGCAAATCAAATACTAGTAGTCACGTATTGGTGGGCCTTCGTATGCGATGGTTTTGTATACCTCAGAAGCGCTTGCGTCTGGGCAACGTCGACGATTTAACAAGGTATCTTGAAGACATGCGACCTCATGCGGAAAATGCAACGTAGAAACTTGGTCATTCTCAAGCATGTTGGTGGCATTGCAGCATCCTTAGTGTGGTCGATCCCTGCGTCAGTCATCTCGACGCGACTCGCCAGTACCACAACGTTGTAAGTCTTTACCGTGAACTCCAATACTGTAGGTCCACGAAACGCTGCCAATGATCCTTTTGCAACGCCCAATACCTCCTCATTACTCTTAGCGGTGGCAAATAACCCTTATCATCTTTGCGACGCGAGCAGCCGTCATCGCCGGGTTCGAGAATTGCAGCCATGACGTTCACCTGCAGAAACACAATGTTCTCTTTGGTGCACAGCAGCCACAAGTTCGTATCTGTGAATTGCGTGAACGGGAACGCCGATTGCGCAACAGCATTTCTTTTCCCGAACGCTAGCACTGCAAAGACGGTTCCAGCACAGCGCATCCCTGACTGAATCGTCACATCAAGACGCTGGATTTTCTTAGTCTGCTATTAAGCCGTGCTTGAGTGAGCTTCACTGCTAGCTTGCTTCTTACCTAACTATTTGTGTTCTTCTACTTAGTTCTGTAACCGCATACTATCCGCACACACACACACACACACACACACACACACACACACACACACACACACACACACACACACACACACACACACACACACACACACACACACACACACACACACACACACACACACACACACACACACACACACACTCACACACACACACTCACACACACACACTCACACACACACACACCTACCACGCTGGGTCGCTCGGTATCAGAGCTCAATCACAATGGCCGATTATCAAACGAAGAAGACCGAAGAGAAGCATGCGGCGCAGCAAGTTCCCTCGATCCACGAAGCGCCTATAAGTGTACTCGAGGACGGCTCACTCGATCCCGTCTACGAGGCTAAGGCGAAGATTTTGAACAAGGCAATCCAGGACATAGGTATGGGCAAGTATCAATGGCAAGTTAGTACCGTCCTAGTCCCTTCTCATCTCGAATTTTCAAACTTATTCAGCAGCTCTTTATCGTCATTGGTTTTGGATGGGCAATGGGTAAGTGTTTGATGCTTGAACTGCGTGTCAGACATGCACTCACTTTGTATCTCCTTTCCCATAGACAACCTCTGGCCAATCGTTACATCGCTCATTTTTACACCCGTAAAGAATGAGTTCAAGCCCGAACGTGGTCCATTCCTCACTCTCGCTCAAAATATTGGTCTCCTTTTTGGCGCCGTGTTCTGGGGCTTTGGCTGCGATATTTTCGGCCGACGATGGGCATTTAACCTTACGATTGGCATCACTGCTGTCTTCGGTATGATTGCAGCAGGCAGCCCGAACTTTGCTGCTATCGGCACTTTCGCTGCGTTGTGGTCCATCGGTGTTGGTGGGAACTTACCCGTCGACTCCGCAATTTTCCTGGAATTCCTTCCAGGAACCCATCAGTATCTATTGACGATTCTATCGATTGACTGGGCACTTGCGCAGGTTTATGCAACACTTATTGCATGGCCATTGCTCGGAAACAGGACATGCCAACAGACAAATACAAACTGCACGAAGAGAGAAAACATGGGATGGCGCGTAAGTACTTCATACGAACCTACACTTGAATTTAAATTTACTCGAGTTTCTCAGTATTTCATGATCGTTATGGGGGGCACCGCAATGGCCATGTTCTTCCTGCGATTTGCCTGCTTCACGATTTATGAAAGCCCTAAGTTTCTCATGGGCAAAGGTCGAGACGAGGAAGCAGTTCGAGTTGTTCATGAAGTTGCACGTCGCAACGGAAAGACGACGCCTCTTACTATCGAGGATCTCAAAGCTTGTGACAGTCTCGCACCTCCAGGGTCAACGACACACAAACAAACAGCTACCGCCGCAGTCGTAAAGCGCAATCTTCAAAAACTCGATCTCTCACACGTCAAAGCCCTCTTTGCCACCAAGAAGCTTGCTATCTCAACTGGCATTATGACTATAGTGTGGGCATTCATTGGCCTTGGCTTCCCCCTATACAACGCCTTCCTTCCCTTCATTCAAGCAACCCGTGGTGTTGACTTCGGCGATGGTAGCACCTACCTAACATACCGCAACAGCCTCATCATCGCCGTTCTTGGTGTTCCTGGGTGCCTCCTCGGTGGTGTCCTCGTCGAGACACCCCGCATAGGGCGCAAAGGTACGTTAGCAGCATCCTCAATTCTTACGGGGGTCTTCCTGTTCGGTTCCACCACCGCTCTCAACTCAAATAGCCTCCTAGGCTGGAACTGCGCGTATAACTTCATGTCGAATATTATGTATGCAGTTCTCTATGCGTACACCCCAGAGCTTTTTCCAACGAAAGACCGTGGCACAGGAAATGCCATCACTGCCTCTGCGAACCGCGTATTTGGTATTATGGCTCCAATCGTCGCCATGTTCGCGAACCTCGAGAGTAGTGCACCAGTCTACGTTTCTGGTGCACTTTTCATTGCTGCAGGGGCACTAGTGCTCATTCTACCATTTGAGAGTCGAGGTAAGGCTAGTATGTAGAACAGAGTAGGCTGCCTAGTCAAAGTGCCCTGCAGAAATTGCCGTAGAGTTGTATAAAGTGAACACGATATAAGTGAACACGATATAAGTGAACACGATATAAGTGAACACGATATAAGTGAACACGATATAAGTGAACACGATATATTTGACAGACACGAAGAACACCGATGATAGCTCTGTACAGGTCAGGAGCACTTTGAATTGAAGCCACACAGGATATGTCTTCATGTCGAAGCCGTCAATGCTATGCACCATGGGAACACCAATTCTTGGTCTTTCTTTCTGTTTGATCCAGCACGAAGCGGCCCCGTCACAGTGAGCGGCTCGGCCTCCTCGGGGAAGTGCTTAAGCTTATCTCCGCATCGGGTGTCGGATGCGAGCCAAGTCATGCAGGGTCTGTAACTCTCGGAACATATGATCGGATGCTTCCCCGGTCACAGTCTTGACCTACAACCTTGAACCACGAATATGAACGACCAACATCAAAATGCCCCGGACCCACAAGAGCGCCCTGCTAAACGTACAAAGATACGTCTCGCATGCCAGGAATGCCGCGATCGTAAGATTCGCTGTGATGGTGCAAGACCATGCAATTCCTGCACACGCAAGAAACTAAGGCCTGAATTATGCATTTATAGCGAGCCGAGTGCAGAGGTTGCCCCTAGTTATGTCAAGTCGCTAGAGAGTCGAATCCGAGAGTTAGAGCAGATTCGGGGCCGGGGCGAGAGCCTACGCCAAACTCCAATGCCGCGAGAGCACACGGAACTCCAGCATCCTGTGGAATTTCCTGGTAGTTCCAGAAGCATCCAATCCTTTGGAGAAAGAAATTCTCCCAACATCCAAAGTGTCACGGGTGCGGATATTGCAATGCAGCATCCCGCTTATAATCATGTTGCACTTGCCTCACGTCAAGACATAGACCAAAGCACAAACCCTATCTCGAGCACCTTCGATGCCTTCCGTATTCCATCCTCTGAGACAACAGATCAATTTGAAGAAGTTCAATCCGATAGGCACCAGAATCCCGCTAATGCGTTTCCTGGCTCACCGCCAACACATCAGCTTCAAGATTTTGGTCTGAATCAACAGCATCCAGAAAGTTTTGAGAGGGCAGGTTTCGTATCGCTACCTCCACCATCTGGATTGACACCTCACCCCAGTCTCCGACAACACAGAAGTGGATCAAATGACTTCAGAAACGAGGAAATAAGTGGACCACAGCGACGTATCTCTCGCCCAAATGAAGCTCCTGAGGAGCAGATAGCAAGCGCAATGGGTGCGACAGAAGGCACGACGCCGTCTGCAAAGCACGTGGGGTCAGTGTTTCTTGGGCCTTCAAGTGCGGCTGCTTTCATGAACCTTGTTCGAAAAAATTCGCAAAAACGCAACCATTCAGAAGTCGTTGGTGCTACGCTCAGCTCTGCAACCTCCCGAGCTTCCAAACCCCGAGGTAGCGAGGAAAGATATCTTATCCGCGCTTTAATGGAGGATCTCGTGCTTCCACCTCGACGTATTGCTGACGAATTTCTCAACAATTACTGGGCATATGTTCACCCCCTATACCCGATCTTGCATCAGCCCTCCTTCATGAACAAGTACGATAAAGTATGGAGCGATCAAAGCTTCGATGCCTCGGATTCCTTGGAAAGCGTACATTCACTTAGAGCTTTCTTCTCTATTTTCAATGCTGTTCTTGCCCTAGGCTGTCGGCATTCCAAGCGAACAAAAGCGAAGCTAAGTGCCACAAACAATGCCAACACGTTTTTCGAAAGGTCGCAGCAACTGATCACACACGAGAGTTCGGATCACGGCTCACTCCAGCTTGTTCAGGCGCTCGTTCTGGCCGCTCAGTATTTGCAGGGGTCCGACAAGATTAACAGATGTTCTTGTAGCATTGGCTTGGCGATCCGGATTGCCCAAGGTATTGGCATCCAGCTTGACGATCCATGCGAAAGTCAAGCAGAAAGAGAAGAACGCCGACGTACATGGTGGTGTTGTGTTCTCATGGATAGGTGGGTACCATGATCATTTCCTAGACTGAAACATCTGACTTCTCCTAGGGTCCTTAGTATGACCTTTGGTAGACCGCCAATGGTACGCATATGTACGCAGTCCATATGTGAGACCTGCACTGACTTCGCATCTTCGGCCTTCATAGGTAATTTGGCCATCAGTCGTCCCATTTCCTGCCCCTGTCGATGATGCTCATCTCGCCGTCGACCCGTCAAGCTCGTCTCAGCCACTTCCAGAGCCGGTGCCATCCAGGCTCGCATTTTTCATTCACGCGCTGAAACTATCGGACATCCTCATAGATGTATTAAAGTACTTTTACACCCCGCGTGTGGAGTATCGTGAGTCTACATCAGACGGCTTTCATCTCGAAGACTGCGATCCGTTGTTAGATCTCGATAGCCGGTTAGAGCGATGGTCCGATGGAGTACCCATTTACTTGCAGTACAATAACGAAACAGAGATAACTGACGATCAAGGAACATTTCGAACTCAGGCAATAACTTTGAATTGTCGGTACCTTCATCTCAAAATATTGCTGTTTCGACCCATCACTGTTGACCTTGCGCGGAGTCGGTATCTGGATCCGACCATTCCCAGCAATCGATCAGTCCTAAAACAAGCATTTGCAACTGGCTGCGTTGAGTCATGTGTATGTGCTGCGCAGGAACTCATACATGTGCTCTCTTCAGAGCGTAATGCGGATCAGCTTCCCGTGTGGTGGTACTCCGTGTTCTACCTCTACACTGCTGGTACCGTCATCCTCGCCGTCCTTCTTACACCAACCTTACAACAGGCGCAACAGCGGGACTTAGAATCTTTAGAATTAACGTTTACTAAATGCATAGACTCATTATCCCATTTTGCAGTAGCAGATGGAAGCTTTGCAAAGAGTTGTTTGGTGATTTTACACACTGCCTATAAGAACGAGGCTCTGGCCGATACTCGGATAAATGGCAAAGGTGAGTGACTAAACGTGTGTAACCAAGCTGCAAGATTAAGCTGTGCTAGAAGGACAACACAATGCGCGAGCAGATCCAAACATTGAGGATACTGCAAATGTTTACGATATTCGCGCATTGTCTAACGATAATATGGACTCTGGCAATGTTCCACTGGCGAGCAATGCGTTCCTCGACTCGTTTTGGCCGAATGGTGGCTTAGAATGGCTCAACAGTATCCCCATGGAATTCAGCAGCAATACATCAGGGGACATCAGCTTCGACGGATATTGATATGCAAAGCGTCGTTACCTACTACCCACTTTAGGGTTTCTTTCAAGCAGTCTCGCTTTCCTTTCGGTACATGCCAAGGTTCCTCAACAATGGTTCATCACTAACAGCGAAAAGGTAGCTTTGGCATCCAGTATCTGAGATATGCACCCTTCTTGTCCATGCTGGTACCGCAAAAGTATCGCCCTGTGCCCAATCTACCACTTTGGTCTCGCCACTAGGCAGCTCCAACTCACTGCGACCTCTGCCTTCGTAGCAGTGGTACACAAACGAGCAGGACTCGCGAATGGGTGGTGATGTGGTACCGGCGTCAACTCGTTCCGCTTGTCCCCCCATGGTGCGAGATAGAGGCTTATCCGAACCTTTCATACTGTACAGATATAACGCATGCGTGCCGTGCTGGCTGTCCAGCTTTTCTTGCACTTCATCCCACCCAAATCGAAGCGTTCCGTTGGCGTTACCGAGCCTGATAAATTACTTAGCACGATGACTAGCTGAAGCATTGGTCCGGGTACTTACTCGCTCGGGTATCTGTTTTCCTGGTAGAGCTCTGCAAAGTTGACTGGAAAAGCTTGGTACAGTGGGAGATCTAATCCATCTAACCAGATCATGGGACCTTCCCCTATACACTTTGTTGGAGCATATTCTAGGATACTGGAATACTTTGAAAATTACCTTCATGCCCATGGTCATGCCACTCCCACGATGGTGTTAGTATAACATCACCTCTCTGCATCACCACCTTCTTTCCACCAACCGCTGTGAAGCCCCGTTGGCCTTCGATAATAAATCTTAAGGCAAACGCTGTATGCCTGTGGGCAGGCGCGGTCTCTCCAGGATTAATCAATTGCAATCCAGCATAGATCGTATCGGTTGTGTATGGTGCTTTCATGGTTGGATTAACGAGCATCAGCACTCGCCGCTCAGCTTCTTTGTCAGAAACGAGTCGTCCAGCGTCGAGGAGCAGTGGACGAATCTCGTCATATTTCCAAGATGCAACAGATGCTTTTGGGTTCGGTAATGGCGGCACCATCGCATTCATGACGGTCCAAAGTGGTTCAACATTCTTGGGAGGAAGCCTTTCGATGTAGGAGGCTGTCTCCTGACTTTGCGTCTCACTCTTATGCGGCGACATGTCTTTCGCGTCCTTGAAAGGAATTTAGATACTCGAAGTAATGTAATCAAAACTAGGTTTGCGGCACGCAAAGTTGCAGATTATGGGAGTGCAAAACAAAGCCGGTAAAATATTGGTTCAAAGCAAGTGTCAAACAAGTGCGACAACGATGAATTTGACCATCTTGGGACCCATAAACTAGGCGCACCCCGCAACAGCACCAGAAAACCCCCGCATAACTGTTCCGTAGTCCCCTCCCGACGTACATGTGAGCGTCGGGGGTTTGAGCTTGTCACTCTCGGAATGAGTGCCGAGATGCTCGAGCCATTCCTCCGGAGAGTTCTAGTCGGTTCCTTTGTTGGGACACGACTCAGGATGTTCATGTCTCTCAGCAAAAGGCTGACAGACATAGGCCTTGCGGGTTGATGCAGAGATTGGCGATACCCTATAAACTCGGCAGATGAGATCCGCCCTGGCCTGGCAAAGTCGGTATCTGAGCAGGGTTAGCGTGACCCTGCTTACACCATGCTTTCGGCCGGTGTAACTCACGCCGACCTACAACACCCAAATGTTGTGCGACAGGTGCAGCATGGACTTCCCTGCATATGTGGTCCATTATGGCGCAGTCTCCGGCGCAAACACGTCTTTAACCGGTGTGAATGCAGGATTCCGCAAACTGGGCTCAACAATCAGTTTTGCCTGCTCTTACTAGACTCTTCTTGCTCACCCATCTTCGACCAAGGCGATTCTAACCATTCTCACCTGGCCGTCGTGTTTCATCGGTACCGTCCACAGTGTACAGCCACACTTGCAACAGAAGTGTTTCTCGTTTGGAAACCCAGAGTTCGTCTTGGTGGTTGTATAGATGCGTATCCAGCCGTAGGGGTCCTTGGTCGTAATCGATGTGCTAGCGTAGGCCGCCATCTACATTTGATTAGACACTCTGGACACAGCAATTCGGACGGAAAAATATTACAACTTGATGAGATGCGCCGGCATTTTTCACGCAGTCACTGCAATGGCATCGTAACGTCTTCGTGGGTGGACCATATAGCGTGAAAGATACTGAACCACAGATACAGCTTCCCTGGTGGTAATCCGTCCCATTCGAGGCCATTGGTTGTTGCACAGTATACGGTAGAAGTGGAAACATGGAATGGCAAAACTAAATGTGCTGGATGCAAGCACATATGCCGGCTTGTGGGCATGAGGGCATTTATAGGCTGCCCAGCTGGTACGTGCCAAGCAACGACTTTATATCCTAGTACATTCGTGGCCTGTATGTTCCAATCTCGTGGTTCTACAATATAACGCTCCAACACAACCTTATTGCAACACAATCCAAACTCACTGGTTTCTACTTCTACTATATTACTATTTTCCAAGCACTTCGGTCATTATGCGCAAGGCACATCTGCCGACGCCTAAGTCATGATCTGTAGGCCTCTTGGCAACTTTGATCCTACGCTTGCGAACGCCACCATGGCTACCACTTTCAATGACAAGCCGCTCATCCAAGAGTCATGCCTCATTTCCGCATTCGAACACGTCTTCAGCCTCAACGCATCAGCCTTGCCGACGACTTGTCCGCTAACAATCATTGGGCCTAGCGGAAACCAGCTGCCGAAGCCTTTCTCAAAGCACCATTTAAGAACAACAATTCTGCTACGGGGTTATGCTGCTATCCACACTTCGAAATGTCGTTGACGATGGAATAGCCGGCTATGTGCTTCAGAGTGTTATATCTGGGAATATTCCCCCGGCTCTGTCAATTAAGACACCGTGCTCGCCTTCAAAGTCAACTCTTGATTCTGCGTCGATAGAAAAGCTTGGGATTAGGATAAGCGCGGCGTACGTGCGGAAGACAAGAGGCGATTTGATAAAGATGCTGAGGTATGGGGTGCTAGTTTGCGACATCTCTTACTGATTGGATTTGCACCGTCAGCTGTTAATTTCTCAAACAGTTGGGATCAGCTAGATCGAATTACTTGGTTTAACGTGGCTCAGGGCAATGTAGCTAATAATAGGCATATTGGCTTGTCAAGCTCCTTGACTCTTCAAAGTTGGGTCAGTGGTCGATAGGCAGGAGATCAGCTCTCCCAGTCGTTTATTGGTTCAGAGTGTACTAGTGCGAAGGTGCGGAGCAAAACCATCGGGACTCGATATAATAGGATCATCCAGAGTTGACTTCGATATCTTTGGGTATGCAGCGGGTGAGTCCATTCCAGGATTTATTGCTAATGTTGCCAGCTCGAAGGAATGGGGCTCATTCTGTGTCGAAGTCGCAACGCTTACTCTGCATACGGTCCCGGACTACAATATTTCTATTCTGAGCTCGTCGAATTCAAGCGTACCTAGGTCAAGAGCATCGTAATGAGGGCAGACAATCTACCCTATTGGCTGCTCGGGTAGTTCCCCGAGGTCGGAATTTGGGAACACTCTCCGATCATTGTCCGACTGCCCATAATCTCCTGGGCGGCAAGGACGCTCAAAAAGCCGTGCATTGTGATGCCATGACGCTCCTGCACTTCCATCTTATTCTCTGTATTCATTCCACTCTCGTCAGGTTGAGGTCCTGGAGATTCACTCAAGGGCTTTTGGAATAAGCCGTGTTGGTCTTTACAATCCCTTTGTTCTTCGCATTCCGTAGCAGAATTGCAGTACAGGAACTTGACCTGTGGTTCTCAAGAAATTAAAGTCAACTAATTTGTGTATCCAGTCGCCATGCAAACCCTTGATGTCGAAGAGGCCATCTCACAGTTGGAGTTGGATGAAAAGATCAGCCTACTATCAGGTGGAAGCTTTTGGGGCACCAAAAGTATCTCACGGCTGAAAATCCCCGCGCTCCGCTTTTCAGACGGTCCCAATGGCGTTCGAGGCATCCGATTCTGGAATGGTCCACCAGCGGCGTGCCTGCCATGCGGCACTGCCCTTGGCTCAACGTGGGATACGAACCTCGTCGAGGAAGCTGGAAGATTGATGGGTACAGAGGCGATAGCGAAGGGCGTCCACGTCAGTCTAGGCCCGACAATAAATATGCAGAGGTCGCCGATTGGAGGACGGGGCTTCGAAAGCTATAGTGAGGACCCTGTCCTCGCTGGAAACATGGCTACGGCTGTTGTGCGCGGCGTACAGAGCAAGGGTGTTGCTTCTTGTATCAAGCACTTTGTATGTAACGACATTGAGCATGAAAGACAAGCTATCGACTGCATGGTCAGCGAGCGGGCGCTGAGAGAGATCTATCTTATGCCTTTTCAAATCACACAGCGGGATGCAAGGCCCAAGGCTTATATGACGAGTTACAACAAGATCAATGGGCTACACGTCAGCGAGAATAAGCGATTGCTGCAAGAAGTTTTGCGAGATGAATGGGGATTTGATGGCTTAATCATGAGTGATTGGTTCGGAACCTATTCAGCAGCAGAGTCTACGAGGGCGGGCTTGGACATTGAGATGCCAGGACCTCCGCGTGTTCGAGGGCCGAACGTTACCGTCTCGTTAGGCAACCGCAAGCTTGCTGAACACGAAGTCGACGCCCGCATTCGAAACCTTCTCAACCTTATTAATCGAGTAGCTCCACTAGGTATAAAAGAGGATGCCCCAGAAGGACAACTGGAGCGACCGAAAGAGGTAGCCCCACAATTGCGAAAACTAGCTGCAGAGAGCATCGTATTATTGAAGAATGAGCACAAAGTACTGCCGTTAGATAAGAGCAAGACGATCGCAGTCATAGGCCCAAACGCTAAGGTAGCGAGGTATTCAGGCGGAGGCTCGGCGAGTCTGAAGCCGTACTGGCTTGTGACGCCTTTCGAAGGAATTGCGCAGCACGCACCGGGAGTCAAGTACGCTGAGGGGGCAACAAATTACAAGCAGCTCCCCATCCTCTCGCAATTGACTAGGACTGTTGATGGGAGACCCGGTTGTATAGCGAAATTCTACAATGAGCCGTATGGAGCTGAATTTCGAGTCTCTAGAGACGAGATTTATACCGACATATCAGAAATGCTGCTTGTGGACTACGCACATCCTGATGTCAACCCAGAGCTTTTCTATATGGACCTCGAAAGCACCTTTACCCCTAATGTAGGTGGAGAGTACGAGTTTGGGTGCTCAGTAAGAGGCACTGCCAAGCTATATATTGATGGTCAACTCGTGGTTGACAATGCAACGAAACAGCGACAAGGCTCAACCTTTCTTGGCGCAGGCACTCTTGAAGAAAGAGGTAGCAAAGTGCTGGAGGCCGGGCAAACGTATCATGTCGTTTTACAATTTGGTTCGAGCTTAACGCAGAAAGTGAAGAAGAAGGGTGCAACGGCAATGCGTGGAGGTGGTGTGCGAATTGGTGGGTGTCTGAAGGTAAATCCGGAGGCCGAGTTGCAGTCGGCTGTTGAATTAGCAAAGGAAGTTGATCAGGTGGTGATATGTGCCGGGCTTAGTGTGCGTTCTACTACTCCCAAGGCCTCTATTGAACTATGAGTACTAACAATACATAGGGTGAATGGGAATGCGAAGGGTTTGACCGACCAGATATGGACTTACCGGGGCTCCAGAATCGCCTCATCAGCGCCGTCGCCGCAGTCAACCCGAATACAGTGGTCGTCAATCAGTCCGGAACGCCAGTTACTATGCCTTGGATAACCGAAGTACCCGCGATTATTCAGGCCTGGTATGGCGGTAATGAGACGGGCAACGGGATTGCAGATGTCTTGTTCGGCGCCGTAAACCCGTCTGGCAAGCTCTCCCTCTCGTTTCCCGCGCGAAATGAAGACAATCCGGCATTCTTGAATCAACGAAGCGAGAAAGGAAAGTGCGTCTATGGCGAAGACGTGTACATTGGATACCGCTTCTACGAGCGCACAAAGCGCGATGTACTCTTTCCCTTTGGCTACGGTCTTTCATACACCACTTTTTCAATGACTGAACTATCCATTCAATTGGATACCTCTACTCTACGCGTCTCTCTTACAGTGAAAAACACCGGCATTCAAGATGGCGCAGAAGTCGTACAGGTTTACATTTCTCCGACCGAAGCCTCGATCACGCGGCCACGAAAAGAGCTGAAAGGTTTCGAGAAAGTGTTTCTAGTGGCTGGAGAGGAGACCCACGTTGAGATTGAAATGCAGACGAAATATGCTACAAGCTATTGGGATGAAGAGAGGGATCAGTGGGCGAGTGAAAGAGGCCAGTATTGGGTGCTTGTAGGAAACAGTAGTGCTGAGACACGGCTGAGTGGAAGCTTCACGGTTGCAAAGAGCTCGTGGTGGAGAGGGTTGTAAATCATGCCACCGCCGTGGGAATGTGGTGACCTGGGCATAGCCGACTGAGAGCGGTGCACTTGCTGCGGCGAGACGGGGCTGCTATGCGTGAATTGAGAGTGCTTCTGCATCGAGAGTGCTTCCGCATTATTGAGCTTTTTTTACGTAGACGATTCCCAGTCTAGTCTTACACATCACAGACATGCTATTCCACGTGACCCAAGGCTTCTATTACTCGTGTAATCGGCTAATTTAATAGCCAACACAAGCGGCGCGGAAGTGGACTCTGGGACCCTGTGCTGACCTCATCACATTAGGAGGCTCCGATCTTACTGCATACAAGCAAGCAGAAACCAACCACCAATATCCAAGATAGAACGAGTTTGGATCGTTACCGGACATGTCGGGTGAAGGGAGTCATGCCGTTACGATTTCGGCTCGTCTGTACATCTTGAACTGCAGAATCATGACAAATTAGCGGTTTGGTAACACGCTCCTGTCCCCGCAATTGGGCCCGAGGGCGTAGCGTGGCGACTGCGTAACGGCGTATTGATCGTGGCAGAGGAGAAGCGGGGTAGCTACCGTGTACGGGGAGGGCTGAGAGCTCATATATGGTTAAGATTTAAGTGTCTAGGCCTCTCCGCAAGCATACTTGTCGAATTCGAATTCAATCGATAAATCTCTTCAGCATGACGATCCAAGTGTACTGTGATCCATGCACGGTACGTCTAGATGCATATTGCAATGGAACACAACAGACTAACGCGAAGCGCTACGCCAGGTCAACAGCCGAAAGGTCCTGGCCGGGCTGGAACAAATGAAGGCCGACTACAACCAGAATTACATCAACTACTTCACTGCGCAACACAAGAGTGATGAATACAAGAAGATCAATCCACACGAAACCGTCCCATCGGCGACCGATGGAGATGACTTGACGCTCACGGAATCGGTAAGCTATGGGAACCAGACAGATACTGGATGAAGCTAATGCTCCCTTTTAAAGAATGCCATTCTCATGTACGCAGCCGACAAATGTGGAGCCGAGTCCATGTATCCGAAGGACCTGAAGCGCCGCGCTGATGTTAACCGGTGGTTGCTCTGGGAAGCCTCGTCCTGGTTCCCCACGTGCTACGTCTACCTCGTTGAGAATGTCGTCAAGCCCCTAATGAAAGCTGAGCCTGACCAAAAGGTTACTGACGCTGAATCCGAGAAATTCCACAGAGGTGCTGGCATCCTCGAAGCCCGCCTCAGCAAGCACAAGTGGTTAACGGGCGACAACGTCACCATTGCCGACATCGCTGTTGCTGCCGACATGCACCTGTGGAGACATCAGAAACTCCCCTTGGACAAGTATCCTAGTATCCAAAAATGGCTCGTCGATGGCGTGGAGCAGCTAGACGGCTGGAAGAAGACCCAGGGGGATGTGAACAAGGCACTTCTTCCTAACGGCCCGCCTGCCACTGTAGGTACTTCCGTGACGACCACTGTCAATTACACAAAAGCAGTGGATGGTCTCACCGAAATCTATTTCTACGAGAGCGAAAAGGCTAAGGATATTCACATCCCAGGAGACGCACCCGTAGAGATTAGCGTGCACAACGCATGGCCGAAAGCGAACGAGTTTACCATCGACAAGAACGGGTTTTCGATGCATGAGTTCAAGGTGAAGCATGAAGGGTGGGAGGATGACGAGGCTGTACGATCAAACTTCTATCCAGAGGTGGTTGAACTGTTGAAGAGGACGACGGGTGCGAAGCGCGTGCTTGTTTTCGATCATACTATACGTACGGAGAGGAACGCTCAAAAGAAACTTACCGACGAGAAGAATACTTCCCAACGCACTCCAGTCATGCTTGTTCATTGCGATTACACTGCTGAATCGGGCCCGGTGCGTGTTGGTCAACTTCTTGGAGAAGAGGCTGAGGAGCTCTTGTCCCGTCGAGTGGCTTTCATTAATGTATGGAAGCCACTCAACATTGTTGAGGAGCGGCCGTTGGCCATGTGCGATGTCGAGTCTTGCAGAGACGAGGACTTCTTCAAGCTGTTCCTTCGCTATCGTGAAAGAGACGGGGAGAACTACGTCATGAAGCATTCTCCGAGGCACAAGTGGTATTACTTCCCCAAGATGACGCCACAGCAGGCGATTTTGCTGAAGACGTATGATTCCGCCACGGATGGTCGGGCGCGATTCGTTGGCCACACTGCTTTTGTAGACCCCACCAGTCCTCCAGACGCGCCGATGCGCGAGAGCGTGGAGATCCGTACTATCTGCTTCTATTAGTCCTGAGCAATGCACACGGTCAGTTGGTAGTGTGGCTCATGTGCACGCAGCTTGCTTGTGCGTTCTTGACTTGACCTGCCTGATGTCCATGCAAATTGGATGGTAGAGATCCGAGGTGCACCGGTCACGAGGTATGGCGTCATGGCGCGCGTGTACGGCAGGCGCGTCGGTTGCCGGGGGCAACGACGATGCGGGTTTGTTGACCGACAGCTGTGAGAGCAGGAGCGGGCAGGCCATCGCACACGACAGACAACAATGACCATGGATCCACCGCCGCCACGGCCCTCGAGCGCGCTCTTCGACGTATTCCTGCGGCTGCGCCCATCCAACGCAGGACATGGCCGATTCCTCAGTGTCGAAGCCGGCGAGGGCGGCCATGCGACGCACATCACCATCAAGCCGCCCTCGCACGACAACCGCAAGCGCGCAGTCGAGCGCTTTGCCTTTACGCACGTCTTCGAGGAGGATGCGCGGCAACTGGACGTGTTCAAGGGCACCGGCGTGGCCGCCATGATCGCGGGCGTGCTGGGCACTCGCGGCCACCACGCTCGAGACGGGCTGCTGGCAACCTTGGGCGTCACGGGCTCCGGCAAGGTACGGAGCAGAGGGGTCGCAGCAGACCTTACCCAGGGCTAACGGCGCGCAGAGCCACACCATCCTCGGCACCAAAACACAGCGCGGCCTCGTCCAGATGACGCTGGATGTCGTCTTCCGCACCTGCCAGGGCCAACTCGTGCAGTCCATATATGGCGCACCCGCCTTCTCCTCGCTCGCTGCCGCCGACGTGTCCGAGGCGCACATGTTCACGGCCACGGCCTATCTGGACTCTTTGTACGGGGACACGCAGTCGGAGCGCTGCCCGTCGCGAGCGCAGACCCCAATGCCCGTAAGCCACATCCTTGGATCTACGGCAAGCAGAGGCTGACCAAGCACAAATACAGGACTGTAGCTCCTTCCTCATGCCTGCCGCGGCCCGCTCAAACAAGATCCCGCGTCCCTCGGTGCTGCCGCAAACGCCGGCGGTCGCAGACATTGACATTCCCGCAGACCCGACTGCCGAGTACGCCATCGTCGTGTCCATGTACGAAGTCTACAATGACCGCATCTTCGACCTGCTGACCGGGCATGCCTTGAAGAGCAAGCAACCCAATGTCAAGCGTCGCGCACTGCTCTTCAAGAGCACCGAGCAGAGCCAAGATCGCAAGGTCGTCGCCGGCCTTACCAAAATCATCTGCGGTAGCTTCGACGAGGCTATCATGGTGCTAGAGACGGGTCTCATGGAGCGCAAAGTCGCCGGCACCGGGAGTAATGCCGTCAGCTCACGCAGCCATGGCTTCTTCTGCATCGAAGTTAAAAAGCGCCAAGCACAACCCAAGGGCCCATGGTCAAGTAGCACCTTGACCATCGTTGACCTGGCTGGCTCGGAGCGTGCTCGAAACGCAAAGACTGCCGGCGAGACGCTTGCTGAGGCTGGCAAGATCAACGAGTCCCTCATGTACTTGGGCCAGTGCATGCAAATGCAGTCAGACAACCAAGGCGGATCCAAGGTGCGCCGCATCTACTTACTGTCTCATCATTGCTCTTACTAACGTATCACCAGAATATTGTTCCCTTCCGCCAATGCAAACTAACCGAACTGCTCTTCTCCAATTCTTTCCCTTCCTCGACTCGCCCCACGCAGTACCACCATCATCAACCTCAAAAGTCCATCATGGTCGTAACAGCAGACCCTCAGGGAGATTTCAACGCCACATCTCAGATCCTACGCTACTCTGCCCTTGCACGCGAAGTAACCGTCCCCAGGATCCCCTCCACAACAGCCACCATCCTCTCTGGCGCCCCACTCAAAAGTTCTGGAAGCACCTCGTCAGGCCGCACAACTCCTTCCGCAGTACTCGAAGAACTCGAACATTCCAATGCCGAAATTGCACGCCTCACCGCTGAGATAGAAGTCTTTGCCCTTCGCCTCTCAGAGGAAACAGCCCGCCGCAAAGCCGCAGAAGCCTCCTGGGCAGCAGCAGAAGACCACATGGCGGAATTGGAGCAGGAAATCCGCGACGAGTGCTACCTCGACATGGAAGTTGCTGTCGATCAGGAGCGGAGACGCTGGCAAGCCGCCCTGGACAACGAGCAGGACAATCAGCAAGCACATTTGGATAGCAAGATTGACGTTGTGATCAAGGCAACAAAGGCACAGATGCGGCAAGAGATCAATGTTTATGAGGACCCTGACCCAGAACTCAAGGACCGAGTGGACGAGCTCGAGCGCGAAAACGAGATGCTGAGGGCTAAGCTAGAGGCAAGGGAGCGTGATGCGCAGAATAGGTCTGCAAGTCCTGTCAAAAGGATGCGCGTGCTGAAAAGTAAGAAGTGGGAAGATCCAGAGCGGGCGTTGGGCTTTGGCGACGATAATTGAAAGCTTGTCAAAGCTTGATGCGACAAGATTGCTTTCGCCGGTGTTTTATGGAGTTTGTTGGACCATGATAGCATGCGATCTTGCTGCTTTTTTTTGTCTTTTGGTTGAACTTTTTTGTTCCAGATACCATGCATGTTTTATTCACGGCTATGGGTTGAATACATCTTTTTTCACATATCACATAAAGCTCGTCGTGAACTGCCGTTCACTTTGTCAGAATGTTACTTCATGTCTGTCAAGCGAACTGGCCCTTGCCCTCCCCACCTTAGTACTCTCCCCCTCACCTTGGGAGCGGCATCCTAAACCCCCTTTTGTCCACTGTCCATGCCGTCCAACGTGCCGTCCGCCCCCATACCCGTCCCATCGCCCTTCCATCCATGGCTAAATACCTCAAAATTGTCGTCAACAAGCCAGTTCAGATCTTCGCTTTCGGGTCGAAGGGTTCTTGCGAGGCCGTTCCCAGGCTTAGGGTAATGAGCGGGAGGATCGGTGTCGTAACCATCATCTTCATCGTAATGATTTCCGGCAAGGTCAATCGTTGTCCGTGTCGATTGTGATTGATGCGTGGGTTGTTGGGAACGGAACTCCCCGAGAAGTTGAGCTTCAGCCGGGTCCGTGTCCGAGTGAGAGGAGAGGTTCTGTGAATGTAGATGGTGGCCTGCAGGAGTATGGCCATTAGGTGGAGAAATCAATGAGGGATGAAATGCTGATGGTGACTGGTACTGCGGTTGTGGGAAGTGTTGAGGAGCTTGAGCAGGTAGTTGCTGGGCGCTGGATACTGTAGTCCCCGGAATCAGACTCTGGACGTTTGATGGAAAGACAGGCAGTTCTGGGTGCCGAATCACGGCCGTAAGTAGTAGAGAAACCAATTGTTGTTGCGGGAGAGCAGAGAAGTAGGCGCGTTTCTAGGAGGTGATGAGACTCTGTGGTGGTATAGGTGGTGCCAGACATACCTCATCTAAGGAAAGACTCGCAGCAGCGACCAGATCCTGGGTGCCGTGAACAACGCTCTGCTTTGTCCGCATGCACGGCCCACACAGCCACTCCTTCTCAAGCACCGTCACAACTTCGTTGCTGATAGGCGGATTATGACAGTACTGGTGATACGCGGTACTACAAGCATCACAGAATACTATGCGGTTGTTTGACGGTTCTGTTTCTCGGTGGCATGTCTTGCACTTTGCTGCAAGCAGATTTTTGGTCGACTTCCTTCTTTTGACCCCTTGTGATGGTTCTGGTAGTGTCGGCACGAATGCAACCGGTTTATTTACACTTCGGCCAGACTTTGTCCGTGTTGGGAGTGGTGTGTATGATGATGAGATGTCGGAGTCGTCGTCGGCCTCGGTCAGGTTAGACAGCAGCATGACAGTATGCCTTTTCGACTCACATCGTCATCTTCGTCACTCTCGGAGCGCTTCCGCTTGCCACCTCTGCCTCCCCCCCGTCCCCTGCCCCGTCCGCGCCCTCGACCCGAACCACGCCCAGAAGAGACACCGGTGGGCGATGCGCCGACTTCTGTCTTTAACCCGCTCGGCGTCCCAACCCTTCCTCCTCTTCCCCTGCGGCCACTGCTCAGGATTGGCGGGGGTGTTGGTAGCTTGTCGCTTGTAACGTAGCTCTGCAATATCTCGGCCCGCTTTGCCTCGAATGCTGCGCTTCCAGACGCATGGCCACCTTTTCCTTGGAGCCGCTCGAGAATAGCAGCAGTCGAAGCTGAGAACTGAGGAAAGCTGGGACCCGCGGCGGCGCCGGTGTTCGCTGGAAAGGCAGACATTTGCGCTGACCATGCTGGTGGCAGGGGCGTTGTCGATTGCGGAGTCGAGGCGGACATGCTTGCTGCGCCGCCAATTGCGCCGGGCGCACCATTGCCGGCGACTCTGTCATCTTGCGCAGGGTCTACAGGGTCCATATGGCTTGTCAAAGTCCTGCGACTGGCAATACCCGGCCACAAATAGTGCAGCTGCGCTCAATGGGCGTGCTGAAGAGCAATACTCGGGCCCTTGCGGTCACTGCGTGATTTTTCAGAGAAAAAGCCCGTGCAAAGGCACGGGCCTCCTAGCTCAACGATCATCCCTAGCTCAACGATCACGACGCAGGTGCTTCAACTCTCATACAAATTTATATAGGAAATAAAGTACTAATGTCGCGCAAATTGATACAATATGTCAACTAGAGTCTCCTGCATCGCTACTTTCAATTTCAAAGTCAACCTCGCTGTCGTTACTTATATCATCGAGCTCGCTTTCAACAACCGTAGCCTGTGTATCTAGCTGATCAAGGGCTCGATTGTTAGCGTTCCTGTAGTATTCTTCCCATTCTTTTGCCTTAATAGCAGCTGTAACCTTTGAGTTATAAGGATCGTTGATACTACGCGTGACAAGCCCTTGTTGCACTGCCGTAGTAAGCATATCCTCAGATAGGTCAGAGCGTGGTCTGAACGGCCCCCGTTTAGTCAGCTTCTCCATACAAACTGCTGCGGCAGCTTGACAATCGTCAGGATCAAGTAGACCAAGTCCTTCCGTAACGAAGATTGGCGTTCCAGCGAGATGTCTCTTCCGGATCCTTGAGGCAGCGGCACGGATTGATGGCAGAAGCCTTTTGTACTTATTACAAAGTACTCTCGCCTCGCGATCCTTCCGTATTTGAAGGTCCTTCTCCTGCCTTGTAATCTCATCTTCCTTACGCTTCTTCACTATTGCTCGAGCATCTGAAGCGTAAACAACACCTCCTTTAAACGTAAGCTTGCGCCTTGTACGCCTCCGTCGCTCCTCACGAGCAATCTCGGCCGCCTTCGTATGCCCAAGTTGACGTCTGAAGCTCTCCGCCGTAGCAGCCCACGCAGTAGCAGTGATAAGCGTCTTCTCAATATCGATAGCTTGAGATGGTGGCAGCGTATCCTTGATGACGCCTCGGATCATTTTCATCTGAGCCTCAAGAGTCGGTAGATCGTTTGGCATTGACCAGGTTTTAGTTCCAGGCTTAAGCACGGGTATTTGAGCTGATTTAGGGCAACTCTCTCTCCATTTTAGCTTGTAGAGCTTGTTCCTAGTCTCCTTGTAGCTCCAACGGAGTTCCCGATCTCTTGAGCTATTCGATGAAACACTATCCTTATCTAGATCTGATGAGTTAAAGGTAGGTGTTTGAGGACGCGTGACTTCAGGATCCTCAAATTCCACTGGTCGAACACGTTTTGGTGGGCTAGATGTAGTCTCCCAGTCGCGAAGCTTCTTCAAAACAACCTCTGGTTGAAAGGGATAGATGCCAGTTGCTCTCCAACCGCTTAGGATTGTCTTTCGGCGAAAGGTCTCTCGCCGAATTTGGTAGATAGTTGCTAAGAAGTCCTCCTTCTTTATTTCCTTGGCGCCCGTCCTTGAGGCCCAGTGGAGCATCCTACTGTGATACCATTTTAGTGACTGAAAGCAGCCAACATCTAGTACCTGTAGGAAATGCGTCGTATGCGGAGGAAGAGTAAATAAGAGTATTTGATTCTCCCATGCATACTGGATAAATTCACGCGTATGATGAGATCCATATCCGTCAAGTAGGAGAACTCTCCATACGCCACGCAACTTCCGCCGAGACTGTAGGTTAAAGTGCTTAATCCACTCAAAGCTAAGTTCATCGTTGGAGTATCCTGAATCTGATATGCCAATAAGGTACTGATCTGGTAGATCATCTATCCATTTTTCAAGGATTGTACTCGATTTGATAATAATCATTGGATCTAGTACGTCGCCATTCGCGTTCACACACTCTACGAGCGATATGAGCTCACGGTTGTTCGAGTGGGGCATATAGATCTAAGAGCCTATTAGAATTGGTACTTTGCCATATAGTATAGTATAGACAGGTACCTCTTTGCCCAGTCGCGTGTACACGTAGCTCCCCTTTGCAACACCAATCTGGCATCCAGTTTCATCCATATTGTAGATATCCTCTGGTTGAACTCCCAATTCATCAATTTTGGCCTTCAGCTTCTCAAACCAAGCTTTAATACCTTCAGGCTCTTGAGCAAGCTTCCTCTGGATCTCAAGAGGCTTCGCCTTTACCTTTTGGTACTGTGGATTGGCTTGAAGCCACCTCTCTGCCCAGTGATCGCCACATCTACGTGGTGGGCCAATATCCTGATGAGACGCTGCTAGCAAGGCATCGGCTTGTTGTTTGATGAGACTCTTATGAATACCAAAGCCAATATCGTCAATCGCGTCAAGGAAACGCTTTAAAGCAGCTTCCTGTTCTTCTGTAAGAAGCTTATTCGTAGATGGGCGTGTAGAGCGGCTTTGGCCGCCTCGATAGGCGCGTTTGAGCCTCTGGTAGGGTAAGTTATGGTCGCGTGCGAAGGCGGCGATGTTGGGGTTATCCATCGAGCGGAGGATTTGCACTGCTTTAGATATCTTGGCAACAGAATCACGGTAGTTTTTAGACATAGTGAGGTACTTTTACACGTAAATTTGTATGGTGGGGTACATGAACACGTCAAACGCGTTGTCGTGATCGTTGAGCTAGGGATGATCGTTGAGCTAGGAGGCCCGTGCCTTTGCACGGGCTTTTTCTCTGAAAAATCACGCAGTGACCGCAAGGGCCCGAGTAGAGAGTTGACAATGGAGAATGTTGCGAACGAACGAAGTCCGTGCGGTGGAGCTTAGCGGGACTAGCCGCGTCGAAGCAATAGCGAACACCTGCTCGTCACTGACAAACCACTCGTTACTTTATTTTGCATGCATAGCATAGCGGGAGCTTTAGAGGGGCAACAGTAGGACACAGGCTTTAACATAGACAGTTTGATTGGGGATCATGCTGTGTAGGACCGAGGGTAAGGTTGCATATCACAAGTTTGGAATGGCCTTCAGCGATACGCCTAGAAAGGGCTTGTTAAAGACCCTACCGTAAGATAATTGGCATGTGCATCATATGCTATTGAGTCACCGCACCCTTCATGGGCGTACTACACTATAACTCCTTCGCCTCTTAAACTCTCAACATCTTCCTTACTCATACCTAACATAACTCCAAGAATATCATCCGTGTGCTGACCCAGCGTTGGCGGCGGAAGCCTGATAACAGGCTTTGACTCTGACCATTTGACAGGAGTATTAACCAATTTCATGGGTCCACAACTTGGGTGGTCCACTTCTACTACCATGTCTCGGGCGCGAACTGGGTCCAGTTAGTATGCAACAAATTGTGTCTAGAGGCGTCGCGTACCATGCTCGTGGTTTAATGTACCTTGAACATCGTTGATAGCAGCATAGGCTAGGACGGGGAGTTAGATTTACTTTCATTTGCTTCGTTGGGCCACTCACGCATGCCAGATCCGTCCAGAATTTCAAGCCAATCCTGCGTGCTTTTTTGGCGCGTCTGCTTTTCAATTAGATCTTCCAAAACGTTTCGGTTCTTGACCCGTAAAGCATTCGTTTTGAACCTCTCGTCTGTGATCCATTCAGGTTTTCCGATCTTAGTGCATATCACGCCATAAAGGCGGTCATTACCGCCTCCTAGCAGAATATCTCCGTCGGACGTCTTGAAGGCTTTGTACGGCACAATAGATGGATGTGACGTTCCCCACCTCCCAGAGTCTGGTTTACCGCTGATGAGACATGAGCTCGCAATATTCGCAAGCGTAGCTACTTGGCAGTCGCTCAATGCAACATCGATATGCTGCCCTTTGCCCGTCTTCATTCGACCTAAGAGAGCCGCCATGACTGAGTTGGAAGTGCTGCGAGACAAGGGAGTATGCCGTCAGTACATGTCCTGTGTTCAGCTCATGCATGTGCACTTACTATAGTCCGGTGGTGAGATCGGTTACAGCAACGCCTACCTTCACTGGGGGTCCATCTCGAGCACCTGTTATGTGCATCAAACCCATCTCGCTAATAGTCGTTAGCATTGGAAGTTTTAGCTTGGTGCAACAGCCATACGCTTCCACCATTACGTCGTAGCCAGCTCTGTTCCGGTAAGGGCCGGTCTGACCATATCCGGTGATGCTTGCATACACGATGCTAGGGTTTATCTTCGATATAGTATCATAGTCCATTGCATACTTTGCGAGAGAACCTGGGAGATAATTCTCCACAAGTACGTCGCACTCTTTGGCCAAACGGTGCAGGATATCAACGCCGGCTGGATGTTGAAAGGATAAGCCTAATGATCGCTTGTTCCGGTTGACCTACACGGCCTTGAATTGCAAGTACCACCAAGGCGATTATTTGTCACTTACTCCAAGATAGTACGCGCTTTCTCCCGGGCCTTGTTTGTCGTCTGTATACTTTGCGTACGGGGGGCCCCATGCTCGCGTATCATCTATTGCAATCAGACCTTGTGCATGCAGACAGTGCAGGGAAGAGTACCGACCTCCTCTTGTGGGATGCTCGATTTTGATAACATCCGCTCTAGCACCGTGTCAGCACCTGGACCGTTGGGTCGCCAACCTCGGATGTTGGTTCATACAGGGCTCTCCATCGCATACCCAAGATCTCCAAGAATTTGCGTACAATAGGGCTGTGTTGCTGTTAGCCATGATAGCTGCCTCTCTCATGTTTTGCTTACTCCCGCTAGGACTCTGGTCATATCAAGTACTTTGATCCCAGCCAGAGGAAGGTTCGATGCACCTGCACTGGCAGCTGTTGAGAGTGTCCGTCTTTGGGCATATTGCAGCCAATTGCGCCGTGTACACGCTGAAGAGGCGCGAAGGACTAGCGCAGAGCTCTTGCCAACGATTCCTGTCATCTTGAGTCTGGTATCCGAAGTCTTGGGGAGTTTGTTTTGGTTTTGGAGACAAAGCCGCCATGGGATATTTCCGGGCTGCAAGCTCGGCTTCCGAGGCTCGCAGCTAGCTTCACCCACACCCCCACCATCGCTCCCTTCCTTCTCCAGTATCAGGACCCGCCATGTTTACCGGTCTCGTTGAAACAATCGGCAGTAAGCTGCAGCACAGCCTCACCCCTCTACCATGCTCGGCTGACCATGGCCAGCTGTTGTTGCCCTTGAGGAGCTTGACCAGTCATCCTCTGGGGGTGGCGGCACGTCATTGACAATCTCGGGCTGTGAGGACATCTTGGGCGATGCGCATCTAGGCGACAGCATCAGCGTCAATGGTATGGCAGGCATGGCCTTATGCCCCAACCGACATCTGACTGGACTCAGGCACATGTCTCACCGTCACCGACTTTGACAAGGCGTCGTTCAAGATTGGCGTCGCCCCCGAGACGCTCCGCCGAACCAATCTGGGCGCATTGAAGCAAGGGTCCAAGGTCAACCTTGAGCGCGCAGTTTCTGCAGAGACGCGCATGGGCGGCCACTTCGTACAGGGCCATGTCGATACCATCGCAACCATTCAGTCCGTGACGCCTGACGGCAACGCCCTCACATTCCGCTTCAAGCCGAGAGATGCAGCTGTCCTGCGATACATTGTGGAGAAGGGTTATGTCACCATCGATGGGGCAAGCTTGACAGTCACCAGGGTGCAAGATGGCCCCGAAGGCTGGTGGGAGGTGATGCTGATTGCTTATACCCAAGAAAAAGTCGTCACGGCGAGTAAAAAGCCTGGCGACGATGTCAATGTCGAGGTAGACCAGGTTGGAAAATACGTAGAGAAGAGTGTGGCTGGGTACTTCGATGGCGCTGCGAATGGAGAGTTCGCAATACTAGAAAACATGGTTTCGAAGCTCGTGGAAGCGCGGCTCAGGGCGCTTGGGAAGTAAAGCAGACGCGCATCAGCATTCATAGCGCCGTGCTTGTTGATATTGCATGGCCAGAGCCCGGAACGTTGTTTTAATATGGATGCCAACCTGCCGTCATCGAGCACCATGACTGGAATTTGGCCAGTACTATAAACGCAGTCAAGCAACTTGATGTCCCACTGAGCAAATCCTAATAGTGAAATCACTTCTTCTTAGATTTTCTGCCTTGAGAGGGGAGGAGGAGGGTGGTAGGGCAACCGGCATGGTGGCGCGAACAAAAGTGAGGCGCAGCCCTACTTTACCTGGAGGTATATATCGCAGCTGTCATCAACTGAAATACTCATCGCTCTTCGCATTCACCCGTGGCCCTTCATGAGTCGGTCCTCTATGCATTGTGTTCAAAATTGCACCAGATCCAGGGCAGCTGCTGCCCAGACGATGCATAACTTCGTCAACCCTCCAGCCCTCATGATTTCGCAACTGTACACGTTGGGCGCCGTCCCGGAATTTAATGCGATGAAATTCAGGTTCTCAACAGGCTTTATGCTTCGAGTAGTTGATCAAACAAATGCTGAAAATAACACAACCTAAGCTAGCCGTCGTGGAGCTGGGTTAAGCAGGCAGAAACCCCGCCTGGCAACAATTGAACCCATTAGCGAAATGCAGGCGTGTCAAGTCATGGGTCAATCGTGAATAAGTGGGGGAGACCTCCTTCAGTTGATCTCCCAAGGACTACCACGCAACCACAGCATTCGACCTAATCTTAACTCGAAGCTTTTCAGCTCAGCCCTATCCCGAACTGGCGCATCCGTCTTCTCCGAACTAGCCTCTTAGTCCGGCATTGCAACACGACTGCATATGGAACTTGTTCGAAGGATTGGCAGAGCTTTCAGGTTGGGGGCCAGATCGAACAGACAGGCAAATCGTGCGAAAGAGAACCGAACAGCTGTGGGTAACGTGCAGGCCGACCAGGGGGTTTTTGCGGCATAATCGATTGGCTTTCTGACCGGCATGCTGCTGCAGGAAACACGTCAAGAGCCAGCCCTCATCAAGGCGCGCACAGCATCACAATTCTACATCTAACGCTCGATAGCCAGCCCTATCGCCTGACTGGGCTTTCGTTTCGCCTCCGCTGTCTTCCTGGCGCCAGAAGCATGTGCCGCTGGTAACGATTTCCTTTCGGCTGAAGAATACCCTGCACACGACCCACCATGGACTGGCGACTTCTGGACTACGCTAAAGAGGCCGAAGACACAGCTTCAGGTCTTCATGTCTTCTTAGGCGAGATTCCGCAATATCGCAAGGACATTACAGGCGATATTGCCGAACTTTTCGCCATATCAAATGCCCTTCATGTATTGAATGAGGCACTGGAGCTGTCCCGCTATGGACGATATTCTGGCCGGATTCTGAAAGACCTCGAAGTCTGTCTCCCAAGCTTAGGACATACACTCGACGATGTACGCGGTATGTTTAGCAAATCGAAGAAGGGTAAGCACACAGCACCAGGTGCTTTTCCTGGTACCCCACCATATGCAGTAATATGGGAAGATGCGCTTGCAGATTTGAAAGCGCAGGGCATATCATTGCCAGTGAGGCTGGAATTGTTTAGGACGTATCTACAGGGCATGTACGATGCACTGAAAGGGCAAGTTTGAAGTTGTGAAGTTTCCGAGCCTGGGCTAATATAATGTAGTGAGGAAGATGAGGAAGAGCTATACCAGATCAGGATCCGTCTCTCGAAGCTGCTCAAGAAACAAGAACCTGTCGAATCATACTTCAACAGACTTTCCGTGCATGGTCACGGCTTTGCGCGAACCCCAAAACCTTCGTCCCCTAAAGTCCCCAGGCCGAAGATTTACAGTCTTCCTACGTATCCAGCGCCAGGATATGCCCACGTCCATGCACCAACAGCCCAAATACCGTTACCGCATCGGGCCACAGGCGCGCAGACATGGGGAGGCATAGGGGAAATACCTTTTATACCGCCTCCAGTACCGGAGATTCCCCAGTCGCCGACTTATTCGTCCGCATCTTCACATGCGTACTCAAATCACTCAAATGATTCCGGAGAACCAGTTGCCCACTGGGCTATGAAGATCTTTGATGGACGGCACTCGTCAACCCCGTTTCAGACGCTAGGAGACCCCACGATATGCCTTGGAAGGGACGAGCCTCGAGTTATTGAGCTCTTGGACGGCGATGATTTTGAAAAAGTTCTGGAGCTACCCTTCGAAGCCACGAACGTCTGGGTGAGGCTGTACTGGAGGCCGGAGGACAACCGTGCTAGGATCCTCTTTCTCACCATGGACCCCACTGGACGTCGCTTGAGATACTGCTTCCCATTGACTGGGCTCAAATTGCTTCGTACAGAGTCATGTTTGCAACTCTGCCGTGTGAACAAGAGAGACGGACAGCTCGATTTGTGGGCTAGGCTGCGGTTCACCTTATATGAGCGTGAGTGTTGCTATATAGACAGATGCAGATGTTCTAATAGGCGTGCAGGAATGGTTCTTTTCTACTGCACAGCTGTCGCTATGAAGCGTCAAGACAAGAACGGCATTAGCGACGAACTAGAAGATTTCTTCGAGCCGGGAGAAAAAATGGAGTTCAGTGGGTAGGTAAATGCGTACAGTTTCATCAATTATTACACTAACACTACCTAGTGAAATCACCGACACTAGATATCTACATGCATTCCGCATCTTTCGCGATGAAGACTCTGGTTGCGTTCGCTTCGAGGCGACGGCTCGTCGAGGGCCACTCAAGACGATACCCATCTGGACCGCTTTTGTCACACAATATGTGGGACACCGAGGCTGGATGAAGCGGGTCGGCAATGCTACTCTCCAATTTGGCGAGCTGCATCCATACGTCTTCACCGAAGGATATAGGCTACCAAAAGGACCAACGGGCAGATACCAGTTGACATTTACAACGCCGGAAGGTACGTTTGCCGATCCTAAGGGCATAGGTCGTTCACTGATTACGTGGATTAGATGCAAGAAGCTTCAAGGAACGATTCAATCGAATCAAGATCTAATGAGAAACAGAGCGGCGGTTGCTCGAGATCTCACTGATTCGCCATGCTTGTTTCGGCTCATTTTCCGCCGAGAATAGCCGCTGTGTTCGAGGAGACTCTACTTCCGTGAAACGATGGGCCACGCTTTACGACTTTACGACCAAAATAATCATGACTGGATGGCGGTATGATGAGGGCGGTTTCTGCTTTTTCATCAGATATACCCTCTTCGCACATTTGTTGGAGCTCGCAGATTGACACTCTTTGAATTGCTTCTGGGCGGTATCGTGACTTGCTTTTCCTTCTTTATCTTGACATTTGCGACAGATTGGATAAAAGAATCATCATGCATGACTTTGTAACCGAAGCCAATTTTATCGCACTGTGCGTACAATGTGGCATACCTTCAATGTCACCTTCTTGTCATGCCCGTTCAAGCCTAGTGAGGTCCGCCAGTGAGGCAGTAGCGGGGCTGGATTGGCGTGAGTCTGTGCGACGTAACCAAAAATTCCGTAAAGTTTTGGCGGCGCCAGGCTCTGTTCACTCACTTTTTTCTGTTTGTTATTTCACACATTGTCTCTGTTTGACTGTCGGGAATGGCGAACCAACAGGACGCGGGCAAAACTGACCCGCTTACGGGCATGGCGCACTCAGAAGCGCATTACTTCAACAGGTTCGCACTTTATCAGACTGTTGTGATGAGAAGCTGCTTGCTAACGCCCATGTGCATAGCTACAACCACCATGGTCCGTCTGAGGACCCTATTCTGTCGAGACTAGTACTAATGCGCGTGTGCAGGCATTCACGAGGAAATGCTGGTGCGTAACATGCAACACCACGGCTGCCGCGGCAGCTTGCAATCACCAAGATGAGACTGACGATGAAGCCACAGAAAGATGAAGTCCGAACAAGAAGCTACCGAGACGCCATCTACCAAAATGGGCATCTTTTCAAGGACAAGGTGGTTCTCGACGTCGGATGCGGCACCGCCATCCTCAGCATGTTTGCGCTCCCCACATAGCCGACCCAAGGCTTTTCGAGCCAGCACTGATACATGAGGTATAGGTTCGCCGTAAAGGCAGGTGCAAAGCACGTCATCGGGGTCGATATGTCGACTATCATCGACAAGGCACGAGAGATTGTCGATCGAAATGGCATGTCAGACAAAATCACGTTGCTCCAAGGCAAAATGGAGGAGGTCAAGCTACCGTTCGACAAGGTAGACATTATAATATCAGAGTGGATGGGTTACTTCCTGCTGTACGAGAGCATGTTGGACACTGTTCTCTACGCAAGAGACAAGTACCTTGTCAAGGATGGCTTGATCTTCCCAGACAAGGCCACTATTTTCATGGCTGGCATCGAGGACGGCGAGTACAAAGAGGAGAAGATTGGCTGTAAGCGTATCGCCATGCCATCTCTATGGATTCTAGTGCTAATTGAGTAGTCTGGGACAATGTCTGGGGATTCGACTACACTCCCATGAAAGACACCGCCATGACCGAACCCCTCGTCGACACCGTCGATATCAAAGCCGTTGTCACCGATCCTTCCGCCGTCATCACTCTCGATCTCTACACTTGCACCGTCGCTGACCTCGCTTTCCGATTACCATACGAGCTCAAGGTGCGCCGCAGCGACTTCGTTCACGCTGTCATTGCTTGGTTTGATATTGAATTCGCCGCCTGCCACAAGCCAATTCGCTTCTCGACTGGCCCGCACACAAAGTACACGCACTGGAAACAGACCGTTTTCTACTTGAAAGATGTGTTGACCGTGGAGGAGGGCGAGACGATTAGCGGTGTGCTGGAGAACAAGCCGAGTGACAAGAATCACCGTGATTTGGATATCACCATCTCATACAAGTTGGACACTGATGACATGCACAGGCAGGCGTCGGGCGAGGCACAGTACAAAATGTGTTAGTGCGCCTTTTGCGGGTAAAGTGGAGTTAGAGACGGCTCTGGCCGTTCGCAAAAGCGAGAACCGGATTTGATGATAGACCTATGCAGAGATTTGGCGTTTGAGTTGTTTTGGGCTATGAAAATCTAGGGTAGCATGAGCATATCACGAATCACGAAAGCAGGGACCAATTCATGATTGGGAATTCCTCCCCTACAAGCAAACAGTGTTTACATCGAATGAATAACCCGTGATGGGAAAACGTTCATATTACACTTCTTTACATGCAATGCTGCACTAACAGCGGGGTATCTATGCAAATATAAAATCCGTGAGACTTGGTGGACATTCAAATGGGCAGAGGTGTCGAAATTGCCAGGAAACTTCTCGCTGTGCAGTGCCACCTCAGATCCCGCATCTTCTCCAAATAACCTCAATTGCATCCCAAACCTGCACCTAATCATAGTCGAAATCCTCGCCGAAACCCTCATCTTCATCGTTCATATACTGGTTCTCCAGGTCCTCCTCTTCTTCCGCCTCCTGCATCTGCTCTTCCTCTTCTTCCTCTTCTTCCCCTTCTTCCCCTTCACCATCCATGACCTGTGCAACCGGAGGACTTTGCATGATTTGCGAAGCCGCCGGACTTGCGCCCTGGCCACTACCAGATGGTGTAATAGCTGAGTTACCGCCTGGAAACAGCGCTTTCAGCCTGTCGTAGTTAATATGGCTACTAAATTGCTTTGCCGCACGCTTCTTCAGCATCTTATGCGCCGCCTCTGCCGCGCTTGCTGCAGGCTGTCCCTCAAGAACACTACCATCACCCATTTGGTGGTGCCTTCGTTTCTGCTTGGGCTTCTTAGGCTTGTCCTGAGCGGCTTCGAGTTCAGCCTCAAGCATCTTCTTTTGCTGTTGCCGTAGCCAGTCTTCATTCTCCGTGATCCAGATTGCTTCTTTGCGACGGACTTCCAATGGACCAAGGATGCAATTAGCGACATCAGGATCGTCCTCAAATTCGTCTTCACCAATATCTGGGGAGATGTTGACTGGGACGTCGCGCGTGTCTGTGTATGCTTGGGTCATCTGCTGTGCAGTCCATCCGGTACGCTTCAGGACGTCATGGTCCTCATTGTGAGCGAATTCTTTGAAAATGCTTTCCCAATCCTGAATCACGCGAGTGAGTTCAGACTCGATGTCCTGCTCAATCTCAAGATCCTCAGGCGGTATGACCATGGGCTCTCGCTTTTTTGGGGGGCGTCCTCGCTTCTTGGGCATGACAAAATCTGGATCACTGGCCTCGCCTGCTTCCACAGCTGCGAGTGCGCTGCCAACAGAGTCTACAACCGCGTCGTTGTTGCCGTCAAAAATGTCCATGTCTGATGCAACTGGCTCAATACTCTGCGCGTTTGAGGCTGAAGGCTGTAGAACGACGGCTTGCGACGTTTCGTCGTTCGATTTTTGCCGTTTGCTCATCCTTGTCGACATTTGCGTAATATAGCCCGCGGCTGTCTTACTGTTTTCCGACTCATCCAATACAGGGAATCCGGTGCCGTCGCCTTCGGGAGCCCTCCCTTCGGCAAGCTTCCTTCTCTCCTTACGCTCTTCTCTCTCGGCGCGCCTCCAGACGGCGGGTGGCTGCGTCTTGACCTTCAGTCGCTGCCCAAACTCTCGAAACTGATTAACACTTAAGACCGAGGCAGGTATCCTCTTGAATTCGTACAGGCGAGCGTTGATAGTGGAATCGGCGACTTTGACCACGTATACTACCTCGCGCGTAGTCCGACGATAATTGTTCATACGAGCAGCCATGATGATACATGCACCGCATATCCCTGCAGGCTGGCGACCTTGTACCATCCACTCGCGGCTCATGCATCTTAAGAGTTTGCAAGCGTCGTCGGCGACTTTGTGCGAATCCTCGAAGAATTCGAGTTTGCGACAGTACTTCAACATCAGAGGTTCGATTTCCTGGACAGCTTTGTTGCCCACCAGCTGCGCTGGGTCTTCCTCACCAAGTTTCTTCAGAAAGGCTTTATAGGTGTCGCCCAGTGTCCAAACGTTGGTCTGGATCTTCTCGGCCAGGTCCATGAGCATGAGGGTATTTTCGGGCTGCCTCCGGGCGGCCATGTAAATAGCCACGGCAGCGACATTGCGCATACGGCGGCCCTGGATGAAGTTGTGGTTCATTGCGAGTTTGTACCAGCCCACGGCCTGGTCCACGACGGCCTGTCGCACCTGCAGTGACTGTGCGAGGGCTTCAATCGCATGGCGGCCATGCATAGCAGCCTGCTCTCTGCTCTCCATACCCCCCAGGCCGCGCATTGTGCCGCCCATGGAGTTGGCGTGCCGCTGATTGTCACTAATGAAGCCACCCTCGACCATGGCCGCTCCGCCCGCCGTCTCGCCAAAGGTGACCTCCGCAACAATGGAGCTCTCCTCAAAGACACGGCCGCACGTGTAGCACATGGTCGAGCCATCCTCATCGGTTATATTGGGGTTGTCGCAGCACTGAGGCCGCTGCTTCTGCGCGGGCGGTAGGGGTGCAGGCAGCGCCTTTCGTTTGGTTGTTTCTGAAGTGTAGGACCAGGTCGGGCCTGCCGGTTTGTTCGCGGGGTTAAGCCCGAGGAGACGGGTCCGCGGCGGCCGCGCCCCTGCGGGTGTCGACATAATCGAAGTCTTGTTGGTGAGGCAGAGGCGATTGGGGTTGCGAAGGAAGCTGCGAGTCAAGACCGCGTCGCACAGAAGAATCCATTGACCTGCGAGAGAGCGGGGCGCCAGCGCTAGCAGTGACTGGTGCCAAGAGTTTAGGGCGCTATGCCTGTTTCGGGCGGGAACTTTGCACCTCTCCAAACGCACACTTCGATTTCTCACGACGTCAACGGCGACATCCCCAGCGATTAGTGCTCACCTCCCTGGCCCTCGAAAAGAAGCACCAACCCTCTGTACTCTCCCCACTGGGCTGATGAGGCCGTTGGGTGCCGCAACGCCGGCCGCTTGCAAGCTGACGGGAGCGAGACGTGAGAGCAACAATACATCTAGAAAATCCGCACCATCAGGTCAAAGACAGTTCCTTTGAAAAGCATTGCCCCACTCACAAACAAAGCTCCATGTCGTGGCCCGATCCCAGACCCACAGAGCTCCCTTCATGCGGTACCTGCAGCGACAGACGCTTGTGGACTACGGGTGATGGCTACGCCGCTCCCCATTGGCCGGCTTGCAAGTCAGCACAGAGCCATCCTCCTTGCTCACCCAGCCTCCGACTAAATGGTACCTAGTTCAACCGGTTCCCCTCTCGCACACTTACCCTGGAGCTCAATCTCCCCGCCAGCCCAGCTTCATCCCAACAACAGCTTCCAATAATTTCCCCCAACCCCCCCATCACACCATTCATCATGTCGACTCGCAAGCGAAAGCAGGAGGCCGAGGAGGAGGAGGAGCTTGTCGCTTTACCCTCTGATGAGTCCGAGTCCGAGGAAGAGTAAGTCGTCGCTTCCTTGACGTCATGCCCAATATCGTCAACGCCGCCATCACTCGTTTGTGACTGCATTCTGGTCGCCTGTTATCGCTCATGTATATTTGATGGTTTGGCCCCTGCCGTCAGGCTTCGTTGTCGCAGCGCAGCCATCAAAAGGCGCCTGTCAGCCCGGTCAAGCTGCCCAGATAGTTGCGCAATTGCGCCGTTGCGCCGATTTTCGAGACTCAGCCGACTCAATTGCTTTCTCTCCTAGCTTACATGTCGCCTGGATCGAAAGGAGTTGCAAGAATTACTGACTTTGCATCATTTTGAGCCGCCCGACAAGCACAACAAGGCTGACACAATGGCCTCGCAGATACGCTGAATCCGAGGGCTCTAATTTCGATGAAGGAGACTCAGATGAGGAGCCTCGTAAGTCCCTTCATTCGCCCAGAAATGTCATCCCTGTTAATTCAACCCTTTATTAGCACCAAAGAAGAAAACGAAACGTACCAAAACAAAGGTCGAGGATGACGAAGACGAGGACGAGGAGGACGAGGAGGACGAGGAAGACGATCAAGAAGACGATCTAGAAGACGACGAAGATGATGTCCCTGAGCCGGATGAGGGCGAAGATGAAAATGAGGACGCCAACCCCACTGGTAAGAAGCCGACCGGCGCTGAAAAAGATCGGAAAGTCAAGACCACTAGCAAGGCTGATCCCATTCCCGTTGTCAACGATGAGGAGGCAGACGACGAGTAAATAACTTCCTACGGTCACGATCGTGGATAATTATGAGATATGCTTAAGTACTGGGGACGCAATGATTTGACGATCTATCTTGCTCTCTCCGCTCTCACCACTCTCGTGATGTTTAAATTATTCGTGTCGCCATTATTAGCATCTTCAATATCTTTCATTGCGAAGTAGAAAGTTTATATCCTGTTTTTCTGATATGGAAGGAGGCCGCCAAACATTAATTGATTTGGCTACGAACGCTGCGAGTGATCAACCTGAAACCAAATGTGATTTGAGACTCATAAATTATGGTACAGCGTGAAATACCCATCGTCTACTATCTAAGCACATTCAGACCCAGGTTTGATACCTCTTAGTCTTCTGAAACTTGTCCTTCCACTCGATGTACCTCTCTGATCGCTTCCGAGCCGCGGTCGCATTACGTGGCGGAATGCTGTCCCAGCTAATTGCATAAGTAGCCGTCATGTGTGCTATAGCCTTCGAGAACTCAATCCACGCATCAAGATTTAAATTGTTCACAGTATCGCCATCCTCGTGATAATTGACATCGTATGGGACGCCGGCGCCTCCTCCGAACATCTCAGCCTCTTCTTCAGTTTTCAGACCCTCTGCACCACCAGCAATGCCTCCGGAGGCAATGCCAGCCTCAAGAAAGGGGCCATAATCTGAGCGACCGTCGAATTCAATCTCTGTATGATTGAGACCAACGCTGTCGAAGTAGGCCGCAAATTCATGCTCGGCTTCAGCAGAGCCAACAGGGCCAGTGGAGTTGAAGGCTGAGCCATCGCCATCATAAATCTGGTAGGCGAAGTTGGGCGAGGCCATCATGTCAAAGTCGAGCATGAGACGAATCTTGTCCTTTTCCGCTTGCGAAAGCTGTTTCACGTAATACTCGGCGCCAAGTAGACCAGCTTCTTCTGCAGTCCACCAACTGAACCGGACAGCGTTATTGACAGTAAAGTTGGTTAGTTGAATGGCAATTTCAAGAATGGATATGGTACCGGAGCCGTTATCGTTAATTCCAGGACCAGCAGTCACCGAGTCGGAGTGCCCGCTTACGTGGATCACGTTGTCGTGATCTCCAGCTTTTGTCTCGGCAATGACATTGAAAGTGTCATAAAGCTTCACCTCTGTAGACAGGGCGACAGTGATATCCACCCCAGAGTCGAGTTGTGCCAGCAAAGCTTCACCTTGGCCTAGTGTGATACCAGCAACTGGGACGAATTCACCCTCAGGGTACAACACTTGCAGTGAGTAACCTTCGAGTGTGCCCTCAGCATTGTTCCATGCTACTACCGCAGAGGCTCCTTTGGCGGCAGCATATTGGACTTTGATACCGTATGAGCATGTGCCGCGCTTGATCAGGGCAATGGAGCCATTGAGGCTTTCAGGAAAGTCGGTCTGTTTTGATATCAGTCTTACTCGTCTGTGCCTGCAAACCATAACCTACTTCGTCACAACCCAGATTTGGGATCGCAACAAGCGGCCCCGTCACATTACCACCCGGCGCAAGGGTTACCGCAAATGCTTCAATGGGTTTGTTATTCACTGTCAGGCTCGCATTATAGCCAATGTTGAGCGGTACAGCTTGTGTGTCTACAGTGTAGTAATCCGAAAACTGCTCAAGCTGAGCTTTTATGTAGGCGACAGTGTCCTCGTGACCCTTGCTACCGATGACGCGATTCTTGCCTTCAGTCCTGTATGCAATGTTTTGCAGGATTTCAGCCTTTGCAAATAGGTTGTCGATATGAATGGCGTCACGAAGAGACTTCTAAATTGGGTATTAGTAGCGACTCTGAACAAGCAGAAGGAGTTGCATACCGAATCAACAAGCGTCTTGTAGTCCCGAGGTCGCACAGCCGCAGCATCTACAATCGTAGCAGCATAGACAGCAATCGCTGCAATTAATTTCAGGGCAATCATTGCGTGGTTTTTCGTGGTGAACCGCAATATTTCAAGGAAATGCGCGAGACATGCGTCCCTCAACTGCAGGCCTTTCTGCCCATTTTATACATGCGATAGCATCATCCTAGCCGCCTTCCAGGTTGCACCCACAGACCGGAAATGGGTCTCGCGCTGATGTCGCGATATGGCAAAACAGAGGCTCACAAAGGAAGCTCAACGGCAGAGCTGTTCCGACCTGCTGCTTCAGGTAAAGAGCTTCCCCCACAAATACGAGGAGGTGTGCTTGTCCGCCAATGGCTGCAGCGAAGCGACCGAAGGATCGCAAAGGCAATGTCAAGACATGATAAGGAGCCTTGGTGAGCTTCGCTGTGGTTCTCTGCCAAGCGCCACTTGGCCATTGTTGTGACGCAGGAACGGGTAGTAGAAGTCTAGACAGTGCTGGTGGCGTTGGAGTCGAAAGGCTTGAAGCTTGCACCAGTTTTGGCCCACGGAAGATGAAATTCACGATTACCAGTTGCAACTGCCAGCGAGATACAATAGACGAAGACGCACCAAATCGTTGGCGGGGTAACTATACACAGTACTAGAGAAGTGATAAAGGCATTTTTGCCGCTGTGCCTGCTGATTGCTATAAGGCAAGACTGTAATCATGGCCTTCCTTCACTGCCTTGGGGATTTGTCGCAGCACTTAGGCGCATTCGTAACACAGCATACAGAGCACAATTAAAGTATGAATACTGTATATTCTTGCGCTGCCCAAGGCGGAAAAGGTTGTCAGCCGCCGCACCTTTAATGCAGCGGTTCTGCCTCCATGGTTCACTTGACTTTCACACTCGCCTGCTTCTTTCACCCATCTTCGATACATACAAACTCACAACAGAATGTCATGCTATCAGCATTCGCCTCAAGCAATAATTTCAGGGACATGATTCTCATCATGAACATGAATCTGCATCGCTGTTTCGCCAGGAACAATCCCCGAACCCTTTACTGATGGGGCGAATCGTAGCAAAATAATAGTGCCGACCTCCTCACCTCTAAGTGTACTCAAAAACTCTATCAATTCAGTATTTGCTGCCGTTGAACGATATGGGACACAGCCCAATCTTGTATATCGAAATACTACGCTGTCCTTATCTGTGAAAATGTTCCAGACATGAACGTGCCCGCAATCTTATGGTTTCACAGATCGCAAGGAGTTGTTATTGTTGGAAAGCCTGAATGTGTTGTTATTGAAGTAACGGAATTAATTGTAAAAAGAGAGCATTATCTGAGATGCTAAGAAGCTACTGATGTACGAAGGGGCTCGTAATCTCTGAGCGCTAGGGCTTCACCTAATTTGGACTGAGGCTTAGTGCTCAAAAAATACCAGCTCCTTCGTACCAAGTACATTGATCCTAATATGGTTAAGAAAACATCCGTTGGCTGACCTGCAAGTGCTAAGAATGATTTGAGAAGGAGGAAACTGAAGCTGTTTACCTCAGGCAGCACAACTTTATACGCCCTGTGGGGGACGATGAGATGGAGCATTTGTGAACCATAGTAGGCACAACATGTGGGTTCAAGAACAGTGCTAAGGACCAAGATCAAAACTTCGTTATACAAAGTGCGCTTGATGCACTTGAGTCAATGTGATATGTATCCTCTACTCAATGCCAGGCGGACTATTAAGAAGAAGCTACGGCACTTACTTACCTTCACGCCAAGGTATACGCTTAGTTTAGGTATCGCCAAACCTAACCTGAGACGATACTCATGTTGGCGTTGCTGCGCATTGCGTTCAAGTTGGAATCAAACCGATATACGACGATTGTAAGAACACGCGGCTGTCGCCTTCACCTCATAACTTGGTTGCAGACTTCACTATGTCCGCATCACACTGTACCTTCCTTTCTGATCATTTGTCCCACACGTGCAAACGCTACACCTCGGGAATGACGAATACGCTCCGACTTGAAGCCCCACGCCCCATCCATCCTGGGCAACCTCGCCAGTTTTCGCAAAATAAAGCTTTCGTGGGGCATCCCCTCGAGGAGAGTGAGATAGTTGGACATTGTCCATGGCCACTACTATGCATTCGAATTGGGGGAATCAAATTCTGGTTCTGGAAAGGAACCGCGCTCTTCTGTCGTCAGTTTATTTGTCTTGCCAGAAATATGCCTTCTTTATACACTTTACGCATTCTTATAATATGTAAGAGCGCACAAGATCCGAACCATGGCTAACCTGAGCACTCTTTCGGCGGCGTAAAGACAGCACCTCTTCGGTGCACATCCACGTTCCCTCGGTCAATAACCTGCCGCTCGATATTGCCGTTCCCCCAACTTACCCCACAGTCGAAACCTGCTACGCTAATGCAAGGCCTTCCGACCGCTGGGTGAACGTCGGCATCATGTTTTGCGCCAATCATGTAGTCCCGTCGTTGATTGGTCTCCACATCTGATCAATCCAAGCTAGCATCAACGATGCCAGATCCCAGCAAATGCTTAAGCGCGGAGTTCATCATGTTTGTAAATGGTTGTTACGCCGACATTGATGTCATGATCTAGGCTGGGCCACGCTGAATGGTCGCTCGAAAGATGCAAGAACAGGAAGAAGATGTCCATACCGGCAAGCGCGAACAACTTAGGCTCCGAGGTATATAATGTTGCCAACCTCAACCCTCTTTTGTGATCACCCAATACCTTAATCGCAGATATGATGCGCACTATAGCATTGACGGTCGCGCTGTTTCGCGGCCTCGCGAGCTGTGACTCAAATACCTCAGCCCCAACAGTTCAGATCACAAATGGCACATATATGGGCGTGTACTCAGCAAAGTTTAATCAAGACCACTTTCTCGGAATGCCATATGCACTACCGCCAGTCGGAAATCTTCGTTTTAGAAATCCAGAGAGCTTGAATGAAAGCTGGACTGATACCAGACCAGCTAGACAATACTCCAGCGAAGTACCCCTCCCCCCCCCCTCCCCCAAATTCCATCTATTCGTACTCGCTATTGACAAATTCGCAGTGCTACGGCTACGGCTCGGATCAGTGGAATTGTAGGTAACTTTGTGTGAAGCAACATGCAAAATTAGGCTGACCTCAATTTCTCTCTTCGGCCAGACCCCGTCTCGGAAGACTGCTTGTACATAAACGTAGTTCGCCCAGCAGGGACTTGCTCCAATGATAAGCTACCCGTCGCATTCTGGATCCATGGTGGTGGCTTTTACCAGGGTGGCGGTATTGACCAACGCTACAACATCTCTTTCACAGTGGACAACTCCATAAGAATAGGAAAGCCAATCATCGGTGTAAATATTAACTACCGCCTGAGTGCTTGGGGTTTCTTAAGCGGGAGCGAAGAGATCAAGAATACAGGAGGCCTCAACCTTGGTCTAAAAGACCAGCGCTTAGCACTACGGTAATAATATGTCTTTACGAGTCCTTTCAGCAGATCTCACTGACTTTTTGAAAGTAAGTGGTATCATCCCTTGGCCCAAATTCAACACTGAATTTATGTTTGGCATGGGCGAATGCTCGAAAGTTTCACATAATTGAGTGGTCGCACCTGATGTCCATGGATGTTGCTAACTGTATTGTCACAAAAGAGTGGGTCCGAGAAAATATTGAGGCTTTTGGTGGTGAGTCCTGGCTTAGTTATGGTTTGGAAATGGCTGACAACTCACAGGTGACCCGGACCGGGTCACAATTTTTGGTGAGAGTGCAGGCGCTGCATCCGTAGGCTTTCACTTGACCGCATTTGGCGGGCGCAACGACAAGCTCTTTCGTGGCGCTATCATGCAGAGTGGCAACCCTATCAACTTCGGTCCCTTGCTAGATCCTCTGGGATACGCAGACATGTATAATGAACTCCTGGGACGTACAGGCTGCAGTCATACATCAAGCCCGTTTGAATGTCTGCGACAATTACCTGTTGAGAAGCTTAATACTGCTATTAACATCACTAGCACAGTTCTGAACGTAACCAAATTCATGCCGATAATAGACAGCGACTTTATTCAGAAGCGGACATCGCTACAACTGGAAGCCGGCGAGTTCGTCCACGTTCCAATCATTTCAGGCGCAAACTCGGACGAGGGCACAGCTTTTAGCCCTTTGCCTATAAACACAACAGATGATTTCTTTATGGTCATGACGAATGGAAGCCGACCAATTCCAGTTGATCTCGCAAATCGGCTGTTGGAGGCGTACCCAGACGATCCATCCGTGAACGTAGTGGCAAGCTTAGGAAATACCAGACCAGGACCACCATTCGGTGCGCAATTCCGCCGTTCAGCATCGTACTTTGGCGACCAAGTCTTCATCGCCAATCGGAGACTGACATGCCAGACGTGGGCTGCTGCGGGATTGTCGGCATACTGCTACCGCTTCAATGCTATACCCGCTGGCCTTCCTGCCGTCATCGCTGTCACCCACTTTCAAGAAGTAGCATTTGTGTTCCTCAATCTTGAGGGAGTAGGTTACGCTCCAGCCGCGAACCCACCCTTCATGAACAAGAGCGAAAGCTACCGGGATCTTTCTAGGTTCATGAACAGCAACTGGATCAGCTTTGTGCATGACCTGGATCCAAATGTGTGGAGAGATACTTATGACTGGAATGGGACAGAAGAATTGTGGCCGAAATACGATATTTCGAATCCACAAAATTTTGTGTTTGATGCAAATGTATCAAGTTATGCAGAGGAAGATACGTATAGGAAGGTGGGCATGCAACTTATAAACGCCAACAATTACGAAGTATACAGCCGATGAGAATTCCAACCGAAAGATGCGAATGTTGATAGTGGAGGGGGGTACCGCAGAATTTATGATCAATACACTGTATGAGATAATATCCGCCTTGCTAAACACACTCAAGTTCCTTGGTTTAAAGAATTGAACCGGAATTGAACACTTGGAACAATATATGAATTATTGAAGGTGTTGACCTAGAGGTGGAAGACTATGCGCAGTGGTGAAGCCAATGTAGTCTTGGTATTGCATACAGCAATATGCCCGGTGGTTCAAATTCATGCCCGCATGATGTAATTTCAAGCCAAATGTGGGAGTCCTAGTATAGCTGTAGGTTTAGCCTAAGGTTGGGTTTTGGAAGGCAGTGCCGTAGGTCTATACCTTCGAGCTCTACCCAAAAACCAAATAAACAGCACGCAAGCTGGGACAGTAACAGTACTTGAGCATCCGCTGTCTCAACAAAGAACCTTTCAGTCTTTTGGTGCCCTTATTTTATCTAGCTATTACTTTGATTATTCATGCTTTTCACTTGCAAGATTGGCATACCCGCTTAACATATCGTACCTAAATGGTTTGAGTCAGTCGGTCCTAAGAGTTCTGTCGAATGCAGCATATATACGTTAACGCACAGTCCTGGCCTCAGTGTCTTCTTTGCCAGCTTCTTCGGTCTTGCTCTTGATTCCCTCTGTACAAACTACAGCATGCACGAAGTTTAAGACTTTAGCCGAATGAATTAATTATCATTACACTGCTTGAGCGCTTCATTTGTCAGCTACCATCAGGATAGTGTGCCGATTCTGACCACATAGTTGCTACTTGTTACGGCTGATATTAACTCAATGTGAGTTCTTTTATAAGCAAGTTCCGCAAAGCATGACTACTAATCGTGGCGTTTCCAATAGAAGCTGTAGAAAAGACGCCCTATTCTCTGCTACAGGCTGCCCTATGATCTATTTGCGGTCCGGGCATCGTTTGGAATACATAGCTTACTTTCCCAGAATGCAACCTCTTTAATGGACCTCTCTATGATTTCCTTCATTTGCAAAATGAATGACCCAGCCCAGCTTCTCGATCGCAGACTGGGTACTTATGAGGCGTAATATTAGATATATTGGGCCTTTCGCCTACACCCACCGAGAAGTTAGCTCTGAGACTTAGCAGCATATTATGCACAGAGTCAGAAGTACTAGCGGTTCAATTACCAGCCTTGTATTAACTTGGTCGATGGGCTAATACTAGCGTGGTGTGTATCTCAAATGATCCAATTAATAGGGGAGCAATTTCAAGCCGCGTTTTGTATGAACTTAAGCCGCCATGCAAAAGTATCAATGGACACACATAAATCGCCGGGATTCCCTAACAATTGCTCATGTCCTATTGGTGACCGAATAGTGCGTTGGTCCCAACTTGATCTTACAGATATATCTCGCGAAATTGATTGCCGGTTCGGGAGTAAAAATGTATTTGGTTTGATCGTACATGGTATCTGAAGATCCTCCCACCCGTGTTCATGCTTAGCTTTATGTAACTCTGCGCCTTCCGCAAATTAGATATGCCGGATCTAATGTAAAAAGATAGAGCAAAAAGAATAATTATACTCTGGCTTTGAAACTCAAAACCCGTTTTGAACACGAGAAGAGCTCCCGTTGTGGTCTCCCATATGCCTTCTTCCAGACTTCCACTTGAGGCGAGTGAAGAGGTTCAAGGTAGAAATGAGCACTTAGGTGCAGGTACCGAAAGTCTTATTGCACCCTGTACCACAGTGACCAGTGGTTGAGCCGCACCAGCCGTACTGTGAGCAGCAATTTCCGTAGGAGGAACCCTGACAAGTGAAGCCAGACGTTCCAGCACAGGTGCCATCAGTGGATACTTTTTTGGTGGCCGTGGCCGTGGCTGCGGGGGCGGAAGATGTCCGCACGCTAGAAGCAGCCTTTGCGGTAGAGGTAGCGCGAGAGCTGGTTGCCCCACTACCAGAGCAAGAACCGAAAGCAGAGTTGCATCCAGTTGAGCAGTGGTCGGTGGTAGAACCACACCAACCGTATTGACTGCAGCAATTGCCATAAGTTGATCCCTGGCAAGTAAAGCCCGTGGTACCAGCGCAAGTGCCATCAGTGGAAACCTTGCTACCGGTAGAGGGAGAGGGAGCCGCAGATGAAGCCCTGGTGGAGGTTTTCACAGTCGATGAGGGAGCTTTGATCGAGGACGAGCTGACAACCCCGTTGCCACCGCAGTTCCCGAAAGAAGACTGGCAACCAGTTCCACAGTAGTCAGTGGTAGAGCCGCACCATCCAGCTGTGCTGCAGCAGTTTCCGAACGTACTACCCAAGCAAGTACTAGAAGTGATTAACAGGAGGAAAAACCAGAATGACTAGGCTGCTTCTTACTATTGATTAGTGCCACCACAAGTAGCATCAGGAGACACCTTCTTGGTTCCCGTAGAAGCGGGGGCAGAGGATGAACGTGTCGCTGTACTAGTGGCCTAAAGGATATTTGCGTTAGGAGAGAGCAGGGCCATGATCAATGAAGAGATGGGAACGAAGACCAAGATACTGGTCTCTTATAGACCCAGCAGTGACTCAAACAGCCGATCCCCAAGTGCTCCTAAATGAAGCAACGCTCAGCGGCCTTGTCGTTTAAGAAGCAGATAAAATCAGTTCAACCGCACCCCGATGAAACAATCTTGTGCGCACATCGTCCAACTACTTGGCAATCAAGATTACAGTCAGACGACCCTGCACTTGCAAGCCAATAAAAAGACCTGTGGACGACTTTCAAGAAGCCAAGGCTATGTCTAGGGAAAAGCTGTGCTTACCGAGGTGGCAGTACCGGCACCGGAAGCGGCACGGTACCAGTTGGCAGCGGGGTCACCAAGGCAGTCCCCAACAGTGACGCCTTTGTATCCTAGAGAAGTCAGGGTGGTAAGCATGTACTCAGTCAAGTTGTTCGCAGTCTGTTCGTGGATATCATGAGCAATCTCAAGCCATTTCGCGCCGTTAGCAGCAGTAGCGCCGCCCTGGGTGATATTGCCCTTGAACCAATTCTTCGAGTTCTGGATCTCGTTTGGGTCATCCTGGTTATAATCATCTGTGTCAACGTCGAAATAGGTGACATGGTAGCCGAGGTCAGCCATGTCGGTCTGGCATTGACCAGTGCAGCTAGAGTATGGCGGGCGCATATACGTGGGAATCTTGCCGACGATGTTGCGGAGAGCCATTTCGAGTTTCCACATCTGGTTCTTGCGGTCGATTTGAGACACTGCGCTCAAATCCAAATGGGTCCAGGTGTGGGAGGCGATTTGATGTCCCTCAGCATCCATACGCTTGATGACATCGATGTACTCCTGGGTCGTGTCGATTTGGCCCTTGTTGATGTTGTTGCCTGTAATAAAGAAGGTTGCCTTCGCATCGTACTTTTTCATGAGGTCCAAGATATGGCTTGTGAACACCTTCTGTGGCCCATCGTCATAGGTCAATGCGACAGTACCCGCCTTGACACAATTGTAGATGCCAGCGCCGCCATATGCAACGGAGCCAACCTTGGTACGGACAACAGAAGAAGTGTTAGTCCCAGCAGGCGTCACGTTCTCAGGGCAGCCAGGACCGTATGCATAGTTGCACCCTGGGGAGTAGCAGTAATCGGGACCTGTACCACAGTCTGATATCTATTAGCAAGTCCCTCGTTGGTGATCGTATGGGGACATACATCCGGCCTCGGAGCAGCAAAGGCCAGCACCGCAGGAGCCAATATTAACTCCGCATTCTTGGTCGTCCTGGCGGCGCACAATCTGGCTTTCAGGAGCTTTGACAAATTCGTTGACCTCGGCGAAGCGTGCTCCAAGGTTGCTGAGCAAGTCTCTAGCCTTGAGGTCCTTGGGGTTTAATCCGACAATTCTTGGGAGAGCAGACCCTCCATGAGCACTGACGACGGGGCCTACCACAGCAGCGATGGCCAGAGCCGCAGAGTAACGCATCGTGCAGCAAGTAATGTTCGTATTACAGTATTAATAGGTACTATTGTTTGAGGTTGTAAAAAGCAAGCGAGTGGATAGCGCAAGTCAATTTGGACAATACACTGAGTAACCTTGGGACCGGAACGAAGGACGGGCTGCAACGAAGGCAGATGATTAAGACTTTGGTTGAAAGATGGTGAGAAGGAGAAACACCCCTGATTGCTGGTTGCTTCACCTTATGAAGGGAAGAGGGGATCGACGCCTGGCAAGGATTCCTTGCCAAGTGTGCCCTATGCTTGAATCGCGCCGCAGCTAGGTAGGAAATGGCACACACAAGCCTCACGCCGGTGATAAGCTTTGTGCCGCGGAACCCCTGGACTCGCCCGCTTTGAGCCTTCAGGCCGTAGCGCCGGCTTCGGTGCGGCGGCAGGTTTGTAATTTGGGGGAATGGCCTTGAAGCGGAACTTAGGGCTCCAGTGCCGTGCAGCCACTTTGGTTCCATCACATACTTTAGGAGCAAAATCGAGTGGTAGCTTGACATGGATACTTGGAAGTGTGTTTGTGGCGGCCATGACCAACTATGCGGCTTATAGAGCTTACTATGTATAGTATGGCGGTCGAAAGACAGGTGGGCGATATTGTGCATGGAAGCGTCGAAACGGCGGAGGACTCACAGGTAGTGTATACTAGTGCTCATCATACTACACGGCCTCTCTCAGCAGTAGCGTCACAACGCCAGTTGTTGTTCCAACACATTGCGATACCACTACCGGTATTTTAGCGCGAGCGGAAAGTTATCACTAGACATGTTGTGTTACTTCAAGCGCATGGCAGGCGGGACAATGACCGTGTTCATGGCTGGCTACTGAAGCAGCTAGCAGAGGGTGGCTGAACAGGTCCGGTCCTGACAATGTATTGGCAACCGCCGCCGAGGACGCCCGCAGTGCTTCCACACGTCTTACGGGAGCTTGTTCGACTCAAGGATACCAAGAGACCCACACGCAAACGCACACCAACATGCAACCATAGGTTTCTTATTTTAGGCCACCCGGATCTTTTCACGTCATGAGCGAGCATCGCATGAATTTTCTGTCTGCACTAGTATGCCAGAAACGTGCAGCTGGACCCACGGCAATCTCGTTCGTTTGCTCACCCCTGGCCCCAGGCACTGGTAGCTCCCGAACAAAGAGCAAAGTGGGACCAATAATCAGCCCCAAGATTATTTTGTCACCTTGGCCGGCGCCTTCATCCGATGATCTGGGAGAGGGTAAACCACGCGTCTCGTGAAGCGAGTTCTCTATCTTGCGACTGGCAAAAAGTTGCACCACAAGCTTCCGCCACCTGGCGCACCCTTCATACGTATCCATTGCAACTAGGCGCCATGCGAAAGCGAAGCACCTGGCGATGCATGCAGACGCCACGCCGAAGTTGCTAACCATACATGCGAGACGCGTAACATCCAATATTTTCAGGCAGCTTCGCGATTTGAATTGAGACGGCGACTTCTCGTATCCCTTCTCTTTCAACGTGCAGAACGCCTCGCAGCTAACCATCGGCGTGTCTGATCCATGGGCAGCCGCTCATCATATCCGCCACCAAATTCGCAACCTTATGGAGGCCTTAACTACACGCTCGGGAATATAGCTAAAAACGAAGTCCGAGTCCAATGCAGCGATGAGGCTTTGCTTGAGAGCATAGAGCGAAACCAAGCTTCCGCCCGACTTCCCGAGAAATCTCAGCCCTAACCCTGCCTTGTTCGTGTCAACGCAACATAATGATGCGCGACCACTGGCGGCGCTCACAGATGAGCGCAATTCGTCGTTGAACTAGACTGTAATTGAGCTTCAGTTTGAGTCTTGTGGTAGGCACACGTCTTCTCGGCTTCAAACGCCCCGATACCGTGGACACTAGCTTGTGACCATTTGTTGTAGACCGTAACCGCCCGTGAGGTTCGCATGTTTTCCCAACAGATGGTCATCGCGTGTTCCACAGGCGCTAATGCTCCAGTCTGAATTGGTAAAGCCGAACAGTCGCGTATGGCTTGCTTTTGGAAAGTCCATGCACATCAGTCGGCTCGGTTCGACCTAGGAGTCTGTTGGTGAGGCGTCGGTGATGCTCTTACGAGATGTGGAGGTCCAAGGTGTGGAGGCGCCATCACTTGCTTCAGTTGAGACGAGCAAGCAATGTTTGTATCTTTGCATCGAACAGTTGGGTGTAAGTAAATCCGTGTGTCAACATTTCTATCTCTTTTGTGATCACATTCGGCGTTGCAAGCATACACGTATCATGTCTACCAGCCAACCGAGTGCGCAGAGTGTTCACAATGCAATCGAAAGGCAGGAGCGGGAAGCGGGAAGTTGTCTCAGAACCCTCGCTATATGCCGTGCGCAATCATGGCCAAGTGGAGTAATTATTTCAGTACCGAATATTGATATCATCACTAGTTCGTCACTTCAAGATTTCACACTGTAATTGGTTGGAACTGTTGCGTCAGATCAATTTCCTGCAATTGCTATTGTTCAACTTCTCCCCGACACCCATGCTCCCAAGTCTACTTCAATAGCCCCGCATCACACTTTGAACGCTATCAGCATGCACGGCGCATTCGTTTGCCGAACGTCGCAAAAATTGTAGTCCCAAGTGGCAAGTTTTCGCTACAGACATCGTCACCAAGTTCACAGACAAGAGCACTTGTCAAGTTGCATTCTCAACCCGTGTCAACCCAACTAGAGATCGATAGACATCGACTAATTCATTCGCTGCCCCTCCCTATCCACTGAATCACTGCCCTGTAATGTACCTGTTTCTTCCGGCCTTCCCATTATTGATCGCAATTGCCAACGCAGCAATGTCATGGTTCACGCTCACACTTCTCGGTTTATCAAATGGAAACACTACGCTCTTATCCCTGATCCCCAGCGCATCCACAAACAGCACGTTGGGAAAGCATTCTGGTGTGAATGCGTTCCATGCCTCGCTAACCAACTCATCAAACGCCTCTGCGCCGGTATTCATAATTGCACGATCGAAGTTGAGCACATCTTCAGGCTGTTGTGTGAGGGTCCAAGACAATATGTGGAATTTGTCTTTGCGGTCTGTTGGGGATGAAACTATGTTCCGGCTTTGACGAAGTTTTGAAAGCTGATCGGATTTCATATCTGAACGTTTATTGGTGTTGGCGTAAGAGTCGTAGAAGGGGAAACTCTGCCCAGAGTAGAATCCTTGATTTGCATAATCGCCGAGACTTATACCGCCTGGTAGTTGCACGATGATCAGGACTGAGGCGCGATCCGAGATAAAGTCGCCTAGGACTGTATTGGACAAGTCCGTGTTGCGTGGGTTGAGGACTGTGTACCGGTTGTTGATACCTTTAAGGGAGTCTATAAGCCTGTACCACTGGTCCTGAGTGAGGTCGCTGTATTTGTTGTCAGTATCGAGGGTGTGGCTGAGATTGACGATGACCAGCTCCTTGTATTGCGCTGTAAAGTCGTTGATTTGTCTGATGATATCCGCAATAGACTGTCCATTACCACCAACCCAGATATCCTCAATATCATTTCGAATGGCACTATAGTGTCCGGCTACCCATTTCCCATTAGAAAGGACAGGTCTCAAGTCGAAGAAGCGCGATCCGGCCATGAGCTGTTGATAGAAGTCTAGATATTGCGTCTGCGTATTTGCAAAGTGTGCACCGATGGTGCCTGGCCTGAAAGTGCTCATACCAGCGTTGTGTGAACCAGGCATACATATATGTTTCAGTGTTCTGTTCGCCAAAGACCCCATGCTTTGTTGCATCCAGTCGGTGTATGTGCCACTATTCGACCACCACTGCCCGGCTTGATCTGTGGACATGATCCAATTTACCGCGGCATCATGTCGAAACCCCAAGTCGATGTTTGATCCTCGCGGACTCTGATTCGTTGACATATCATCGAGGGTAATGATGAGCTTGTAATCCGAAGGCTTCCGAGCTAGTACTGTAAACTTGTTCTGTGTACCAGCACTATAGTAGGCTTCTGCAGCATCATCACGAGTACTGCCTTTTGTCCCAAATTCAACCAAGACTCTCGACGCTTTTCCTGCTGCAGTTAGCATCACCATGATGACTGTCTCTGGAAATTATCCTGCCTGCGCTGACCGCCGGCCAGCTCCATGTGTCCATTTGGTACGAGTGCTGGCCGCTCAACGTCCAGTCAAAGGGCGATCCATTCAGAAGTGTCAAGGCTCCGCCTGCACAGTATTGCGGTTAGCTCTTAGGTCGCAAACAACCCTATAAAGTGAGGGTATCCCCTTACCGTAACCCATGATGGCCTCTGCTTCTACCACGTCATCTATAGATACCTTTGCGGTAAAGATCAGTGGCAGCTTCTACTGAGATGCTTTTTGATTAGCACGAAGCCTGCGCAGCCGTGATGCTCTGATCCTCTCATGCCGTCGTACGGGGTGCCTGCCATTCTTTAATCCATCTGATCAAAGGTGCGGGTTAAAGGTGCATGACGCACCAACGTCCCTAGCCTTGTTCCATACCCTACTTTCCCTCCATTGGGCCGGGCTTTTTGGCTTCATTCTCGTACTGATTGAGTCACGCGACATTGTTCACCACTCATCTGAACTCTAATTAGATGAAGACAGTTGCTTGGATAGTTTTTGGGTGTACTTGGTTGGTCGCAGACCGACATTTGTTAATTCGAATGGGGGCTTAAGCTTCAGCGCTTTCCTTATTGGAGCGGTCTGCCGAAGGGTGATATTGTTTCTGCGCTAAATACCCACGGCCATGGCCTGGACGAAGAAGGTCCCAAGCCATACATATCTTGTCGATTCGCCAACGAGCGCCACGCATAGTCGATGGATTTGGGGATTTGCGCGAAAGATGAGTGCATTTCAGGAATCAAAGAGCTTTGTTTCATTGAGTTTTTTCGTGTTGCTGTTTGTTACGCAACCTGTTCAACACCGCGCGTTTCGAGGTCACCCAAGACATTACCTTTTTTTTCGTCGAAGTGTTACATAGTGAGATTGTAGAATGACCCCCGCGTGCTTCATGCTGGCATGTGACACATTCAGGTGGATGCTGAGATGAGCAGGTGCTCAAGGGAACGTATACACTAATATCAAATTTAGTCGATGTGACGACGATCGCTAGGCAACGGACATAGTGAGTATAAAATGCTCAATGATGTTACTTGCTAAAGTCAAGGGTCGCCCCTTATCTTGGAGAAATGTTGGTGTGTGGCACTAGATCATGTTTCAACTTGTGCGGCACGCGCGACCATTTGCGTGATTCCTAGATACTTTCACAAGCACACGACTGCCGCCGAAAATTGTTGTTCGCTCCATGTATCATGGCTCCTCCCCTCTATCTGTCAATTGTGACCATCCAACCATCACTGAGTACCTTCCCATTTACATCCACACCACCCCATATGACAGCCGTCGCTCCATCAACTTCAGTGCCCTTGGCTATGCCAAATTTACCCCGGGTGCCTAGACCCCGTTTTGGCTCACCAGGGATCTCTTCCTGCTCGTCCCCCTTCGCATCCACGTACTGGTACAGTACCTCCGACCATTGCGATTCATGTGTGTCTTTCTGAATGCTCGCTCGGATACTATCTTTCATTGCGGCTGCCGTAGAGTGCTCGGGAGGCAACTGGAGAGCCCAAATATCATCTAGCAGAGCGGCATTATTCTCAGTCTCGCCCCCAACAACAAGAAGGTAATGCCGGCCTTGACCAGTAGTCACACCTACAATACCCGCATTTGAGCGGGCTTGTGGCGCGGCAGCTGAAACACCTTTGCTGTCACGGTGTGGTACTTCTCCCCAAGCCCAGCCACTGGCTAGAGGTGTAGTATCGCCCTCCACATGTTTCCAGACGCGTGAGACATCGAGATATTCTGTTGCACCCGAGGTAAACGTCTCGACACCTTTCCCACCGAACCTGTATAAACGTTCACCAACAGTAGATAGGCTTGCACCATCTCTTGGACGACCACTTGGAGAAGGAATCTTACTCCATGTGCGGCTCCTGACATCAAATGCTAGCGCATCGCTCAAAATTTTGTCACCGGAAGTACCGCGGCCGCCCACTACAAAGATCGTTCCCCAGGAGTCTGGCTTTGCTGGTTCAGGAACCACTTTTGCAGGGTCCACCGGGGCTTGAGGTACCTTCTGCCGGAGTGCAATTACGAAGTCAATGTATGTCTCTCCTCTAGCTCATATAATGACATCTTACCTCATAGTATGTTGTCATCTTTGGACTCGGTAGGTCTGAGCTTGCTGCCATATGGCCTGCTCGTGGGCTAGGATATAACGAGTTCGAGGCCGGATCAAGATACGACCATGTATTTGAGACAGTATGATACACCCATACCCTTGCCTTCTCGTCAATCATGGTCTCGCTCTCTCCACCGAACATGTATATGCTATCACCAATTACCACTGCTGAGTGTCCACGTCGTGGTTCGGGTACGTCGCGAAATCCATTTGCGGCTCGCGCAGGAAATGCCGTATAGTCGGCGTCGAAAACCCCACTTGATGGAAGGATAATTACATGCATAGTGTTGTCAGCGAGTTGGCCGGGCTGGGTAAAACCCCCAAAGATGTAGGCGCGACCTTTGACCACTGAAATCGTGTGCTGCGATCGCGGAAGCGGGACGGATGTTATGCGCGTGAGGTTGGCTTTGACGGGAAGTGTAGGGTGAGCAATTCCCTTCACAAGAGCCGCAGCGCCTTGAAGCAAGTTCTCAGTAGCATAAAGTAGGCTGGCTGCGACAGGCTCCATGATAGACAATGTGTGAGTATTAGGTTGATCAGAAACAGACGCAATCTCAAATGGGCGAAGTAATTTTAAGAGCAGTAGAGAATGGGTATTAGCCGTAAGCATGCAATTGAGTGAGTGGAATTGTTGGCTGCTAAAGCTTAGGACTGAGCATGACGTCAGTTCGCGTCAGTTCGCGCGTTGCCCCTCGTGAAATGTTACGGCGCATGAAGTTTACTCAGCCGTGTCCGTGCGTTTGGTGCGACGGCTGAGGTTTGAAAGGAGGAATGGGCTTTCTCATTTTTGCTTGCCCAACGGCTCAAGCGCCGCAACAGTTGAAAACAAGAAGCCGTATTGAGACCATCGTTGAGATGGACCACTCGGGAACGAATAGTGCTATCGGATTTGGAGCTTGACACGTACCATAGACGTGATTCGGTCCATTAATGCCTCGTAGCATGCCAGGCTGAGAGCGCACCAGCTTATCGCGGGCAAATTGCAAAGGCGGCATGCTGGAAGGGCAAGGGGGTCTGCGCCGTTAAGTATTATAGGTTCATATGTTGGGCGATAGCTGGTCATATTTGACGCAACGTTCCACCTGAATTTGATGAGAGATATTAACAAGCAAGAGACCGAAAGGTACGTACTGTTTCAATGGACGCTTGCAAGAAGCTGCGTGCTTCCAAACCTACCCATACTTTGAGCATCGAAAAGTCACCACCACGAATCATGGAAGAGCCGCTCTGTGCCCCAAGTTGTCGTAGAATTGGGAGAGCACTGAGCAGGATTAGTTGGTGCAAAGAATGCATAATGCGTGGGGCACTTACCCAGCAAAGAGGTCTAGGTTTGGATTCAAGTTCCTGCCAATACCCTCCAAAAGAAGAATGCTTAGAACAACGTTCACGAAATCGCCTTCAAGGCGTACGTGGTGGGTCCGTACCATGGACAAGACCTCGTTGAGAATGTCACCAATCTTGATGTTGCCTAGAGCAAATGTCCGGCTCTTGACACCGAGAACCAAATGTTGCATACGCAAAGCAAAGACCTCTCCATCCAGCACGGCGTCTGGCTGTCTACATCGCTCCACCATCAGATGCCCAGCCTTGTAGCCATCGAATTCGGCAACAGCCTTGAAGAGGTCGAGGAAGTTGGCGCGATTCTTCGCGTTGAGCTCTGTCACAAGACCTGTGTCAATGAAGATAAGCTGTGGGCGGTACCCCTCATTGTCCAGCTCCTGCAGCTTCGCTTTCCATTGCTCGGGGGCCTTTTTATGTGGTCTCAGTCGCTGTAAGGCTTCTTCCGTGACGTCGAGGGACTCTTTGGGCCCAGTGACGCGTTCCTCTTTACGGGTGAAGAGGGGCACATCGAGTTGCTCTGGCTTGTAGAATCGGACCATGATGTTGCCAGGATGCAAGTCAGCGTGGATGAAATTGTCGATGAGGAGCATTGTGAGGAAGGCATCGAGCCCTTCATCGGCGATGTCTTTCTGGTACACACCGCCTCCATTCTGCAGGAAGTCCTCCATGGGAATGCCCTGGGCAAACTCCTCAATCAAGACATTGCGTGTTGTATACTCAGTGTACGGATAAGGGAACCAGGCGGTTGTTCGATCCTTAAAATTTTGGCGGAAGATGGTGAGGTTGGCGGCCTCGATGCGCAGATCCAACTGCAGCCGCATCATCTCGCCGAACTGCTCCACCTCATCGGGAAACGACAACCATTCCATGGTTGGAATGGCATTGATAACAGCAGCGAAGAAGGCCATGATGCGCAAGTCTCTCCGCACAATTTTCTCGATGTTGGGGTGCAATACCTTGACAGCAACATGGTTTGACGGTACTCTGGACGGAGTGCTCTTCAGCGTGACATGGACGTTTTTCTTGATCTTGCGGGCGAGATTGGGCTCTTGCGTTTCAATCGACTTGTCCTGGAGTGTGGCAAGGTGTGGCTTCAGCTTTGCCTTGTATACCTGCGCAATGGCGCCGACACCGAGCGGCGTCTCGTCGAACTCGTCGAAGATGTCGTCAAACGCCTGGCCGTCGAAAGCAGCCGCGATGGTGCGCTTCGAGACGCGGAGCGAGTGCGCAGGCGCGTTTGAGTGGAGCGTCGACATGATCAAACACAGCTCGGTGGGGAAGACGTCTGTCCGGGAGGCAGCCCATTGCCCCAGCTGCAGTACAATCAGCTGCCGTACGTGCTCAGGAGGCCACGTGGGGAGATACCTTGATGAAGGCGGCGCCCGCCCGCTCCATGGACCAAACCAGGAAACCATACCACCACAGCGTCCCACTGCGCTCGTTGTCCCGGCCCGGTTGACGCGCGCCCAGCCATATGGCAGGCACGGTGACGATGACAGGCACGAAGATGAAGACCAGGTGCAAGAACCGCAGCGTCGTGGCAACGGGCTCGATGATGTAGTCCTCGATGAAGAAGTACACGCCCCGGCGATACTTGGCCGAGTTCTGCAGCGCCTGGGGAACCTGCTCCTCGAGCTCCTTGCGCGACACCTCGAGCATGGCCGCCTCGTGCGTTTTGTCGCCCTTGCCTGCCTTGTCATGGCCAATCTCTACAAACGCAAGCGGGCTGAGGAGGGCGCCGGCAGCGGCGCCCGTCGCTGCCCCAGACCATAGTATGGGCCTGCCCCGAAATCGCGGAGCAGCAAACTGTTGGCGGAGGAACGCAGCGTGGGCGAACCGTCGCGTCACGCCCGGCCTTGCGAGGAGGGCAGTCGAATTGGGCAGGCGCTGACGAAGACATGAGCGTCCGAACAAGGACACTGTTCTCATGGTACTAGATGCAGCCGGATGCAGCGAGTAGGCGTTCCATGAGGCGGGCCTGCCACACGTACGAGAGGGAAAGGAGCCGCTTGCGATCGTGACGTCGGTCGGCAGTCGCTTCCTTGTGACACCGACCAGCCTAGCGCAGGGCGGTTCCTCCGCGGCCACCCGGCGCCACACGAGATCGACGATAGGTAACCGCAATGAAGACATCAAAACTACTCGTGTACAAGTACGATAATTCAATATACAGGTGGTTGCTCTTTGCTACGCAGTGATGAAGCCCCGGAACCCATCGTCAAGCGCGCTCCGAATCAGTTCCTTGTACAATGGGAAGCCGCCCGCAAAATTGAGCTGCTCACGAACCTTGCCCGGGATATTGTCGCCCATGTACCAGGACTTCGTCTGTGGGAATAACGTCTTGTTTGACAGCTCCGTGACCTTCTCACGCCACTCTTTCTCCGCTTCGTGTGTGGCATCGCAGTAGTTGATACCCTCGTCTCGCAGCTTCACTAGGGCATCGACAATCCAGTCGCCCTGCACCTCGACACACGTAGGGCCATTAGAGAATGCTGTTGGGCCTTGAGCCCCGTACAAGAAGAAGCAATTACTATTTTATATTTTATCAGTCCCTGCACGGCCATCAACTGAAGCTTTAGCCACTTACGGGAACCCAGACAGAGTGAGCCCAAGGTACGAATAAGTACCGCTCTTCCATTTGTCGGCCAGTTCAACACCGTCGACATCCTTCAAACCCATGTTCTTCATGCCGCCAGTGACCGAATCAAAGCCAGTAGCGAGGGCGATGACGTCAAACTCATGAAGTGCACCATCCGTTGTGATGATGCCCTCCTGAGTGAACTCCTTGATCGGTGTTTTCTTGACATCAACAACCTTGTTCTCAGGCCTGTCCAGCATTTCATAATAATTTTGTTCAAGACTAGGCCTCTTGGTACCAAACGCATGCGGTGGCTCCAGTGGGGCGAGTATCTCACGCTTCTCTGCATCTGATATCCGGGCGCGAGTTTTCTTGGCCCAGAAGTCGTACGCCGCCCGATTGGCTTTACTGTCGAAGAGTAAGTCTTTGTAATTTGCCAACCAGAATTCGAAGCCACCGGCCTCGAACAGCTTCTCATAGAAGGCCTCTCGCTCTTCAGGAGAGTCGTCGAATGTGTTCTTTTCAACATAGTCGTACTGGAACCCAGCAAAAGTATTGAGCCGGTTCTTGAAAATTTCCTGGTAGTCTCCATTCTTTCTCCTGTTTTGCTCTTCCTTAGTAAGAGACTGCTGTTGCATAGGCAAGCACAAATTTGGTGTTCGCACAAAATTGGTCACGCACGCAGCCTCTTTCGATGTCTCCTGAGCGATTTGTATGCCCGTTGAGCCAGTCCCGATGACAGCAACACGCTTACCTTTAACGTCCACCCCGCCGGATGGCCAGAAAGAAGAATGGTGGATCTCTCCCTTAACTAGAAGCCAGGGTTATAATATCAGTATAGGTTTCAATGATATATCAATGATGGGCGTTACGTACAATGCTCCATACCAGGCCAGTCCGGAAAATGGCGCTTGGCAGCGAAACCCAAGGCTAACAAAAGGTACTTGGATGTGCCAGTGCGACCATCCTCTGTCTCCACGCGCCATTGCGACGATGGCTTGTCGTACTGAGCACCCACGACACGAGTATTGAAGGCGCAATCCTTCTTGATCTCTAGCTTCCTTTCAATGTGATCGAAATACTTTTGGAGTTCAGCAGTTCCAGGATAACGACACGACCAGGTCCAATCCTAAGACACCAACATCAGCAGCATCGCAGACGGCGCAATCATCCCGCAACTTACCTTCCAAATTTCTGGCAGCGAATACTCATAGATGGGTATTTGCGAGTCAACACGGGCACCGGGATAGCAGTTCCAGTGCCATATCCCACCAATATCGGAACCAGCCTCAAATATTTTGCATTTAAACCCCTGTTGACGAAGCTTATGCATTAAATATATGCCACCAAAGCCAGCTCCCACAATCAATACGTCGGTGCTAACTTCCTTTGCATAATTCTCGCCATTTTCCACAGCCCACTCATTTGTGGCGCCGATGTCCGTTCTAAAACAAACCATCACGTTAATGCAGAAACTCTAAAGATGTATGTAAATTTGGGTGAACTAGCATGTGGTTGAGTAACTCAGGATCCTATTGTGAAAAACCGAACGCTCTGGGTGATTTATATATACGTCAATGTGGAAAATACCCCTCATGCACGACAGCTTGAGTGTCGACAGACCATATCCGGCTATCACAGATAGGTTTCGGTGATCATCGTCCAGAACTTCTTTCAATGGCATTGGATCTGCAAGGATTCCAAAAACTCACATATCTTGTCCGGCTGTCCCTTCGACCGAAGTCCTACATCCAGTCAATGTAGACGTCACAAGCTGTGATCAGGAGAGGATTCGCCTGGACGCGGAACCGCTCCGACGATACGCCATCGCGCATGCGCGACTTCAATGGCTTCGATCTGAATGACTAGTGCCCCGGTCTGCTGTAGTCTGCGGGGTAATCATCCCGGTGCCCCGCATAACAAATGTCTACAGACTAACCAAAGTGCCAGCCAGCGTCCGCGTTACCGCATATTCCCGGAGTCTAGAATAGGAACACCATTTACAGCTATCTATCAACATTAACGTTAGTACGTTTTAGTATTGTAGCCTAGAATGACCTGCTCTTCTGATATAGCCGACTGGGAAACTACTTCATAGCAATGATTTGACTAAGGAGTTCCTAGGCCCGAAAATCTCGAAGGCCGTTACAATTTAAACTTCACGTCTTTTTACAGAGTATTCTAGATAGAAAAATCTTTAGGTTTAATTCATCTACTATTTTATCTACTTTGTCGTTTCTATTTTAAAATAAATAAAGAGGATGATTATGGCTTTTCGAGAACGACTTGAAGTTTTTGCGTTAAGCATGTACAAGCAGACGTAATAGTATACGTCGCACTAGAGCAGTTGTAGAGGAGGGATTAAGGATAGATCGCATTTGAATGTTAACCGCACACAAATTGCCACAGGCTGAGATTGTGATCAGTGATACCACTGTGCAATACGCCGTCCTGTGCACTGCGGTAAAGTACGGTAGATGCGACTAATATTGAATCTTCACTGCTACGCCGATGAAACAGCCAATCACAAACCCCACCAAGATATGAATAAGCGACGCTATACGCTTGACCGTTCTTTGAAGCTTTCCTACAGTCCATGCGTCAAGACCAATGGTGGGATACAGTTAAGAGCTACACGAATATATCATGCAGGTGCACCGGGGCTAATACGTCCAACCTGTTGTCCCTGTAACAGTGGAGAGCCCCGCTACGCTGAATGGCCAAAAGTACATCAATACTAATTCAACTGCTAGTATCAGGCTCTGCATCTAATATATAGGTGAGCTGCAGCGTTACTCTCTCAGCACCCGTTACATTATAATAAAACACGCGGAGTAATATAATACTTATTACTCCTAAATAATTCTAATTAGCAGTTACGTAGATACCGTATAAATTGCCAAACTCGCGAAACGCTAGCTGTCAGATAAGAGGCATAAAAACTAAAGTATACGAATACTGCATCGTGGACGGTATCACCTATGTATTATTGATGTATTAGGTCTGTGTTTAAAAAGGAGAGAAAACAGAACTAACGAAAATATAATTAATTCTAATCTATAATTATAACTAAAAAGATTTATTAAATTCTAATAATTAAGAGTCTTACTAACCTTATAATAAGCGAGGACTATGTCTTACGTAAATATTACTAGCGTACGCGACGCTATAATTATCCTTACTAACTACATAAACTACACGCTATAGTTACTATAACTTAAAGTAAAAGTAAAGTTCTATAACGTATAGGCAATCGCAGACTCTAATAGAACTAGAGAACCTTTACTAGAACTAATCCCCCTAGTCCTACTATAATTAGCTGACTACGTACTGGCTGTAGTCTAATAACTAGCACCTAGCGCGTCGTTAAACTCTTAGGGTAACTGGGTTAGATTATCAAGCTAGCTAATAAGATTAAACCCGTCCTAAACTAATGCAACTCTAGCTACACTAACAAAACTATTGTGCAGGAACAGAGGCCTCAGCAAGCTTCTCCCTGTCGATGGTAGCCTTGAGCACACTGAACACAGCTAGGTAGTCATCCCATCAAGGATGAGATGAGAGGTAGGAGGTAGGTAAACAAGGATGAACAATAAGGGGGGGGGGGGGGGGTAATAACTGTATCTGTAGTAGCTGTATCCGTCTATCTGTCTGTACTGTCTTAATTACTTTTTTTGTAGATGTTTTCTGGGTGTTTTTCTAGATAGTAGATCCTTAGATGTCCCCCCCCCATTGTGGATTCCTCGCCTGCCTGCCTCCTTATATCCTTATTTTTCTGCTAATCTCGCTTAATTACCTTAAAGTCTGAGCTGCTGTGGCCTAAGCTGCTGTGGCCTGAGCTGCTGCATCTGAACTGCTGCATCTGAACTGCTGCATCTGAACTGCTGCATCTGAACTAGCTGAGATGCCCTTAGTGGCCAGGTGACCAGGTCACCAAGTGCATCGGCACACTATTAGACTTATTACTTAAAAGCTAGGAAATATACAAGGCTAATTAAGACAACTATAAGGTATAGCTTAAAGCCTATAAGATTAATAAGAAGAAATATAATAGAGAACGGGCTAACTATTAGTTACTTATAACGCACATTCAGAGTATAGTATCAGCGCATATTTAGCGTAACTGCTGCCTCCCTAGTACTACAATTCGCTAATAGATTATTAATATCTAAAGGATAGTAGGAATTAACCTACTTAAAGAACACTAATAAGCACGAATAAGATATTATAATGCATTAAAGCTAATAAGGACCTTAGTAAACTAGGATATCTAGCTTACTAAATATAATTAAGCAGTAACTAACGCTAAGACTAAAAGAGTCGCGGAGGTATAATATAATAATAACATTATAGAAGATTTCTTATTAGTAGTAGAAAAGGTAGTACTTATATAGGTAACTGCCTTCTCTAGCTAGGTAGCTAGAGGTAACCTAGACTATAATAGAAAAGAAATAATAAAACTCTTCTAGGAGTATATAAGCCGCTCCTACCTATAAAAGGGTAAGTAGAAGAGCGCTTTTACTGCTAGAGACGCTATATACCTTACTAGTAGTAAATCTAACTAAGGCGTATAGAGGGACGCCTCTAGTATAGCTAAAGAAGTATTATTAGTCTTACAGGGTAAGAACTGTAGTAAAACCTAGGGAAAACGTAAATTTAGGTAAAGCAGTACTAGATCTAAGCATTCCTCTCTAGAGGATACAGCAGTAGTTAAAGGTATAATATACTATACTTGTAAATAGCGCTATAATCTTTTTAATTATTTCTATCTAAATAAAGATAAGGCACCTACGTAGTTTATACTAGATTTAAGAATAGCTAAACTTGTTAAGTATAAAAGAAAGTATAACCTAGAGCTAATTAAATTATTAGACTTAAAGCGCTAATAATTAAAGACGCTGCTAATTAAGAATTTGTAAACACTAACACCTAAAGTCTTAAAAGATTAACTAGAAGAAAGAGTTATATTAATAATTAAAGCCGCGTATACTGCGTTAGTATTCTTAATAAAGAACTAACTATATCTACTAAAGAATGCATTTATCCTTAATTTAGGCGCGATAATATATATCTATAACATAACGCAACGCCTAACTTACCTCTGTCTACCTATCCCTAGTAACTACGTGTAGACAGGCGACGTACAAATATAGATTAAAGGGTATAGCACTGTATATATTAAAGTTAAGTTACTATATAGCACAGAGATACTCTAATTAGAGAACGTTACCTTCTACCTAGAGATTCTATATAACCTTATCTTATTTAGACTACTTAGATAGTAAGGAATTTAGTAAGATAATAAGAATAAACCTACGTTGTTAAAGAGATAAGATAACTCTATTATTACATACCTAATAAAAGCACATAACTAATAGGTACTTAAGCAATTAGATATAAACAATAGTGCCTTTTACACCCGATTTAACTCTTAAACTAAGCAGTTACTATAAAGAGTAAGTGTAATACTATAGTATAAGCGCCTAGGGCATCTAGGGCCCGCAGTAATTAAACACCTTGTCTAACAATCTAAGGGGGTACGCATTAAAGGCGTTACTATAGTCGAGTGCGACGCATATAGGAGAGCTAAATTAAAGCGCAGGATCTGCAGAGAACCTTAACTAAGTAAAGAAGGGCTAGGAGAATAAATCGCGATTAACTTTTACGACTACAAAGTTAGGAGCTACTTAAAGGAAAAGAGCTAAATGCTTATTACTAACTAATTCTTAGTATATAACTAGGATTTCTACTTTACTAATAACAGACTAGCACGATCTATTATTTAATTACTAGATAATTTTACTTACTTCCTATATACATAGTTTAATATTTCTGTAAAAGTTATTAAGACAGATAATAAGATAGTAACTATTAAGCTAGAAGTTAAGAGATAGTGCACGTCTAAAGGTATAAAGGTTAAGCCTTCTACTCTTAATACCTAATTATAGAATAGCGAGAGAGAACGCTTAGAGAGTGTAATAAAAGAAAAGGTACGCATAATACGACTAGATACTAATCTTCCTTAGGAACTATAGCTAGAAATTATAAGAGTAGTAGTATACCTATATAATAGAACGCTAAACTACTTAAACTGCTAGAAAAGCCTATACAAAGTATTCTTTATAAGGGTTGCTGCTATAAATAGTATTATTACTAGACTATAGAAACTAAACTAAGCTTATCTTAAAGCATATAGCTGCAAGGCATTTACAATAACTAACAATACCTACTAAGGAAAGTCGCGACTGTAATGCTTAGATCTAAAGGCTTAGATTAGCTATCTTATTAGCTATTAATCTATAAACATCTACTAAGTTTAGATCCTATTACTAGCTAAAGTTATTAGTATAAGAGACATAGTCTTTAATAAAAGCGTAGTATTTAGTAGTAAAACAGAAGATCTTATAGACAACCTTATGCATAATACTCTGCAGGAGATTACAGCGTAGGTAAAAATAATTAAACTGCCTACACTACCGCGATAAGGACAGCCTAAGACTAGGTTATTCTATAAAGATAATATAATAATAGGAGAGAGCTTAAGCCTATAAAGTTAAAAGTTAAGAGGTTACTAAAATAGAAAAGTTATAGACTTATACCTAACGCTGCTAGACACTCTGCTACTTATAGCTCTCTTTAGCTAGGCGTAGACTAACGAACTTAAAGCTAATAGCATAATAATATAGGGCTTATTAAAAACAGAACTATAGATAGTAGTATTTATAGCTAGCACTTAAGTAGAGTACGTAGGGGAACACGAAGGTAAGCTTATTAATAAGGCACAGCTAAAGAGAATACTAGTAAAGGGGGTGAAACCTTACTAAAACTAATTACTACCTCTGCTAATAACTTACTTAAAGCTTAAAGATTATCCTCTGTATAAAATATTTAAGGAAGTAGAACGAGAACACCTAAGGAGCTATAAATAAATAAAGTCCTAGGCTAAAGTGCTAATTACTCCTATTAAATAGAAAAGTTACTAAATATTAGACTGCATGTAGGTGTATACCTACAAATTAGATAAACACTATCGCCTTATTAAATATAAAGCATAACTAGTTATTCGCAGTAATTAGTAATAAAACATCACGTTATAAGACACATACGCAGCTACTTTAGCTAGTAAGTCTTTTTAAATGCTTATAGCAATTACTGCTAAGTTTAACCTTAAACTTAAACAGTATAATGTTACTAACGCATTCGTGCATATAATAATAGATAGAGAAATCTATATAAGAATGCCACGAGGATACTAGAAGCCTAGAATAATCCTTAAGCTTAAAAAGGTACTTTATAGTCTTTAAATTTTACTACTCCTATAGTAGAAAGAATTCGTCTTAACTCTTACTAAACTAGGCTTTAAATAAGTGCTATATAAGGCCTACTGCATAATTAAGGATAGTATTATTATCTTCTTTTACGTTAATAATATTATCTTAGCCTATTACTAGAAGAAGGAGGTAGAAGCTTAATAAGCTATTAAGGCTCTTTAAGAAAGATACACCTTTATAGGTAGAGAAGACTTGTAATAGTTCCTTAGCGTTAAAGTTATTAGAGACTAAGAATAATAATTAATTTAACTCTCCTAGTTAGCCTATACTAACAAAATTAGCAGACTTATAGATAAGAAAGATGTCTAACATAATACTCTAATAGTAAGCGTTAAACTCTAGCTACATAAGGGATTAGCATTACCTTTAGAAGTTAATAAATACTAGCGTAAGATTAGTTCCTTACTATTTACTGCTGTTACAACATAACTAGATATAGCCTTCGCAATATCGCGCCTTACACGCTTCCTTATTAACTTTAGTACGGAGCATTAGGAGGCTGCTAACAGAGTCCTGCTCTACCTTGTAGTAACAAAATTAAGAGTACTCTAATTAGGAGGAGGCGATAAGCTTAAAGTAGCCAGTAACGTATTATTTAGCGATAATACAGTTAATAGAAAGAGTTTGTAAGGTTATGTAATTAAGCTATTTAGTAGTCTTGTTACTTAGAGAGTAAGTAAACAGGACATAGTTACTACCTTAATAACTAAAGCAGAACTACTCGCACTCTCCTAAGTAGTAAAGGAAGCTATCTTTACCTCGCGACTTCTTAAGGAGCTCCAGGTATTATTACTAGAGTTAACTATTATAATTTAATGCGATAATATACAGATAATTTAACTTATTACAGAAGAGATTACAAAACTTTAAACTAAACTTTAACATGTAGATATCTATAACTACTAGCTACGATAAGAAGTATTACTAGGACGAATTTAAGTTAAATACGTAGCGTCCTTGTAAATGCTAGTAGACGGACTTACTAAAGCACTGCCCTTAAATAAATAGGAGAACTTTCTTAATTAATTAGGACTAGTAAACAAGAAACTAGCCTTAGTAAAAGAGTTAAAACTTAAAGACATACAGACTTAAATAGAGGATCTAATAATTATATAAGATATAGGTTAGTAGCAGCTTAGAAGATTACTCTAAGCTAAGGGGGTGTGTTAGATAAGAGGCATAAAAACTAAAGTATATAAATACTGCATTGTGGACAGTATTACCTATGTATTATTAATGTATTAGGTCTGTGTTTAAAAAGGAGAGAAAACAGAACTAACGAAAATACAATTAATTCTGATCTACGATCATGACTAAAAAGATTTATTAAATTCTGACACTAGCAGAGGCAAAAACTAGGGCAGTAGGGTCGTCTAAAGCAGTTAAATAGCAACCCCTAATTATGTTCTAACACAGGTTAGACTACCCTGTAATTTATTATTAGCGTTCTATATAAAAATAGTTTAACTAAAGTTCTTGTCTTATAGTACTATTTTATCCTTACTACTATATCTTTTTTGGAGCCTTTCTTATAGCTAACTATAAAATAGTTAAACTTTTAGTATTCTACTAAAGTAATTATAAGATATAAAAGTTAAGCTTTAAAAAAATTAATTAGTAGAAGCCTCTTATATAATCTACTTCTTACTTAGCTTTAAACTTATAACTATATGTTACTAAAAAAGTGTTAGAGACTATATTAGGTTTACTAGCATAGGAAGGTTAATGTTATGGGCGAAGAGGCCTAGCTAACGAGTGTGCATTTGTCCTATACTACAGAAGGAGAAAGATAGAGAAGAGGTTACAGGTATCCTTAGAGGATATATATATGTTCGTACGAGTAAAGAGGAACGTGCTCCTCTAGCTACTAACTTGTACGAGCTAATAAGAAAAGAGGGCAGAGGAGATTACGGAGTTCCTTCCCCGTGCGATAGTAGCGAAGCCTCTCCTGCTCAAAGGGCGCAGCCTATTACAGTTAATTAGGTAGTAAAGAGTGTATTATAGTAGTGTAATAGACAAATTACTACTAAGCAGTAATTATAACAAAGTATTATAAATCTAAATCTTAGTATTACAGTATTGTTACGCTAGGCCCTTTAAAGGCTAGCGCGTAACGTAACAGACTTACTTAAAACTTACGCTAACTACGTAAGATAGAAATAATAAGTATTATTTTCTCTTATAGCTAAGTTATAGTAATATAAAACTATTCTTTTACTATTATTTATAGTATAAAGTAAGTACTATTACTTAAAACTATATATTATATAATAATACTTCTTTATATAATAGTTTAGAGATAGTTTCTTTTATATAATTTAGTAAATAAGCTACTTTTACTAGTAAGACGCCTAACTTTTTTATTAAAGTTAACTTATAAGTTGTGGAGGAAAAAGGGAGAGCTTGGTAACAGTTACCCAGGTAATCTATGAGATAGACCACTGTTTTATCTAGGAGGCTTAGGAGAGCCAGCTATATAAAGGAGAGCTGAGCACGTCCTATTACAGGGGCCACTATACGGTAGGAGCGTGAGCAGCGTGTACGCGTGCGTGAGCGCGTACGTGCTCGCGCACGTGATCGCGCACGTGAGTCTACCTTCAGGTGTTCTCCTGCGTGAGCTTGCCCATCAGCTTGCACGTGAGCGCGCACGTGAGCGCGTACGTGAGCGCGCCCTTGAATGCACACAAAAGACGTCTCTCCAGGGTAAGCTCCTACGTCAGCGCGCACGTGAGCCTACCGTACCCCAGGTCACAGCGCGTTATTTGCAACAAAAGTATATAAGGTTACTATATATAGTATAGAACACGCTACCCTAGACTTTAGCTATACCCTAGTATTAGCTATAGCTTTCTAATACTACGTATAATACTATAGATAAAGCTATAGTAAAACTTAAATATTTACTATAAGCCTAAGGAATATTAAGAAAGTACTACGCTTAAAGGTCTAGAAAACACTACAGGAAATATACAACGCCCTACTAGCTTACGTACAACTTTATCTAAAGATATTCCTGTAAAGAATCTTAAAAGCTATCAGTGAGGATAGCTAATAAGATTGTAAGGTTAGTTCTCTAGGATAGAGTGAGGGACTAGATAGATAGGGGTTTAATACTAAAATAGTAAGAGGGCGCTTCTGTAAAGAGTACTAAGGGTTAAGAATAATTAGTATTAGTATTACTATACTGTAGAGTATAATATTAAGTTAAATATAATAAGCTATAGGGGTTTATTATAATAATCTATATATATAACGCGCTCGTCGCGCTTACTATGAGCGCCGCGAGCGCTCGTCCTTAGCGGAACGAGCGGTTACGTAACATGTGACAGAGTAGAACACTAGCGCTTCCTGACTGGATGTCAGCGCCTGAGGCCCTTCCTCCCTGTCCAGGATTTCAGATCCTAACACCATCCCCTTCCTCCTTTAGGATTCGTCTCGAATTACGTAATGTGTAGCTAGATTAGCTTAAAGGCGGCGTACTCCGCGTCTGTAGTAATATAAGACAAAATATTATCTAAGTCCTAGATTTGTAATCTACGTCTTTATAATAAAATCCTCTATACTAAAACTATTACTAAATTCGCCTGCGATAAGTGTTTTAGGGATAACATTATTTATTATATTATGCTAAATTTAAACTTAAAATGTGCTAAGTATACTTATTTAGGAAAGCTGTGTGTAAACATGTCCTAGGCTTCTCTAGATAAGACTTGTAAAGAGTATTAAAAGAAAGTAGATAATAATAAGAAGTTACTAGTAACTATAATTATATAGTTACTTTAGAATAAGGTAATTTTAAAATAGGCGGAAGAGAGAGCGCGGAAGAAGGCGTTGTGTCTAGCGTTAGAGATGCATAACAACAGAGAGTTAGAGTTTGCTAAGGAAGCTCCTTATCCGGCCGCTAATACTTTAGTTAGTTTCTCTCTAATAGTGTAGTCTACTATAGGTGCTCTAGACTAGTTAGTAACTCTAGCAGAGCCTAGTTAGGTGCCTACCTTCTAGGTTAGTTATAGTTCTAGTACTTAAGCTCTTTTTATTCTTTATCGCGGTTATATTTACTAATTTATTCCTTACAGTTCCCTAAGTTTAACTTAGGTTCCTATGTGTTTTCTAAGTCTAGGTAGTCCTTCTATTTTATAAGGTATTCCTTTTCTCTTATTAAAGATCTAGTTAAGTAGTTACAATATAAAGCAACTAGTATTAACTAGTAGTATCTTTAGAGTATTCTGTAGATGTGCAGGCTAAGTTAAAGGTAGAAGTATTAAATAGTAGGATACTTATAGATTATCTTAAGTTAATTATAATATGCTATAGGGCTACATTATATAAGTCTATATACATAATTATCTTATAGGATTCTCGTAAGGCCCCCTCTAGGATTCCTAGGTTTATCTCCGTCCTATAGGACATAGTCTGTCTTAGCGTAGGTTTTCTAGGATTACGTAATCTTAGTGTTATTAGTTAGTTCAGAGGCTCGGTCTCTACGCTAGTCGTCCGTACCTCCTCCCTTATCCTTATAACTGCCGCCTTCCTACTTCCTGTTCGTAACACTATCCCCCCCTTCTGTCCTTATGTCCTTATAACTAACCTATAGCTTCTTATAGTACTACCTATTATTATTCTATTAGAGATTGTATAAACGCTATTAGTTAGGTTACTATAGTTTCTTGTAAATATTATTTAAAAAAGAAGTTAGAGTGTAAGATGTTATTATTAAAAGAAAAGTATAAGAATTATTATTAAAATAAGGTATTATTATATAAGCTAGTAGATATGCTAGTTCTAAACTTTTCTTGTCTAGATAAGGAATTAGCTTAGTTAGACGCGCAGGAAGCTGAGGCTAACAACGCAGAAGAGAAGGCGTTAAATACCCTTCTTACCGCTCGCGCGAAAAAGAATTAACTTCGTAAATAACAGAAGTTATTACAGCGTCGTAAATAATAATAGGTAGACGATTCTAGTTATATCGCGGAAGAGATTAAAGCGTTAGAGGTAATTAAGGATGTTAACCGTAAGGTTAACGTTCTTAAATAAGGGCTAATACCTAGCACTTCTACCTTAGATTAGAGCGTCTTTACTCTATCCTAGCTTAAAGGTAATCCTCTTCCTCTAGGAATTACTTTATTAGATTAGGTTAGTTATAATTCTAGTATCTAAGTTCTTTCTATTCCCTGTTACAGTTATATTCGCTAATTTATTCTTTATAGTTTTCTAAGTTTAATTTTAGTTCCTAAGTATTCTTAGAGTTAGGGTACCCTTTCTATTTAACTAGATACTTATCCTCTCTGTGCTTATCTTCTGTAATCTTAGAACATTGTATATTAAGGATTTTCTTAACTTTATACTCTATTTCTTCTTTAGTCTCGTACCTAAAGGTTTTCTGTAGTAGCGTTACTAAGTGTGCAGGTTCTAATAGTTTAATATAGAACCTTAGGTAGATTTTTACGTCTTTAGGTAGTTCTAATGTATATATAACTAGTCTATTACGTTATTTAATTAAAAACAGTCTAACTTTAATGTAGTCTAATCCCTTATTAGGTTATTTCGTGCGTAGGTTTTTTATAAGTAAATATACTTTATCCCCCTTTTTTAGCTAAGGCGCTGTTTTTCTTTTCTTATTAATATATAAAATTTATTATCCTTATCTTTTCTTAAGTCTTTCTTATAATTATTTTAGTGTTACCTGTAGCTTTTCTGCTATTCTAACTGCAGCTTCTACTTTAACGCTTAGGAAGTTTCTTTTAAACAGGTTTAGGTATTTCCTGTGGTAGGCGTAAAACGGTGTTTCGCTTGTTACTTTAGATTTACTATTATTAAATGCGATTTAGGCTGTAGGTAATAGTAATACCTAGTTATTCTGTTATTTATTATAATACGCCTGTAGGTATTATTTTAGGGTTCTGTTTATTTGTTCTGTTTATCTGTTAGTTTCTAGGTAGTATACTGTAGATAGTTTCCTTTAAGTACCTATCTTAGCTACAAAGGTTAACTAGAAATTAGATGTAAATAACTTATCTCTATTACTAATAATAGTTTTTAGTATACTGTAGTGTCAGAATATTTAGTCTTTTATTATCTCTGCGAGTTATAGTGCCGTGAAATTCTTTCTAAACAGTATAAACTCCGCGTATTTAATATATCTGCATACTACGTTGCATATCGCATTATACTTATATCTAGTTACTTTATCTACAGACTTAGGTAAGTCTGTAATAAAGTCTATTACTATGTCCTCTTATAGCTTTGTAGGTATTTTAATTACCTGCGACTCGCCGTAGGGTGTATAAGTAGTATGTTTATTTTATTAGCAGGGCACACATTTCTTAATGTGTGTTTCTACTTTTTGTCTTAGATTTTTAATATAGTAGTTTTGTTAGATAAGTTCTATAGTTTTTGTAACTCCTAGGTGTCTATATATTAGGTCGTCGTAGTGTTATTAGATAATAACCTTATGTAGGTCCTTAGGGACTTCTACTTATATTTTTAAGATTACTTAGTATTCTTACGAAGGTCCTAAAGTTCTATCTTTATTTGTTTTTAGGATTGCTATGCGAACTTTAGTTTTCTTTCCTATTACATCGTGTCTTCTGCTTAGAGCGTCTGCTCTCCTATTTTCTTTTCCTAGTGTGTATATAATCTTAAATTTATACTATCCTAGGAGTTCTAACTATCTTACTTATCTATAATTAAGTTATATAGTTATTATAAAGTATGTTAGGTTTTAGTAGTCTGTGTAAATAGTAAGTTCTAAGTAACTTTCTACGTATACTCTCTAATGTTGCAGTGCATTAATAATAGCTTTAAGTTCTTTATTATAGATATTGTATTATTCTTCTATTTATAAGAACTTCTGTAAGTAATACGCTATAGAATACTATTTACCGTCTTTTTTCTGTAAAGCTACTGCTCTAATTACGAGATCTAACGCATCCGTTTTAATCCTTAGTAGTTATCTACTAGTAAATAATATAAGTACTAGTTTAGCTATGCAGGCTTCTTTCAGCATTTTAAAGGCTTATTGCTATTCTTCGTTCTAGTCCTATTTTTCTTCTTTTTTTATTAGTCTTGTTAAGGGTGTTGCAATCCTAGCGAAGTCCTTAATAAATTATTAATTAAAGTTAATAAATCCTAGGAATAACTAAATATCCTTAACTGTTTATAGTATCTTCTATTCTTAGATTGTCCTAATTTTAGACTCGCTAATCTGTACTCCTTATCTTCTAACTATATATCTTAGGAATTCTACTTCTTCTTTATAAAATTCACACTTTTCTAGTTTTAACTCTAGGTAGTAGTTCCTTAGTTGTTATAGTACCTCCTTAACATAGTCCTAATGTTTGTCTATGTTCCTTAAGTATACTAAAATATTATCTAGGTAGGCTATAGCATATATATTAAGATATTCTACTAAGACGTTATTAATTAAATCTTAGCACGTTACTAGTGCGTTTGTTAGGCTAAAGGGTATTACTATATACTTATAATGTCTGTATCGTGTTCTAAAGGTAGTCTTCTATTCCTCTCCTTCTTTTATTCTAATAAGGTTGTACGCTCTTCTTAGGTCTAGCGCAGTAAAGTATTAAGCTCCTGTTAATCTGTCGCGTAGTTCTTATATATTAGGTAGCAGGTAGTAATTCTTTTTAGTAATATTATTTAACTTTCTGTAGTTAATATATAACCTTAGCGCTCTATCCTTCTTTAGCGCGAACAGAATAGGATATCCTGCTAAGGACTTAGATTTCTAGATAAAACCCTTTACTAAATTTTTATTAATATATTTCTTTAGGACGCCTAGCTTGTAATTACTTAGGCAGTATATTAGTATAAACCTAGGCTGTTTACCTTCTATAAGTTCTATCTTATAGTCCTATTCCTAGTATTTTAGTAGTACTTCCCTTCCTACCTTTTTAGTAAATATATCTCTAAATTCCTTATATTCTTCTAGGATCTTAGGAGTAGTAACTAACTCCTTATTCTTCTTAGCGTTCTTTGCTAGCTACTAATAAAGTAGCTGTTTCTTAGCTTTTTGCAAAGGTTTAATATTTATTATTATCTTCTTATCTACTAAGGTATATAACTGTTACGTAGGTATTCGTGCGTTATCCTTTATACGCACAGATACTCTTTGTTTCGTCTAGTTAATTACTAGGTTGCAGTGTCTTAACTAAGGTAGTCCTAGTATAACATTATAGGCGGCCGTCCTAAAGACGTCTAGTCTAACCTAGTATGTTTTAGAGGCTAGGCTAAGGCTAGTAGTAACCTTATAGGTTATTATCCCTCCTAATTTTCTGTTTGCTACTGTTATCTAGTAGGGTGTTTTCTTTAAGATAGGTTATAGCCCTACTTTTAATATAGCTATCTTAGAAATGTAGTTTGCTTGTAATCTAGAATCTATTAGTGCCTTTAGCTCCTTTTCTTAGAGTTTTATTCTAAGTTAGAAGAGACTCTCTTCCTTTTATTAGATAGCCTAACACTACTTATTAGTACTGTTTAGTCGTAGACGAATTCTTCGTCTAGTTCTGGCCTTCTTGCTATAGGAAGGTTTAGTCTTCAGTTTCTGTCTAAAAAAGAATTTTCCTCAAAACTGTTTACTTCCTTTTCTAGCTTATAGCGTTCACATCCTAAATTTATATAGGTCTGCTATAATTTATTAGTGCATCGCTTATTTATAATAATATTTTAGTTTACCGTGTGTTCGTTATTATGTCCTAGAAAGTAATTCGTCGTTCGTTTATCCTATAAGTAGTTAATACAATTATCCTGTTAACAGTTGTACTATTACTATTTACACGCTCCCTTTAGTATTAGGAAGTATCCTTCTTATAGCTTAATAGTATAATAGTAATTACAGTAATTATATATGCAGTAGAGGTATAATAGTAGCCTGTGTTTTAGGTTTCTCCAGTTGTAGTTATATTAGAAGAGTTTTCGTCCTTTCTCTGCTTAGGCTAAGGCTTTTTATTTAATTTATTATTTAGCTTATTCTGTAGAGAATCTAACATATTTAATATTCTCTATTACGTATTCCTAACATACATTATTCTAGTTTAAGGGTTTACACTTTATTTTCTAGTCTCAGCATCGCGCGCATACGTATTTCCTACTATATATTTTCTATAGTGCTGCGATACCCTATATTCTCCGTATTTCGTTATCTAGTACCTATACTTCCTTAATACTTTCTATAAGTAGTAGTTAGTCCTAGTTAACTAGGGTCCCTAGATATAGTTCTACTAGAGTCTTGTTATTCTAGTTAATTTCCTAAGTGTTTAAGGGAACTTATCTATAGGTCCCTATAATCTAGTTATTATCCTACTGTAGTAGTAATAAGGGTCTAGTGCTATAGTTAGGTGTAGTAACTACCTCCTAGTCTCTAAATTAGGTGTTATTAAAGTTTTTAATTATGTTAACTTTAAGTTAGGTAACTTTATTCTTTTATCTATAATTCTTTACAAAGTATCCTTTCTTCCCGCAGTTATAGTAATTCCTTTTTAACTTCTCTGTATCTGTCTTCTAGTTTCCTACCTTCCTATTCCCTTACTTCTTATTAACGTTATCTAGATATATTAGTTCTAGTTTATTAGAAGTATAGTAACTAGTAGTATAAGTATTTCTAGGGTAGCAAATATAGCCTTTTTATTTACCTGTGTAGTTTATTCTTCCTTTTCTATAGCTTTATAGTTCTTAGTTTAGTTTATATAGGTTATTATTAATTCTTACGTAGTTATTAATTAAGTTATTAAGGTTCTTAATAACATATCCTGTTCTTATAAGTTCCTCCCTAACCTGTAGTTTTAGGCCTTAGCAGAACATTTGTTTAAGAGCCTTATCGTCCTATCTAATAATTATAGAATACTATTTAAACCTATTAGTATAGTTAGCGACAGAGGTATGTTATTTAAGTTCTTATATATATTATTCCGCCGTAACTTTCTTAGTCTGCATTCTGAAGATTTATTAAATATGTTTTTTAAACTTGTGCTAATCTTTAAACATCTCTGTGTTATCTGCGTTAACAACCTCCTAGTCTATGTATTATTCTAGTTATAGCGTAATCTAGTCTAGCGCTTCACCTATAAGGTAAGTAATCGCGATAGGTACTTTATTACTTTTAGTAATATTATTATAGAGATAGAAGTATAGATTAAGTTAGAGTAACTATCCTTTTAGATGTCGTCTGTTACCGCTAAACGTAGTAGGTTTGCTAATTAGACAACCTTTAGTAGTTACGGTTAAAGAGTTAGGGGTAGCTACGTATTCGCTAGGGCTGCTTATCTTAAGGGTAATTAAAATGTTAAAGATCTAGTTAAGTAGTTATAATATAAAGTAACTAGTGTTAACTAGTAGTATCTTTAGAGTATTCTGTAGATATGCAGGCTAAGTTAAAGGTAGAAGTATTAAATAGTAGGATACTTATAGATTATCTTAAGTTAATTACAATATACTATAGGGCTACATTATGCGAGTCTATATACATAATTATCTTATAGGATTCTTGTAAGGCCCCCTTTAGGATTCCTAGGTTTGTCTCTGTCCTATAGGACATAGTCCGTCTTAGCGTAGGTTTTCTAGGATCACGTGATCCTAGCGTTATCGGTTAGTTCAGAGGCTCGGTCTCCACGCTGGTCGTCCGTGCCTCCTCCCTCATCCTCATAACCGCCGCCTTCCCACTTCCTGTTCGTAACATCTCTATACTAGTTTTCTGTAATCTTAGAGCGTCTTTTATTAAGGATTCTTTTAACTTTATACTCTATTTTCTCTTTAGTTTTGTACTAAAATGTTCTATATTACTGTTACTTAGCTATAGGAGAGAATAATACTTGTTATCTCTGCTCCGCGCAGCTAGTGCAGGTTTTGAGCAGGTCTGTTACGGTGCGCGCTAGCCCCCGAAAAGGTCTAGCGCAACCATGCTGTAACACTAAGGTTTAGATTCACGATACTTCGTTACAATACTACCCTAAATATAATAAACTTACTTAAAACTTACGCTAACTATATAGAGTAAGAATAATAAGTATTATTCTCTTTTATAGCTAAGTTATAGTAATATAGAACTATCTCCTTATTATTATCTATAGTATAAAGTAAGTACTATTACCTAAAACTATACGTTACAGTAGTAAGCTTCTTAAACCTTCTCTTAGAATTTCTTAATTAAGTTTAGAGTAAGTGTAACGTATGGTTTCAGGTAATAGTACTTGCTTCACACTACAGATAATAGTAAAGGGATGGTTCTGTATTGCTGTCACTTAGCTATGGGAGAGAATAATACTTGTCGTCCCCGCTCCCCGCAGCCAGCGCAGGTTTTAAGCAGGTCCGTCGCGGTGCGCGCTAGCCCCGAAAAGGTCTAGCGCAACCATGCTGCAACACCAAGGTTCAGATTCACGATACTTCGTTACAGTAAGTTATAAGTAAATAGTAACTTATTATAGCTAGTAGTAATAAAAGCGCTAAATAGATAACTTAATTATATAGTAAACTCTAATAAATATAATATACTATTAAATAGCTATAGATTTTTAGTAATAATAGCTACTAGCTTATCGTAGCTATAGTGTATAAGCTACCTTTACTAAATCTCTTCTAAAACTTTACCTTAATTATCTAAAAACTTATATATAGTAGTAGCGCAGCTTTAGTAGAGGTTATCGAAGAACTAGCAGTAATAGCGTTTTTGCAGGGGCTACTATACTAATCTGCATCTAACGTAGTCTTAGTAATCTAGGTAGGTTAATACTCTGCTAGCGTTTCGAGAGTTTGGCAAATTTATACAGTATTAATCTCTAAAGTTAGTCTAGTTTATAGAATTTAGGTAAAAAAAATTATATATTACGCGGAGTGTTTTGTTACAGGATGAACCTTGGTACGTAGATTACCAGAAGAGGATTTTGCGCAGCCTCCGCACAAAGAAAAAACGAAGCTTGGCAAAGAGCGAGAGTATATTATTAAGCTTAGGACAGAATGAAAGCATTAAGCACAATTATGTGGTGTGGAGAGTAGACCTCTCCCGCAAAGCTTGGCGGCGCTGCGGTAGTCAGCCAAGCGTCGCCTTCATTTACATTTACGTCAGTGCTCGCCTCGTCAAGGGCAAGGATAGCGACTATACCCAAACAGCCGTGTGCGGTAGATCCAAATCAGTGAAGTAAAGATCTGGCGATCGACTCAGACCGCAACAAGTAATTTCAGGGTCGCTTCGCGACGCTTATCAAGGGTGTGGAGATTGTTGGGCCTATTTGGCGGATTTCCCCCTGAGCTAAAGAGGGTTGAGAAGGCACTAGCACCTAGCGTTAGTCCTTATTCTGGTACAAACGCAACTCTGTGGCTTTACTAGAACTAAATAACTGGCGAAATCCCAGGTTTAACTGTTTTCCAAGTCCCTGCAGAAAGCTGTCCCGTGGGTCATCAGGCTCTTGGGGCAACGCCTCATGGCGGCTGAGAGTATATGTACTGTATCCTAACGATTCACACCGTGCATATAAACCAGGTCCTCCGCCTCTTAGATTTATTTTCGTTCGCAGTAGGAGCACTAAGGAACCGCACATAGCACTAAGTAATAGTACATTTGGCTCCCGGTTGTTCATTCGTTATATCGGAGCTTTTCAACTTGCTATGCAGCCTTTAGTATTACTTGGAGCGATCTTGCTCTTTGCGGGCGCAACGATTGGTTTGACAACTTCTAATAGTGGAAAATGTGGCTCTAACGTTGGACTTACCTGTTCTGGTTCCAATTATGGCTCATGCTGTTCATCGCATGGTTACTGGTAATTCATCCATTCGTTGAGTAAGACTTAGATAAAGTATTGCTAATACAATATTAGTGGATCCACGAGCGATTATTGCGGAAATGGGTGTCAAAGCGAGTTTGGCACGTGTGGTTCACCTGGGAAGAGAGTAAGCCAAGATGCAACGTGCGGTGGCAAGAACGACTACACCTGCCTCGGATCCAAGTGGGGTGATTGTTGTTCACAGTATGGCTACTGCGGTTCGACTGGCGGGTATTGTGGCAGCGGATGCCAGTCAAAATTTGGGTTCTGCGGTGGTTCGAGTTCCAGAGCTCCATCGTCGACCTCTTCCGCATCGTTTTCTAGACTGTCAAGCTCAAGTGCTCCTGCCGCAAGCCCCTCTGGTAAAGTTTCGCCGAACAGTCGCTGCGGTAAAGGCTTTGGGTATACATGCATGGGTTCTAAATGGGGAAACTGTTGCAGTCAATACAGCTACTGCGGCTCGACCCAGGGATATTGTGGCAATGGCTGTCAAGGCGGTTTTGGCCAATGTAATGGCAAGTCATCGACTTCAAGCACTTCTCGAAGCTCATCCATCCCGTCAAGTTCATTAACACCTACACCAACCCCCACGCCCACTCCAAGCGCCTCATCTGTCGAACCATCTTCGTTTAGCATATCGTTCAGTTCATCGGCGGAGCCATCTGTATCAAGCTCGTCCATATTGCCATCATCAACTCCCCCAGCTCCAACCTGCGCCGCCAGCGGTGGTAAGTACTTCATGAAGCGTGTCTTTCTCATGCTTACGATCAAATAGCCTCTTGTTCTGCCACTTTCGGATGCTGTGATAGCCTCCTGGGTTGCTTCAACGATCTCTGCCAACAATGCGTTCCCACAGATCAGAAGTGCACGATCGATAATTTTACGAACTGCTGTTCACAGTGCTGTTTCTTCCCTACCGGTGATGTTCAAAATGGAGTGTGCTGTTAAGTAGGCCAATTATGTTAGACTATTTAACTCCTGCATGAAATATAGTACTCGGACTAGAGAAATTTATTCAAACGCTACTATATTCTCCAGATCTTGTCTGCTGCCTTCCGCATCAAATTAAACTAGAGTCGATGCGAAATATTAATAATAATTTATGTCTTCAATCTATCTTCCTCAGCTCTAGCTCCGTATTCGTTACTAGTAATACACGTTTATAAAGGCGCAGTTTAGCTTTCAATCTGTTTAATTAACGCAAGAGCTTATTCGTAAAACTATAGCTTACCTTGTAACGCTTACTGTAGTTTAGGGTTCCTGCTTTTTAGTTATTACTATTACTATTACTATTACTATTACTATTACTATTACTATTACTATTACTATTACTATTACTATTACTATTACTATTACTATTACTATTACTATTACTATTACTATTACTATTACTATTACTATTACTATTACTATTACTATTACTATTACTATTACTATTACTATTACTATTACTATTTTTACTATTACTATTACTATTACTATTACTATTACTATTACTATTACTATTACTATTATGCCGTTGCGTAGGGTACCTTGGCAATTAGGTAATAATAGGTTTCCTTTGTTAGCGAAATTTAGTGATAAGACTTAGAGATGCGAGAGATCTTAACATTATGCACTACACACCACAATTATTTACTTTAAAACCTAGGATTTTACGAGGCAGCTAGTATATTAGCGATATTAATTTAATAAGATTTTAGACTATTTTACTTATTACTTTTGATTAGGCTTTATACTTACTTTTATTTCTAGTAGACTATATAAGTAGAGCTACTCTTATTATTTATATATATTTAATTCTAGTGTTACCTCTTATTTATAATACTAGAACTATAAGATTATACTAAACTACTTTATTAACTCTATAAATTATAGTAAAGCCTAAGAGGTATAATAGTTTATTCTAGTTAAGATATAGCTAATAAGAGTAGAAAGAGCCTATATAGTATTAAACTATTAATATTAAAAATATAAATATAAGAGTACTATATTATAATATAGAGATTATAAGATTACTTAGAAAGAGCTAGGTATCTAGTTAACCCTAATAAACCTTTAAGAGAGATAACGCTATTATAGCTAGCTTTTAGAATCTTTAAGAGGAATAGCGCTGTTATAGCTAGCCTTTAGAGCTTTTAAGAGAGATAGCGCTGTTATAGCTACCCTCTCTATATTTTTAGAGCTAAAGAGTTAATAAGGACTAGCTCTATTAAGGCTATATCCTTATTATTTTACTATAATAAATTATAACTTCTTATAAGATAAGTAGAAGCTAACTTAGTATTAGAATAATCAGAAGAATTAAAATAAGATAATAGAAAATAAAAATAAGAATAACTATAAATAATTAAGAAATAATTCAAAATTAGTATAGTATTAGATTTTAGTTAATTATTAGCTTTAGTAAGGAACTACCTAGTAGTTATAGTCTTCTTATTTAGTTATACTAAAAGGCTATAGTAGCCTATTTAGGATTTAGCCTTTAGTTATCCTTATAGCTAAATTAATACTAGATTTACTATTATTTAAATTAGATCTTACGCCTACTATTAAGGTTATTAAAAAAATACTATAGATACTAGTAAAGTACTTATACCTATAAAGCTAGCTAGAAAAAACTTTCTATTTATAAGAAAAGATATTACTAAGTTCCTAAATAACTTTAATTACTAAGTAGATAATAGTAGCTATAATAACTATTAAAAAATAATAATCTTTTTAAACTTTTATAATATAATATATAGAAGCTTTATTAAGAAAATAAGACTATATAAAGTACTAGACTAGAAGAAGCTTTAAGAAGTAATAAAAGAGTATTAGTATAATTAAGATATAGCTTAATATATAAGAATATAAGCGTTTCTAAAGACTTATATTTCTAAGACTTTAAAGAAGTTTTTAAAGCTATTTAAGTATTTAACTAACTTTATAGTATATAGTAACGCTTATATTAAGATAACCTAGCTATATAAGATAAAGGCTAGCTTCTTTTTTATAAGAGGCTTTCTAAGAGAAGACTAAGATATAATCTTTATTTATATATATAAAAGACTAATTCTAAATAAGCTAAAGAGTTTTAATATTAAGAAAATTTATATATATCTTAAGCGCGTATACTACTAAAGAAAGAAGATAAAATAGATATCCTCTAGCTATATAGAAAGAGAAGCTAAGCTTATATACTAAATCTTTAATTAAAAAAAGAAAATATTAATAGCTAAGTAGCTAAAAGATATAGTTAATAAGTATAAGAAAAGTAAAGTTTAAGAGAAAGCTAGGCTTACTCTTCTACCTAGTATAGATATAGAAGTTTAAGACCTTATTTTAGCTCTTAGTAACTAAAAAATTAGTTTAGCTAAAGTTAATAAAATAATAGTTTATCTTAAGCTTAGTTAGATTCTAAGGAACCTAGCTATATATATATACTTTATTAGCTAAATTATCTTAAGAGATAATACTAAGTAGCTACTATTAGAAAGGAATAATAGCTCTTATATAATAATAGCTCTTTATAACTTAAATTTTTAGTAAGGTGTAATTACTATCTAAGGCTATAAATATTAAAATACTTATAATATATATAACCTTTCTAGTTATATTACTAGAGAATATAAGTTATATTAGCTACTTTTATATCTTAGCTAGATTAGCTTTAAGTAGAACAAAGAAGTTAGATATAAGACTTACTATTTTAGTCTTTTATATAAGAAGTTAAAATAAATTTAAAGAACTATACTCTAAATACTATAGCTCTATTAGTTAAAATAAAAAATTTAAAAGTATTATAGAGTTACTAATAATATTCTAGATTAGCTAGTATTAGTAGTATATCTAAAAAAGTTTAATAAAGTAGACTTAAAGCTTACTTAATATTAAGAGCTTAGACTACTAGCTACGTAGTAATAGAAAGTAGTTAGTTCTAATATAAATATAATTATAGAAGATAAATATAGTAGAGTAACTATAAGCCTAGCTAAAGATCTTCTAAACTTTTAAAATATTAGAATATTACTAAAAAGCTTAACTAAGACGTATTTTACCTTTAATAAAGTTATATATTAAGATATTATTCTTAGTACTTTTAAAGAAAAAGTAGTAAATACTAGCTTAACTTATAAAGTAACACGCTCTTAAACGCGTTAGAATATTAAGAAAAACCTAGTTCTTAAGAAAGTTAGGTAGAGTAAAGTTTAAAAGTAAGCTCCTACTAAACTTTCTTATTCTAAGTAACTAAAGTAAGTTATAGTTAAGAACTATTATATACCTACTATAAGAAGTAATACTAGATTTAAACTAATAGATATTAAAGAGTTTAAATAAGCTAAGCTAATTCTATTTACTAGTTAAGCTTATAATAAGCTATTCTCTTTAATATAGCCTCTAGATAATAATAGAAACTTTTAAGATTTAAAAGCTAAGCCTAAATTTATTAGTTAAAATAAAAAAAAGAAGAACTAGAATAATAGCTTTACTAATATAGAGCTCTATTATTTACTAGGCTTATATCTAAACTATATTACTACTACTATACTATATTAGAAAGTATATAGTATAACTTTTAGGAACCTTATAAGCTAATATTGTAAGGAAGTCTTCTAAGGAGGTAAGGTTAAATCTATAAATAAATTTAAGCTAGTACTAAAGTAGACTAATACTATAATATATATCTTATAATAGTAGGATAGATAAAGATATAATAGACTTCCTCCTATATATAGTAGGACCTAGCTACTAGCTATATATAGTAATTCTGCTTATATAATATATAAGTAAGAAGCGTAACCTTAATAAGGATAAGTAGGAGGATAAATAAAATTAATAAAATAAGTATTTTATTACCGCTAGGTACAGAATAAAAGTAGAGGTAAGCCCTACTTTTATAGACATAAAATAAGATTACTAAGCTAAACTATAACTAACTAATAAAAGATAAAATATCCTTTTAAGCTTATAAATCTAATTTATAAGCGAGGGGTAAGAGGAGTAAAGAGGAGTAAAGAGGAGTAAAGAGAAGTAAAGAGGAGTAAAGAGAAGTAAAGAGGAGTAAAGAGGAGTTATAAAGTAATAACCTAGGTTATTACTCTATATTAACTTTTAACTAAGAATCTTGAGAGTCTTAATAGTTTATCTTAAAAACTAGAAACAGCTGTAACTCTATAGTTACTAGCTCTATTTAAGTACTTTAAGATTTAATCTTAGATAGTTTTATACGCTCTATAAGATAGAGCTATTTATAACTTAAAAGCTTATAAAAAGATATAATCTTTACAAAATTAAACTAAGATTAGGCTAATCTATAAATAAGTTAGTTAGTTCCTCTAAAATTAGTAGAGAGTCTTATCTTAGCTAATAGTTTATAGCCTTCGTAATATTTAATAAGTATACTAGTATAATATCTCTAGAAAAAGCTTACTTAATACTACTATAGTAATTTAAGTATTTAGAAGGTAACTTTAGTATAGTAGTTAAGCTTTAAAAGGTAGTAGTAAGCTCTTAATAAGAGCCTATCTTAGGAATCTCTTTTATAGTTATATCCTCTTCTACCTTAATAAACTAAGGTAAAATAGTTTATTATTACTTAGTTATAGGCTTAGTAGATCTATAAAGTAGCTTAAGATTAGAGATATAAATATAACTAGCTTTATAAGGCTAGCTAAACTATTTAATATTAGGGAATTTTATACTATAACTCTCTAGCTAGTCTCTCTTATTATCTTATCTCTTAATATAACTAGTAGAGTTCTTAAGTCTTACGCTTTCTTACTAGTTCTAGTACTTATAAATAATATTATAAAAGCTATATAGTATCTGCGTATAGTTATCTTTATCTTTATTATTAAAAGAGATACTTCTTTAGATAATATCTATACCCCTACCTAAGTATATAGCTTTAGAGATATTTAAGTTAATATAATAGAAGTAAGTTTTATCTTTAGGCTTAGTATATTTTATATAGTAAAAGTAAAAAATTAGGTTAAGCTCTTTTTATAAGACTACGTATAGTAGCTAATACTTAACGTTACTATATATAAGCTACTGTATTAATAAATAATATATTACTTAATACTAGCTAAAGTTACTCTTACTATTAATTAACTGCGTATAGTAGAGGTATATATTAAAACTTTAATTAAGGATTAAGACTAGCTTAGGATCTTTAAAAATCTAGCTAAAGGTATTATAAGTAATACTACTATACTCCTTAAATACTTTAATATATACTCCTTAACTAAAAGCCTTAGTAACTTTATCTTAGTTAATTTAGACTTAAACTTTTACTAAGTAATAATAATAGCTCTTTAGGTCTTAATATATATAGTCTCCTTAAAATAAGGCTAAGAATAGAACTTAAGTTACTAGGTCTAATTAAAGCTAACTTTATTAATCCTAATAATAACATAGTATCTTAAGCAGCTAAACTATATTTAAAATACTAAGACTTTAAGTAAGTAGGCCTATCTTACTAGCTACGTAGTAGTAATATTATTAGTACACCTTATAATAGTGAAATACCTAACTACTTTACTTATCTTTAAAAGTACTAAAATTTATATACTCTTAATACTAGGTATTAATTAGCTAAACGTGCTTACTATTATTTAACTTCCTAAATATAAGTAACGTAGTTATCTTAACTAGAGTAGACTATTTATTTATATAGGCGTATCCTTTACGTAATTTTACTATAATGCTAGTTTTAAGTAAGATATCTTCTTTAATTAAGTCTTAAATATTAATACTATTATTAAGTATTACTAGTAGTATTTCTAACTCTTTATATAACTACCTTGCTAACTTTAAGTCTCTTACGTAAATCTTATCTAGAGTAAGAGGCTACGTAGAGAGAAATTTCTAATACTACCTAAGACAGAATTACTCTTAAAGAGCCTCTACTACCTTAACTTATTATTAAGTATACTTATTTCTTCTTAAATATTATTATTCTAGCTAGATTTCTTAAATACTTTTAGCTATAATAGATAGCTTACTTATTTAAGCTTACTTAGCTTTTCTAGCTTATTCTAGATATTACTTTTAAATTTTTTACTTATATATTAGTAACTAAGACTAGAAGACTTAATAACTTATATACGCTTTCTAATATTTAATAAAGTAGTAAGGCTTTAGCTTCTAGTATATTTAGAAGTAGTTATTACTAAAGCTATTATCTAAACGCTAGCCTTAGTTATAGAATTATTCTTACTATTACTAGTAGTAGGAAGAAGTAACTTAGTTTACTTATAATACTTAAAATAATTCTTTTATAACTACTTAGGTAGAATAGTTATATTTAGAGGAAGCTTTATCTCTATATATAATTACTTTCTATACTATTTAATTACCTCTATCCAGTGATGGATATTTACTAGTAATTACTATTTACTTTACTATTTTACTAGTTTACTATTACTATTAATAGTAAAATAGTAAACAAAATAGTAATTACTAGTAAACTATAAATAGTAAATAAAAATAAAAATTAGAATACATCTATTATATCTTTCTACTTATTTAATAGCTTATTATAGTAGGAATATAAACTATCTTTGTATATAATATACTATAAAATTAATTATATATAACCTTAATAAAACTATAAAAACTACTTAATTTTTATATTACTACTAAATCTAACTTATTATATTAAGTAAAATCTTAATAATAATATAGCTAAGTCTTAATAAAATACTAGCTATCTATAAAACTATTTAAAAAGGCTATTTCTTCTAAAGGAGAATCTATAAACTCTTTAAATAAATCTCTTTCTTTTAACTTAATTTTATTAAAAGCTTCTTTTTCTTCTTTTAAGTAAAATATATTATTAAAATAATTTAAAGTACCTAAGAAAAAGATATTACTCCTAAAGAAATATTTTTTATAAAAAGTAGTATATATACTACTAGTTATTAGCTGTTTTCTTTAGCTTATCTCTTTATAACTATAATAAGTAGTACTAGTAAAGTACTTAATTAAATCTAGTATATATTAGTATAATATATATATTCCATATTAGTAATAGTATTACTTACTAAAATCTTTAAAAATAAGACTAGTATTAATTAAATAGTCTGTAAGATTATTAAGTATTTTTAGAAGATTTAGATCTAGATTACTATCTTCTCTTTTAAAAAAGTAGAAAGTATCTAAATCTATATAATTATCTTCTAGATAATCTAAGTATAATTAGAAAATTTAAATATTATAATAAAAGAAGTTTTATAAAGTTACTTACTTAAAAAAGCTAGCTTTTCTGTTTTATTATAATAGTCTAAACGACTAATATAGTATATAATCCTAAGAGTATTTAAATACTCTATAAGATATTTACTATTATTATCATTTACTAGTATTATATTATTAATAATAGCTTTTAAAATAGAATCTAACTTAGTAGATCTAACTAAAGAGCTATTATTAATAAAAGTAAAGGTAATATAGCTTTTAGTAATAGGAGTAGAAGCCATTATAGCTATAAAAAAATAAAGTAATCTAGCTTTAAAAAGCTAAAAAGTAATAGTTATAAGAGTAGTAAGTAGTAGATACTTAGTAGTTATTTCTCTTTAAAAAAAATAGAGATAAGAGCTTCTTACTTATAGATCTTTACCTTCTGTTATTACTATTTTTTTTAGGCTAGCTAAGTACTAATATTAACTATATATTAACCCAAAATACTAGTTTATTAGAAGTAAATAATCACTCTACCCTCTTTATTTTAGTTTATTAGAAATAAATAATCACTCTACCCTCTTTATTTTAGTATATTGGAAATTATTATGGGCGAAGAGGCCTAGCTAACGAGTGTGCATTTGTCCTATACTACAGAAGGAGAAAGATAGAGAAGAGGTTACAGGTATCCTTAGAGGTTATATATATATATGTTCGTACGAGTGAAGAGGGACGTGCTCCTCTAGCTACTAACTTGTACGAGCTTATGAGAAAAGGGGGCAGAGGAGATTAAGGAGTTCCTTCCCCGTGCGATAGTAGCGAAGCCTCTCTTGCTCAAAGGGCGCAGCCCATTACAGAAATAAATAATTACTCTACCCTCTTTATTTTAGTTTATTAGAAATAAATAATCACTCTACCCTCTTTATTTTAGTATATTAGAAATAAATAATTACACTACCTTCTTTATTTTAGTTTATTATATAAATCTATTTTTAATTAATTAGAAGAGGAGTAGTATTTTAGTAACATGTGATAATAGTAAAAAAAATAAGATATATAGAGGTACTATTATCTACTCAAAAAAATATAAAAAAGTAAAAACTAGAATATTTACTAAGAAGACTTTCTGAAATATCTATTTATAGGAGAATTAATTATACTAGTCTTAATTATTTAAGAACTAAGAGTTTTTATTATATAACTATCTACTATTTAACTTTATAGTATTTTAAAAATATTATACTAGCTATAATAAGTAAGTTTTAAATTAGATTTTATAAATTTCACTTAAAATATTAATTCTATTATTGTCGGTTGGCTTTTACCTCTCTAGATGGCTACGCATCTGGTGGTACCAGCAGAGCCGCACGCGCGTACGCTCAGGGGGGAGATAAAAGATAGTTGTATTCCTTGACCTGGCCTCTCTCTCGTGCGAGAGAGAGACCTCTATATAGGCTGCCTATGAGCCCCTGAGAGTCGGGCCGAATAGGTACAAGAATGAGCGGTTCACCTCGTACGGACAATTATAGTATTATATTTTATACTATCTATATTCTATAGTATACTAACTATTTTAAGCTTTTATATACTACCTATAATATATATATATTATTTATTATATTTTTATCTTATATTTTAATTAAAAATGGCAAGAAAAAGATACTTAAAAGAAGAGATAAATTCTCCTAATTTTATTCTACCTAGTCTAGAAAATAGTCCTAGTATTTTTAAAAATAGACTATTTAGTCGTACTTTACTTAACTATATTAGAGGAGAAGATAGAAAAATACAAATAAATTGTACTAGCTGTACTTATAGTAGTATAACAAATTGGCCTATTAATACTTCTAATTTAAAAAACTATTATTATATAAAACATAAAGATATACTAGATAATCTAGAAGATAATAATAATAATAATAATAATAATAATAATAATAATAATAATAATAATAATAATAATAATAATAATAATAATAATAATAATAATAATAATAATAATAATAATAATAATAATAATAATAATAATAATAATAATAATAATAATAATAATAATAATAATAATAATAATAATAATAATAATAATAATAATAATAATAATAATAATAATAATAATAATAATAATAATAATAATAATAATAATAATAATAATAATAATAATAATAATAATAATAATAATAATAATAATAATAATAATAATAATAATAATAATAATAATAATAATAATAATAATAATAATAATAATAATAATAATAATAATAATAATAATATACTATTTTAGATACTATAGAAGATAATAGTAATTTAGAAGCTTATAGTAGAAAAAAGGCTAAATATACTCTATTTACTAAAGATGAATATAGAAAACTATTATTATTATTTATTATTTATAATAATCTACCTTTTAGTTTAGTAGAGAGTAATAGTTTTAATAATTTATTAAAATACCTAAAGATAATATACCTTCTATTAGTAGAAAAACTATAAAACTAGATTTAGATCTACTATATAATAAAGAACTTATTAAAAAGAAGCTTATACTTACTAATAAAAATAGTAAATTTAATATTACTTTAGATACATAGAATTCTAGTAATAATATAGATTTCTTAGCTATAACTATACACTTTTATAATAATAATTTTGAACTAGAAAATTATTTAATTGGATTTGAAACTTTAGAAGAAACTAGCTATACTAGTAGTATTTTATATAATAATATAAATAATATATTAAAAGAGTTTCATATAAGAGATAAGATATTAGCTATTACTAGAGATAATGCTAGTCCTATAACTAGCTTAGTAGATAAAATAAGCTATAACTATAAAGAAAAATATAATATAGATATAATAGATATAAGACGTACTTTACATATTTTAAATATAATTAGTAATATATTCTTAGCTTACTTATTTTTTATTCTAAGTAATTCTAAAAAGTTTAATACTAAAATAGAAACTATTAGAACTAATTATAGTAGATATAATAATAGTTATAGTATATTAAAAAACTTACCTACTACTATAAGGAATTTAATTTCTAGTATTAGATATAATTACTATTTAAAAAATACTTTTAAAAGATTAGTAAAAGATAAAATTAAAGACAATAATAATATAGGACCTAAAATTTTAATAAGAGATAATACTACTAGATAGCTATCTACTTATAATATAATAGAAAGATTTTTATATTTTAAAGAAGAAATTATTATATTACTAGAAGAAGCTAGTAAACTAACTAATAATAAAAAATTAAATATTAAGTTAGATAGACTAGTTATTACAGAAGAAGAATAGACATTTTTAGAAATAATTAAAACTACTTTAGAATTATTTAAAAAGCCTACTATAAAGTTTTAGGCTAACGTAAGCGGCAAGCGAAACGCCTAGGTAAGCGAAACGTCCACTCTTGCCATAACTACACCTCCTTCTACCTTTAACTGCAATGTCTTAACAACTTAATATTAAATTACTCCCTTATAAGGATAGAATTATCTTAGCTATCTAAGTAATAAAAAAAGACGCAACATTAAGTAATTAACGAGCTGCAGTAGTCTACAACGTTCCTAGAAGGACTCTCCGCGACTAACGCGCTAGAAAGCTTTTATAACGCGACAGCTAACCTAACTTATTAAAGCTTAACAGGCATAAGGAAGACGCGATTATCTAATATATAAGGAAGCTAGACGCGCAAGGATTTGCCCCTACACTGTCTTATCTCCGTAAGATAGCGAATTAGTTGCTAGCTGCTCGTAGTAGTAGCTAGGTAGGAGAAAAATAGGCTAGAAACTTCGTCTCTCGTAAGCCTAAGATTAAATCCTAACTAAGTAGGCTACGTGTAACGAAGTATCGTGAATCTAAATCTTAGTGTTGCAGTATGGTTGCGCTAGACCTTTTCGAGGGCTAGCGCGCACCGTAACGGACCTGCTCAAAACCTACGCTAGCTGCGCAGAGCAGGGACGACAAGTATTATTCTCTCCTATACCTAAGTTACAGCAATATAGAACTATCCCTTTACTATTATCTATAGTATAAAGCAAGTACTATTACCTAAAACTATATATTATATAATAATACTTCTCTATATAATAGTCTAGGGATAGTTCCCTCTACGCGATCTAGTAAACAGGCCGCCTCTACCAGCAAGACGCCTAACCCCCCTATTAAAGTTAACCCGCAGGTAGACAAAGAACTACTAACCCTTAGCGCGAGCATACCTTTAACTCTTAAAGAGCGTATCCTAGCTACTAAAAAGAGACGCGATAAGCTCTAAGCGCTTCTACGCCTACGCGTAATTAAGGAGGAAATTGCACAGCTAGAAAGTATTAAACGCAACCTCACCCTAGCCCTATTAGTAAATAGAACTCCTAAAGTTTAGGTTACAAAGGCGCGTAAAAGGAGCGCACCTAACGCGTCTCCGCCTTTACACGTAAAACGCACGCTTAAACCTAGAGATCTATCTAAATACTAAAGAAGGAACTTAAAAGAATATTATAAGTTTTTTTGCTTATATAAAGTAGTATTTTAACTCTTACTATAGGAATTTTATCTTAATAATAATAAAGTTATCTAGGCTAAATAGTACCTAGGAGGAGACTAAAGAGACCTTTAGTATATACACTATAAGCGCGTATTTAAAGTAAATAGAGTAATACTTACCTAGGAATACTTTAAGTAATATATACTTAACTTACTATCTAACCTAATTAATTACAGCTTTAAAGCAGCTACAGCGCACGCTTAGGCTATATAGTAGAAAGACTAGACTATTTAGTCCTTTATAACCTACTTTAATATTATTAAAGATTAACTTACGCCCTATACTAAGGTATAGAGAGTTTAGTATCTCTTCTTAAAGTTAAGGCCTAAATTATAGAAGGCTATTACTAACTACTACTAGATTCCTGTAACTAAAGAGGATTTAATAGTATTAGGCTCTACACTTAAGTAGAACCTACAGTAAGCCTTACTAACGTAAGACTAGCATACGCGTAATATATTTAAGAGAAAATCCTAGAAAAGCACTCTAAAATATAAACTAAATAAGCCTTCCTATAGACTATAAGATAAAAGTAAGGTTACCTACTTTAATTATAAGAAGGTTAGACACTACGCTAAGAAGTGCTAAAGCAGTAATCTAAACTACCTTCTAGTACGCATTAACTAGATAGGAAAAAGTTAAGCCTTACTAGTAATCTAGGAATAGTAAGGCGTATACCTATTAATATTTTGCTAGGTATAAAGCGTAAGTGCAGCGCAGCTGTAGAGATAGGCCCTAAGAAGGAACTCTAAGTTATCCTTAACCCCTAGGCTAACGTTAGCTTAATTAGTTAGAAACTAGCTATTAAGATAAGACTACTACTACTTAAAGGAGCAGAGCTCCTAAGACTAGGTTAGATTAGTACCTAATATTAGAACACTTATATAGTATATAAGCTTTAGGTGCGTTTAATAGATAATAACAGCGTTAATTACTAAGCTTAGGTTACAGCGTACAGAGTAGATAAGGAGGGCGTTCCCCTTCTACTTAGCAACTCTTTTTTATAATAGTAGAATATTTATATTAACTATAGCTCTTAAATATAGCGTTAGGAGTATACCTTAGCTAATATTAAGCTTATTACTACTACAGAACTTTATAAAGATATAGAGTAAACTAGCTCTAACGTATACCTTCTAGGAGTACTATAGGTTATAGGTAAAAGTTTAGAGTGTAATGCTCGCATCTTTAGAGCGCGTGTTGCGCTAGAAGCGCGTATCCCTAACGTATTAGCTAACTATAGTAATATATTTAATAATAAAGAGGTAGAAGCCCTACTAAATTTTAAGACTTTAGACTATACTATCCTACTTATAGCTAATAAAGAACCTCTATACAGTCTACTATACAACCTTTCTGCGCATAAGCTTAAAGTACTCTATAACTATATAGAGGATACGCTACGTAAAGGCTAGATTTAGTATAGTATAAGTTCTACAAGAGCCCCTATACTATTTATCCCTAAGAAGGATAGAATGCTTTACCTCTATATTAACTATTAAGGATTAAACGCTATTATAATTAAGGATTGTTACCCGCTTCTATTAATTAGAGAGACCTTAGAATACCTATTAGGCGCACGTTATTATACTACCCTAGATCTTTGTAATACGTACTACTACCTAAGAATTTAATTAAGAGATAAGTAGAAAACCGCCTTTTAAACTTAATATAGCTACTTTAAGTACTTAGTTATGCTATTTAGGCTAACTAACGCCCTAGTAAGCTTTTAAGTATATATTAATAAGGTGCTTAGTAAATATTTAGACTATATTTACGTAGATTATCTTAATAATATACTTATCTATACCTATAGTAAGGACATTATAATATACTAGCGCGTAGTGCGCTCTATACTTAAAGCCCTATAAAAGGTAGAGCTCTTTACTAACTTTAAAAAGTATACCTTTATATTAAGTAAGGTTTACTTCCTTAGGTTTATTATTATAACGCGTAGAATTTACGTAGATCTAGCGCGCGTTAAGACTATTACTTAATAGCTATAGCTTATAAATATTAAGGAACTCTAGTCCTTTCTTAGGTTTACTAACTTTTACTAATATTTTATTAAGGGATACGCTTGCAAAACAGCTCCTCTTACTAATTTACTTAAAGGTAATTAGGATTTTTATTAGAATAATACAGTAAATGTGTTATTTAAAAAGCTTAAACAGCGCTTTTTAAGTACGCTAATCCTACGCTACTTTAATCTTACTCTCGCAATACGCGTAGAGATAGATACGTCTCCCTTTACTATCTTAGGTATTCTATTACAGTTATTTAAAGATAAAAAATAGTATCTAATTACCTTTATATTAAGGAAGCTTTAGAGCGCTAAGCTAAATTATAAAATATATAATTTAGAGCTCTTAGTAATTATATATAGCTTTAAGTAGTAGCAGTATTACCTTTAAGGTACGCAGCATACTATATAGGTCCTAAGTAACTATAATAACCTACGCTCTATACGCGTAGTACAGAAGTTAAACCTACGTTAAGCATGTTAGGTAATCTATCTAAGAGCTTTTAATTTTAAGGTAAAGCACTACCTAGAGAAAATAAACCCTACAGACAGCCCTTTATAAAGGGTAGATTACGTACAGGAGAACCTATTACTAACCTAGTTATTACCTACCTTATAGAATAAACTACTAGTAAGAGTAGAGTATAGTAGAGTAAGAGGATCTATAACTAGGCTTAGCTTAGTAGGCGCGTGTAAAACGCATGTTACTATAGTTTATAGAACTATAAAGGTCCCTACTGCTAGCGCTATAGAATATATGCTATACGTGCTACGCTTACTAGCTAGGGTATTAGTTAGTAGTAAACCAGCGATAGTAGAGTCTAAAACGTAGATAGAGACCCTGTACTAACTGTAGTAAAGGGACGCCTTTACCTAGCAGTAGATTACAGACTCTACGTACGTAGAACGCACTTAAAGTAGCAGAGGGGCGCCTATTTAGCGTCTTAATAAAAAAAAAGTCCTAAAATATAATAGTAGAATATATATTCTAGAAGAACTAGCTATTAGGTAAGAGATTTTATTCTAGAACTATAACACGTGTATAGTAAGCTACTTTAGTATATATAGAAAGCTTAAGCTAATTAGAAGGCTATACTATTAGCTAACGCTTAGTTATAATATTTAAGAGTATATAAGAATATATACTATTTACTAAAGGAGTAAAGCTCTAAGGCACAGTTAATATAGAAAGCTAGTACCTCTACTAGTTTATAGGAATATATTTAAGGAAGTTATACTAGACTTTATTTCTAGGTTACCCCTAGTAAAGGATAGTTTAAGTTACGTGTTTAATATAATTCTTATAATTATTAATTACTTCTTAAAGATAGCGCTCTATATACTTACTTTAAAGATATAGAACGTAAAATAGTTTATAAAAGCTTACTTTAACTATATAATTTTAAAGTTTAGGGTACAGAAAGGTATTATATTAGACAGAGGCCCTATCTTTACCTCTAACTTTTAGGCAGAGATCTGCTACTAACTATAGGTAAAGCGTAAGCTAAGCACAGCTTTCTATCTATAGGCAGATAGGTAAACAGAACGCTAGAATTAAACGCTTAAACAGTACCTTTAAGTCTTTACATTAGCAGCTTAAGATAACTAGGTTAAGCTTTTAAGTACAGCTTAATTTGCGTATAATAATTTAGTCTATAAGTTAATAAAATTAACTCCTTTCTATACTGTATATAGTAAGTACCTACTAGTTACCTTACCTCCTAGGGATAGTAGGCTAGAGGGGGAGATGCCTAATGCAATAGACAGAGTTAAGCGTATGCATAACGCAAGGACCGCGCTTATAGAACACCTATAAAAAGTATAAGAGTATTAAAGCTAATATTATAATAAAAAGTATAAGGATAAAGTATTCTACTAAAGAGATCTTATATTACTTAGTACTAAGTATATTAACTTAACCTACTAACTAAATAAAAAGCTATCTAGTAAGTTTATTAGACCCTTTAGAGTATAAGAAGTAGTTAGAACGCAGGCATATTACTTAATTTAACTACCTTACTACTATATTTATAACGTATTCTAATTCTTACTCCTTAAACGCTAGAAATCCTAGCAGGAAGAAGAGAAAAACACCTAGCTACCTAATATTACTCCTAAAGGAGAGGAAGTTTAGGAAGTTAAAAAGATCCTAGATAAACGTATAAAGAAGAGCTAACTACAGTACTAGCTAAAGTAGAAAGGCTATAATAAAACCTAGGATACCTAGACTCTAGTATTAGATTTTAAAAACATAGATAACTTAGTTTAAGAGTTTAAATAAGAGGGAAGAGCTACGCGCTTAAGAAAGAGAAAGAAAGTATAAGCTACGCAACTAAAGCGCTAAAGAGAAGCAAGTCTAAGAAAGAAAAGCAGAATTTATTATTATAGCCTTAGGCTTATAGGTATCTATAAGAAGTAAAAGAAAAACCTTAAAAAATGCTAAAACTACCTAACCCTTATTACTCGCGCCGCACCTAATCTCTTTCTTAGCCTTACCTGCGCTTAAGGCGCTACTAGCACCCCCTACTCGCTACTCTTACTACTACTATCTTCTCTACCCTCTCTCCTATCGCCGCTCTCGCTGTCGCTGCTGTCTAGGTTATTATTAGCATTATTCTGTAAAGATATTAGCTTACGCCCTAGATACGAGCAACCTATCTACATACTATGCGAGCCGCGTAGCCTACAAGCTGCTCTAAAGCAGCAGTAATTCTGCGTTATTTAACTAGGATTAGCCCTAGGAACTAGGGCGAGGTAGTAGGCACTTAGGTAGCAACACCTATAGGTGTACTAGTATAGGCGGCGTAGCAGCAGCAGTTAGCGAGCTCTAAATTAAACTAGCACTAGCAGCGCGTAAGCTTAACGCTAGCTGTAATAACTGCAGTATTAGTTTAAGAGGTAGTAGTAGTAGTAGTAGTAGTAGTAGTAGTAGTAGTAGTAGTAGTAGTAGTAGTAGTAGTAGTAGTAGTAGTAGTAGTAACCGCTGTATTATATTAGTTACAGAGAACGTACAGGCAGTTTAAGTAAGTATTTAGCTCGCGAGGGACCTATATCTATTAGTAACAGCGCGCCTAAAGCAGGCTATAGAGAGAACCTATAAGAGTACAGGCACTATAATTACTATAGACATAGTAGTTACAGCGCTTATAGTCTAGGTTATTGCAGTTCTTTTTCTACTTAGTAATGTTTTGCGCGCAGCGCAGGCACGTCGTAACTATCACGTCGCGATCTGCATGCTTATCGCCGTCGCTCTACGCGTACAGTCTAGCACTATAAAGGTACAACTTCTTAATATACTTTAGATTTAGGTAATAGACTATAGTGTTAAGCGAGTTATATGTGTTACGTATATAATTTAATAGTGTTATTATAATAGGGTAAAGGAGTAGCGCGATATTATAATAACACTAGAAAACTCTACTATTATAAAGTAGGTCTGCACCTCGTTACTAAGGAATAAAAGTCTTAATTACCTTAACTTTTTCTAGAGGCAGGAGCGTAATACAGGGCGCTTATAATACATAATAATAACACGCATAGGACGCGTCTAGGACGCGCGATTAAAACACACACACATAGACACTCTTTTCCTATTTTCCTGCATAGTTTTAGGTTTTTATTAAGGCTATTAATGCTGTTAGAACGCTAGCTAGAGGGGAAGGCTCTGTAACAAAGTATCGTGAATCTGAATCTTAGTGTTGCAGCATGGTTGCGCTAGTCCTTTTTAAGGGCTAGCGCGCACTGTGACGGACCTGCTTAAAACCTGCGCTAGCTGCGCAGAGCGGAGACAACAAGTATTATTCTCTCCTATACCTAAGTTACAGCAATACAGAACTATCCCTTTACTATTATCTGTGGTGTAAAGCAAGTACTATTGCCTGAAACCATACGTTACACTACGCGACTACTAGAGAGTCCTATGCAGCGATCCAGCTGTTATTAGCCCCTAGTTTAACCTTATACGCAACATTAAAGCTAAGTACAGCGTCCTAGATAAAGATACCTATAACTTTAACAAGACTAGCTTTACTATAGGCGTAGGAGGGTCTGTTAAGGTAGTAACTGCGTCTAAGAGACATACTTAACTACTAGGGATACAACCTAGCAACCGCGAGTAGGTAACATTAATTGCTAGTATTAACGTGTTGCAAACAACGCGCTGTGACCTGGGGTACGGTAGGCTCACGTGCGCGCTCGCGCACGCGTACACGCTGCTCACGCTCCTACCGTATAATGGCCCCTGTAATAGGCCGTGCTCAGCTCTCCTTTATATAGCTGGCTCTCAAAGCCTCCTAGACAAAACAGTGGTCCATCTCATAGATTACCTGGGTAACTGTTGCCAAGCTCTCCCTTTTTCCTCCACATAACGCTATAGGCTAGACAATTCTACCCTTATTATCTTTAAAGCTAAGAACTATAACAAGTCTTAGTTACCTAATCTATCTAAGGGCTAGCATATAGGCCTTAGTAAGAACAGCTAGACTAATAATAAACTTAGTCTAGCCTAGCTATAGCACTTTATCTAGTATACAGCAGCCTAGATAGTAGGTAGTTACTAGCTACTAGTAATTAATAGCTATAAGAGCTATAATTTACTTACCTTCTAGGATCTACATAAGGAGAATAAGATAATTACCCTCTATATTGTGAAGAATCTTAAAAGCTATCGGTAGGGATAGCCAATGAGATTGCAAGGTTAGTTCTCCGGGATAGAGTGAGGGACTAGATAGAAGGGGTCTAGTACTAAGACAGTAAGAGGGCGCTTCTGTAAAGAGTACTAAGGGTTTAAGAATAATTAGTATTGCTATTACTATACTGTAGAGTATAATATTAAGTTAAACACAATAAGCTATAAGAGTTTATTACAATAATCTATATACAGGCTATCCTATAGGATCCTATAAATCCTATTATAGGTTTCCTTAGGATTTTATAGGATCTGTAGGATATATATAAGATCCTAGAGAATCCTATAGGGGCCGTCGCTAAGCTTTCTAGGACACTAGTTCCTACTAGGTTAGCACATGCGTTATAGCCCTAGGCTACAAGTAAGCCCTTTTTAAGCTGCGCGTCCCCTTATTCCTTAGATTGTAACACTATCCCCCCTCCTACTATTTATGCCCCTATAAACTAACTAATAAGTTCTAAGAGTACTCTATAACATTATAACTTTAGAGATTAAATAAATCGCGTTAGCTAGTTAGCTATAGTTACCTGTAGTTATTGCGCAAAGCGGGGCTAGGAGTGCTAGATATTATTATTAAAGAAAGAGTATAGTAATTACTATTATAATAGTAATAAGCTTTATAAACTAGTTAATATCCTGTTACTAAACTATTCTAAGCTAGATAAGGAGATACATCGTCTAGAAGCTTGTTACGATCCTGCCAGGACCCTGTCCCAGTAGCCCCAACCGGACCTCACAAAGTATTGGACAACAACCGAGGTCACGTGACGTGCTCAGTTAATCAGTCTGATCAGTGACACTGAGCACACCGAGCACACTGAGCAACATGCATAACCTCTATGTATATAGACCACCACAATGAACCCTTATAGTCCAGTATGTTTAACTTAATATTATACTCTACAGTATAGTAATAGCAATACTAATTATTCTTAACCCTTAGTACTCTTTACAGAAGCGCCCTCTTACTATCTTAGTATTAAACCCTATTCTATCTAGTCCCTTACTCTATCCTAGAGAACTAACCTTATAATCTTATTAGTTATCTTCACTAATAGCTTTTAAGATTCTTTACACTTTAAACACCCTTAAGATAAGTAACACTTATATAGAAAACGCGGCCTACTATGCTACTAGGCCAGGCAACGCTGTCGCCAAACCAGACCTCTTCTATAGAGATTAATTTAAGCTCGAAGAATAGTTACTCTAATTTAACCTGTTCTTTAAGTTTAATGGGACTACTATAGACGATAATAACTAAGTAGTACTTATAACGAGCTATATAAGAGGCGAAGCTGCTAAATAGGTAAAGCCTTACCTAGTTAAGTACTTAGCTAAAGGAACTAAACTAAAGGAGCTGATTAAGATATTTGAGGACACGGGAGAATTTAAGACACGCATGCGATAAGTATTTAGATTACTAAACGAAACTACTATCGCGGAACGCAAAATCTAAAACATACGATAAACTTAGTCTGTAGCTAATTACGCTAATAAGTTTTTAGGGTATACTAGACAAACTAACTAGAATAAAGACACCCTAAAAACTATATATAAATAAGGCCTAAAGGCAGACGTCTAGACTAAACTAATACGCTCTAGTATAGGCATTAACACGCTAGATAACCTAATTAACGAAACTATCTGACTAGATGTAGAACTCTATAAGCTCTATATACGACTTAGAAGATAACTACTAGGATAAATAAAAGAAGATAAGAAACCCTAGAGGGATTACTGCAACAAGCTAAATAATAGTTATCTATAGTACTAGCACTAACTATAGGGAGTGCCTAGGCAGTACATATTAGGAGGCCCTAAGGCAATGTATCTAGATAACCTTAATAAGGAAAAGTTAGGTAAGAGCGGGAAGAAAAAAGAGATAACTTACTTTAACTGTAATAAGAAAGGCTATATAGCTAAAGACTGTAGATAAAAAAATAAGGTAACCCCCTAGATTAATATATTAGCTGTAAAAGAAGAAAACAGCGACAATAAAATATAGGAAGTCGTCGTAACTTAAGAGGAAGAGGCCTAAGACGTAGAGACGCTACAGCTACTTCTCTTAGAACCTACTAAGAAAGGGATTCTAGGAACCTAGTATAGCGACAAAGAAGAAGAGAGTAACAGCTCCTTATCCCTAGTCTATAAAGATACTAAGGAAGACCTTAATAATACTATAGTACTTTTAACTAAGAATTAAAAAAGGGAAAACTTCTAGAACTAATATTAACTAGGAACCCTAAGGCCATCAACACCTACAGAGGCAGAAAAAGATATTACAGAACTTAACTGCTAACTATACGCGCAACACATATATAAAGTATAATATATTAACGCGTTAACCTTAGAAGAATAGGAAGCAGCTATAAAATAAGGAATAAGTATAATTATCCTAGCTAAATAAGCGATGCAAGATATATTACGGGAACACTACTGTTACCCTAAACATTACGCAAAGATAATATAAGAATAGGCAGAGAAAGCTAAGGAAGCATAGTAACCTGTAAGCGTCAGGGACGCACTACAGAAACTTTAACGAGCCAGATAAATATAGGCACTAGAACCCCTAGTAGTTAAGACCCCTAAATACGTATCACAACGCCAAATAATGCTACTATTAACACAAGAAGACGCCTTCTATATACCTAACACTTAGGACCTAGTACAATAAGAGTACCTTTAAGTCAACTCCTATAGCAAGATCGTGCTTACAGACAGTAAGAAATAAGATATCTACACCTAGCTTAAACAACAAATGCATTAGGAGGACAACAAAGAGAACGTTAACCCTAACTAGCTGCTTATAGAGGAAGAAGCCAGAAACTACTATAAGCGCGCAGAGGCGGCTCAAACCCTACATACCATACGCAAAGGACTACAGAAACTAGTACCAGACTACTTAATAGATCCACGCAATAAGCAACACAGTATTATCCACTAGTCTTTCTGTACCACAGACCTGTACGCCATACACTATTTAAGTAAGACAGAACAAGGATACTTCCCTCACTCGTTTCACTAATACAAATATTAATAGTATAATTATCCTAAAGTTAAATACAATAACTACCTATAAGATAAGAGGACTATCCTCTACTTCCTAGGAAATAATAACCCTACAGCTACTATAGTAATGCAGCTAGTCTTTAATAGGGAATGTAATCAGCGACAATAGCAAACGTGCCTTAACTTAGATTACCTTAAGCACAAAGACATTAAGACACTAAATAGGTATCAGGAGGAGCCTTTTTTAGAGTCGCGCCTACTAATAAGTAAGAATTACAAACTCTATATATAATAGGTGCATAAGGACTCCTTAAGCTAAATATTAAGCTTAACAGAAGCTAGATAAAGGCACTAGTAGATTCCGGAGCATAACAGAGCTATATTTCTGCGCGAGCGATAGAATAAGCTAGCCTTATACTATCATTAAAATTAATACTATATCTATTAATAGTAGCTAATAGACAACTAATACTATTAGAGTCTGAAATCATACACAAAGTACAGAGCGTACAACTTATTATCTAGAACTATAGGGAAATAATTAACCTAGACGTCTTTAGACTATTATAACATAATATAATACTAGGACTCCTATAGTTAAGAGAACATAGTCTAGACATAGATTAGAAAAGGAAAAAGTTCTTATTTAAATACTATAGAACGGACGCAACTACAAGTAAGCCTACGCTACAGCTAAGTGCCTAGGTAGATAAGAAGATAACAATTAGGATCCTTACTTTGAATAGGGACAACCTTAAGACACGAGGGTCCGACTTAGCAGGTACTAATAGGAGGCCCTTAGACTAATAAGCTAGAGTTAAGGAGTAAAGCGTAACTCTAGTAATCCCCAACAAGTATAAAGAATATAAGTTACTCTTTTAGGAAGAGATAACTATAAAAGTATTACCTAAGTATTAACTCTAGGATTATAAGATTATCCTATAGGAAGGAAAGTAACTAACTTTCAGCCTAATCTACAGTTTATTAGAAAAAGAACTTAAAACCCTGCGCGAATATATTAAGACGAACTTAAAAAAGAGATTTATTAGGGAATTACAATTACTAGCAGGATACCCTATACTATTTATACTAAAGAAAAATAGGAAGCTAAGATTATGCGTTAACTATTAAAAGCTTAATAACATTATAGTAAAGAATTAATACCCTTTACTAAATATAGCAGAATTACGGAATTAACTAGCCTTTGCGAAAGTCTTTACAGCAGTGATGGGAGCTTACTATTGAAAAATAGTAATTACTAATTTTTTAAAAGGTTTGTAGTAAATTACTTAGTAATCCTAAAATTCTAATATTTTAGAATAGAAGACTACTTAATGTAAATATTAATTTTACAATTTTGGAATTTCCTAAATAGGCTTAGTTCTTTAGGAAAAATTTTAAGAAGAAAAAAAATAGTAAGCTAAATTAGTAAATTAGTAATTACTATTTAGCTTACTATTTTTTTTCTTAAAAATTTTATTATTAAGGAACTAGGCCTATTTAAGAAATTCTAAAATCTTAAAATTAATCTTTACATTAAGTAGTATTCTATTCTAAAATATTAGAATTTTAGGATTACTAAGTAATTTAATATAAACCTTTTAAAAAATTTGAAAAATTAGTAATTACTAATTTTTGCCTATCACTGCTTTACAGTATTAGACTTAAGAGGAGCGTACAACCTTATTCGCATAAAGGAAAGTAAAGAATAGAAGACTGCGTTTAGAATACGCTATAGCTACTACAAATATATAGTAATACTTTTTAGTCTTACTAACGTACTAGCTATATACTAGGCACTTATTAATAATATGCTAAGGGAACACCTAGATATATTTATTATCGTATACCTTAATAATATCCTTATATACTCTAATAATCTATAGGAACACATTAAGCACGTTAAAACAGTTCTTACCTACTTAGGAAGATTTAGATTACTACTTAAACCTAAGAAATGCGAGTTCTATAAAGAAGAAGTTAAATTCCTAAGATATATAGTAGGTGTATATAGAGTAAAGATAAGTAAAAAAAAAATAAGAGTAGTAAAAGAATAGCCTAAACCTAAAATAGTTAAAGACATACAGTTATTTATAGGATTTGTTAACTTTAACTAACAGTTTATTAAAGACTTTTCTAAGAAATTTATCCTACTTACTAAACTTATAAGGAAAAAGATAAAATAGGAATAAGGAGATAAATAAAGAAAAGTATTTTAGATACTTAAGGAAGCCTATATTATACTACTAGTGTTAATCGTATTCTAAACAAGAGAACTTTTATAGTTTAAAACAGATGCCTTAGACCTTACACTAGGTGCTACAGTAAAATAAGAGCGTAATAGGAAATAGCACCTAATTACCTACTACTCTAGAAAATTTACAGACCCTAAGAAGTAATACAACGTGTATAACAAAGAGCTTATAGTAATCGTCAACGCCCTTAACTACTAGCAGATCTACGCAGAGAGCTGCTTAGATCTTATAATATTTACAGATTATAAGAACTTAGTTAACTTTACTACTACTAAAGATCTAAACTAAAGATAAGTTAGATAGGCTAAAATATTAGGATAATATAAGTTTAAGATTATGTATACGCTAGGGAAGGATAATAGTAGAGCTAATACTCTTAGCTGTAGAATAGACATTACAGGAACAAAAGTAATAATTAATAATACTATCTTTTAAGTAAACTAGGACAGAAGCTTAGGACCTAATAAGTTATTAAATAACACTATAATAATTACGTCTGAAGTACCTAAAGAATTATAAGAAGTAATTATCTAATAATACTATAATAACCTAGTATATAGTTACCTAGGAATTAAAAGAATAATAGAACTTATATAATAATACTATAGCTTTAAGAATATAAAGGCTAAGGTCGAATAGTTTATTAAAAAATGCGCGGACTATTATAAGAATAAATACAGTACCTACGTACCCTACAGAGAAATGTAAGCTATAAAGCTACCTAACAAACTTTAGGCAGACATTTCTATAGACTTTATAATAGGGTTACTACTATCTAAAGATCCTGTAATAGGAATTAAGTATAACGCTATCTTTAATATAGTCTGCAGATTTACAAAAGTAGTAGAGATAATACTGTTTAGAAACGACTATAATATAGAATAACTAGCGTTTATTATCTTAGATAGACTAATACAATATTATAGTATAGCTAAGTCTATTATAAGTAATAGAGATAAGCTCTTTATATCTAACTTCTAGTCTACCCTAATAGCTGCAATAGGAACAAAGAGAAAGTTGTTAACAGCCTATTACCTATAAACGGACAGACAGACAGAAAGAATAAACAGAATAATAAAGACCTACCTAAGAATTTACAGTAATTAATAATAAAATAATTAGGTCTTACTATTACTAATAGCATAATTAGCCTATAATAATAAATTATTAGAATTAACTAGAAAGATACTGTTCTTTACTAACTACGGGAGACACCCTAATCTCTTTATAAAGTTATATCTTAGCAGAAAAACTAAAGCAGCTATAAAAGCAGCTAAAGAAATAAAGAAAATATATAAATAACTCTAAGAAAACCTTAAGAAGGTATAACGTAACAGTATTTCTTACTAGAATAAGAAAAGAAAAATAGCACCTTAGCTAAAAAAGGGGGATAAAGCATACTTACTTACGAAAAATCTACGTAATAAGCAACTAAGTAAGGGACTTAATTACGTTAAAGTTAGACTATTTTTAGTTAAAGAACAGAATAGACTAGTAAACTATACGCTTAAGCTACTACTAGATATAAAGATCTACCTACGCTTCTATATCTCTAAGTTAGAACTAGCTAACCCTACTATACTACTATAGAAAATATTCTATTACGAACTAGAAAAGGAAAACGAGTTTGAAGTTAAGAAAATCTAGGGATACTAATAAAATAGAAGAGTTAACAACCTAGAACTAAGCTTTAGCTACCTAGTTAAATAGAAAGGGTACCTAAGCGTAGAGAGTACGTAGGAACTACTAGAGAATCTAAGAAACTGTTAAGAAAAAATTAGAGAATACTAGGAAAGGGAGGAAAGGAAAAAGAAGAAGTAAATAAACCTTAAGAAACGTTAAGAGCTAGAGGAAACTAACAGACCTGCTACTAGTAGCCTATTACTAACTAGGACCTCCTAATACTTAAGAGGGAAGCCCTTAAACGCACCCTAGGTACTAGGTAATAAGCTAAACCTAAGGGCATTAGAAGCGTTTTTAGGCAATAAGGCCTCCGCCGCTTCTTATTCCTTAATATCTTATTCCTCTATAGCTATTACTTCCTCTGCGCGCTAATTAATTAAATCTATTTATTATTGTAACTGTTCTTTGCGAGCCTAAGCAACGCGCAGCTCCTCTAGAGCTTTTTCATGCGCCTTTATTATAACCTCTTGTGTATTCCTAGATTCTTTTATCTGCTCCTAAAGCTTCGTCTTCTAATCTACTAATTATTTAAATTTAGACTCTATAACTCGCACGTTATAACGTTACCCTTAACGCAGACACTTACTACATTTCCTAGAACGAACATAGACCTTACACACCTGATTATACTTTACGCACGTCGCGCACTTTTAAACTATAGCTTCCCTAAAAGAGTTAATAAAATTACAGAGACGCTGGCGACAAATAGTGCTAGACACCTATAGATATTTAGGCATGGCGAGATATAATACAGTAAGAAGTAGGAAACGCTCGCGTTATATAATAAGCACTAAGGACAGCGCTAGGACAGGAGGGGGATAGTGTTATAATCCTGCTAGGACCCTGTCCTAGTGGCTCTAACCAGACCTTACAAAGTATTAGATAATAACTAAGGTCACGTAACGTGCTTAGTTGATTAGTCTGATTAGTAACACTGAGCACACTGAGCACACTAAGTAACATACATAACCTCTATATATATAGACTACTATAATAAACCCTTATAGTCTAGTGTGTTTAACTTAATATTATACTCTACAGTATAGTAATAGTAATACTAATTATTCTTAACCCTTAGTACTCTTTACAGAAGCGCCCTCTTACTGTCTTAGTATTAAACCCTATTCTATCTAGTCCCTCACTCTATCCCAGAGAACTAACCTTACAATCTCATTGGTTATCTTAGTGATGGGAGCTTACTATTGAAAAATAGTAATTACTAATTTTTTAAAAGGTTTATATTAAATTACTTAGTAATCCTAAAATTCTAATATTTTAGAATAGAAGACTACTTAATATAAAGATTAATTTTATAATTTTGGAATTTCCTAAATAGGCTTAGTTCTTTAGGAAAAATTTTAAGAAGAAAAAAAATAGTAAGCTAAATTAGTAAATTAGTAATTACTATTTAGCTTACTATTTTTTTTCTTAAAAATTTTATTATTAAGGAACTAGGCCTATTTAAGAAATTATAAAATCCTAAAATTAATCTTTACATTAAGTAGTATTCTATTCTAAAATATTAGAATTTTAGGGTTACTAAGTAATTTAATATAAACCTTTTAAAAAATTTGAAAAATTAGTAATTACTAATTTTTGCCCATCACTGGGTTATCTTCACCGATAGCTTTTAAGATTCTTCACAAAGCTTAAGAGGCAGAGGCTAAGGCAGCGGAGGAGAAGGCGCTGAGCGCGTTACTAGCCGCTCGTTCTAAACGTAGTTATTTACGTAAATAAAAGGAGTTTCTTTAGAAGCGTAAGTAAAGTCTAGTAGACGTTTTAGGTTAGTACGTAGAAGAAATTAAGGCCCTTAAGGCGGCGGAAGTGTTAAGACAGGAGATTACTAATCTTAAGGAAGGTCTTATGCTGGGCACTCTAGCTCTAGACTAGAGCGTATTTATACTAATATAACTAGAGGATAGTAATCTGCTTCCTAGGGTAGCTAACTTTAGGAGTAGTAGCAGTGCTACTGTCCCTTCTTCCTAGGTTTGTTGTTTCTTTTTCTTTCTCTTCTCCTTTTCCTAATATTCTCTAATCTTTTCTTAGCAGTTTCTTAGGTTTTCTAGTAGTTCCTATGTACTTTCTACGCTTAGGTATCCTTTCTATTTAACTAAGTAGCTAAAGCTTAGTTCTAGGTCGTTAACTCTTCTATTTTGTTAGTATCCCTAGATTTTCTTAACTTTAAACTTATTTTCTTCTTCTAGCTTATACTAGAATATTTTCTATAATAGTATAGCAGGGTTAGCTAGTTCTAACTTAGAGATATAGAAGTGTAGGTAGATCTTTATATCTAGTAGTAGCTTAAGTATATAATTTACAGGTCTGTTTTATTCTTTAACTAAAAATAGTCTAACTTTAACGTAATTAAGTCCTTTACTTAGTTACTTGTTGCGTAGATTCTTCGTAAGTAAGTATGCTTTATCCCCCTTCTTTAGCTGAGGTGCTATTTTTCTTTTCTTATTCTAGTAGGAAATACTGTTACGTTATACTTTCTTAAGGTTCTCTTAGAGTTATTCGTATATTTTCTTTATTTCTTTAGCTATTTTTATAGCTGCTTTAGCTTTTCTACTAGGATAAAATTTTATAAAGAGATTAGGGTGTCTCCCGTAGTTAGTAAAGAATAGTGTCTTTCTAGTTAATTCTAATAATTTATTATTATAGGCTAGTTGTGCTATTAGTAATAATAATGTGGAGTTAACAAGGTGGTTCGGCACAATCCCGCAGTTCTGGTGTTGTGAATGAGAGGTAACGATGGAATCCAAACGTGCGTGAATAACAGGAGCAGCTCTGCCTGTGCAGTCTGCCAGAAACGAAGGTAAGTATGGAGCCTGATTAAAAGTAATAAACAAAATGGTCTGAAATCTCATGAATTAACGTAGCTAATGCACTAGCTACTTTACAAAATCTCAGTTTTTGAAGTGAATTCTCGTGGAGTGTGGTGCATGAGGTTTTGGTGCATAACGTTGAGATCTCTCGCATCTCCAAGTCTTATTATTAAATCTCGCTAACAAAGGAAACCTATCATCACCTGATTGCCTAGGTACCCTGTGTAACGGCACAAACCTCCCCTACTTCAAGCTTAGTCCTATTAAGCTTATAACTCCTACTTATTATTCCTTCTCCTCGTAAGTAGAACTACTAGCAGGAGGAGAAGAGAACTAGGAAAAGGAAAGAAAGAAAGAAAGAAAGAAAGAAATTGTTACCCTACGAACAAAGGGAAGGCAGTATAGGCTGCATTTCTGCAGGAGGAGCAGTCCTCGTAATTATGCAGGTTCCTTTATAAACTCCTGCACTTTATCGTTAAATCTCCTAAAGATAGTAGGAAAAATAAAAGAAAATGCGCCTTAACCTTACTGTTAAAGACGCTAGTAAGTATGCTATTGTCCTAGTATCCCTTAAATAACCTAGAAGTACTTAGCTAATTAGAGTCTGTTAAGCCTTACTTCTTCTTCTTAATCTCCTTAATCCTCTTGCTACGACGAGGAGTCTGCGACGGTGTATGCAGATTTAACGCGCTTATATTAGGTTGCGCTTGCCTAGGATAAGAAGGCGCAGGAGGAGGTCCTATAGGTGACTGACTAGGCGAATACTAACCTAGCGCCTGTTGCTGCGATAACGACCTTCGTGAACTAGCATGAGTTAAAGTCTGTGGAGACTCAGTTGCGCTTCAGATGGACAGGCGCCTCGGTTTCTCCTTCCTGTCCAGCATCCTAGCAGCCTTACCATTAGGATTATTAGAAAGCTCCTCAAGAACCTTATCTAGGGCAGTGCGTTGTTTAACCTACCTATCGTGCTTCTACTACTCAGCTTCCTAAGCTAGATTTATACCTTTATTTAAGAAGAACGACCTGTTAGGTACGCTAATATCTTTATCTTCCCTAAAAGCAAGCTTCTTATAATGCTGGCAGACAACCTAATGCTCTTTAATTATCTTTACTATAGCTTTCCTAGTATCCTTAATAAATTGACGGATTAAACTAGGGTTAGGCTGATCTGTGAACAAGTTAGTTAGTTCCTCCAAAACTAGCGGAGAATCCCATCTCAGCTGACAGTTCACAGCCTTAGTAATATTTGACGAGTACACTAGTGTAATATCTCTAGGAAAGGCCTACTTGACGCCGCCATAGTGATTTGAGTGTCCAGACGGTGACTTTGGCGCGGCAGTCAAGCTTTGAAAGGCAGCAGCGAGCTCTTGATAGGAGCCTATCTCAGGAATCTCCATCGTAGTCATGTCCTCTTCTACCTTGATAAACTAAGGCAAGATAGTTCGTCGTTACTTAGTTGCAGGCCCAGTAGATCCATGAGGCAGCCTAGGATCAGAGATGCAGACGTGACCAGCCTTGCAAGGCTGACTAAACTATTCAACGTCAGGGAATTTCGCACTGCAACTCTCTAGCCAGTCCCTCTTATCGTCCCATCCCTTAATGTAACTAGTAGAGTTCTTAAGTCCTAAGTTTTCTCGCTAGTTCTAGTACTTATAGATAATATTATAAAAGCCACGTAGTATCTGCGTACAGTTGTCTTTATCTTTATCGTTAAAAGAGACGCTTCCTTAAATAATGTCTACGCCTCTGCCTAAGTATACAGCCTTAGAGATGTTTAAGTTAACGTGACAGAAGTAAGTCCTATCTCTAGGCTTAGTGTATTTCGTGTAGTAAGGGTAAGAAATTAGGTTAGGCTCTTTTCGCAAGACTGCGTACAGCAGCTAGTATTTAACGTTACCTCGCATAAGCTGCTGTATTAATGAATAATACATTACCCGACACTAGCTAAGGTTGCTTTTACTATTAATTAGCCGCGTGTAGTAGAGGTACATGTTAAAACTTTAATTAAGGATTAAGACTAGCTTAGGATCCTTAAAAATCTAGCTAAAGGCGTCGTAGGTAATACTACCGTATTCCTTAAATGCTTTAACATATACTCCCTAATTAAGAGCCTTAGCAACTTCGTCCTAGTTAATTTAGACTTAAACTTTTGCCGGGCGATAACGATAGCTCTTTAGGTCTTAATGCGTATAGTCTCCTTAAAACGGGGCTGAGAACAGAACTTGAGTTACTGGGTCTAATTGAAGCTAACCCTATTGATCCTAACGATAGTATAGTATCTTAAGCAGCTGAACTGTGTTTAAAATGCTAAGGCTTTGAGTAAGCAGGCCTATCTTGCTAGCCACGTAACGGTAATGTTACTAGCATACCCTGCGATAGTCGAATACCTAACTACCCTGCCTATCCTTAAGAGTGCTAAAATTTACACACTCTTAATACTAGGTATTAATTAGCTGAACGCGCTTACTATTATTCAACTTCCTAGACGTAAGTAACGCGGTTATCTTAACTAGAGCAGACCGTTTATTTATACAGTTACATCCCTTACGCGATTTTACTGCGATGCTGGTTTTAAGCGAGATGTCTTCTTTAATTAAGTCTTAAACGTTAATACTGTTATTAAGTGTTACTAGCAGTATTTCTAACTCTTCGCGTAACTACCTTACTAACTCTAAGTCTCTTACGCGAATCTTATCTGGAGCGAGAGGCTGCGTAGAGGGAAATCTCTAACGCTGCCTAAGACGGAATTTCTCTTAAAGGGCCTCTACTGCCTTAACCTGTTGTTAAGTACGCCTATTCCCTCTTAAACGTTGTTCTTCTGGCTAGATTTCTTGAATGCTTTTAGCTGTAACAGACAGCCTGTCTGTTTAAGGCTCGCCTAGCTTCTCTAGCTTATTCTGGATGTCACCTCTAAATTCTTTGCTTGTGCGTTAGTAACTAAGACTAGAAGGCTTAATAACTTGCGTGCGCCCTCTAATATTTAATAAAGTAGCGGGGCTTTAGCTTCTAGCACGTTCAGAGGTAGTTATCGCTAAGGCTGTTGTCTGGACGCTAACCTTAGCCGCAGAATTATTCTTACTATTACTAGTAGTAGGAAGAAGTAACTTAGTCCGCTTATAATACCTGAAATAATTCTCTTACAGCTACTTAGGCGGAATAGTTATATTTAGAGGAAGCTTTGTTCCTGCATGTAATTACTTTCTATACTATTTAATTGCCTCTGTCTAGAATATCTAGTTAAGATACCCCTCCCTAGAGCGCGTGTCTATATTATTAGCTGTAATCCTAGAGGCAGGCATCTTATGCTTATTAATAATACTGCGTAACTCAGCGTTACTGTCCTTATAATACTTCTTTATCTAAGCAGGCATGTTAGCTATCTGCTAACGTACTTCTTCCTAGTTAGTAATATTAATAAATCTATCCTGTCTCCTCCTTATAGATTGTTATTAATAGTAAAGAGCTATGTTAAGGAAGGGAGCGAGGTTATCTAGTAAGGTCCTGCGCAGTAACTATTAGACTGCCGTCACGCTAGAGTGCGAGTACACTACCTAAATAGAATATAGAATAAGAACCTGCCTTAGTACATGCTGATAGTGTTCGTCTAGATAAGCAAACGCGCTCTCTGTCTCCTTTTTCCTCTTCTTCTTATAAGTGTCTATATCCTTAAGTATAGGATATTACTACTTAAAAGCAGCGACGCCTCTATACTATAACATTAGGCTCAGTCTTCCTTTTAGAAATTCTCTAGTCGCAATAATAAGGGTTAAAGTCTTATTAAAGTAAGTTGCTAAGGCTACTATCTAATTATCTACTATGCCCTTCTGTTTAACAGGCGAGACTTACAGTAAGCTTCGAACCTAAGTGTCTACTGTAATCCCTGCGTGCTAAGGGACTTTAACGTTACTATAACGCTTAAGCTTAGTTCTGTAGTCTTTAATAGCTTCTTTACTAGTAAATCGCATAATCTCTGTCAGCGCAGGCTTAATTGTGGTCGTGGTTAGTTAAGGATTTAAGTTTAACAGTGGGGATAGACGCTTCCTAGGCTGTTTGGGTGTCTGAGGCGGCTGTAACATTGCTTAAAGTTTGTACCTAACAGGCACTCGTATATCTACCTTAGAAAGTTTTAATAGATAGTAACAGGAAGCAAGAAAGAGAAACTTAGGCCCTATAGGATCAACTATAGGCTTAAGATTTAGAGGGGGTTCAAGCAGTAGAGGGTATCTTTCCCTCCCTAACTTTACTTAAAAGCCCCGCCAAGGCTTATTAACGTAGTAAAAGGTAAAGTTACTATTATTTTAACTCCTTCCTGTTACCTAATTAGCTGGCATAGCAAGTCCTCTTAAGAGTTAGCTACTTAGGAACGTTTCCTAAGCAAGTCTTATCTTACTGCTAAACGCAGCTATAAACTCACCTTCACACTTTAAAACATTAATTATCTTATCTTCTACCTCCTTTAATTAATTCTGCATCTTCGAATTGTCGCTCCGTGGCCTTATAGTTGCGTTGCAGCTATTAGCGCAGATATTAAGTTGTCCAGCTAATCAGATTTTAGCAGGTCTCACTAAGCTCACCTGGCAATTGCTGATTGGCCAGATTCTTTAACACTCTAGTTTCTCCACCATTTTCGATCGCGCAGCAAGGAGATTAACCTCCCAGCGACTCTAAATAATATTTCGTTCAATTTTAACTTATTTTTATGTGTCTAGGAGGTTGCGCTGCGTGTATGTAATGCTAAATGTGTAAAAATATGCGAAAATTTAACAAAGGAAATACAGCCCTTCCCCTACTTTAAGATAAAAGCCCGTCCCCTAAGCTTAAGCAAGCTTATCTTCTAAGTTAGAATTAATTTCTAAATCAGGTATTCGAATATATTATTATCTCTTAGTCTCTGTTAAAGATCTTAGTATAATAATAGGATAGCTGCGCGTAGTTAGCTGTATTATATCTTCAGATAAATCTAAGTCTGTAGGAGGATTATTCTCTTTCTCTTATAACTAAATCGCGTCTTAGTTAGGATTCTTAATAACTGTAAACTTATTATCTTAAGAGTTGTTAGATTAAGCAGGCGGCAGTAAAAAGTTAGCTTCAGTATTCTACAACGAAGGATCCTATAGCTTTGCACGACCTTAATGCTTCTGAGCGACCTTGCTTTCATCTTAAGGTACCTATAGCTTAAGTCTCTATCCTAGGGTAGTGTTTCTAAATCGTGTGCTGTTAAGGTCTATAAGTTAATAGTTACCTTTATCTTAATTAGCATAAAAGACTTTATATAGTTCTAGCTATCTGCTCGCAAGCTTCTTATCTCTTAACATGTTAATATCTCTAGCTAAGTCCTATATTAGTACAAAGTTATCTTCTTTAATTTCCTCTTAACAAATCTCTCTATAATTATCTTAATATTTCTTCTTTTCGCGTCGCAAGCGCTTAGTTCTTAACACTGCGTCCTTAAGAAATTAATCTCTTAAATCTAGCTACATAGCTTACACTACTAATAACTAGCCTCTTAATATTACTTATCTAAATAGTAATATCTGCTATGTTAGAAGAGTAAGCTTAATTAGAAGTACTAGATTCTAACCAGTAACTAACTAATAAGGAGAATATCCAGTCTAACTCTGAGTAGAAATTCTGTCTACCCACAATACCGTTAGAAGATTATTAACCTAAGGTCCAGGAAGCTTTGCTAGTGCGTTGTATATTAGCTTATAACCACCCTTAATTTTTTCTATAGCCTAAGGGTTATATGCTAATACCTAGATCCTCCTAATATAATAAATCTTAGTAAGGGCTTTAACTACCTTTCTAAAATTAGGTCCGCCGTCTATAGTAAGTATCCTTATTATGCTCTAGCAACACAAGATTTCTTTATATAAAAACTTAGCGACAGTAGATAACTTATTATTAGCTATTGCTCGTGCCTCTAGCTATCTACTAAGGTATTCTTATACAATTATAATAAATTTCTTTCTTTAATAATACAGCATATAAATAACGTCTATAGTAACTCGTTCCTATAATGCGTAACAGTAGGTATTTATTAGTATCTCTTGCTTACGACTTAATAATCTCTGCTAGCACTGTTTACATAATATAATCGTGCGTCGCACCTCCTTATACATCCTTTCCTACTAGTATCGTTAAGCAAGTATTAAATAGACGCTGTTTACTCCTCTATAACTAATCTATTAATATACTTCCTATATAGCTACAGTCTTTAGATTAGGATTATCTATAACTTAATAAATAGCTATATTCCTTATAAACTTTTAGAATAGATAGCCTTCTTGTATAAAGAAATTTATCGCCCTCTTTTTCTACGCTTAAAGTTGTGCCCTTGTAAGGCCTTCAGGCTTCTTAAATCTTATTAAGAACTAAGCAATCGCTTCTAACTCGTCTAAGTATTACTTATTTAGTACCCTACTCGTCTTAGCAGGCAAGGTAAACTTAAAGTTAGCAACTAGGTTTTTAATAAAATCTTTAAGGTTATCTTTAGTCTCGTCTAGCTGTTCCTATCCTTCTAGCTTCAGATATTGTAACAACGTATTAGGAACAACATTCTTCTTTCTAGGAACATACTTAATATTAAAGTCCTAGGTAAGGATAGCTGCGAGCTACCTGTTTTAGACTAACCTAGGAACGTTAGGCGATAATCTGTTAAGTTAATAAATAAGCGTCTAAGCGTCTGTTTTAATAGTAAAATGTTGTCTATATAGCTAAGTTCTAAATTTCTTTAGCGCCTATAATACTGCCTTACACTTAAGCTTTATTAAGTGCTAGAGACTCTCAGCTTTTAACTATATTATACTTTTAAATTAACACAGATATCTTTTTCTGTCTGCTCTAATCTGTTTAAGAGACGCGCCTGCGCCTTCCTTACTTACGTCTACTGCTATAAAAAGCATACCTCTATTCTTATAATTAGGACTTACTAACGCTAGGGCTAAAGTAATATATTACTTTAAGGTACGCATAGCCTCTTATTAAGCCCCCTACTATATCTATTTAACGCTAGTCCTTATTAACTAGAATAGGGGCTTCGCGCGAATAGTAAAGCTAGGCACTTATATCCTGTAGTAGACACAGATACCTATAAACGCCCTTACTTCTTTCACGTTTCTGTATTCTAGCTAATCTAGAATCTTAGCTACTTTCTATTAATCTAGATGTCTTCTTTACGTAGTAACCTTATATCTAACTACCCCTAATCTAGAGACTCCCTAATAACACTTCTTACCTAAAATTATAGCTTTAGCTCTTTCTATATTAGCTAGAGCCCTGTCTAGCTACTAAATGTGTTCTAATATATATCTTCTTACTCTAGGAAATACTTCTTCTCCTCTATAGTTAGTTTTAGGACTACTAGCAGTAATATTATCTATAAAAGGAATAGTATATAGCTAATAATCCTTTATAATCTTTATAACTACTTACTAAAAGACTATAACTAAGTTAGTTGCGCCTTAAACTATCGTACAGTATCAAAGCAAACTAACTAGCGTATGAAAGGCAGTTATATCTCTGCTGTCTAGATAAAGTGTAATCTAGTTATATCCTAAGAATAGATCTATAAGAGACAGAATACGACATCTACTAAAACGCTTAGAGAATTCATCTACTGTTAGAGGCAGATTAGCATCCCTAAGAGACACTGCGTTCATCTTAATTAACCTAAGTATCATCCGATAACTCTTATCCTTCTTTTTAACTAGAAACTATAAGTTTCTGTACTAACTAGCGCATCTTTCTAGTACCCCTCTATTAAGTCTGTTATTAAACATTGTAACTACCTCTTCCTTAATAGCTTGCGCTATTAGGAACGATTTTTCTTACTAAGCTTTATATTTAATAGTCCGTATCTTATATAGAGGACATACATCCTTAATAATTTGTCCTGTCTTAGAGAAAGTGAAAGCGATCGCGCCTTCTCTATTTATTAACATTTTAATAAATAGCTAAACTTCTAATTTTATTAACTTAGATCTAAACTTTTATAAGGCTAGCCTTTCTAGTATTAATCTTATACCCTGTAGGAATGCTGCATGTCTGCATTTAAAAAGGTAATTAAAAGGCCCTATATTAGGAGGTCTTAGACTTTTTCTTAAGAGTTACAGTTTAACAGTATGTCGCTTCTAATCCTTACGCCTAAACTCCTTAATATCTGATGCCGCAGGAATATCTATAGGTCGTACCTTATTAGCTACCCTCTTATGCAGGGTATTAACCTGACTGCCTGTGTACTTCCTTCTCTTTTCCTATTGCGCCTAACAGTTAAGTTCACACATGACTGAAAAAGACTCTAATTCTCGCACAGCTAAAGGATCCTCAGAGGCTCTAACTCTATAGCTTATTACTTACTTTGCCTATTCTTTAAATTGCTGCTTATTATTAGTCGTAAAAATAGGTGAAAATTCGCTAAATCTAATAGAAGCTTTTATAAACTTAGCCTCCTAAATATACTTAACTTAAGTATAAGATAAATAAGATTCTAAACTAAAACATCGCCTTAGGTATCTTCTACTTAAATCTAGACACTCCTCCCTAGAAAGGGTGTCTACTACATATTTTCCTTATCTTTAGGAGTCGGCACATAGTCTCTTAGATGCAGCAGAGCAGGATTAGAGGCTATAAAGACGGCGTTTCTGTCTCTATTCTTAGAAATAATCCTGCACGTAATCCTTCTATATAGATTATACTGAATTAATAACCTTACTAAAGCGCACTAAGGTCCACCTAAAATCGCTAATCTCGTTAGGTTTCGAATAATCCTGAAGTAACTAATAACAGTTACCTCTCCTACTTTGACTGGGACACTCTACGCAGTTCCTATAAAAGGATTAGTACTTCTATTTGCAGTAACTACTCTATCTTAATGCGAGCTACCTTACTTATAGTCTTTATATATAAGCTTTAATGCCTTAGCTGCACTATATCTTAAAAGGTTTATCTGTGCGCTAGTGTTAATAAGACACTTTACTGTATGCCTATTAAATAAGGCCTAGCAGGTTAGAAGGTTACACTATACGTAGGCTATGCCTATCTTCTTTTAAATTATTATAGCTTCTTATTTAGTAGGATTAACTAAAGCTTTATACTAAGTATTATATATTCCTAGGGCTTTATGCCTGGTTTGTGCATTAAAAGTCCTAAATTATATTAAGTTAAGCTCTAAATTCGGTCCTTTTTTAAGACTAACCATCTCTACTTAATTTAATTTAACCTTTTCTTTATTAGAAAAATGCCTCTAAATATCCCTAATAACATGGGCGGACGCGGGGTTGTGCAGGGTAAGGCACTGCAGTGTCAGCCAATCAGGTTCCAACAGGTCTCGCTTAGCTAACCTAGCGATTACTAATTAGCTGGCCGGCCTAATACTCAATTCTACAGCGTTTACGCTGGCTAACAACGCGGCAGGCTTATTAATCGCTTTTAATATATTTCTAACTTATTTTTGAAGCTAATGTTAGCTTATAAGGTCCCTAAAAGTTATACTACGCACCTCTTAACGCAGTATAGTAGTAGCGATACAGTTTAGATGCGGGCCTAGTAAATAACGGAGCTCTGTGTTAGTAAGGCTGTTATTCTAGTTCTTCTTTTTCTTATTCTAACTAATAAATTCAGGCTTAGCTTTCAAATCCTGAAAGCTTCTATCGTTGTCCAGAGGCTGTATGAGAGAGAATAGCTTGTTATAGGCTTAGCTAGCGAATAGAATTAGCTCTACTTGTTCAAACTCCTTAATATTTATTAGTTCGAATACAGTGTTGCCCCTTATAACAGGCATACGATAGTCCTTAACTATAACTCGCTTTAGTTATTTAGAATAAGGAGGTTTAGCAGGAGCTTGCTTCTAAACTTTACTCTGCCTAACTTTCTTAAGAACTAGATCTTTCCCAATATTCTAACGCGTTTAAGAGCGTGTTACTACATAAGTTAAGCTAGCATTTACTACTCCTTCCTTAAAAGCACTAAGAATAATGTCCTAAGATGTGACCTTATTAAGGGTAAAACACGCTTTAGTTAAGCCTCTTAGTAATATCCTAACGTTCTAAAAGTTTAGTAGGTCCTTGGCCGGGCTTATAGCTATCCTGCTATATCTATCTTCTGTAATCGTATTTGTATTAGGACTAACCACCTTCTGTTACTGTATAGCTGGTAGTCTAAGCTTTTAATATTAAGCAGGCCTTAAGTCTACTCTATTAAACTTCTCTGGATATACTGCTGATGCTAGCTAATCTAAGATATTATTAGTAACTCTGTAATACTCCTAAATTTTCTGTTTTAACTAATAGAGCTGTAACGTTTAGAGTGCAGTTCCTTAGATTTACCCTAACCTCTTGTGCGAAGGACTAAAATAGTAAGTCTTATATCTAACTTCCCTATTCTACTTAAAGCTAATCTAGCTAAGATGTAAAAGCAGCTAATATAGCTTACATTCTCTAGTAATGTAACTAGGGAGGTTGCACATATTATAAGTGTTTTAATATTCACGTCCTTAGATAGTAATTGCGCCTTGCTGAGGATTTAAGTTGCGAGGAGCCGTCGTTATGTACGAGCTATTATTCCTTTCTAATAGTAACTGCTTGGCATTATCTCTTGAGACGACTCGGCTGATAAAGTACGCGTACGTAGCTAGGTTCCTTAGAATCTGACTAAGCTTAGGATGAACTATTATCTTGTTAACCTCAGCTAGGCTAATCTTCTAGTTGCCGAGGGCTGAAATAAGGTCTTGAACCTCTGGATCTACACTAGGTAGAAGAGCAGGCCTAGCTTCCTCTTAAACTTTGCTTTTCTTATACTTATTAACTGCGTCTTTTAGCTGCTCAGCTGTTAATGTTTTCTTTTCTTAATTAAGGATCTAGTATGCAAGCTTAGCCTCTCTTTCTACATAACTAGAGGATATCTGTTTTATCTTCTCTCTCTAGCGGTACACGCGCTTAAAATACGTGTAAATCTTCTTAATATTAAAACTTTCTAGCTTGTCTAGAATCGGCCCTTTATATATATAGATAAAGATTATATCTTAGTCTTCTCTTAGAAGGCCTCTGGCGAAAAAGAAGCCAGCCTCTGTCCTATGTAGCTAGCCTGTCTTAATGTAAGCGTTACTGTACGCTGCGAAGTTAGTTAAATACTTAGATAGTCCTAGGAATTTTCTTAACGTTTCAGAAATATAGGTCTCTAGGAACGCTCGCGTTCCCATGCGTTAAGCTATATCTTAATTATACTAATACTCTTTTATTACTTCTTAAAGCTTCTTCCAGTCTAGTACCCTATATAGCCTTATTTTCTTAATAAAGCTTCTGTATATAGTGTTACAGAAGTCTAGAAGGATTCTTATCTTTTAATAGTTATTATAGCTGCTATTGTCTGCCTAGTAATTAAAGTTATCTAGGAACTTAGTAACGTCTTTTCCTGTAAATAGAAAGTCTTTCCTTACTGGCCTTATAGGCACAAGTACTTTGCTAGTATCTATAGTATGTTTCTTAATAACCTTAATAGCCGGCGTAAGATCTGATCTGAATGACAGCGAATCTGGTGTTGATTTAGCTATGAGGATAGCTGAAGGCTGAATCCTGAATAGGCTGCTGCAGCCCTTTAGTATAACTAAATAAGGAGACTACAACTACTAGGCAGTTCCTTGCTAACGCTAATAATTAACTAAAATCTGATACTGTACTACTTCTGAATTGTTTCCTGATCATTTATAGTTGTTCTCGTTTTTTATTTTCTGTTATCTTATTCTTGTTTGTCTTCTTATCCTGCTACTACTAAGTTAGCTTCCGCTCATATTATAGGAAGTCTTAATTTGTTATAGCAAGATAACAAGGATACAGCCTCAACAGAGCTGGTCCCTGTCAACTCTTGGCTCCAAAAATGTAGAGGGGGTGGCCGCAACAGCGCCATCCCTCTCTAAGGTTCCGAAGGCTGGCCGCAACAGCGCCATCCCTCTCTAAGGTTCCGAAGGCTGGCCGCAACAGCGCCATCCCTCTCAAAGGTTCCGAAGGCTGGCCGCAACAGCGCCATCCCTCTCAAAGGTTTGTCAGGGTCAAACAGACACCCAGCTCTTTCTAGGTAATCCTATGATCTCTGTATCGCAATGTAGCGCTCTTATATTTATGTTTTCGACGTTGACAGTTCAATGCTATGTAGGCTTTTTCTACTCTTATTAGCTGTAGCCTAACCAGAACAGACCAGTGATGGGCAAAAATAGTAATTATAGTAAAATAGTAATTACTAGTAATTACTAGTTTACTATTTACTATTTGCCTTAGTTTACTATTTTACTAAATAGTAATTACTATTATAGTAATTACTATAGTAATTACTATTTCACTAAATAGTAAACTAGTAATTACTATTTCTTAAAAAGTAAAAGAATAACTTATAACATATATAAAAGGCTCTATATTATAGTTAGTATACTACCTCTTAAACTTCTAAGATATAGTAGTACTATTTAAAACTAGTATATAAAAGAAGTTTATTTAAAAAATTTCTATTTTCTATCTACTTATATATTTTTATATTTATATATATTATACTAATATATACTAGATTTAATTAGGTACTTTACTAGTACTACTTATTATAGTTATAAAGAGATACGCCGAAGAAAACAGCTAATAACTAGTAGTATATATACTACTTTTTATAAAAAATATTTCTTTAGGAGTAATATCTTTTTCTTAGGTACTTTAAATTATTTTAATAATATATCTTACTTAAAGGAAGAAAAGAAGCTTTTAATAAAATTAAGTTAAAAGAAAGAAATTTATTTAAAGAGTTTATAGATTCTCCTTTAGAAGAAATAGCCTTTTAAAATAGTTTTATAGATAGCTAGTATTTTATTAAGACTTAGCTATATTATTATTAAGATTTTACTTAATATAATAAGTTAGATTTAGTAGTAATATAATAATTAAGTAGTTTTTATAGTTTTATTAAGGTTATATAGAATTAATTTTACAGTATATTATATATAAAGATAGTTCATATTCCTACTATAATAAGCTATTAAATAAGTAGAAAGATATAATAGATGTATTCCAATTTTTATTTTTATTTACTATTTATAGTTTACTAGTAATTACTATTATAGTAATTACTACTTTTTTTAAATAGTAATTACTAGTAATTACTATAATAGTAATTACTATTTTGTTTACTATTTTACTATTAATAGTAATTACTATTTCAAAAAATAGTAATTACTATTAAAATAGTAATAGTAAACTAGTAAAATAGTAAAGTAAATAGTAATTACTAGTAAATATCCATCACTGGAACAGACCGTTGTGCCCCTTAGGCTTCGCTATTATATGTGGAGTTAATAAGGTGGTTTGGCATAATCCCGCAGTTCTGGTGTTATGAATGAGAGGTAACGATGGAATCCAAACGTGCGTGAATAACAGGAGTAGCTCTGCCTGTGCAGTCTGCCAGAAACGAAGGTAAGTATGGAGCCTGATTAAAAGTAATAAACAAAATGGTCTGAAATCTCATGAATTAACGTAGCTAATGCACTAGCTACTTTACAAAATCTCAGTTTTTGAAGTGAATTCTCGTGGAGTGTGGTGCATGAGGTTTTGGTGCATAACGTTGAGATCTCTCGCATCTCCAAGTCTTATCATCAAATCTCGCTGACAAAGGAAACCCATCATCACCTGATTGCCCAGGTACCCTGTGCAACGGCACAATAAGACCTAATTATTTTGTTGTTAATTACTATAAATTCTTAGGTAGGTCTTTATTGTTCTGTTTGTTCTTTCTGTCTGTCTATCTGTTTATAGGTAATAGGCTGTTAACAACTTTCTCTTTATTCCTATTACAGCTATTAGGGTAGACTAGAAGTTAGATATAAAGAGCTTATCTCTGTTACTTATAATAGACTTAGGTATACTATAATATTATATTAGTCTGTCTAGGATAATAAACGCTAGTTATTCTGTGTTATAGTTATTTCTAAATAGTATTATCTCTGCTGCTTTTATAAATCTGCAGACTATGTTAAAGATAGCGTTATACTTAATTCCTATTACGGGATCTTTAGACAGTAGTAACCCTGTTATAAAGTCTATAGAAATATCTGCCTAAGGTTTGTTAGGTAGCTCTATAGCTTGCATTTCTCTATAGGGTGCGTAGGTACTATGTTTGTTCTTATAATAGTCCGCGCATTTTTTAATAAACTGTTTAACCTTAGCCTTTATGTTTTTAAAGCTGTAGTATCGCTGTATAAGTTCTATTGTTTTTTTAATTCTAGGGTAACTGTGTACTAGGTTATTATAGTATTATTAGATAATTACTTCTTATAATTCCTTAGGTACTTTAGACGTAATTATTATAGTATTGTTTAATAACTTATTAGGTCCTAAGCTTCTATCCTAGTTTACTTAAAGGATAGCATCGCTAACTATTACTTTTATTCCTGCGATGTCTAATCTGCGGCTAAGAGCGTTAGCTCTGCTGTTATCCTTTCCTAGCGTATATATAATCTTAAACTTATATTATCCTAATATTTTAGCCTATCTAACCTATCTTTAGTTTAAGGTCTTAGTAGTAGTAAAGTTAACTAAGTTCTTATAATCTGTAAATATTATAAGATCTAAGCAGCTCTCTGCGTAGATCTGCTAGTAGTTAAGGGCGTTGACGACGGCTATAAGCTCCTTGTCGTGCACGTTGTAGCGTTCCTTAGGGTCTGTGAATTTCCTAGAGTAGTAGATAATTAGGTGCTATTTCCTATTACGTTCTTATTTTGCTATTACACTTAGTGTAAGGTCTAAGGTATCTGTTTTAAACTGTAAGGGTTCTCCTATTTAGAATGCGATTAATACTAGTAGTATAATATAGGCTTCCTTAAGTATCTAGAATACTTTTCTTTATTTATTTCTCTATTTCTATTATATATCTTTCCTTATAAGTTTAGTAAGTAGGATAGATTTTTTAGAGAAGTCTTTAATAAACTGTTAGTTAAAGTTAACAAATCCTATAAATAACTATATATCTTTAACTATTTTAGGTTTAGGCTATTCTTTTACTATTCTTATTTTTCTTCGCTTATCTTTACTCTATATGCACCTACTATATATCCTAGGAATTTAACTTCCTCCTTATAGAACTTACACTTCTTAGGTTTAAGCAGTAAACTAAATCTTCCTAGGCAGGTAAGAACTATTTTAACGTGCTTAATGTGTTCCTATAGATTATTAGAGTACATAAGGATATTATTAAGGTATGCAATAATAAATACGTCTAGGTATTCCCTTAACATATTATTAATAAGTGCCTAGCATATTACTAGTGCATTAGTAAGACTAAAAGGTATTACTGTATACTTATAGTAGCTGTAGCGTGTTCTAAACGCAGTCTTCTATTCTTTACCTTCCTTTATATAAATAAGGTTATACGCTCTTCTTAAGTCTAATACTGTAAAGACTTTTATAAAGGCTAGTTAATCTTATAGCTCTGCTATATTTAGTAAAGGGTATTAATTCTTTACTATAATATTATTAAGTTTCTAGTAGTTAACGCATAATCTTAGCTTCTTATTCTTTTTTAGTACGAATAGTATAGGGTATCCTACTAGTAATTATAATTCCCTAATAAATCCCTTTTTTAAGTTTGTCTTAATATATTCGCGCAGGGTTTTAAGTTTTTTTTCTAATAAACTATAAATTAGGCTAAAAGTTAGTTACTTTCCTTCCTGTAGGATTATCTTATAATCCTAGGGTTAATGTTTAGGTAATGCTTTTATAGTTATCTCTTCCTAAAAGAGTAACTTATATTCTTTATACTTGTTAGGGATTACTAAAGTTACGCTTTACTCCTTAACTCTAGCTTATTAGTCTAATAGCCTCCTATTAGTACCTGCTAAGTCAGACTCTTATATCTTGAGGTCGTCCTTATTTAAAGTAAGGATCCTAATTATTATCTTCTTATCTACCTAGGCACTTAGCCGCAGCGTAGGCTTGCTTATAGTTACGTCTGTTCTATAGTATTTAAACAAGAACTTTTTCCTTTTCTAATCTATGTTTAGACTATGTTCCCTTAACTATAGGAGTTCTAGTATTACATTATACTGTGATAGTCTAAAGACGTCTAGGTTAATTATTTCCCTATAGTTCTAGATAATGAGTTACACGCTCTATACTTTATGTGTGATTACAGACTCTAATAGTATTAGCTGTCTATTAGTAACTATTAATAGATATAGTACTAATTTTAACGATGGAATAAGGCTAGCTTATTCTATTACTCGCGCAGAAATATAGCTCTATTGTGCTCTAGAATCTACTAGTGCCTTTATCTAGCTTCTATTAAGCTTAATATTTAGCTTAAGGAGTCCTTATATGCCTGTTACGTATAAGGTTCGCAGTTCTTACCTATTAGTAGGCGTAACTCTAAAAAAAGGCTCCTCCTAATACCTGTTTAGTGTCTTAATATCTTTATACTTAAGGTAATCTAAGTTAAGGCACGTTTGCTATTATCGCTGATTACATTCTCTATTAAAGACTAGCTGCATTACTATAGTAGCCACAGGGTTATTATTTCCTAGGAAGTAGAGGACAGTCCTCTTATCTTATAGGTAGTTGTCGCATTTAACTTTAGGATAATTATACTATTAGTATTTATATTAGTAAAACAAGTAAGGAAAGTATTCTTATTCTATTTTACTTAAATAATAGATCGCGTATAGGTCTGTAGTACAAAAGGACTAATAGACAATACTGTGTTGCTTATTGCGTAGATCTATTAAGTAGTCTAGTACTAGTTTCTGTAGTCCTTTACGTATAGTATGTAGGGTCTAAGCTGCTTTAGCGTGCTTATATATTTCTTAGGCTTCTTTTTCTGTAAGATGCTAGAGAGGGTTAACATTCTCTTTATCGTCCTCCTAATGTATTTGTTATTCGAGCTAGGTATAGATATCCTGTTTCTTACTGTCTGTAAGCACGATCTCGCTATAAGAGTTAACTTAAAGGTACTCTTATTATACTAGGTCCTAAGTATTAGGTATATAGAAGGCGTCTTCCCTTACTAATAATAGCATTATTTAGCGTCGTAATGTATATTTAGGGGTCTTAACTACTAGGGGTTCTGGTGCCTATGTTTATCTAGCTCGTTAAAGTTTCTATAGTGCGTCCCTAACGCTTACAGGTTACTATGCTTCTTTAGCTTTCTCTGCCTACTCTTATATTACTTTTATATAATATTTAGGGTAATAATAGTGTTCTTATAATATATCTTACATCGCTTATTTAGCTAGGATAATTATACTTATTCCTTATTTTATAACTGCTTTCTATTCTTCTAGGGTTAACGCGTTAATATATTATACTTTGTATATATGTTACGCGTATAGTTAGCGGTTAAGTTCTGTAATATCTTTTTCTGCCTCTGTAGGTGTTAATAGCTTTAAGGTTTCTAGTTAATATTAGTTCTAGAAGTTTTCCCTTTTTTAATCTTTAGTTAAGAGTACTATAGTATTATTAAGGTCTTCCTTAGTATCTTTATAGACTAGAGATAGGGAGCTACTACTCTCTTCTTTCTTATTACTATACTAGGTTCCTAGAATCCCTTTCTTAGTAGGTTCTAGGAGAGGTAGCTGTAATAACTCTGTATCTTAGGCCTCTTCCTCTTAGGCTGCAACAACTTCCTATGTTTTATTATCGCTATCTTCTTCTTTTACAGCTAATATATTAATCTAAGGGGTTACCTTATTCTTTTACCTACAGTCCTTAGCTATATAGCCTTTCTTATTGCAGTTAAAGTAGGTTATTTCTTTTTTCTTCCTACCCTTACCTAACTTTTCCTTATTAAGGTTATCTAGATATATTACCTTAGGGCCCCCTAATATGTACTGCCTAGGCACTCCTTATAGCTGCTACTAATATTATAGGCGGCTGTTATTTAGCTTATTACGATAGTCCTTCTAGGGTTTCTTATCTTCTTTTATTTATCCTAGTAGTTATCTTTTAAGTTGTATATAGAGCTTGTAGAGTTCTATATCTAGTTAGATAGTTTTATTAATTAGGTTGTTTAGCGTGTTGATGCCTATGCTGGAGCACATTAGTTTAGTCTGAACGTCTGCTTTTAGGCCTTACTTATATATAGTTTTTAGGGTGTTGTCGTTCTAGTTAGTTTGTCTGGCATACCCTAAAAATTTATTAGCGTAATTAGCTGCAGACTAAGTTTATTACATGTTCTGAATTTTACGTTCTGTGATAGTAGTCTCGTTTAGTAGTCTAAACGCTTATCGCATACGTATTTTGAATTCTCCTGTGTCTTCGAATATCTAGATCAGCTCCTTAGGTTTAGTTCCTTCAGCTAGGTACTTAACTAGGTAAGGCTTTACCTATTTAGCAGCTTCGCCCCTTATATAGCTTGTTATAAGTACTGCTTAGTCGTCGTCGTCTATAGTAGTTATATTAAACTTAAAGAACAGGTTAAATTGGAGTAGCTATTCTTTGAGCTTAAACTAATCTCTATAGAAGAGGTCTGGTTTAGCGACAGCGTTACCTGGCCTGGTAGCATAGTAGGCCGCGTTTTCCATATAAGTGTTACTTATCTTAAGGGTGTTTAAAGTGTAAAGAATCTTAAAAGCTATTAGTAGGGATAGCTAATAAGATTATAAGGTTAGTTCTCCGGGATAGAGTAAGGGACTAGATAGAAGGGGTCTAGTACTAAGACAGTAAGAGGGCGCTTCTGTAAAGAGTACTAAGGGTTTAAGAATAATTAGTATTACTATCACTATACTGTAGAGTATAATATTAAGTTAAACATAATAAGCTATAAGGGTTTATTACAATAATCTATATACAGGCTGTCCTATAGGATCCTATAAATCCTATTATAGGTTTCCTTAGGATTTCATAGGATCTGTGGGATACATGTAAGATCCTAGAGAATCTTATAGGGGCCGTCGCCAAGCTTTCTGGGACACTAGTTCCCACTGGGTTAGCACATGCGTTATAGCCCTGGGCCACGAGTGAGCCCTTTTTAAGCTGCGCGTCCCCTCATTCCTTGGATCGTAACATATATGCCTTCCTATTTATCTTATATCCTACAGCCGCTTAATATAGGCTGCTTTGCGCTATTAAAGTAGGTATACTAGCGAGAGATTAGGGTCTTAGTAGACAGTCACATTACCTATATTAATAAAAAAGCATTTCTAGCTTCCTTTAAGGAGGTATTTAAGACCTCGTTCTTATAGCAGAATATTCTATTTAGCTTCTAAGTAACTAGCCTAGTCTTACACAGCCTAGAGGTAGTGCTATTAAAGCTTAAGGTAAAGCCTCGCACGCTAATACTACCTCTACTAGGGCCTACCCCCTAGCGCCCTAAAACACCTAGTAACGCCTAGGAGATAGAGGTGTTATAGGCGAAGAGGCCTAACTAACGAGTGTGCATTTGTCCTATACTACAGAAGGAGAAAGATAGAGAAGAGGTTACAGGTATCCTTAGAGGATATATATATATGTTCGTACGAGTGAAGAGGAACGTGCTCCTCTAGCTGCTAACTTGTACGAGCTAATAAGAAAAGGGGGCAGAGGAGATTAAGGAGTTCTTTCCCCGTGCGATAGTAGCGAAGCCTCTCCTGCTTAAAGGGCGCAGCCTATTACAAGAGGCTTAAACAACACTAATTATAAAGAGGATTTATAACTATAAGAGTTCCTCTCCTAATTCTATTATTAAGATAGTATTATAAGTTAAAAAGGGATTAATATTAAAGGTATACTTACACATATTACTAGAAGCTAGAGTAGCTAGTCTTAAGTAGGTAAATAGAGCTACTTTTAAGCAGAAAAAGTGTAAGAAAAAGTAGATCTAGCAGGGAGGGACCCTATTAAAGGAGAAGGGAGAGGACTTAATTACTTAGAGGGACGTTAATGCCTAACTTAAGGTAGAGAGGCGTGCAGAGAGGGCTTAAACAGGTGCTAGTATAAGGGGTATCTAACGCTGTAAAACTTATAGAGAGGCAGGATATAATAAGCGCATATATAAGAAAGATATAGTAGAAGTAGAGGATTAATTTAAGCTACTATAAGCTGTAGTAGCTTTTTATAGTATTAAGTTGTTAACGTGTAAAGTTGTAAAGCTTAGTGGGGTGGGCGTTTCGCTTACCTAGGCGTTTCGCTTGCCGCTCACGTTATTAAGTATAGTAATAGCTTCCTAATTATACCTTATATTAATAAGCTTATATTGGAATTAGAAGAATATACTTTAGAATATAATATAGAAGAAAGTAATCCTTATTTAGCTACAGCTTTATTAGAAGCTTATAATAGATTATTATATTATTATCCTATTAAAGAAGATAATATAGATAAATTAAAGAATTTATATTTAATTACTTTACTAAATCCTAAGTTTAAATTAGAGTTATTTAAAACATTAAAGTTTAGTTATAATAAAATAAAATTAATAGAAAACTACTTTTTAGAAGTATATAATAACTATAAAATAGAGTATTTAAATAATAGAAATACTATTAATATAAGATATAGATCTAGTTTAGATATAAACCCTAATATAGATTTAAAAGAAGATTATAATAGTAATAATGAGATTTATAAAGATAATACTAATAATACTGTGCCGTTGCACAGGGTACCTGGGCAATCAGGTGATGATGGGTTTCCTTTGTCAGCGAAATTTGGTGATAAAACTTGGAGATGCGAGAGATCTCAACCTCATGCACCAAACGTGATACACCGTGCACCACACACCACGAGAATTCACTTTAAAACTGAGATTTTGCAAAGTAGCTAGTGCATTAGCTACGTCAATTCAATGAGATTTCAGACTATTTTATTTATTACTTTAATCAGGCTCCATACTTACCTTCGTTTCTAGCAGACTGCACAGGCAGGGCTGCTCCTGTTATTCACGCACGTTTAATTCCAACGTTACCTCTCATTTACAACACCAGAACTGCGGGATTGTGCTGAACCACCTTGTTAACTCCACATATAATGGCGAAGCCTAAGGGGCACAACGGTCTGTTCTAGTTAGGCTATGGCTAATAAGAGCAGAAAGAGCCTACATAGCATTAAACTGTTAACGTCGAAAATACAAACATAAGAGCGCTACATTACGATACAGAGATTATAGGATTACCTAGAAAGAGCTAGGTGTCTGTTTAACCCTAAAAAACCTTTAAGAGGGATAGCGCTGTTGCGGCCAGCCTTCGGAACCTTTAAGAGGGATGGCGCTGTTACGGCCAGCCTTCAGAACCTTTGAGAGGGATGGCGCTGTTGCGGCCAGCCTTCAGAACCTTTAAGAGGGATAGCGCTGTTGCGGCCAGCCTTTAGAACCTTTAAGAGGGATGGCGCTGTTACGGCCAGCCTTCAGAACCTTTAAGAGGGATGGCGCTGTTGCGGCCAGCCTTCGGAACCTTAGAGAGGGATAGCGCTATTGCGGCCACCCCCTCTACATTTTTAGAGCTAATAGTTGACAGGGACCAGCTCTGTTAAGGCTGTATCCTTGTTATCTTACTATAACAAATTAAGACTTCCTATATAATAAGCGGAAGCTAACTTAGTAGTAGCAGGACAAGAACAACAAAAATAAGAATAAGATAACAGAAAACAAAAACGAGAACAACTATGAACGATTAAGAAATAATTCAGAAGTAGTACAGTATTAGATTTTAGTCAATTATCAGCGTTAGTAAGGAACTGCCTAGTAGTTGTAGTCTCCTTATTCAGTTATACCGAAGGGCTGCAGCAGCCTATTCAGGATTCAGCCTTCAGCCATCCCCATGGCTGAATCGACACCAGATTCGCTGTCATTCAGATCAGATCTTACGCCTGCTATTGAGGTTATTGAGAAACACACTATAGATACTAGTAAAGTACTCGTGCCTATGAGGCCGGCGAGGAAAGACTTTCTATTCACAGGAAAAGACGTTACTAAGTTCCTAGATAACTTTAATCGCTAGGCAGATAATAGCGGCTATAACAACTATTAAAAGATAAGAATCCTTCTAGACTTCTGTAATACTATGTGCAGAAGCTTTATTAAGAAAATAAGGCTATATAGGGTGCTAGACTAGAAGAAGCTTTAAGAAGTAATAAAAGAGTATTAGCACGATTAAGATGTAGCTTAACGTATGGGAACGCGAGCGTTCCTAGAGACCTATATTTCTAAGACGTTAAGAAAATTCCTAGGGCTATCTAAGTATTTAACTAACTTTGCGGCGTATAGTAACGCTTGCATTAAGACAGGCCAGCTGCATAAGACAGAGGCTAGCTTCTTTTTTGCTAGAGGCCTTCTAAGAGAAGACTAAGATATAATCTTTATCTATATGTATAAAAGGCTGATTCTAGATAAGCTAGAGAGTTTTAATATTAAGAAGATTTATACGTATCTTAAGCGCGTGTACCGCCAGAGAGAGGGGATAAAATAGATATCCCTTAGCTATGTAGAAAGAGAGGCTAAGCTTGCACACTAGATCCTAGGTTAAGAAAAGAAAATATTAATAGCTAAGCAGCTAAAAGATGCAGTTAATAACTATAAGAAAAGTAAGGTTTAAGAGGAAGCTAGGCCTACTCTTCTACCTAGTGTAGATCTAGAGGTTTAAGACCTTATTTTAGCCCTTGGCGACTGGAAGATTAGCCTAGCTGAGGTTAACGAGATGATAGTTTATCCTAAACTGGGTTAGATTCTGAGGAACCTAGCTACCTACGCGTACTTTATTAGCTAAGTCGTCTTAAGAGATGATGCTAAGCAGCTACTATTAGAAAGGAATAATAGCTCTTACGTAATAACGGCTCCTCGCAGCTTAAATCCTTAGTAAGGCGCGATTACTATCTAGGGCTGTGAATATTAAAACACTTGTAATATATGTAACCTCCCTAGTTATATTGCGAGAGAATGTAAGCTATATTAGCTGCTTTTGTATCTTAGCTAGATTAGCTTTAAGTAGAATAGGGAAGTTAGATATAAGACTTACTATTTTAGTCTTTCGCATAAGAGGTTAGGGTAAATCTAAGGAACGGCACCCTAAATGCTGCAGCGCTATTAGTTAAAATAGAAAATTTAGGAGTATTATAGAGTTACTAATAATGTCCTAGATTAGCTAGTATTAGCAGTATATCTGGAGAAGTTTAATAGAGTAGACTTAAGGCCTGCTTAATATTAAAAGCTTAGACTACTAGCTACGCAGTAACAGAAGGTAGTTAGTCCTAATATAAATACGATTGCAGAAGATAGATATAGCAGGGCAGCTATAAGCCTGGCTAAGGATCTTCTAAACTTTTAGAACGCTAGGATATTACTAAGAGGCTTAACTAAGGCGTGTTTTGCTCTTAATAAGGTTATATCTTAGGATATTATTCTTAGTACTTTTAAAGAAGGAGCAGTAAATGCTAGCTTAACTTATGTAGTAACACGTTCTTAAACGTGTTAGAATGTTAGGAAAGATCTAGTTCTTAAGAAAGTTAGGTAGAGTAAAGTTTAGAAGTAAGCTCCTGCTAAGCCTCCTTATTCTAAGTAACTAAAGCGAGTTATAGTTAAGGACTATTGTATGCCTGCTATAAGGGGCAACACTGCATTCAAACTAATAGATATTAAGGAATTTAAGCGAGTGGAGCTAATTCTATTCGCCAGCTAAGCCTATAATAAGCTATTCTCTCTTATATAGCCTCTAGACAACAATAGAAGCTTTTAGGATTTGAAAGCTAAGCCTAAATTTATTAGTTAGAATAAGAAAAAGAAGAACTAGAATAATAGCCTTACTAATACGGAGCTCTGTTATTTACTAGGCCCGCATCTAAACTGTATCGCTACTACTATACTGCGTTAGGAGGTGCGTAGTATAACTTTTAGGGACCTTATAAGCTAATATTAGCTTTAAAAATAAGTTAGAAATATATTAAAAGCGATTAATAAGCCTGCTGCGTTGTCGGCCAGCGTAAACGCCGCGGAATTGAGTATTAGGCTAGCTAGCTAATCAGCAATCGCTAGGTTAGCTAAGCGAGACCTGCTGGAATCTGATTAGCTGACACCGTAGTGCCTTACCCTGTATAACCCTGCGTCCGCCTAAGTTATTAGGGATGCTTAGGGGCATTTTTCTAATAAAGAAAAGGTTAAATTAAATTAAGAAGAGACTAGTAGTCTCAAAAAAGGACTAAATTTAGGGCTTAACTTAATATAATTTAGGACTTTTAATACCTAAACTAGGCATAAGGCCCTAGGAATATATAATACTTAGTATAAAGCTTTAGTTAATCCTACTAAATAAGAAGCCACAATAATTTAAAAGAAGATAGGCATAGCCTACGTGCAGTGTGACCTTCTAACCTGCTGGGCCTTATTTAATAAGTATGCAGTAAAGTATCTTATTAACACTAGCGCATAGATAAATCTTTTAAGATACAGTACGGCTAAGGCATTAAAGCTTATATATAAAGACTATAAGTAAGGTAGCTCGCATTAAGATAGAGTAGTTACTGCGAATAGAAGCACTAATCCTTTTGTAGGAACTGCATAGAGTGTCCTAGTTAAAGTACGGGAGGTAACTGTTATTAGTTACTTTAGGATTATTTAAAACCTAACAAGATTAGTAATTTTAGGTGGACCTTAGTGCGCTTTAGTAAGGTTATTAATTCAGTATAACGTATATAGAAGGATTACGTGTAGGATTATTTCTAAGAATAGAGATAGGAACGCCGTCTTTATAGCCTCTAATCCTGCTCCGCTGCATCTAAGAGACTATATACTAACTCCTAAAGATAAGGAAAATACGTAGTAGACACCCTTTCTAAGGAGGAGTGTCTAGATTTAAGTAGAAGATACCTAGGATAATATTTTAGTTCAGAATCTTATTTATCTTATACTTAGGTTAAGTATATTTAGGAGGCTAAGTTTGTAAAAGCTTCTATTAGATTTAGTAAATTTTTACCTATTTTTATAACTAATAATAAGTAGTAATTTAAAGAATAGGTAAAGCAAGTAATAAGCTATGCAGTTAGAGCCTCTAAGGATCCTTCAGCTATACGAGAATTAGAGTCTTTTTTAGTTATATATAAACTTAACTATCAGGCGTAATAGGAAAAGAGAAGGAAGTATACAGACAGTTAGGTTAATACCCTGCATAAGAGGGTAGCTAATAAAGTACAACTTATAGATATTCCTGCAGTATTAGATATTAAGGAGTTTAGGCGTAAGGATTAGAAGCAACATGCTGTTAAACTGCAACTCTTAAGAAAAAGTCTAAGACCTCCTAATATAGGGCCTTTTAATTACCTTTTTAAATACAGACATATAGCATTCCTATAAGGCATAAGATTAATACTAGAAAGGCTAGCCTTACAAAAGTTTAGATCTAAGTTAATAAAATTAGAAGTTTAGCTATTTATTAAAATGTTAATAAATAGAGAAGGCGCGATCGCTTTTACTTTCTCTAAGACAGGATAAATTATTAAGGATGTATATCCTCTATATAAGATACAGACTATTAAACATAAAGCTTAGTAAGAAAAATTGTTCCTAATAGCGCAAGCTATTAAGGAAGAGGTAGTTATAATATTTAATAACAGACTTAATAGAGGAGTACTAGAAAGATGCGCTAGTTAGTATAAAAACTTATAGTTTCTAGTTAAAAAGAAAGATAAGAGTTATTAGATAATACTTAGGTTAATTAAGATGAACGCAGTGTCTCTTAGGGATACTAATCTGCCTCTAATAGCAGATGAATTCTCTAAGCGTTTTAGTAGATATTATATTCTGTCTCTTATAGATCTATTCTTAGGATATAACTAGATAACACTTTATCTAGACAGCAGAGACATAACTGCTTTTCATACGCTAGTTAGTTTACTTTAATACTATACAATAGTTTAAGGCGCGACTAACTTAGTTACAGTCTTTTAGCGAGTAGTTACAAAGATTATAAAGGATTATTAGCTATATACTATTCCTTTTATAGACGATATTACTACTAGCGGTCCTAAAACTAACTATAGAGGAGAAGAAGTATTTCCTAGAGTAAGAAGATATATATTAGAACACATTTAACAGCTAGACAGGGCCCTAGCTAATATAGAAAGAGCTAAAGCTATAATTTTAGGTAAGAAGTATTATTAGGGAGTCTCTAGATTAGGGGTAGTTAGATATAAGGTTACTGCGCAAGGGAGATATCTAGATTAACAGAAAGTAGCTAAGATTCTAGATTAGCTAGAATGCAGAAACGTAAAAGAAGTAAGGGCGTTTGTAGGTATCTGTGTCTACTATAGGATATAGGTGCCTAGCTTTACTATTTGCGCGAAGCCCCTATTCTAGTTAATAAGGACTAGCGTTAAATAGATATAGCAGGAAGCTTAATAAGAGGCTATGCGTACCTTAAAGTAATACATTACTTTAGCCCTAGCGTTAGCGAGTCCTAACTATAAGAATAGAGGCATAATTTTTATAGCAGTAGATATAAGTAAGGAAGGCGTAGGCGCGTCTCTTAAATAGATTAGAGTAAACAGAAAAAGACATCTATGTTAATTTAAAAGTATAATTTAGTTAAAAGCTAAGAGTCTCTAGCACTTAATAAAGCTTAAGTGCAAGGCAGTATTATAGGCGTTAAAGAAATTCAGAACCTGGCTATATAGATAACATTTTACAATTAAAACGGACGCTCAGACGCTTATTTATTAACTTAACAGATTATCGCCTAACGTCCCTAGGTTAGTCTAAAACAGGTAGCTCACAGCTATCCTTACCTAGGACTTTAATATTAAGCATATTCCTAGAAAGAAGAATGTTATTACTAATGCGTTATTACGTTACCTAAAGCCAGAAGGATAGGAATAGCTAGATAAGACTAAAGATAACCTTAAAGATTTCATTAAAAACCTAGTCACTAACCTTAAGTTTGCCTCGCCTACTAAGATAAGTAAGGTACTAAATAAGTAATACTTAGACAAGTTAGAAGCAATTACTTAGTTCTTAATAAGATTCAAGAAGCCTAAAGGCCTCACGAGGGCACAACTTTAAGTATAGAAAAAGAGGGCGATAAATTTCTTTATGCAAGAAGGGTATCTCTTCTAAAAGTCTATAAGGAATATAGCTATTTATTAAGTTATAGATAATCCTAATCTTAAGACTGCAGCTATATAGGAAATATATTAATAGATTAGTTATAGAGGAGTGAATAGCGTCTATTTAATGCTTACTTAATAATACTAGTAGGAAAGGATATATAAAGAGGTACGACGCATGATTGTATTATGCGAATAGTGCTAGCGAAGATTATCTAGTCGCAAGTAAGAGATGCTAATAAATACCTACTGTCACGCGTTATAGGAACGAGTTACTATAGACGTTATTTACATGCCGTATTATTAAGGAAAGAAATTTATTATAATTATATAAGAATATCTTAGTAGATAGCTAGAGGCACGAGCAATAGCTAATAATAAGTTATCTACTGTCGCTAAGTTTTTATATAAGGAAATCTTGTGTCGCTAGAGTATAATAAGGACACTTACTATAGACAGCAGGCCTAATTTTAGAAAGGTAGTTAAAGCCCTTACTAAGATTTATTATATTAGGAGGATCTAGGTATTAGTATACAACCCTTAGGCTATAGGAAAAATCGAGGGTAGTTACAAGCTAATATATAACGCACTAGTAAAGCTTCCTAGACCTTAGGTTAATAATCTTCTAATAGTATTATAGGTAGATAGAATTTCTACTTAGAGTTAGACTAGATATTCTCTTTATTAGTTAGTTACTAGTCAGAATCTAGTACTTCTAATTAAGCTTACTCTTCTAACATAGCAGATATTACTATTTAGACAAGTAACATCAAGAGGCTAGTTGTTAGTAGTGCGAGCTATACAGCTAGATTTAAGAGATTAATTTCTTAAGGACGCAGTGTTAAGAACTAAGCGCCTACAACGCAAAAAGAAGGAATATTAGGACAATTATAAGGAGATTTATTAAGAAGAAATTAAAGAAGATAACTTTATACTAATGTAGGACTTAGCTAGAGATATTAACATGTTAAGAGATAAGAAGCTTGTAAGCAGGTAGCTGGGACTATACAAAGTCTTTTATACTAACTAGGATAAAAGTAACTATTAACTTATAGACCTTAATAGCACGCGATTTAGAAACACTACCTTAGGATAGAGACTTAAACTGTAGGTACCTTAAGATAAAAGTAAGGTTGCTTAGGAGTATCAAGGTCGCGTAAAGCTATAGGATCTATTGTTGTAGGATATTAAGGCTGACTTTTCACCGCCGCCTGCTTAATCTGACAACTCTTAAGATAATAAGTTTACAGTTATTAAGAATCCTGACTAAGACGCGATTTAGTTATAAGAGAAAGAGGATAATCCTCCTATAAACTTGGATTCATCTAAAGATATAATACAGCTAACTGCGCGCAGCTATTCTATTATTATACTAAGATCTTTAATAGAGACTAAGAGATAATAATATGTTCAAATACCTAATTTAGAAATTAATTCTAACTTAGAAGATAAGCTTGCTTAAGCCTAGGGGACGGGCTTTTATCTTAAAGTAGGGGAGGGGCTGCATTTCCTTTATCAAATTTTCGCATATTTTTACATATTTAGCATTACACACACGCAGCGTAACCTCCTAGGCATATAAAAATGAGTTAAAATTAAACGAAATATCATTTAGAGTTGCTGGGAGGTTAATCTCCTAGTTACGTGATCGAAAATAGTGGAGAAACTAGGGTGTTGAAGAATCTAGCTAATTAGCAATCGCCAGGTAAGCTTAGCGAGACCCAGTGATGGGCAAAAATAGTAATTATAGTAAAATAGTAATTACTAGTAATTACTAGTTTACTATTTACTATTGGCCTTAGTTTACTATTTTACTAAATAGTAATTACTATTATAGTAATTACTATAGTAATTACTATTTAGTAAAATAGTAAACTAGTAATTACTATTTCTTAAAAAGTAAAAGAATAGCTTATAACTTATATAAAAGGCTCTATATTATAGTTAGTATACTACCTCTTAAACTTCTAAGATATAGTAGTACTATTTAAAACTAGTATATAAAAGAAGTTTATTTAATACTTTTCTATTTTCTATCTACTTATATATTTTTATATTTATATTAAAACTAGCGTTATATATATCTTTATATACTAAAAGTACTATTATTATTAGTACTATTAGTAGAACTACTTAAAGTACTATTTTCTTCTATATCTTCTATATCCTCTAACTCTTCTATATCTTCTAAATCCTCTAAATCCTCTAAATCCTCTAAACCTTCTAACCCTTGTAGTTGAGTATTTATATTTAATTGAGTATTTATATCTATATTAGTACTATCTATATTAGTATTAGTACTAAAATTAAAATTATTATCATTTAATATTAATTCTTCATCTTCTATTATATTCCATGATTTTAAGCAAATTAGTTTTTTTATAGTACTAGGTAATAACCTATTTCTTTTTTTAGTTACTATATCACTAACTTTACTAAAAGTAGATTCACTAGGATTAGAAGTAGCTAGTATAGCTAAATAGTCTTTAGCTATACTATAGATAATAGGAAATCTTATTTTATTTACTTTATAGTAATTAATAATATCTATTTCTTTAGATATTCTATCTTCTTCTAAATATATATAGATCTCTTCTCTATTATCTATTTTACTAGTATTATTAGTATTATCTTTATAAAACTCATTATCACTATTATAATCTTCTTTTAAATCTATATTAGGGTTTATATCTAAACTAGATCTATCTCTTATAGTAATAGTATTTCTATTATTTAAATACTCTATTTTATATTTATTATATACTTCTAAAAAGTAGTTTTCTATTAATTTTATTTTATTATAACTAAACTTTAATGTTTTAAATATCTCTAATTTAAACTTAGGATTTAGTAAAGTAATTAAATATAAATTCTTTAGTTTATCTATATTATCTTCTTTAATAGGATAATAATATAATAATCTATTATAAGCTTCTAATAAAGCCGTAGCTAAATAAGGATTACTTTCTTCTATATTATATTCTAAAGTATATTCTTCTAATTCTAATATAAGCTTATTAATATAAGGTATAATTAGGAAGCTATTACTATAATTAATAGCCTGAAACTTTATAGTAGGCTTTTTAAATAATTCTAAAGTAGTTTTAATTATTTCTAAAAATATCCATTCTTCTTCTGTAATAACTAGTCTATCTAACTTAATATTTAATTTTTTATTATTAGTTAGTTTACTAGCTTCTTCTAGTAACATAATAATTTCTTCTTTAAAATATAAAAATCTTTCTATCATATTATAAGTAGATAGCCATCTAGTAGTATTATCTCTTATTAAAATTTCAGGTCCTATATTATTATTATCTTTAATTTTATCTTTTACTAATCTTTTAAAAGTATTTTTTAAATAGTGATTATATCTAATACTAGAAATTAAATTCCTTATAGTAGTAGGTAAGTTTTTTAATATACAATAACTATTATTATATCTACTATAATTAGTTCTAATAGTTTCTATTTTAGTATTAAACTTTTTAGAATTACTTGGAATAAAAAATAAGTAAGCTAAGAATATATTACTAATTATATTTAAAATATGTGAAGTACATCTTATGTCTATTATATCTATATTATATTTTTCTTTATAGTTATAGGACTAGCATTATCTCTAGTAATAGCTAATATCTTATCTCTTATATTAAACTCTTTTAATATATTATTTATATTATTATATAAAATACTACTAGTATGGCTAGTTTCTTCTAAAGTTTCAAATCCAATTAAATAATTTTCTAGTTCAAAATTATTATTATAAAAGTGTATAGTTATAGCTAAGAAATCTATATTATTACTAGAATTCCATGTATCTAAAGTAATATTAAATTTACTATTATTATTAGTAAGTATAAGCTTCTTTTTAATAAGTTCTTTATTATATAATAGATCTAAATCTAGTTTAATAGTTTTTCTACTAATAGAAGGTATATTATCTTTTAAGTATTTTAATAAATTATTAAAACTATTACTCTCTACTAAACTAAAAGGTAGATTATTACAAATAATAAATAATAATAATAGTTTTCTATATTCATCTTTAGTAAATAGAGTATATTTAGCCTTTTTTCTACTATAAGAAAGACTACTTAAATTAGTTGAAAAACTACTATACGCTTCTAAATTACTATTATCTTCTATACTATCTAGAATTTTATTATTATTATTATTATTATTATTATTATTATTATTATTATTATTATTATTATTATTATTATTATTATTATTATTATTATTATTATTATTATTATTATTATTATTATTATTATTATTATTATTATTATTATTATTATTATTATTATTATTATTATTATTATTATTATTATTATTATTATTATTATCCTTTTCTTCTTTATTTTTATTATTTTTATTATTTTTATTATTTTTATTATTATTATCTTCTAGATCATCTAGTATATCTTTATGTTTTATGTAATAATGGTTTTTTAAATTAGAAGTATTAATAGGCCAATTTGTTATAGTACTATAAGTACAGCTAGTACAATTTATTTGTATTTTTCTATCTTCTCCTCTAATATAGTTAAGTAAAGTACGACTAAATAGTCTATTTTTAAAAATACTAGGACTGTTTTCTAGACTAGGTAGAATAAAATTAGGAGAATTTATCTCTTCTTTTAAGTATCTTTTTCTTGCCATTTTTAATTAAAATATAAGATAAAAATATATTAAATAATATATATATTATAGATAGTATATAGAAGCTTAAAATAGTTAGTATAGTATAGAATATAGATAGTATAAAATATAATACTATAATAGAACTAATATTTTAAGTAAAATTTATAAAATCTAATTTAAAACTTACTTAATATAGCTAATATAATCTTTTTAAAATACTATAAAGCTAAATAGTAGATACTTATATAATAAAAACTATTAGGTCTTAAATAATTAAGACTAGTATAATTAATTCTCTTATAAATAGATATTTTTAAAAGTCTTCTTAGTAAATATTCTAGTTTTTACTTTTTTATATTTTTTTAGTAGATAATAGTACCTCTATATATCTTATTTTTTTTACTATTATCACATGCTACTGAAATACTACTCCTCTTCTAATTAATTAAAAATAGATTTATATAATAAACTAAAATAAAGAAGGTGGAGTAATTATTTATTTCTAATATACTAAAATAAAGAGGGTGGAGTGATTATTTATTTCTAATAAACTAAAATAAAGAGGGTGGAGTGATTATTTACTTCTAATAAACTAAAGTAAAGAAGGTGGAGTAATTATTTACTTCTAATAAACTAAAGTAAAGAAGGTGGAGTAATTATTTACTTCTAATAAACTAGTATTTTAAGTTAATATATAGTTAATATTAGTACTTAGCTAGCCTAAAAAAATATAGTTATAAAAGAAGGTAAAGATCTATAAGTAAGAAGCTCTTATCTCTATTTTTTTTTAAAGAGAAATAACTACTAAGTATCTACTACTTACTACTCTTATAACTATTACTTTTTAGCTTTTTAAAGCTAGATTACTTTATTTTTTTATAGCTATAATGGCTTCTACTCCTATTACTAAAAGCTATATTACCTTTACTTTTATTAATAATAGCTCTTTAGTTAGATCTACTAAGTTAGATTCTATTTTAAAAGCTATTATTAATAATATAATACTAGTAAATGATAATAATAGTGAATATCTTATAGAGTATTTAAATACTCTTAGGATTATATACTATATTAGTCGTTTAGACTATTATAATAAAACAGAAAAGCTAGCTTTTTTAAGTAAGTAACTTTATAAAACTTCTTTTATTATAATATTTAAATTTACTAATTATACTTAGATTATCTAGAAGATAATCTTATAGATTTAGATACTTTCTACTTTTTTAAAAGAGAAGATAGTAATCTAGATCTAAATCTTCTAGAAATACTTAATAATCTTACGGACTATTTAATTAATACTAGTCTTATTTTTAAAGATTTTAGTAAGTAATACTATTACTAGTATAGAATATATATATTATACTAATATATACTAGATTTAATTAAGTACTTTACTAGTACTACTTATTATAGTTATAAAGAGATAAGCCGAAGAAAACAGCTAATAACTAGTAGTATATATACTACTTTTTATAAAAAATATTTCTTTAGGAGTGATATCTTTTTCTTAGGTACTTTAAATTATTTTAATAATATATTTTACTTAAAAGAAGAAAAAGAAGCTTTTAATAAAATTAAGTTAAAAGAAAGAGATTTATTTAAAGAGTTTATAGATTCTCCTTTAGAAGAAATAGCCTTTTTAAACAGTTTTATAGATAGCTAGTATTTTATTAGGACTAAGATATATTATTATTAAGATTTTACTTAATATAATAAGTTAGATTTAGTAGTAATATAAAAATTAAGTAGTTTTTATAGTTTTATTAAGGTTATATATAATTAATTTTATAGTATATTATATACAAAGATAGTTTATATTCCTACTATAATAAGCTATTAAATAAGTAGAAAGATATAATATATGTATTCTAATTTTTATTTTTATTTACTATTTATAGTTTACTAGTAATTACTATTATAGTAATTACTATTTTTTTTAAATAGTAATTACTAGTAATTACTATAATAGTAATTACTATTTTGTTTACTATTTTACTATTAATAGTAATAGTAAACTAGTAAAATAGTAAAGTAAATAGTAATTACTAGTAAATATCCATCACTGATAAAAAGTATACCTCTATTCTTATAATTAGAACTTACTAATACTAGGGCTAAAGTAATATATTACTTTAAAGTACTTATAGCCTCTTATTAAGCCTCCTACTATATCTATTTAACGCTAGTCCTTATTAACTAGAATAAGGGCTTTACGTAAATAGTAAAGCTAGGCACCTATATTCTGTAGTAGATACAGATACTTATAAACGCTCTTACTTCTTTTATATTTTTATATTCTAGCTAATCTAGAATCTTAGCTACTTTCTATTAATCTAGATATCTCCCTTATATAGTAACGTTATATCTAACTACCCCTAATCTAGAGACTCCTTAATAATACTTCTTACTTAAAATTATAGCTTTAGCTCTTTCTATATTAGCTAGAGCCCTATTTAGCTATTAAATATATTCTAATATATATCTTCTTACTCTAGGAAATACTTCTTCTCCTCTATAGTTAGTTTTAGGACTACTAGTAGTAATATTATTTATAAAAGGAATAGTATATAGCTAATAATCTTTTATAATCTTTATAACTACTTACTAAAAGACTATAATTAAGTTAGTTACGCCTTAAACTATTATATAGTATTAAAGTAAACTAACTAGCGTATAAAAGGTAGTTATATCTCTACTATCTAGATAAAGTATAATCTAGTTATATCTTAAGAATAAATTTATAAGAGATAAAATATAATATTTACTAAAACGCTTAGAGAATTTATCTACTATTAGAGGTAGATTAGTATCTTTAAGAGATACAGCGTTTATCTTAATTAACCTAAGTATTATCTAATAACTCTTATCCTTCTTTTTAACTAGAAACTATAAGTTTTTATACTAACTAGTATATCTTTTTAGTACTCTTTAATTAAGTCTATTATTAAATATTATAACTACCTCTTCCTTAATAACTTACGCTATTAGGAATAATTTTTCTTACTAAGCTTTATATTTAATAGTCTATATCTTATATAGAGGATATATATCCTTAATAAGTTATTCTATCTTAGAGAAAGTAAAAGTAATTTACGCCTTCTCTATTTATCAATATTTTAATAAATAACTAAACTTCTAATTTTATTAACTTAGATCTAAACTTTTATAAAGCTAGCTTTTCTATTATTAATTTTATACTTTATAAGAATACTATATATCTATACTTAAAAAGGTAATTAAAAGGCTTTATATTAGGAGGTCTTAGACTTTTTCTTAAGAGTTATAGTTTAATAGTATATTACTTCTAATCCTTACGCCTAAACTCCTTAATATCTAATACTATAGGAATATCTATAAATTATACTTTATTAGCTACTCTTTTATATAAGGTACTAACCTAACTATCTATATACTTCTTTCCAGTGATAGGCGAAATTAGTAAAATTAGTAAATTAGTAATTACTAATCTATAAAAAGTTAAATAATATTATATAAAACTATTATAAACTTATAGATAAATACTAGTAAGTAGTAAGTAAGACACTAGTAATAGTTAGTATATAAGATAAGTAAGTTTTTTAAAAGATTTTATATTTTCTATCTACCTATCTATCTAATATGTATATATCTATAGTAAGATTAAAGCTATATTTAGTTTATATACTATAATTAGTACTACTATTACTACTATTTAACCTACTAGAAGAACTAGAATCTTCTATATCTTCTAGATCTTCTATATCTTCTATATCTTCTCTATCTTCTATATCTTCTATATCTATTATATCTTCTATATCTATTATATCTTCTATATCTATTATATTATCTAAATTAGTATTTGTATTTATATTACTATTTTCTGTATTAGTATTTTTTATATTAGTATTTATAGTAGTACTGGTATTAAAGTTATATTTATTATCATTTAATAGTAATTCTTCATCTTCTATAATATTCCACGATTTTAAGCAAATTAATTGTTTTATAGTAGTAGGTAATAATCTATTTCTTTTTTTAGTTACTATATCACTAACTTTACTAAAAGTAGATTCGCTAGGATTAGAAGTAGCTAATATAGATAAATAATCCTTAGCTATATTATATATAATAGGTAGTCTAATTTTATTTACTTTATAATAGTTAACTATATCTATTTCTTTAGATATTCTATCTTCTTCTAAATATATATATATTTCTTCTTTTTCTTCTACTATATTAATATTATTATCTTTATAAAACTCGTTATCACTATTATAATCTTCTAAATCTATAGATTTATTTATATCTAAACTAGATCTATCTCTAATACTAATAGTGTTTCTATTATTTAGATACTCTATTTTATACTTATTATATATTTCTAAAAAGTACTCTTTTATTAAGTTAATTTTATTTGTACTAAACTTTAAAGTAGTAAATAAACCTAACTTAAATTTAGGATTTAATAGAGTTATTAAATATAAATCTTTTAATTTATCTATATTATCTTCCTTAATAGGATAATAATATATTAATCTATTATAAGCTTCTAATAACGCTGTTGCTAAATAAGGATTACTATCGTTTATATTATATTCTAAAGTAAACTCCTCTAGCTCTAAAATTAGTTTATTAATATATAGTATAATTAAAAAACTATTACTATAATTAATAGCTTAAAACTTAATAGTAGGTTTTCTAAATACTTCTAAAATATTCTTAATTATATCTAAAAAGTACCACTCTTCATCTGTAACTACTAGTTTATCTAATTTAAAACTACGTTTTTTATTATTAGATAGCTTATTAGCTTCTTCTAATAAGCTAATTATTTCTTCTTTAAAATATATAAATCTATCTAGCATATTATAAGTAGATAGCCACCTAGTAGTATTATCTTTTATTAAAATTTCAGGTCCTAAATTACTTTTACTTTTAGCTTCTCTTACTAGCTTTTTAAAGGTATTTTTTAAATAGTGATTATATCTAATACTAGATATAATACTTCTAATAGTACTAGGCAAGTTTCTTAATATATAATAACTATTATTATAACGACCATACTTATTCTTAATAGTATCTATTTTATTTATAAACTTTCTAGAAGAATTAGGAATAAAAAATATATAAGTTAAAAATATATTACTAACTATATTTAAAATGTGTGCAGTATAACGAATATCTATAATTTCTATATTATATTTTTCTTTATAACTATAACTAAGTTTATTTACTAGACTAGTTATAGGACTAGCATTATCTCTAGTAATAGCTAATATTTTATCTCTTATATTAAAGTCCTTTAAAATACTATTTATATTATTATATAATATAGTACTAATATAACTAGTTTCTTCTAGAGTTTTAAATCCAATTAAATAGTTTTCTAACTCAAAATTATTATTATAAAAATGTATAACGTATTCTATTATCGAGTGCGCCACACTATCGAGTGAGCCAAAATCTCTTGGCACCACCAACTTATGTTACGAATTGTCTATTTTATTACTATTAAACAAAGAACTTACGTACGTCGTACTTATATTAGATTTAGAAGATCCTTCTATATCCTTTTTACACGTTTAAGCGTTATACCTAGTCCCGCTATAATTTCTATAGCGCTGTAGAGCTAGTTAAGCTGTTTCTTAATTACTACTACTATAAGCCTTCTTAGATTACTAAGATGCTGCAGACGCTTTAGCAGCTACCTGCGCTAACGCTATACTATACTCTAATATACTACCTTACTAAATCTACTTCCTTTTACGCAATTTCTACTTAGTTATTACTACTAATTACTCTTTAAGCTTATAATTACAGGTAATAAGCAAAGCGTTTTAGTACAGTATAAGTTCAGCGCCTTTTATAAGCTGAGAGAAGCCTACCTATACTATAATAGGTAACTAAGTAAAAGACTCGCGTATAAGCTTAGATTAAGATCTAAACTCTTAAGTATTACTTAGAGTCTTTAACTACTATAGCGTCTCTAGGAGGAGAGGTTCTAGTAGAGTACGCAGCTGTACTTTAAAGTAATCTAATACTACCTGCGCGTTTATAGGGACTAGTCCTAACGCCTTAAAGGCCTTTTAATAGTTCTCCTCTATAAACATATTAAAAAACACGTCTTTAAAGGCGGGGAGAAAGCCTTCTTTATTAATATAGAAGACGCGCTAGTATACTAAGTCTTAAACGCGCTAGGAGTACTTACGCTTTAATAGTAAGAAGCAGACTACGTTAAGTAGCTAGAGGATATGTAATAAGTAAGGTAGTATATAGATAGTAAGAATCTTATGCTTAAAGTAGTAGTCTTTAAAATCCTAGTTAAGATAGCTCTTATAGCTGTCTAAGATAAGCAGCCTATACTCCCTAACTTAACGCGCCTTTATATGCGCGTTAAAGTACTTTAACTACTTAAGACTAAGTGCGTTATTTATCTAGCTGTTCTTAGAGACTAAGAGCTTCTAATTATATAGTATATCTGCCTCCTTATACTATATAGAGATATAGACGCGTCCTTTGTAGATAATAAATAGCGGGGTTGCGTACTTAGCAGCGCAGATGCTCTAGATAACTGTAACCCACTCGCAATCGCCTAGCTAAATAAGCTTAGGTTAAGCGCGTCTCTCTAAGCTTATAATAACTTTTATAGAGCTAATAATACCTATCTAGAAGCTAGTTTTATTAAAGTTATATATATTATTATTATAAACGCTGTACTTAGCTTTAGTGTCCTTAACTAGCTTAAACTACGCGCTAATTTTCTCTAGATCTTCCTAGAGTATCCTTTAATAGTCCTTTACTTAGTTAAAAGCTATTTTAAGCTTATCTAAACGCGTTACAAATCTCTTAACCTATTACTTGCCTACTAGCTCTCTACTACGTACAGCTAGCAGTTTATCTACTATATCTACTACCTTATATAGCTAGGGCGCAAATCCTCGCGAATTAAGGTTAAGGATATATTAGACGATTGTCTACTCTTTAGTGCGCGTAAGCTTCTAGTAATTAGGCTGGCAATTAGCTTAAGCGGGGTTCTATTATATCTTTACTGCAGGGTTAATTAGGTAACGTTAAACGCTTTAGCAGCACGTTAGACACTTTTAAATTAGCCCTAATTTATAGCCTAGAGAGTAAGCTCTATCCTACCTTCGTTTTAAGATTAATTTAACTAAGTTGGTTAAGACATTGCGCGTAGTAGTAGTCATGTTGGGTGCCAAGAGATTTTGGCTTACTTGATGGTGTGGCGCACTTGATAATGGAATACGTTAGTAATAGCTAAAAAATCTATATTATCACTAGAATTCCATGTATCTAAAGTAATAGAAAATTTACTATTATTATTATTAGTAAACAAGTAGACGGTAAGCCTGCGTCAGGAAATGGACGCCCCCCGTTCGGGCAATCCGGGCGATCGCTTATGGATTCGCCCTACGCCCGAACAGGTAATCGGCCTCAACGTTCACCCATAAAACGCCCTTCCTCCGCCGTTATTTTCGCTCCTTCTCCTCAACCTTTTCTCTCTATTCCTATCCCTTCATCTGCACCGGGCCCCCCTCTTCCCTTGCCTATACTAACTACTCTTATTAGGCCTCAGCTAATCCTTTGTAAGGCATTTTTTAAAACCCGCCAGCCGCCCTATCACACTGCCTCCCCTCGTCCATGTTATTTCCCCCCTATTCAGGCAGTGCCGTCTAGCTTTTCGTGCCCCTACGATTGCAGCTGCTGAAACTAAAGCTCAGCTCGCATTCACAGGTATTTAGCGGCCCTCCTACTTTCTATGCTTAAGCTCGAGCTCTCGCACTCTCTTACTTCTTATCTTTCTTCGCTGTAAGCTTTCCCTCTTCCCTCGTAAGATGCTCGCTCACTTCACGCTAGTAAGCTGCGATTAAAGGGCGACGCTCTCTACGCATTGTATAAGCTATACTAGCATGCAGTCCTATAAAAACCTATCCCCCCTCTTCTTACTCCGGACTTGCTGATAGCATTTCCTACGTCCTTTTCTTTTCTATTTTAAGTAAACGAATGCGTAGCGCTTACGCTGTTATCTTAGCTCTAATATAACTATGTTGCGCCCTACCCTACTAGTTAAATATGCTAGCCCTATCCTTCCGGCAGTAGTGTAGTTATTCACCCGTATAATACATTAATTTAAGCTATCCTAGTGCCTGCGTCAGCACTATAGCTCTATTAGGATAGTCCGCCTTAAACGAGGCATACAGCGTTGCTGTAACATTATAATGCAACTAGCAGGAGGCTGATACCTAGACGCTAGCAGCTAATAGCTCTAAGATAGCTGCGGGTGTGCTACAGGAAGTGAATAAAGCCCTGAAGCTAAATCACTAGACGACACAGGGCGCTGTTAACGAAAATCGCGTATTTATACGTTACCTGGCACAGACTCGTTCTACGTAAGAGGGTAGTTAATAATTAAAGATAAAGCTGGCGATTAATAGTTTTATTTAAGGTAATATAAATCCTTAGACAGCTGAAAGCTGCGCACGGCTAGGTCGTAGCGACCCCTTACTAGCTAATCGCTAGATAAGCTAAGCTAATTATTAACGCAGTAAGGCTATCTACGCTGCTTAATAGAGCGATACAGGGGTCCTTTCAGAGACGCTAATGCTAACAGGTTTCGAGCCCGCCCGCCTTCCCTACAGAGAGCGTCCTTATACTACTCGCTGCGCCTGTTACAACTATTTCCGCGATAAATACAGTATTTATACTGTCTCTTTATTCCTAGGCGGCAGTATTAACCGCGACATATAAAGCAATGCTTAGTCTAGAGAAGGAGCTACTTCTTTCTAACTCCTTATAGCCAGAGTAGTTACTAGATTACTATACTAAAATAGCCTCCTCTTACAGCACCTCTTTGTTAGACTATTCGTTTTCTATAAAATTTTGTCTATACGTTCCTTAAGCGCCTAAACTTAGGCTAAAATCTAAGGCTAAATTAACGTCTATAACTAAGACGGCAGAGCACAGCCGTTCAAGAGTTAACTCCTCTAAAGATAATAGGGACTGGTTCTATATTAATGATTTCCTAATACTAGATTTAAATAGATCGTGCTCTCTAGACCTGAGAGTACCTGCTCTACTCAGAGCTGTAGACGCTTCTAGTTCTTAAGACTATAGTATTACCCGCCCGCTAACCGTTGCAAGCTAATAGAACCGAACTAACATAGGGGCCTAGACGTAGTTAATAGTCTTAGTGCCGCTACCAAATCAGAGAAGCTAGAGCATTACTAGTCTAGCTAGAAATCGCTTAATAGAGGAGGGACAGACCACGTTACGAGCGTAGCAAAGACAGACTTAACTCTGGACGATTTAATTAACAGAAGCAGTCTAGGTAAGTATACGAGTAGATTGCGATGCTAATTTACTAAATTTACAATAGAAAACCCTTTCATTTTAGAGAGTAACGCAGCGGAAGAGCACCACAGTACAACGTAGGCCAAGCCTAGTAGCGGAGCATCTAACTATCACGAGAAGGGCTACTACGCGACTGCTAGCACCGAACGAGACTATGCTAGACAAGGTAGCGATTTCAACGCAGACAACATGCGTGCCCTCTCTATAGAGGGTGTAGAGGGTCTTTACTATAGTAAGTTATGTTCTAGCACTAGTTAAGGAGACCATTTTAACATCCTCAGAAGCGCCATCGCCAGCGGAGGACGAACCACTTTTCAACTCGAGCAGATCGCCCTTATCACGCAAACGAACACGCCTCTTATCTATTAGCACGATAATCTCTTCAGCAGAGGTGTTAGACATTACGTCAGAACTAGAGCCAGAGGACCCTCGTTCAGCGAAGCAGCAAAGGCCGTCTAAGCGACAAGCAAAGAGCCTCATACTTAATCATATGCTCACACCCAAGCTAACGCCTCTGCCGACCCCTAGCAGCCCAGATTCTCGTTCTAGAGCCAGTAATAAGGCTAACCCTAGCCCTCCTAACAATAACAGCTAAGGTTATAGCGCTAGAAGCCTAGTCCCGTCTTTAAACAACCTCAATAAAGGTAGAGCTAGGAAGAGCTATAAGGATAGACTTAGTTAGGTCGATGAAGTGTCCAGTAAATCTTCGGTAAAAGCTTCTCAACGCCGTAGACGCAATAATCAGCTAGTCCAGAAGAGGAGGCGCGGTCTATCCTAGACTACTCTTAGATAACTAGGCTAGGGCAAGCTGCCTGCGAGGACATCGCGAAACGTAACGTCAGCCCAACCCTGTTAACTATCCAAGTCTGGAATAGATAGCGCGAATTAGTCTTACTCCCTACAAACATTATCTCTAAGAACAGAAGTTAGAGGTGGAACTAACGCAAACTATAGATCTAGCGACAATATAGCTTATCAGATAACTAATATCACGCATTGTTATGTGCTAGAGGGTTCGTTAATTATAACAGCAATTGTCCGTTACCGTAATTTAAGCTTGTCTCTTAACCTAGTAACCCTAAATTACAAGCTCCTCAGCGGAGAGAGCAAAATCATCCGCATAACCTAGCTATCGCCTAATTCATAGATGCTACTAGGTTACTAATATAACGCTGGCACATTAGAGGCACCTGCCTATAGAAGCTTAACGCTGCTTAATGCGGACCAGATAAGGAGCAGTCACTATAGAGGTGCTCCCAGTAATAATGTTAACTACTTAGATAACGACAGTAATAAAGAGGACGAAGATAGGGAGGAATACAGACCTCACGCTAATCCTCACGCTACTAATAATAATTAGGGATACAGCAGAGATAATACGTGCTACTAACAACGAAAGTATAAACTGTAGTTAGAATTAGACGAAGAGCGTTTACTCTCGTATAAGGATAAGATAGGTATAAATTAGGATTAAATCTCACCTTACTTCCTAGATCAGTCGGAGGGCGCAATAAAATTACGCTACTACACGTTGCGCAAGAAAGATTCGTAAAGCTATTACTTTTATGCTACTTAACGCCTTATCTAACAGCGTTACCGTCCCTAAATATAGGTTATCTTAGCAGCCTGCAACATAATGTATGCGATAAAGGTACCTAGCTCCTCTATTATACTGTTCTAAGGGACAAACTTAATACTCTAGATTTAGTCTGCTAGATTATAGAGAACAGTGCACTAATTAATAAGATTAAATATAAAAAGGATCTAACAACATATATAGAGCGAGAGCTATTTAGCCTTAGGATACTACTCTATTAAGCCGCAGAGTTTAGAAAAGTAGACATTATAAGGTACTTATTTAAGATAGGCGCTAACTCCCTAAACTAGACAGCAAAGGGCGAACGCTACGTTTCTAGGCGGAGCAGAACAGCTATGCGGAAGTAGTGCGCGTTCTTAAGGAAGCAGAGAATCGTCAGCTTCAGCTTCAGCACGTAAATATTAATTCTACTAATACATAGTTATACCTCTACGAGTTTTAATTTCTGGGGCTTTATTAGTACTTAGCTAGGTAGAGTTAGGTAGAAGAATATTATTATCTTTAGCGATAAAACGAAATTGAGACTAGTTTTAATAGTACGATATTCTCCCCGTAACCGCTCTGGGAGTAACTACAGTAACCCCGCAAAAGTTTCCGCTACACTAGTCGCGACGCGTTCCCTTACAACATCTCCTTCTTAACTTTCAAGTATTATAACTATGCTACTACGTTACTAAATTTTATAAGAAATAGACTAAAATACGCGCAGAGGCCCTAATTTAATAGTCTAGCAGCGAGATTAAATTATTAGGATGCTGCATAGTAGTTCTACAGTTACTTAAGTTACTAACGCGTATAGCTGGAGTAAACGCGCTATACGCGACCTTAGGAAGAAATATCACTAAACAGGTATAACTGCAGATAAACCTCGCAGCGGCCGGCCACCTATACTATCGCTTTATTAAAAGAAGATTATCTATCGCAAAGCACGTGCGCAGCTAAGAATTAAGTATAAAGAGCTAGCTGAAGTAGCAGTAGTTATAAATCCAGATAGTACCTCTTTAAAGCCGCCTAGCTCTAGTACACTATCCTAATACTTTAAAAGATAAGGCCTTACTAAATCTCCTTATAAAAAGCGTCTTAAGCTCTATTACAGGGATGCGTTAAGGCGCCTTAAGTTCTGTAAGAAGTACTCTTAATTCCTGTAGTATTAGCGCACGCTTAAGTTCTCTAATAAATACTTAGTTTAGAAAGGCTTAGGGTAAAACTAAAAGTAGGTTTTTTAAAATTTATAAGAGAAATAGAAGATAATAATACTCTAAACCTATAGCTGCAGTAAAAAGGTGTTATAAAAAGTATAGGGTTTAATATAGTTAGATAAACGTAGGTGTGTCTAGAGAAGTCCTCTAGTTATAATAGAGCGTAATTTTAATACTCTAAAGTATAGGTACTCTACTAAAAGTTACATTAAGGCCTTAACTAAAGGGCTTCTACTATCTTAGCGTCGTTCTTAGCTTTTTATGCAGGATAACGCGCGTATACACACAGCTGCAGCGACGCGTAAGTTTCTGCGCGAGCACTACATCACTACTATTAAATAGCCAGCATACTTACCTAATCTTAACCTAATTAAGCACCTCTAGTAGTACCTAAAGAAGCGCATATATAAATTCTATCTATAATATAATAATTACAGCTAAGCTATAGAAGAGTAGGATAGCTTTTGCAGTGCATTAAAAGAGTGCTAGTTGCGCATACTAGCTAAGCTTATCAAGCGCCTTATCTTAAGTATGCGACAACAAATTACTACATGTAAAAAGGCACGAGGATAGCAAATAAAATATTAAACATCTATGCAACTCTTAACCTAAAAAAATAATTAATTATATAATATTTTAGCTGAGATATATGGTGTTGAAGTTTAGTGTACATGTGCTTGAGAGAGTGGCTCGTGCATGCGCGGCGGAAACTTTTGCGGGGTCACTGTATACAGAGTAAGCTTGTGGCCTCGCATTCAAACGGATCCCCTCATGCCGCCTTAGCTCTTCGCTGTATGCGAAGCTTTCCGTACGAAGGTAGTCGCCACTTTACTGGCGGGGGTTAAGATAGGCAGCCTTCAGCCCCAACTCGCGACGATCGCGAACAGATCCGACCCAGCACCCGAACAGGCCCACTGCGGAAACTAAAATGAAACCATAGCTAAGATGCAATCGAGAAGCCTAGCTGATAATGGCACTACTAACCATTTCCGGCGTTTTCGGGCCTGATCCACTCAAATGGATGCTTTGTAGATGCAGCAACCAAGTCGTCCGGTGAAGCGAAAACGGTACCATGCAGCTTGATTAAGCGCAAAAACCACTGTTCTATGATATATGTATTGCTTCTAGAGTGTGCCTAATAACTACAACAAGAATTCAACAGCACCAGGCCACGCCCATCGAAAGTTGACGATTGTTATTTGCCCTACAGTACCTGTGATTCAGATTCCCTGCGCATCCCAGCCTGCGTCATACATGTTTTCTTCGCAATCAGCCATGGTTTTTACTCAGTAAGCCTTGCTAACTTAGGAGTAATCATACTCTTCTAGCGAAGGAGCCAAAGGTGCTTGTAACGGTTTCTTGCGCGCAGCTACAGCGGGCGCTGGGATGGGCGCTGGGCTGAGCCCCTCCATGTGCACTGCCTTGACCGGCTGCCTTCACAGCCCGCCCCCAACCACTATAATCAATCAACCGCTTCTGTTATCCCTTACAATTCGTAGTCGCAGCTACTTACCCTAAATCGTTTATGTTCACTTGCTGTCTAGAGCTAAAACCGACGTTATAGTAATACAACTTCTCTACTTTAATTATTCTAGGAGACTAGTCTCGACAGACTTTAGCGGAAAGAGCATTCCGCCATACGCTATTCTCTCGCACAGATAGAGAGATAACAAGGTTCTGTTTGAAGATCTGCAAAATAGCACCTACACAGAGAGGGACGGTTATTAAAAGATTAAGTTCTGCGCTGAGCAGGTAGCCCAGGATTAGCTGCAGTTCTTCTAGATTAACACATGCTGCATTAATAAATAGAACCTTCGTAAGCGCTTGAAAGCGATCAACTCTATGTTTTATTAGTATAAGGATGCGGTAAAATACTATGTATTTCTGTTAGATGTTTTAGTATCTACTGCGACAGAGACACCCTAACAAAGTAACTAGGAGGCATCGTTCTAGGCAAGCAAATAGTTTACTCGAGGTTAGACACTTTAAGAGCTTATTACCCTAGTATTAGTTAAGTTCTTTTCCTGTAAAGGACAGCAAATAGGCGATAAGATATCTCTTAAACAGCTAGTACATAAGATTACTAGCGTTCTGCTTAAGGCATTGCGGAATTATCCCTTAGATAAATTTATGATACCAGAGCAGAGGTAATAGGCTGCAAATCGCGAAATAACTAAAGAAGAAGATAATATATACTGTCTTCTTAGAATTCTTAATATCTCTTTATTAATCTCCTATAGCGAGGGAGTAGAGAAGGTATAGAGAAGACTCCAGGTCGAACTAGAAGCAGCTAGTAGTGCGCTATCTATTATTCTGTTTTCCTAGAATAATTATTTTATAGGCTAAGAGTTACAGCTTACTAAACTAGAAGTAAAGCTCTTTAGAAATAAGCAAGCTATAATAATAGCAATAGTTAGGCCCGCTAGAACAGGCAAATCACAGTTAGCGCTTAAGGTTACCTACAGAATAAGACAGAAAGATAAGAACTGCTCGGTCTTCTAGATTAATGCAGGCGATATAAACAGTCTCTACTAATCGTATACGAGTATTACCTAAAAGCTTAATATTCCTGGCTAGAATAACGAGAAGGCAGATAGTAGGCAGCTGGTAAAAGCCTATCTCAGCGGGAAGGAGAAAAGGCAGTGCTTGCTAGTTTTTAATAACACCAAGGACGTAAGCCTAGAACCTAGCAGGTTATCCACAGGAGCTGCTAACTTAGCTAACTACCTGCCGCAGTCAGACCTATGCTCAGTCATCTTTACAACTACTAACAGCGACGCAGCCAATATAGTAGTATCACAAAATATTATAGAGATAAAAGAAATAACACTAGATATAGCATAAAGAATGTTAGAAAACTATTTAGATACATCACTGTTAACAAGTAAGCAGCAGGAGGCGAAGCTTTTGTTGCAAGAGCTATTATATCTTCCCCTAGTAATTATTTAAGCAGCAGCCTATATTAAGACTAGACACATCACGCTATAAGAGTACTAATTATAAGTAGTTAGGTAAAAGGAAGCAGTGCTTAAGCATAACAGCGAATTATCTAAGGACAAGGCCCAGAAACATAGTACAGCAGGTCCTATAGCTACTACACTATTTATTTCCCTAAATTAGATCTGCAGCGACAATACACTAGCAGCAGACTATCTATTTCTTGCAGCTTATATTAATAAGAAAGATATCCTAGTTAATCTCCTAGAAGCACCCTTAACTTATAAACAGGATAAAGCGATAAAAGTTCTTAGCAGCTACAGGCTTATTACTAGGCGGCCTGCCGAATCTGCACTTAATCTTCACTAGCTAGTGCATTACGCTCTACGGAGATAGCTTTGAAAGCAAGCGTAGCTAGACTAATACATAGAAAGTGCTATTAGACAGCTGCATAAGGTGTTCCTAGGCTATAATTATAGTAGTAGAAGTAAATAGAGATGATTACTTCCGCATGCTAAGTACGTGCTGTTATATAGTGTAGCAGAATAAGAGGGTTAGGATAGGCTAGGGCTAGTATAGAAATGTGCTATAGCACTATATAATAATAGATAGTAGACGGAAGCTAAAGAGCTGTTTGTGTAAGTAATAGAGACAAGAAAGAGGATGCTTAGGGACGAGTATCTAGACACGCTAACCAGCATAGCCTACCTGGCGTCAACGTACAGGAATCAGGGGCAGTAGAAGGAAGCTGAAGAGCTAGAGGTGCAAGTAATAGAGACGAGAAAGAGGGTGCTTAGGGACGAGCATCCTTCTACGCTGACTAGCATAGCTAACCTAGCATCAACGTACTAGAATCAGGGCTAGTAGAAGGAAGCTAAAGAGTTGCAGGCTAATGAACTAAGAATATACTCAAGGGTGCTTAGGGACAAGCATCCTTCCACGCTAACTAGCATAGCTAACCTGGCGTCAACGTACAGGAATTAAGAGCGGTAGAAGGAAGCTAAAGAGCTAGAGGTGTAAGTAATAGAGATAAGAAAGAGGGTGCTTAGGGACGAGCATCCTTCTACGCTAACTAGCATAGCTAACCTAGCGTTGACGTACTAGAATTAGGGCTGGTAGAAGGAAGCCGAAGAGTTACAGGCTAATAAACTAAGAATATGCTTAAGGGTGCTTAGGGACGAGCATCCAGACACGCTGACTAGCATAGCCAATCTAGCGCATACGTAGAGATGCGAAAACAGGAATAGTAATGCTATCTCCTTAATAGAAAGGTGCGTCAAACTACAGAAGCAGACTCTTAGCCCTTACTATCCTAACACGAAGTCTTCGCTTAAAGCTCTGAACTAGTGGCGAATAGAAGATTTAGGGGGTAGATCTTAACGCTGCTATTATTTTGTAGGATATAAACCTAGTACACATGTAGAACGGATTAAGCTATGTTAGCATACTTATTAATAATACTTTACAGTAATAGGAGGAAGTTGCTACTGGATATTGCTACTATAGACAGGGAGGTAGGCTAACCCGCACTAGCTATAGCCTTGTTAAGACAGAGAATTTTAGGTATAAATTAAGGAGGCGTTATTATTTCTAGATAGAACTTGACTTACTAGGGTGTGCAGCGAGCTCTAAATAGTTCCTGCGGCCGGGCAGATTAAGCTAGCGTCTTAAAATAGTAGCGAAATATAGGGATTAGAGCGCCTCTATAGCAGAACTAGAATAAAACCCGTAGGAGCTAGATTAGAGACATCTAAGGCGGTACAGAAGCAGAGACTGTTTTCTAGACGTACTACTAGCGCTCCTAGCTACGTGTTACGAGACTAGGATAATAGCTTACATGTTAGCAGCTACAGATTAATACGAACGACAATAACAAACCCTATACAGAAGCAAGCTAGATAAGAACTTGTTAGTAAGATCTCTTTGTTACTAAAGCTCCGTTATTAGTCCTGTAAAAGCTGATTATAAGTAAGCGGGGAGGTACCAAGTTGAGGTGCTTATCTAATCTTTTTAGCGCTATAAAGTCTCAGCGCTTATTATCTACTGTTTTTCGTTATTTCTGTTGCCAGAGCAATAGCTGCTTCTGACTGGTCGTGACTATAGTCCTTATATACAAACTCTACAATCCCAGCGCCTATACGTTACGGTCGACCTCGGCTATACTACTATCCCTACCCTTGCCTAACTCACCGTCCTCACTTAATCGCGTTCAAGCCTAGCTGCATAACACTCCTCTAGCGTCTCCCGCTCTACTAGCAGAGCACTCGCTAAAGCGACGCTGCGATGCTAATATGTCGCGCAACTCAAGCCCTAAATAATAACGCGTTGATACTAACAATGTCTTGCTAACCTAGAGCGCATCCTAGGTTGGCAGCATCAGCGTAGTAGATTTGTTAGACCGCATAACCTTTACTACGCTGCAAGGGTCTAAGAGGAGCTTAAGTCCCACACGCTATCTCACTGAACTGCGCACTGCGACGCCCTCTATCTCTCTTAGCCCCTTTAACTAAGTAAAGCAGCTGCTAACCCCTAATATTACTGCACGCATTAGCAGCCTTCGCAGTCACTTAGGTTGTTGTAAAGGTCTTAAAACTGGCTACATACTAGCAGGCCTACGCGAGGCTATTAAGGCGGATGCTCTCTTTGCGCCTTCTCTTGCTATAGATCCTATCAACGCGGACGCGTACAACGTTAATAATACACGACCAGCTAGTTATCCCTTACTAGTAGATACGCTACACCGTACTAAGAATATCTTCTAGGACGCCTGCTACTGTACTAAGTTTAGGCGCGATAAGAACGCCTAGTACTATCGTGTTATTTAGCTATTAGTAGAGCTTACTATAAAGTTACCCAATAATAGGAAGTTTAAGTTTAAGAGCGTATATAGTCTTCCCTAATTTAAGCTTAAGAGCGCCTACGTTATCTGCTAACTAACCTTTTCAGGTAATCACAAAGTATCTAACCCTCCTACCTCTCTACTATCCTAGAGCCTACGCTAGTATTGCCTAATAGAAGAGTCGCACTTACGCGTAAGACTAACTTCTGCTTTTTATACTTGTGTTTTAACTCTTAGTTCGCGGAACTATACACACAGTTAGCAGTAGCGAAAACGCCTGTCGTATCACACACATCAGACAACTATACTTAGCGCCTAGGACTTTTCTTAGGAATTAAGGTTAAGCTAGAGAACAGTAATCCTAAGGAGGCAGAGCTACAGATAAGTATATAGATAGCGGCAAGCTTACGGAAGAAGATAGAGCTGGCGCGTGTAGCGTTCCCTGCGTCTGACCTACTATTAACACTAGATAATACAGCTAACAGCGTAACTACTTCTGTCTATAAAGTCTTCGCTACTGTCTAGCCCTTACATCTCCTTAAGCCTGCGGTTACTATTATTAGCAACAAGTATAAGGTCTACTATACATACCCCTCTAGCTTAAAAGGCGATGTAACAGTACTTAGACTTAATAAGAAATTTACTAATCTTACAACGCGCTTAGTGCAGGGGATATTTAAGCTCGTTTAATTCTACAGGCGGATGTTAGAGTAGAGGTTTAACAGAGAAGTAATTATAAATATACATAGAAGACGGCTCTAGGGAGCTTTCCTAAGCCTAGTGCTAGAAACGCTTATAAAGGGTAGGTAATAGCTAAGATAACTATTCTTACTACGAATATAAATACTTTAGGTAGGCATAACTTTATAAGTTCTAATTAAGCTCCCAGGTTAAGGCATTACCTTACCCTATATACTATCCTCCCTTAACTATGCTGGCGCGGACTATCTCCCGCAGCGTTATTACTGAGCAGATCTAGTATATAAACGTTAAGGTAGTTTAAAGCCTTACTCTAGAATAACAAGTAGTTACGCTAATTAAGACTAATTTAAATTTATTACTTTAGCGCGGTACTCTTAATCTCCCAACACTAGCCTTAGCCTTACTTTACACATAATTAATTCACACAAGTCTGTCTTAGTCCGCTCGTTATTTACACTAGGGTAAGATACCTAAGAGAACATCTAATCTTGCACTTTGCTAACCGTCCTAATAATAGCAAGGTTAATACCTAAGTATTTAATACTGCTAAAGTTATTGTTAAGTGCGCAGAGCTCTTTTAGGCGGAGTAGTAGGGCGCTTTAGAGGAGAGAAGAGGGTAGTGTTTTAGTTCTGCAATAGATGCGGCTTGCTTAATTATTGTTCTGTAAGAGAAATACTATTCTAAGGATATTACAGGATATAATATTAAGTCTGTTCTCTTCCTTTATAGTTAAGTTCTAGTCCTTATATATGCCTGACTAGCTGTAAGCCCTAATAACCTGCAAGAGCTGCTTAGTAAAGTTATTCTTAGCGGATTACTAGGCTATAGCACCGCTATACTTAAGACTATTAGCGCCTATTATCCCCGCCTCTGTAGCAACTACTATAATCTCATCCTTTGTCTAACGCTAAAGAAAATGTAACGCCTCTAGCGCAAGATTATGGCTAGAGCAGGTTGGCTATCCTTCCTGCTAGCGTAATTAAGGTGTTTGTCTATTCCTTAAAGATGTAATTATATCTAGTCTATTTACTCGCAAATTCGCCTCCTGTATAACAGCCTAGCTGCGCCACACTATAGGCTGCTTAATCAGCCACTCCCTGCCAGTTACTTAACCTCACAAATTAAAACTCTAACATCCAACTCACAACGCTGTCTCTCGATCAGATGTATGTCTTAGGTACAGCTTCGCAGCCTTTCTTTCTATATATTCGCTAACCTCAATAGCTAGGATTAACATTCTTAATAAACAAGCGAGTTGCCTAGCTCGTCTCTTCAGCTAGGCTGCTACTGCGTTTAAACTAGGTGTTAACCTGTTCAGATATACCACGCAGTTAAGTCTACCTATTCCTCCAGCACAGCAACGTGCAAAACTTACTCCAGATTACTATCTTTCAGCCCAAATATTAAGAGATAGCTGCCGCTACTTCTCCTGAAACATGTCCCAGTCTGACTAGAGATTACCAAATCCTTATGTGTTATATTTAGTGAACTACCATTAGGCTTATCTAGTAGTTAACCCCTATACTAAGATAAAGCAACTGTGCTAAGCGATACAGAGTCTGTTCTATAGCTATTAGAAGCTAGAGACACTATCAAGCTTTCGACTTTTAAAAATTAAACGTCCTCCTAATAATACAAACGCTCTATGCTATTACTTATTAATTAAGATAATATTTAATTAAGCTCCCTGTTACAAAACTCTTTCCTATATATAGAGTGCAGCTGATTAGAGTAAGATAGTAATATTTAAGAACAGCAAGTTTCTGCGTATTATAAAGCTATTAAAAGAAGCTTTAGCTTTTATAGAAAGATAATGTTTAACCAGACATCTGTAGATTGATTAGATTTGTATTAATTAAGATGATATAAATAAATAAGGTTATTAAGTTAAGCTTATAGGCTAGATATTACTTTGTGTTCTTGTGTTCTTGTATAGCTTAGTCTAATAACTAAATTTAACCCTAAACTTTCTTCTATAGACGATCTTAAGCAGAGCTAATTATTAGAAGATATATTAGTCCTAAAACTTTTAACTATAAGGCATCTTATACACTGTTTGCGCAAGGTAACTAGATCTGGCAGATCCTCTATAAGAGGTATCTAGCTTAAAATATTATAGTTATAGTAGTTCTAAAGAGTATAGGTCTTCCAGGAAATTGTGCTACCCCTGTTAGCACTGTTTATCCTGGCTACGTTGTTAACGCCTCTGTATTAAGCGCGTACTATATCTCTGTTAGAACTTTATATAAAGGTTAAAGATATAGATAGGGCTAACGCAGTAGTTAACACTATAAGCGTTATGTATTATTATTACAGTAAACAGCGCAGTAAAAATAATTATCCTTACTCGCCTATTAAGCAGACGTTGTCTTACTTAGCACCTTAGGCGAAAATATTAGAACAGCTTAATTAACTTTATGCGTTCTTTAGGCTTAATTTTAATACCTGTATTAATCTAACACTATTATATAATTCTTCCCTAGAGGTAGCTATAGTTAAGACTGCTACCTTAATAATAGAGGGAACCTATAGCTTAGATTTCTTTAAAGTTATTCCTAGGGCTGTAGAGAATATAAAACACAAAGTAGAAATTCTAACCTAGACGCTAGATTTCTAAAAAGAGCACCTCATTATACTGTTTAAACGATTAAATACTAACTTTTAATAACGTGCCAAATTATCCCCTAAAACGTATCCTCTATTTATCCCTACTTATATTATATACTATTATAGTACGATTTACTGCGCAGGTAAGGAGAAGCAGACGATATAGGCTTACAGATTTATTCTTGACTATACCAACACTAAAATAGGCTCTCTGTTATCTTAAACAACTATTAAGACCTATCTTAATACACTGTTAAAGCGCTGCATCTAGGCTTAGAATAAGATAAAGTAGTCTGTTAAATAGAAAGACTCTTTAGCGTTAAGACATAAACGTAAAAGTACTAGACTTACTGAATCTACTGTTAACCTTAGCTTTGCTCTAGAACCTACTATAGAGAGACTGCACTAGGTACTTATTACGGAAGGCTGTTGCGCACTAAGCTATAAACATCTTCCGCCTTGTACATCTAATTCTACAGAAAATGTATTATTAAGAGAGCACACTATAATGCAAGTTATGCGTGGCCGCACTCTATAGATAACACAATGTAGTTAATTCGCACTAGGAAGCTATTTACGTTATAGAGATTATATTTGCCTTATTTATAGATGCTTGAATCTAATAGCGCTTAGAGGCAAGTGTAATGGGCTGCGCCCTTTAAGCAGGAGAGGCTTCGCTACTATCGCACGGGGAAAGAACTCCTTAATCTCCTCTGCCCCCTTTTCTTATTAGCTCGTACAAGTTAGCAGCCAGAGGAGCACGTTCCTCTTCGCTCGTACGAACATATATATATATCCTCTAAGGATACCTGTAACCTCTTCTCTATCTTTCTCCTTCTGTAGTATAGGACAAATGCACACTCGTTAGTCAGGCCTCTTCGCCCATAACAGCAAGAAGGTAACTAAAGTCTTAGGAACCTGTTTTCTAGAAGGGTAGATAGACCTATAGAGTAACAGGAATATCGTAAGGGCAGAAAAGAAATTTGCGTGCACTGTGTTTTACATAATATAACTAGTTGTTACGTACCTATTAGGGCGTACCTCTAGCGCGCAGCCTACTAAGAGATCTTTTTAAGACAGAAGAGCCTAACTAGATTATAATAAAGCTAGCTATAGAAGATAAATAGAGCTTATGCCTCCAGACGCTCGAGGGGCATAGATTATCTGTTAAGTCTGTAGCCTTCTTCCATGACTTAGTCCAGCTCGCGTTAGCGTCGGGCAACAGCATAGTTAAGATCTAGGACGTAAGCAGCGGTAAATGCCTCTAAACGCTTAATATTAGCAAGATACTCTACTACATATTATTTAATATTAGTAACTTATATCTTTATACAGATATTAGCACTATTAAAATTAGTACGCTATTAAGCTTAAGAATGCGCCTAACTAATTTAGCGCCTTAGAGTCTATAATATAGAGGACTAGCTTTAAGCGTAAATAGTGTATAGATAACACATAATTTAGAGAACCTATTGTAGCTACTGTCAAAATATTAGCTGTTATACTTAGTAGTATTAAAGAATATAATTCGTATTAGTGTTAAAATTAGAATAGTATAGATATATAATATGCGAAATAGAGCCTAATATATTTAACGCCCTAGAGAATTTATACAAACTAAACTTACTATTCTTATTACTTAGTTCTCTTTATTTTATAGAGGGCTAGGGATTAATATAAATATATACCTTAGTAATTTGCTACAGGTAAGCTTTAAGAACCTTCTAGATAGCAGCACGTGTTAGAAGATTAAGCACTTATGCCTTGTTAGAAGCAGACGAACGCCTCTAATAAAGCTAACAGGGAGGATGGCTAACCTACTCTAGCTACAACCTTATAAGGTAGCAAATTCTGTAAGAGGTAAGTTGGTTAACTAGAGGCATAGCCAAGGTTAAGTTAGATTGCAAGGCTGCGGGACTAAAGTCGGCCCGCTTGCCAAGACTTCACACCGCTACAGGCCTAGCAGCCACTAAATTATAGAGTACCTGTAATAATTATGTAGCTGTTTTGCACTAGCCAGAACTAGTAATTGTTCTAGAGCAGTACTAATTAGGGTAGCAACTCTACATAAATTTGCGTGCGACAGCAGACATAAAGCTAGTAATAACTTCTAAGTATTATAGTAAGGTTCTAAGGCTTAGATAGCACTATTATATAAGTATTATAGAGTAGCAAGAGCTTAATAGTAGTGCTATAGGGAAGGAACGCTGTTTTGCTAAAGAATAAGGCTCTCTATAAATCAGGCGCGAAGGTGATAATACGTAACGTAATTTTTAGATTAAAAGGGTTCTAGATGTCTAGGAATAGCTAAGTTATACTATCTAATTAGTAAAATATAGATAGCTAGACATAGGAAGAGTTTCTGATGTGTTAAAGTCTAAGTACCTGTTAGCTTTCTCGCTACGGTGTGGTTCTCGCTACGTAGTGGGGGATGTTAATTTCCCCGAGCTTTCTCACAACCAATACACCCCACATTGTGATTGCTATTGAGTCCTTGCTCTCATCTGCTTCGAGAAATGAGATAAAACAACCGTCTCGCAACAAAGCTCTTTCGCTTTAAATCCTCTAACAAGGACGCCACGCTCCCACACCATTCCTTCATCAAGCGTTGCTGACCACCAAATCTCGTTGGCTAGTCAATGACGCTGACCAGTAATGGCTGGACGCTGAGGTCACAAGCGTGAATTGTAGCGTGCAGCGTGAATGGTAGCGTACCGGCGTGATTGCTAGCTTGCCAACGTATTTTCCAGCCCGCCAGCGTGATCTCTAGCACCGCACTCACGCTCGTTTGGACTCGTGGAGCGGCGTTATGCCACCTGGTTTAACATATGATTGGAGCGATCACCAGAGGGAAGAGGATCTTTAGCAAGACTAAATGGAAGGATAGAAGGTTTAGGCAGGCGCTTGAAGATGGCAATTGTGAATGGATTACGCTTATTGCCTGCGTGGGAGCTTCTGGAGTTGCATTGCCGCCATCCCTCATATACCTGGCAGACCCTAAGAAGGTCCAATCAAGCTGGGTGAGCGAAGTAGACGCCAGGGAACACCACGTATATGTTGCAGTAAGTTAACTCCCTCAGGCTGGAGTAACGACGAGGTGGGGCTTGCCTGGTTGCAACAGGTGTTCGATGTGGCCACAAAAGAGAGCGCTCGGAGAAAGTATCGATTACTAGTAATCGACGGGCACGGCAGCCATATAACTAAGGTGGAAGGAGCATCAAACTGACTTTTCAGTCTTAGCATGTATGGCTTTTTATACCTTCTTAATACCAGCGATGAGTAGTAAGGTAGAGCGGGTTTTCTTAGCAGTCAAAAAGCTTATTACAGATGAGCGAAATTTTTAGTCTCTGCTAAGAAGTTTCTAACCTAGATTAGTAGGACTAAAACAACTGCCTAATCCTAATATATTACTCTCTTATAGCTATATTAATGCGAACTGTATTACAGTAATGCACATGCGACGTGAACTTATAATAATTAAAAGGATATTACCGACACAATATCACGTTATTATTATATACGTTTAATTTTGGTTCTATTTCTATTTTAATTCTAGCTATTAATAGCGTATTGCTAAAGCTAGAACGGGTCCTATAATGACGTTAAAGGAACATTATCTAATAGAGTTACCTATCCCCCTTCTTCCCTCCTCTATCCTCCTAAGAGTTATTACCTCTCCTTCTTAGGTGGTGATACTATAGTGATGAATTTGATGATTGCAAATGCACTTAAGTTCCGGAAGCTTCTTATAGAATGCTGTAGTAGTAAAATAAATCTTATTAACTACATATTCCTTGCAGGTATAACGAGAACATTTTCTGGGCTAGTTTACGTATTAGCTACCTGTTTGTTATAAGCGTAAGGAACTGACTATTTGGTGCTCTGTCTCACTCGTTACTTCCTAGTAAGTAAATGAAGTTGCTATACACCCTTGCTGTTAGTTATGACTTCTTACGAATACTTCTGCTGCGGGCTTAGTTACTAAAGAGTTAGTAGATAGTGTGACTGATAAGTCTTTATAGAAAGAAGAAAGACTTGTACACATTAACGTAGCAGGGGACTGCTGTATACCTTCAGCGTCCGTTGAAGTAATAAGCGATACCTTAGCTTGTTTGACGGTTGGTTGATAATCCTCTAAGAGGAGCTTTCGCTTTAATAGCTGAAAGAAACTGTCATCTAAAGGTAAATGATCCCCTTTTACCTTTCTGCTTTCCTGCTCTTTACTCTCCTATTTCTCTAGGCTATCACTAGAGCTGATTATGCGATTTATAGAATTTATTAGGTAGTCTGGATTAGAGTATGTTAGTTTAAGCTTCTTGAGCTAATTTCTATTTTCGCTCTTATTCTCTTCCTTGCTAATTCTTGCAGCTCGCTAAAGCTAACTGTATCCTTAAACGTACAGTCCTAATAGATCTTCTGCACCTAAGGAAATTGCAGAGTATAATACCTAGTATCAGCCAGTTTGTTAAAGCCAGCACCTATTATATCCGCGACGAAGGGTCGCTTAAATAAGTAGGTTAGCTATAGCAGCTTCCCTCGTTCTAACCTAACGTTAAGCTTAGGGGTAGAGAGAAAAAAAGGTGTTTCTTAGAAGTATCTAAGTCTGTTAAGAAAAAGAATATCCTCTTTAGCTATACTGTGCCGGCCTACCTTATTAATAACGCGAAATATTAGCTTAATATTAAGATAGTAAACCTAGTCCTTATTCTCTAGGCATCTAATATAGAATAATGTCTACCGCAACTTCCTTATCCTAAGTTCTTGTTCGTCTATTAGATTACGGCGGCTACCTACGATAGTAAAATTAGCGGTGTCTCCTAGCCCTTAGATATAGTCTTTCTTTAACTTAATAAATCTATTATTTCTAGAGAATAAGTAGTAAGGTTTATCTCGTCTCTTTAGTACTAGGCCTTCCTATTACTGTGTAATAGCTTAAGAGAATGCCTCGCGAAGCTGTTCAGGGGTATAGTAAGAGGAGAAATTAATGTTCTTACAGCTGCTAATAGCCGCTCAGCTAGGAATATAGTAGACTAGTAAGCAAAGCTGCTGCTAGCGCGTATTATAAGTATATGTTATATAGGAGGTGTTATTATGTATAAGCAGATTATAAAACATAATTATAAGATGCTTATTAATATTAGTGGGTGAGTCTTCCTGTGTTCTAAGGAATTGGCTGGATTATAACATATGCTTGCGGATTTTATAGAAGGGTTTAATCCGCTTGCTATAATTATTCTAGACTAGTAGCTCTCCCTCTAGAATATATTACTCCTTAATCTTATACTCTGCTGAGTTGAGCCTTAGGCACTCTCGCAGCACGCTATGCAGGCCTTTCTAATCTTCTGTTAAGTCTCTTCTGCTTTTAGAGAAGATTTTGATGTAATTCCTTCCTTTATTTAGGTTAATGTGCACTTAACAGTACTCGCTATCGTACTTTCGCTTAACACTTATGCGTCTACCCCTTACTAGTTAATAGTAATGCTTAATGCTTCTAGCCTTATTGTGCGCTATTCGTGTAATTATAACTCTAATTTAAGGCTTTAACTAACGTGCGGCTTTGTCTCTAAGCGAGAGTTTAACAGCTATTATTAGCGGGGCGGGCATCTGCTGTCTTAAGGTTCTAGACAACATCCTTACAGCAGCCTCAAAAGAATTTTAGAAGCCTAGGATATTAGGTAAAAGGAAATAGAACTTTTACATTGCTAGTGTCTCCGGGATCTGCACTAGACTATAGGACTTTAGGATTATATAGACTACCTACTTTACTTTAGAGCTATATAATCTTTAAAATATTCTTGCTAACACAGCATAAGTCCGAATTAGCTCCTTGTATTTTACTTCCACCCTCTGCCTTAGCTTAGTAGACAAGAAGGGTAACATAGCTGCAACCCGGTCTAGAGTTTTGTTAAGCTCTTCTAGAGTTACGCTTAAACCGTGTCTACCTTCTGTATCCATTGCAGACATCAAGCGCTTAACGCAGGACGCAAAGTTAGTACTACCTCTAGTCCTCTAACTTTATAATTGCTTTAAACGTGTCTTACTAATCCCTTAGGCTTGCTTAATAATTAATTTAAGGTAATTTTCCCGCAGATTAAAGATACAGTCTGCCCTTCGCTCTAGAAATAGACATAATAAGAAGGCAACAGCTCCTTATCCTTCTCGCGGAATAATTTTATTATGCTTGTTAAACTAGGAAACAACTATTTTAGGGCTAGGACCTAGGGTATTACGCGTTCTTAATAATTTTCTAGCACGGTTTTAGTCTAGTTCGTTAAGGAGGTTGCATAGGATACTAAAGTTAAAGGGCATGTTAACAGCAGGTGATGTTAAACAAATTTAGTCTTTGTAGGAGTTGTAAATAGATAAGTAGAAGGTTTTTTATAGGAAATAAAGGCGTCTATTTAAGAGATGTTATGCCGCGGGAGCAAAGCTGGCTAGGATTAGGTTCGGGTAAGCGCACATGTCTAGGTCTGTTGCGGATATACGAGGTGCAGTATCTAGAGCAGGGTTAGGAACAATTAAAGGTAATTGTTTGTATCAGTAGGCTATTTTCTCCTAGAACAGTCCATCTGCGTGATCTAGCATATAGTATTGCTATTGGAGGCTATTCAGACGTACTCACTGCCCTCTTATTCTAAGGCCGTGGGATTATAACGTCCTCGAAACCTAGGGCATGTAGCTAAATATGAGAGAGGGGCTCAGCCGCTTGGGTTGCATGACATATGGCCCCTGAGATGCTCAGGAGTCATGTAGGTAACAAGAAAAACAGGTCGATCAGCCCCTACCAGTCCCACGACATGACCTATGCTCTTTATTGTGACAACGAGACAGACCGCCACATGGACTTCGCCTTGTCATATAGCAGATCATCGATCCCTTCTCAGTTATGAAGCAATAATGCGCAGTATCCCTGTGTAGCTACAAGCAAGGATTCACAGCCACTGTCTATACGGGCTTATCGTAGGCTTACACACATGAGGCAACACCTCACCTCTTAGCACACAGGACAGCTCTCTTCAGCGCCTCCGAACAACGCAACCCTTAACCATGTCGTCCCTTGAAATACCTGTTATATGGAGACAAGGCTTACCCTGCCTATGTAACCATTATGTGGCACAGCAATGAATCGCTGCATAGGGGCTATTCGCTCACACTCTGTAGACTAGGTGTAACAGCAACCAGAAGTGGTACAACGATCAACATTATTTATGCACTAAGGCCTTAATAAAGCTTATACATGCGGCACTCTTGCTGAGGTGTGACGCTAAAACCCCTGTACAAGCGCTCAGGCATGCGAAGCAGCGGTATCTTGGGGGGGGGGGTATATAACGGGGGTGCCTTTCCACGCTGGTGCAGCACCGCTGTCCCCTCTGTCCTTGAAATGGCGCTTATCTCTCTTATCTGCTTCCTCGTCTGCTTCTCGGGTTCTATTATACTTAGCATCGTGCTGATATACTTCGACGTCCAGCTGCGCGAAAGGACAAGGGCGAATGAAGTTTTGGTTTACAGCTATGTCTGGGAAAGAAGAGTAGCGGCTGTATCTAGCTTTCTTTAAATAGGACTATTAGTATCTAGTGTTATTATAGCTGTACAGGCGCATCACTCTAAAAGCTAAATATACTAGCTGGATATTATTGCGCTTTGCAACTTGTAACTTCTTATTAGCACTAATATAAGACCTCCTAAATAAGATCCCTATTCTAGCTAACTAGTTTTGTAATTAGCTTGCTCGAGTATTACGCATTTTATAGTTCCCTCCCTAGGTAATCTAGGCTACGTACCTATTTACTACTATTACAGCACTAGATATCGCTCCTTTAATACCGTACAGCATACAGCCTCTATGTTGCTTTTATATTGTTAATAAAGAATAGAAACAGAAAGCTACGTCTTTTTAACGAGTTAGCATTACTCTCTCGCCTCGCAATAGGGTTATTCCTAGCCTCAGCAGCATTATGCATACAGTTAGGAATTCATAATAGGTTAAGAGCGAGACAATTAAGGCTCTATAAGGACTCGGCAGCGAGGCAAGAGAGCCTACTATTAAAGTAGTTCCTGCTTTAGCTTGTCATACTAAATGCAGCTGCAACATCATGTTAGCTAGTTAGGGCCATAGTCCTATATAGCATAGCGTATTCCAACCGGATGATAGGCATCTACCCTCACCAGTATATCTTCTTAGTATGCCTCTACCTTCGTTCGTGGCGCAGTCTAACCATCGCCAGGCTTATACTATATTGCAGCTACTATGCTCCTTTAGTATCGCTTTACCAGTCATAAAGCGCCTGGGCAGCATCGCAATAGGCGTCCTGACGCGTGCATCCCACCCAGAGTCTTGCAGGTTATATATAATTATGATACAGTTGTAAAAATGCAGACACTAACATACATCAAAGCATGTGATAGAGGTTATTCGTGTTCTATGCTGACTAGGTGTGCCTTAAGGAACGAAGAGACGAGAGGCTCTCTAGACGTGCGCGAGAGAAGAAACCCCCCTAAAACTAAGGACTTAGAACAACTATTTAGGAATTTAGAGGAGACGTACACAAATTGTTATACATCAACTAACAAAGGTAGGGGTCTCTTACTCTCAGAAAGTTATGATCTTGCTGTTAGAGGGGATTATAAAGTATATATTCCAATCGTCGAAGAGTATTAGTCTGCGAGCACCAAAAATCCAGACTACTTCTAAGCTATCTCGAAAATCTTTGTTAATTAATCAGCGGAATTAGTCTTGCGTCTTATCATAACTTACTTAACTAAAATCACTGTTTACTAGGGCACGCTGTGTCTGAATGTAACCGCCAAAACATCTGGAACAATTAGCTGCTCCCTATTGTGTCCGGCGCCTATTTAGAGTTCGCTAAACCGCCAAACATGAATATTGAGAACTTCGTAGGCTTCGTAAAAATTCCTGTAGGCTTAGCTGGGCCTCTGCGGATTTAAGTAGCTGAAGAGACGGACAATGATTTCTTCGCTCCGCTGGCTACGGTCGCTACGGTCGAATCGACGGTCGTCGCTAGCTGTTCACGCGGATGCAAGGCTCTCATTTAATGCTGCGGCGTACGGTTTCACGTGCTGCACTAGAGCAGTGGAGCGACCTTCTCGCCAGAGTAGTCTGTAGTGTACAGCACAGTATATTACTGTTGTGAACCATAGTAAATATGGGATGGTTTTGATAGGGTCTTGGCAGAGTGTCCGACTCGCTTGGGTCTCCGACTCGCTTGTAGAGTACGTTAATAAAAGTTCACACTAATTTCCTAGATAATTAATATAGAGCGAGTGGTTTATAATGATGCTATTTCAACCTCTAATCACATCTCTTGTCCAGCTTAAGCAGCAGCCAGTAAGTCATTTAGGACGGTCTTTATATCCTCCACATAGACTCCTAGGAGTTCGTTGTCATACTTACCGTTTCCTTTAAGGATTCCACGCCCAGCACCGTCTTCCAACATATCGGCCGCTAGTATATCAAAGAACGCCGTTACGTCTCCTTGTGCAAAGCCTTCCGAGCCCCGCCGAAGTGCCTCTGATGTGCTTGTCTTGGTGACCTTCCACTTTTCGCCAGTAATCTCTTCCAGCCCAGCTAGGATCTCGTTTTGAGTCGTCTTGACATTGTATATAGCGAGAAACTTGTTGGCCGTATCTTCAGGCTTGCGCAGAATCTCGGCCACAGCCTTACCTATGGCAGGAAGAGTGGTACTGTAAACAGTCTCACAGCCAGAGTCATATATTTCGACGCTGCGATTCTTTAATGAAACGCCGAAAACCCCAGGGCGGCCAACAAAGTTTTCAACAACCATATGCTGATTTGGAATTAGCAACCATATATTCTATCCATTCTGTCCAAACTGACCTGGTCAAAGAAGGGACCGGTTGCCAGAGCGGACCAGGTGAAATCCTTGTTTTCAGCGGCCATCTTCTTCACTAAATCCAAAACTTGGACTTTGTCGATAAGAATCTGTTCGAACACATCGATCGATTTCTTCTCTCTTGTGTTCCCAAACTCCGATGGGATATATCGTTTGACGCCAGCGGCTACTGCGGCTTTGACGACTTCGAACTGTTTCTTATAACCCTCAAATCCGATGGTGGATACGACGGCGTCTTTACCCGAGAATACCGTTTTAAGAGATTCCGGAGAGTAGTCTGTCTTGAAAATTTCGACATTTCCTGGGAACTTCGAATCAGATGATTCTCGAGTCAGGGCCGTAACCTGGAAGTTGGCGTCAAGAAGTGCTTTTACGGTCTCTCTTCCAACATTTCCGGATGCCTGTGTTTAGGTAAGTTTCTAAAGTGAAAAATATAGCACTTCGAAGGACCGCACCCCGATAACAACAACGCTCTTAATTGAGGACATGTTTTGTAGGAATTTCGTTGTATAAGAAATGAAAGGGGAAAGTTTGTGGTAATAAATCCACTGGATAATTCGCTGGGTTTGTCTGAACTGTGTATGCTGCTGAACTTCTCTAAGCTGTCTTCCTACGACTCCTTAAATATTTTATTTTCCAGCTAAGGTAAATCTCCATTTTTCGTCCGTTGCTCTAGATGGAAATTTCTAGTGAATCATTCTGAGCAAGACGCATTGTTTGTATCAGAGTCAAGTACGCAAGTTCTTAGAAGGGCGCAGTACATTAGTCAAGGTCGGACTTCCAGACTGCCGAATCGCCGATGTGGTCCAACCGGTGTGAAAACCCCACCAAAATACGAAGACGCTCCAGTAAGCCGCTCGACCCCGCTCATGCCCTGGTTTGCTTGGCCTCTCTCCCTTAAGCCACCCATCTCCCGGTTCTTCTATGGCTTCTTAGCGGGACGATCGTGGAATTTACGCGAGGTGTATGCCTTGAGGAACGAAGAGACGACGCAAAGAGGTATTAATAGCACGAGTCGAAAGACACCATGACGGAGACAACATAGGCAAGTACGTGTTTCTGGTTCCTCGGATATGGCAGGGACTGCTTCATACCCCAATTTTAGTCGCTGGGCTGGTCTTCATCCTGTAGCCCATTCAGGCTGGGAAGCAATAATTTCGAGCCCATTAGCCAATTTTGTCCTTCCCACACAGCCACAGCCCAGAAAATCACAGGAGCCCAAATCGAATAAGTGCCCGGATGAAGGCCAGTCTATTTTAACACACGGCAGGATTCAGACGCCAACAAGCATCAACCCGCCGCCTATCAAAGATGCCGTCATCGAAGATACGTACTACATGTTACCCAGGCGACTATTTCCAGTACCTGGCTGCCTGTCCCCACCCTTAGTTTTGTCAACCAAATTGGGATACTTGTGCCACACCCAGCAAAACTCCAGATAGCACTGCAAGTTGATCAAAGCTAGAGCCGATATGGTAAAGCTCGTGTCAAGCTCGGCAGGGTACATGTAAGGTAAAGGTCATTCGTCGGTTAGCTCACCAACGAGTGTCTTAATATTATGCACTATACACTACAATAATTTACTTTAAAACTAAGATTTTGCGAAGTAGCTAGTGTATTAGCTACATTAATTTAATAAGATTTTAGACTATTTTACTTATTACTTTTAATTAGGCTCTATACTTACCTTCGTTTCTAGCAGACTACTTAGGCAGGGCTGCCCCTGTTATTCACGCACATTTGATTCTAGCGTTACCTCTCATTCACAACACTAGAACTGCGGGATTGTGCCGAACCACCTTGTTAACTCCACAGTACTACTACTTAAGAATTAAATTTAATTAAGAGATAAGTAGAAAACTACCTTTTAAACTTAATATAGCTACTTTAAGTACTTAGTTATACTATTTAAGCTAACTAACACTCTAGTAAGCTTTTAAGCCTATATTAATAAGGTACTTGGTAAGTATTTAGACTATATTTATATAATTTACTTTAATAATATACTTATTTATACTTATGGTAAAGATATTATAGTATACTAGCGCATAGTATACTTTATACTTAAAGCGTTATAAAAAGTAAAGCTCTTTACTAACTTTAAAAAGTATACCTTTATATTAAGTAAGGTCTACTTCCTTAGGTTTATTATTATAATATGCAGAATCTACGTAGATTTAGCGCGTATTAAGACTATTACTTAATAGCTATAGTTTGTAAATATTAAAGAACTCTAGTCTTTTTTAAGGTTTACTAACTTTTATTAATATTTTATTAAGGGATACGCCTATAAAATAGCTCTTCTTACTAATTTACTTAAGAGTAATTAAGATTTTTATTAGAATAATATAGTAAATATATTATTTAAGAAGCTTAAAGAGCGCTTTTTAAGTGCGCTAATTCTGCGCTATTTTAACTCTACTCTTATAATACGCGTAGAGATAGATACATCTACTTTTACTATTGTGCAGGAACAGAGGCCTCAGCCAACTTCTCCCTTTTGATGGTAGCCTTGCGCGCAGTGGAAGCAACTGAGCATCTCGTGTTGGTTGAGATGGTGAGGTGCGGGGACGGGTAACGAGGTAGACAAGGCTGGATAGGCAACGGTAAATTGAATGATCGAGACTCTGTTGAAGCAGGACTTGACAGTACAGCGTGGGTGATACTTGGTGGATTCGATGCCTCCCAAGGAGGTCCTATCTATCTACCTTTATACCCGGATTTCCCGGCCAAGCCTACCTAATCCTAGCTGAGATGCCCTCGGTAACTACGTCACCAAGTGCATCGGCACACTATCTTAGGTATTCTATTATAGTTATTTAAAGATAAAAAATAGTATCTAATTACCTTTATATTAAGGAAGCTTTAGAGCGCTAAGCTAAATTATAAAATATATAATTTAGACCTTTTAGTAATTATATACAGCTTTAAGTAGTAGTAGTATTACCTTTAAAGTACGCAGTATACTATATAGGTCCTAAGTAACTATAATAACCTACACTCTATACGCGTAGTATAGAAGTTAAACTTATATTAAGTATATTAGGTAATCTATTTAGAAGCTTTTAATTTTAAAGTAAAGTACTACTTAAGGAAAATAAACCCTATAAATAGCCTTTTATAAAGAGTAGATTATATATAAAAGAACCTATTACTAACCTAGTTATTACCTACTTTATAGAATAAACTACTAATAAGAGTAAAGTATAGTAGAGTAAGAGAATCTATAACTAAGCTTAGCTTAGTAAGAATGTATAAAATATATATTACTATAGTTTATAGAACTATAAAGGTCTCTACTACTAGCGCTATAAAATATATACTATATATACTATACTTACTAGCTAAAGTATTAGTTAGTAGTAAACCTATAATAGTAGAGTCTAAAGCGTAGATAGAGACTTTATACTAACTATAGTAAAGAGACGCCTTTACCCAGTGATAGGCGAAATTAGTAAAATTAGTAAATTAGTAATTAACGTATTCTATCATCGAGTGCGCCACACCATCGAGTAAGCCAAAATCTCTTGGCACCTAACATGACTACTACTACGCGCAATGTCTTAACCAACTTAGTTAAATTAATCTCAAAACGAAGGCAGGATAGAGCTTACTCTCTAGGCTATAAATCAAGGCTAATTTAAAAGTGTCCAACGTGCTGCTAAGGCGTTTAACGTTACCTAATTAACCCTGCAGCGAAGATACAATAGAACCCCCGCTCGAGCTAATTGCTAGCCTAATCGCCAGAAGCTCATGCGCACTAAAGAGCAGACAATCGTCTAATATATCCTTAACCTTAATTCGCGAGGATTTGCGCCCTAGCTATGTAAGGTAGCAGATATAGCAGATAAACTACTAGCTGTACGTAGTAGAGAGCTAGTAGGCAAGTAATAGGTTAAGAGATTTATAACGCGTTTAGATAAGCTTAAAATAGCTTTTAACTAAGTAAAGGACTATTAGAGGATACTCTAAGAAGATCTAGAGAAAATTAGCGCGTAGTTTAAGCTAGTTAAGGACACTAAAGCTAAGTACAGCGTTCACGACAATAATATATACAACTTTAATAAAACTAGCTTCTAGATAAGTATTATTAGCTCTATAAAAGTTATTACAGGCTTAGAGAGACGCGCTTAACCTAAGCTTATTTAGCTAGGCGATCGCAAGTAGGTTACAGTTATCTAGAGCATCTGCGCTGCTAGGTACATAACTCTGCTATTCATCGTCTATAAAGGACGCGTCTATATCTCTGCATAGTATAAGGAGGCAGATATACTGTATAATTAGAAGCTCTTAGTCTCTAAGAATAGCTAGATAAATAACGCACTTAGTCTTAAGTAGTTAAAGTACTTTAACGCGCATATAAAGGCGCGTTAAGTTAGGGGGTACAGGCTGCTTATCTTAGACAGCTATAAGAGCTATCTTAACTAGGATTTTAAAGACTACTGCCTTAAGCATAAGATTCTTACTATCTGTATGCTACCTTACTTATCGCACATCCTCTAGCTACTTAACGTAGTCTACTTCTCGCTGTTAAAGCGTAAGTACTCTTAGCGCGTTTAAGACTTAGCACGCTAGCGCGTCTTCTATATTAATAAAGAAGGCTTTCTCCCCGCCTTTAAAGACGCGTTTTTTAATGTGTTTATAGAGGAGAACTGTTAAAAGGCCTTTAAGGCGTTAGGACTAGTCCCTATAAACGCGCAGGTAGTGTTAGATTACCTTAAAGTATAGCTACGTACTCTACTAGAACCTCTCCTCCTAGAGACGCTGTAGTAGTTAAAGACTCTAAGTAATACTTAAGAGTTTAGATCTTAATCTAAGCTTATACGTAAGTCCTTTACTTAGTTACCTATTATAGCGTAGGTAGGCTTCTCTTAGCTTATAAAAGGCGCTGAACTTATACTGCACTAAAACGCTCTGCTTATTACCTATAATTATAAGCTTAAAGAGTAATTAGTAGTAATAACTAAGCAGAAATCGCGTAAAAAGAAGTAGATTTAGTAAGGTAGTATATTAGAGTATAGTATAGCGTTAGCGCAGGTAGCTACTAAAGCGTCTGCAGCGTCTTAGCGATCTAAGAAGGCTTATAGTAGTAGTAATTAAGAAACAGCTTAACTAGCTCTACAGCGCTATAGAAATTATAGCAGGACTAGGTATAACGCTTAAACGTGTAAAAAGGATATAGAAGGATCTTCTAAATCTAATGTAAGCACGACGTACGCAAGTTCTTTGTTTGATAGTGATGAAATAGACAATTCGTAACATAAGTTGGTGGTGCTAAGAGATTTTGGCTTACTCGATGGTGTGGCGCACTTAATGATGGAATACGTTATATATATATTATAGCTTCTACTCCTACTACAAAAAGCTCTATTACTTATAATTTTATTAACTATAGCTCTTTAGTTAGATCTACTAAGTTAGATTCTATACTTAAGGCTATTATTAATAATATTATTATAGTAAATGATACTAATAGTGAGTATATTATAGAGTATCTAAATACTCTAAGAATTATTTATTATATTAGTTGTTTAGACTACTATAATAAAGAAGAAACACTAGTATTTTTAAGTAAGTAACTTTAAATAACTTTTATATTACTCTTTTACTAACTATATATTTAGAATATCTAAAAGAGAATTTTATAGATTTAGATACTTTCTACTTATTTAAGAAGAAAGATAGTAATCTAAATTCTAATCTTCTAGAAATATTAGATAATTTAACAGATTATCTAATTAATACTAGTATTTTATTTAAAGACTATAGTAAGTATACTCTTTTAGGTCTACTTTTTATTTTCTAGTTTATATTTTATACTATATACTTATACTAATATATATATATATATATATATATATATATATATATATATATATTAGATTTAGTAAAATATTTTACTAAGAGTACTTATTATAATTATAAAGAAATAAATCTACGAAAAGCATATATTAATAGTAGTATTTATACTACTTTTTATAAAAAGTATTTTATAAGAAGTGATATATTCTTTTTAGGGAAACTTAATATTTTTAATAACTCCTTTTATACTTTAGAAGAAAAAGAAGCTTTTAATAATATATATATTAAAGAGAGGGATTTATTTAAAGAGTATTTAGAATCTCCTTTAGGAGAAATAGACTTTTTAAACTCTATTGTAGATAGTTACTAGCTAAATTAGTTAGTTTAAACCTTTTAATTCTATATAATATACTTTATATAGTAGTATTATACTATCTAAGGTAGATAAATCTTAATAGAAATACGTAGTTCCTTCTAAATATATATTTTTATATTCTTATTTACTAATTAGTAATTACTAGTAAGTACCTATCACTGCTTTATCCCTCTTTTTTAGCTAAGGCGCTGTTTTTCTTTTCTTATTAACATATAAAATTTATTATCCTTATCTTTTCTTAAGTCTTTCTTATAATTATTTTAGCGTTATCTGTAGTTCTCTTACTATCTTAACTGCAGCTTCTACTTTAACACTCAGAAAGTTTCTTTTAAATAGGTTTAGGTGTTTCCTGTAGTAGGCGTAAAATAGTGTTTCGCCTGTTGCTTCAGATTTACTATTATTAAACGCGATTTAGGCTATAGGTAACAGTAATACCTAGTTATTCTGTTATTTATTACAGTACGTTTGTAGGTATTATTTTAAGGTTCTGTTTATTTGTTCTGTTTATCTATTAGTTTCTAGGTAGTATACTATAGATAGTTTCCTTTAGGTTCCTATCTCAGCTATAAAGGTTAACTAGAAATTAGATATAAACAGCTTATCTCTATCGCTAATAATAGTTTTTAGTATGCTATAGTGTTAGAATATTCAATCTTTTATTATTTCTGTAAGTTATAGTGCTGTAAAATTCTTTCTAAACAGTATAAACTCTGCGTATTTAATACATCTGCATACTATGTTGTATATCGTATTATACTTATATCTAGTTACTTTATCTACAGACTTAGGTAAATCTGTAATAAAGTCTATTACTATATCTTCCTATAGTTTTATAGGTATCTTAATTACCTGTAACTCGCTGTAGGGTGCATAAGTAGCATGTTTATTTTATTAGCAAGGTACATATTTCTTAATATATATTTCTACTTTCTGTCTAAGGTTTATAATGTAATAGTTTCGTTAAATAAGTTCTATTATTTTCGTAATTCCTAGGTGTCTATATATTAGATTATTGTAGTGTTATTAGATAATAGCTTTGTGTAGGTTCTTAGGAACCTCTGCCTATACTTTTAAGATTGCGTAACATTCTTATAAAGGTCCTAGAGTTCTATCTTTATTTATTTTTAGGATTACTATACAAACTTTAGTTTTCTTCCCTATTACATTATGTCTTCTACTTAGTGTATCTACTCTTCTATTTTCTTTTCCTAGTGTATAGATAATCTTAAACTTATATTATCCTAGAAGTTCTAACTATCTTACTTATCTTTAGTTTAATTATTTTATTATTATAAAGTACGTTAGATTCTAGTAGTCTGTGTAAATAGTAAGTTCTAAGCAACTTTCTATATATACTCTCTAATATCGCAGTGCGTTAACAATAGCTTTTAGTTCCTTGTTATAGATATCGTATTATTCTTCTATCTATAAGAACTTGCGCGAGTAATACGCTATAGGGTGCTATTTTCTGTCCTTCTTTTATAAGGCTACTGCTCTAATTACAAGGTCTAATACGTCTGTTTTAATCTTTAGTAGTTATCTACTAGTAAATAATATAAGTACTAGTTCAGCTGTGCATACTTCTTTTAGTATTTTAAATACTTATTGTCGTTCTTTGTTCTAGTCCTATTTTTCTTCTTTTTTTATTAGTTTTATTAAGAGTACTGTAATTTTAGTAAAGTCCTTAATAAACTGTTAATTAAAGTTAATAAATCCTAGGAATAACTAGATGTCTTTAACTATTTGTGGTGTCTTCTATTCTCAGATTATCCTAACCTTAGATTCGCTAATCCGTACTCCTCGTCTTCTAACTATATATCCTAGGAATTCTACTTCTTCTTTATAAAATTCGCATTTCTCTAGTTTTAACTTAAGGTAATAGTTCCTTAGTCGTCGTAGTACTTCCTTTACATGTTACTTATATTCCTTTATATTTCTAGAGTAAACTAAAATGTTATCTAGGTAGGCTATTACATATATGTTAAGACATTCTACTAAGACATTATTAATTAAGTCTTAACACGTCGCTGGCGCGTTTATTAGGCTAAAGGGCATTACTATATACTTATAATATCTATATTATGTTCTAAAGGTAGTTTTCTATTCCTCTCCCTTCTTTATTCTAATAAGGTTGTACGCTCCTCTTAGGTCTAGCGCGGTAAAATATTAAGCTCTTATTAATCTATCGCGTAGTTCTTATATATTAGGTAGCAGGTAGCAATTCTTCTTAGTAATATTGTTTAACTTCCTATAGTTAATGCATAACTTTAACCCTCTATCCTTCTTTAGCGTAAATAGGATAGGATATCCTACTAAGGACTTAGATTTCCTAATAAAACCTTTTACTAAATTTTTATTAATATATTTCTTTAGGACGCCTAGCTTGTAATTGCTTAGGCAGTATATTAGTACAAACCTAAGTTACTTATCTTCTATAAGTTCTATCTTATAATCCTATTCTTAGTACTTTAGTAGTGCTTCCCTTCCTACCTTTTTAATAAATATATTTGTAAATTCTTTATATTCTTCTAGGATCTTAGGAGTAGTAACTAACCTCTCGTTCTTCTTAGCGTTTTCTGCTAGCTGCTAACAAAGTAGCTGTTTCTTAGCTTTTTACGAAGGTTTAATATTTATTATCGTCTTCTTATCTACTAAGGTATATAACTATTACATAGGTATTTGTGCGTTATTCTTTATACGTATAGACACTCTTCGTTTTGTCTAGTTAATTACTAGGTTACAGTATCTTAACTAAGGTAGTCCTAGGATAACATTATAGGCGGCCGTCCTAAAGACGTCTAGTCTTACCTAGTGTATTTTAGAGGCTAGGCTAAGGCTAGTAATAACCTTGTAGGTTACTATCCCTCCTAATTTTCTGTTTACTACTGTTATCTAGTAGGGTGTCTTCTTTAAGACAGGTTGTAGCCTTACTTTTAATATAGCTGTCTTAGAGATATAGTTTGCTTATAATCTAGAATTTATTAGTGCCTTTAGCTCCTTTCTTTAGAGTTTTATTCTAAGTTAGAAGAGACTCTCTTCCTTTTGTTAGATAGCCTAATACTACTTGTTAGTACTGTCTAGTTATAGACAAATCCTTTATCTAGTTCTAGCCTTCTTGCTATAGGAAGGTTTAGTCTTTAGTTTCTGTCTAAAAAAGAATTTTCCTTAAAACTGTTTACTTCCTTTTCTAGCTTATAGCGTTTACATCTTAGATTTATACAGGTCTGCTATAATTTATTAGTACATCGCTTATTTATAATAATATTTTAGTTTACTGTATATTCGTTATTATATCCTAGGAAGTAATTTGTTGTTTATTTATCCTACAAGTAGTTAATATAATCGTCCTGTTAACAGTTATACTATTACTATTTACACGCTCCCTTTAGTATTAGGAAGTGTCCTTCTTACAGCTTAATAGCATAATAGTAGTTATAGTAGTTATATGTGCAGTAGAGGTAGAATAGTAGTCTATGCCTTAGGTTTCTCTAGTTGTAATTATACTAGAAGAGCCTTTATCCTTTCTCTACTTAGGCCGCGGCTTTCTATTTAATTTACTACTTAGCTCGTTCTATAGAGAATCTAATACACTTAATATTTTCTATTACGTATTTCTAATATATATTATTCTAGTTTAAAGGTTTACACTTTATTTTCTAGTCTTAGCATCGCGCGCATACGTATTTCCTACTATGTATTTTCTATAGTACCGCGATACCCTATATTCTCTATATTTTATTATCTAGTGCTTGTACTTCCTTAATACTTTCTATAGGTAGTAGTTAGTCCTAGTTAACTAGGGTCCCTAGATATAGTTCTACTAGAGCCTTATTATTCTAGTTAATCTCCTAAGTGTTTAAGGGAACCTATCTATAGGTTCCTATAATCTAGTTATTATCCTATTATAGTAGTAATAAGAGCCTAGTACTATAATTAGGTATAGTAACTACCTCTTAGTCCCTAAATTAGGTGTTATTAAAGTTTTTAATTATGTTAACTTTAAGTTAGGTAACTCTATTCTTTTATCTATAATTTTTTATAAAGTATCCCTTCTTCCTATAATTATAGTAATTACCTTTTATCTTCTCTACATCTATCTTCTAATTTCCTACCTTCCTATTCCTGTACTTCTTATTAACGTTATCTAGATATATTAGTTCTAGTTTATTAGAAGTATAGTAGCTAGTAGTATAAGTATTCTTTAGGTAGCAAATATAGCCTTTCTATTTACCTGTATAGTTTATTCTTCCTTTTCTATAGCTTTATAGTTCTTAGTTTAACTTATATAGGTTATTATTAATTCTTATATAGTTATTAATTAGGTTATTAAGGTCTTTAATAACGCATCTTATTCTTATAAGTTCCTCCCTAACCTGTAGTTTTAGGCCTTGTTAGAATATTTATTTAAGAGCTTTATCGTCCTATCTAATAATTATAGAATACTGTTTAAACCTATTAGTATAGTTAGCGATAGAGGTATGTTACTTAAGTTCCTATATATATCTTTCTACTGCGACTTTCTTAGTCTATATTCTAAAGATTTATTAGATATACTTTTTAAACTTATCCTAATCTTTAAACATTTCCGTGTTATCCGCGTTAATAATTCCTTAGTCTATATATTACTCTAGTTACAGCGTAACCTAGTCTAGCGCCTTACCTGTAAGGTAAGTAATCGTAATAAGTACCTTATTACTTTTATTAATATCCTTATAGAGATAGAAGTATAGGTTAAGTTAGAGTAACTATCCTTTTAGGTATTATCTATTACTGCTAAACGTAGTAGGTTTACTAATTAGGCAACCCTTAGTAGTTACAGTTAAAGAGTTAGAAGTAGCTACATATTCGCTAGAGCTGCTTATTTTAAGAGTAATTAAAATATTAAAGATCTAATTAAGTAGTTATAATATAAAGTAACTAGTATTAACTAGTTAGTATCTTTAGAGTATTCTGTAGATATGTAGGCTAGGTTAAAAGTAGAAGTATAGAATAGTAGTATACTTATAGATTATCTTAAGTTAATTATAATATGCTATAAGGCTATATTATATAAGTCTATATATATAATTATCTTATAAGATTTCTATAAGGCCCCCTCTAGGATTCTTAGGTTTATCTCCGTCCTATAGGACATAGTCCGCCTTAGCGTAGGTTTTCTAGGATTACGTGATCCTGGCGTCATTAGTTAGTTCAGAGGCGTGGTCTCCACGTTGGTCGTCCGTGCCTTCTCCCTCATCCTCATAACCGCCGCCTTCCTACTTCCTGTTCGTAACATATATATAATAATTAATATAGATTTTTTATAAAATATTACTAGCTATTAAAAAAATTATAAATTATCTAAAGTAAGTTTTTTAAACTTTATATGTTTTAAAACTAAAATTTATATTATAAATAAGTAAATATAATGTTAGAACTCTATTATTTCTAATTAAATTCTTATATAATTTTATATATAGTATTTTACATAGCTATTAACTATTGTTATATAAAATTCTATACTTATTTCTATAAATAGAAATAAAGTTTTTAAATTAGTAATTACTATTACTATTACTTAGTAAAGTAGTAACCCTAATACTAGGTCTATTATATATAATAATTAATCTAGAATTTTTATAAAATATTACTAGATATTTAAAAATATTATAAATTAACTAAAGTAAGTTTTTTAAACTTTATATATTTTTAAACTAAAATTCTATTTTATAAATAAGTAAATATAACGTTAGAACTTTACTATTTCTAATTAAATTCTTATATAGTTTTATATATAGTATTTTATATAGCTATTAACAATAGTTATATAAAATTCTGTACTTATTTCTATAAATAGAAATAAAGTTTTAAAATTAGTAATTAGTAATTACTAATAGCAGTATTATATAAGTTCTATAGAGAGTTGTATAAGTTCTATATTAGAATTGCATTGTTAGGGTAGCCCTCGCGCTTAAAGAATGCGAGCTCCTTCGTATATGTCGCAGCTCAACAGTGCACCTGACTTCACCGTGCTCCAAGAGCAAGGTCTCAACCAACACTATACTACAATCCCATAATTGCGCTCCTCCTTACTCCTTAGATGTTCATGCAGGACTAACAATCCAATCCAATCCATGAACGCACAAGCACCCTGTCTCCCAAATCCACACCTAACAAACAATCTCATAAGTCCCTGGCCTCAACCTAACTGGCCGAGACAGCCCAACATATCGCTTATACTTTTCTCGCATGAAGCCCAATACGCCTCTTCGATACCTCACGCTGGCAGTTTCCACAACCCCATCCGCACATTGATTTGGCATGTACGCATCATTGGTAAGTACTTTGGTAGCTTGATTTAAAATTGCACGGGTGTTGCGGGTGCTCTGGATTTCTTTTCGGACATATAGCTGTGCGGCAAAAAATTAATAAACTGGAAAACACGATGATCTCGCCGTCGTCATGCAGCGTTGGTGCAGTGTATGTGTGTGTACCTGATGTACGGAGATGATCGAAGCTCCGCGTGTTGTCTTTTATTTCGTTCCATCTTTTGCTTGCCTTTTGTTTCAAGTTGTCTAGCCTTCTGGAGACGGGGTTCGGGGCGCTAGGTTTGGGAAGGTGCTTCTTCTCGGGGACGTGGTCTAGAATGTTGTTGATGCGCTTTGAGATGCTAAATCTGTTGTTTTGCTTCTTTTGAGAAGCGACGGCTTCCATGGTGACCGTTTACTTATTAGGAGATGGTATTTTATTCAGAAAGAAGTGCGAGTTTCTCGTTGATGTTCAGAATGTCGCGCTGTGCAGCCATGCATCATGGACTAATTTTAGTGTACAGCCTCGTATATCTCGCATTGCGAATGTTTGTGGAGATGGGGAAGGGAAGGGCTCGGCGCCCTGGTAGAGCCTGAGCAATTTGGATATTTGTATGTCGTTGATGGAAGCCGTTGAAATAAAGAAGTTTCTATCGTCCATTGCACCTAAGTACTTGTGATTTCAATTCACGAGTCTCTTTTCGCTGATGCTTGGGATCAAGGCCTGAATCGTACCCAACTTTGACCAAGTTATCAAAGACTTTGGTTGACAAGCGAGCCGCAATTTATTTTTCAAGACCTGATGCATATATTGCACAAGATATTCTGAGTGGAATACTTCGAGTCCTACTTATGTATTATCTCATGAGAGGTCGACAGGATGGGCTGTGGCAACATGCTGCCGACTGAAATAGCCGAATCGCCCCACTGGGGTTTGGAAAATGGACCACAAGTTTCATTCATCAGATTCTTAGCGTATCTGCTGCCCGCACGTATGTACCCTACCAGGACTTCGAAAACACAGCGATGCTCTTTGGCATCTTAGAATGCCCAAACAATGTTATAGAGCACCTTAGGCGATATACTGCATCATTCACGACGCATGTGATCTTTGGCTTTCGTACTGCAAGCACCGAAGATCCAAAATTTAAGCAGGCCTTTGTTGTATATTTTATTAGCCAAGTGGCTGTTTAGTAGCTATAGTCAGTATTATTGTTGGCTTTGTCCAAGCAATGGTTATCTGGCCTGAAACTACTAAAGCTGTGCAATGAGAGCAAGATCGAGTCTGTGGAGATCGTCTCCCTGATCCAAATGACGTACCTAAGTGCCATGTATACGAACTTGTGCTATAGAAAGTCTACTTTAGATGACAGGACTTGCCTTGGGCATATCGCATGCCATGACTAAGGATGAGTCCTACGTGAAATCCAAGCAGCGTCGAAATTCTACTCGATTCGATTCAAGACTCGAGTACTTCCCTAATTCCCTCCTCACGCTGCATTTCATATGGAGGTAATAAGAAAATTGCTAATATTGCTGTCTAATAACTGTAAGCTGGTACCAATAAAGTAAACACAATTTTTTTACCTGCTGTTTAGGTGATACTATATAGTGTTAAGCCTGTATCAAGATTTCACCTTGCATTTTTGGATTGATTTCGACTGCTCGGATATCGTACGTGATGGGGAGTAGCCTAAGACTCTGAATATGCCTATCTAGGCCCTGTCGTACACTATTAGTCTGAAATATGATGAAGGATAAGGAAGACTTACAAGGACGGAAGATAGGCAAGCAAGTAGCTCGGCCTCCTCAAGCCCCGCAGATACTTTTACACCCCAAGACACGAACCTACCGCCCTTGAGATCGCACCTGGCTATTATCATGTCCCGTGTCTTCTGCTTCTCTGTCCACTTGCGCTTGTGGATCTCAAAAGAAATCTGTAATCCCGTTCCGACCGCCAGAGCACTTGCTAGAGCGGCTGGAATAGAGTTTCCGATACCACTTATTTCTCTTGCAAGGCCGTTTATCAATATCGTCGCACGTAGTTTTAATTGGCCAGTGACTTCCAAAGTCACACTACTATAGGCGAGAATCCTGGTATCGCTTGTCATTACTCTGTAAGTCTCGAAAAAAAGCTGCTGGATCTCATTGGGCGACAAAACTCGGCCGGCTTTGTCAGAGACTGACTTTACAATCTTGGAGTAGTCGATTTGCAGGCCCTTCGGCAGTTCCAGGTTGGTACTTCTCTGCAACGTCCATGCCACACCGCCCTTTCCACTTTGTGAATTTACCCGGATCACTGACTCGTAAGTTGCGCCAATGTCTTTCGGATCAAGAGCAAGGTAAGGTACCTTCCAGATATTCTTCTTCCCGTCCGTAGCAGGCTTTTCCCAGATCTTGAACCCTTTGCTGATAGCATCCTGATGAGATCCGCTATATGCCAAAAAGACAGAATCGCCAGCATATGGAGCACGAATGTGTACTGGTATTCGTGTCAGAGCTTCAACCATCTTTCTAATACGAGGCAAATCGGAGAAATTGAGACCTGGGTCTACGCCCTGGGTATAGAGATTCAGGGCTAACGTGACAAGATCAACATTTCCCGTTCGCTCGCCATTCCCAAATAGGCACCCTTCGACACGCGTTGCTCCTGCAAGTTGACCCAGTTCTGCAGCAGCGACAGCGCAGCCACGATCGTTATGAGGGTGTAGAGACACAACGACAGACTTATGAGTGAAGGCCCGACAGAAGAGTTCGACCTGGTCTGCGAAGGTATTTGGCGTGCTCATTTCAACTGTTGCTGGTAAATTGAGGATAAGAGGCACTTCGGATGTTGGCTCCCAAGCTTCCCTGACAGCGTCACACAGCTCAATCGCGTATGATGTGTCTGTATCAGAGAAGGCCTCGGGACTGAACATGAGGTTCCAAGTAGTATCTTGACGTTGTGGGTCGTCCTTAGTGATAGATCTGGTATAGCGCACACAGTCAACAGCCATCTGGAGTACATCCTGGCGTGACAACCCGAAGATGGTTCCCTGAAAGGTATCACTAGACGCAATGTAGAGACTGATGATAGCCTTTTTGGCACCAGAAACACTGTCCACGGTCCGCTTAATAAGCTCGCGTCGGCATGGAGAAAGCACTTGTAGCCAAACTCCTTCGGGTACGACATGGGGATTTTCAACCAGTCTTCGTGTAAAATTGAACTCAGTATCTGAAGCGCTTGGAAACGATACATCAATCTCTTTGAAGCCCAATTTAGTGAGAAGATTAAAATAAGTCCACTTCTCCTCTACAGTCATGGGATGTTCTAGACTTTGGTTGCCATCACGTAGATCAGTAGCTAACCAGCGCGGTGCGCTGGTAATAGTCTTGGATGGCCATGTTCGGTCGGGTAGCGACGGTGGAGAGAAGGCAGAGTACTTCTCTGCAGGATATTGTAACCTAATCTTGTCAGGAATACCAGGCAACGACGGAATAAGTTCTCTTACATGGGCATCTTCTCTGTGTTATTGTGTCAAAGAAAACAAAACAAGACTGTGCAGCTTCCAAGTGACCCTTAAACCATCTACTTGTCAAAATTGCTCTCGATGGGCGTCAAGTCATCGGTCCGTATTGGGTTGTGCGCTAAACAACTTGAGATGTGTGCGGTCCGAGAACATCGGTTCGGATCTGCGACGGTGCGATCGCGGACCGCGGCCATCAGCAACCCATGCAAAGGTTGGGACCGATCCGGACTCATACGGTGATTGGAACAATAAATGGAGTAGGGTGCTATGCGATGTGAAAATACCCTTCATTATAGTTACGTTCGATTCGTATTGGTTTTGTTTGTTCTCTTTTCGAGGCTTCGTACGACTCCGACTTCACCACCGACCTCGTTAAGATGGTAAATACAATTCCGGTGCTTGATGCTACCTGCATGACGAATGGGAGTACAAAAAAACGCTCCGAATTCGGCCAAAAATTCTTGGAAAGTCTGACCGAGTATGGTTTCGTGAAACTGGTGAACCACAGCGTTCCCCTCCCTATTGTCGAAGATACCTTCAGCCAAGTGTGTTGTACAGAGAACATGCCTTAAAGTATTCACTGAAAACCGATAGATCAAAAGATTCTTCAACCTACCATTTGAAGCGAAGAAGTCGATCATCAATGACCCAAAAAAGGGCCAGCAACGCGGCTGGAGCCCTCCTGGGGAAGAGAAAACATGGTGGTTGGAGAGCAATACGGGAGACGTGCAGTCACCTCGTTTCAGTGACAACAAGGTGCATATAGGCGGGAAAAATTAAACTAGACAAAACGCTTACACACTGTAGGAGAGCTTCGATTGCGGAGATCCTCTGGACAAGCAGTTTCCCAACCAATGGCCGGCTGAGTCAGCGCTTCCCGGCTACCAGAAAACTATGGACCAATTCTTTCACGACTGCGGAGCGCTTTGTGTAAATTTGTTGGAGGTCCTCGCCATCCAGATGCAGCTCGACCCTGAGCTCTTTGCGTCGCGCTGTACTAATGAGGCGAGTACTATACGCATCAACCACTTCCCTCCCGTCAATCGCGCAACTCTTGAGAGTGGCCAGGTTAGCCGCATTTGGCCGCATAATGATTTCGGTATCATCTCTTTGGTCTTCCCTGATCGAACTGGTGGTCTGGAATACGAGGATCGCGAACATCCTGGCGCCTTTATTCCAATGCCCTACAACGGAGACGATGAAGTGGTTGTGATTGTATCAGAAACGTTCCAGAGATGGACTAACGGTGCAATCAGAGCGGGTCTTCATCGCGTGACGAAACCCAAGGATATGGTTGGAGATATCGTGCCGGAGCGATGGTCCTTAGTGTACTTTTGCAAGGCGGACAGGCACGCGAACGTAGGGCCACTCAAGGAATTCATGAGCCCAGAAACGAAGCCGCTATATGAAGATCTCACAGCTTTGGAATATCAAGCGATGAGGAATGCGGTGCACTACCCAGAACCCGTTCTTGATCCTGTTCATGCAGCAGCGTGATGTAACGTCAAGGTTGATAGGCTTCATGCGATCAATGGAAATATCTTGATATACAAACAACTGATTGTGTACAATACGTAGTCTCTTGAGATAATCTTTGCATCAAAATGGGATCATGAAGGGGGCCACTTGAGATAAACTGTGAAACTTCGTGAGGTGTTCCTCGAAGACAGCTTGACGGATCTTTCTAGATGCGATGTACTTCAATCCGCGAATTCACATTCCATCATCGAAACATCATTTCTTGCACAGATGAAATAGTTCGTCGAGATGAAAATTTCACCACCCTTGTCTTTTTCAGCCGTTCCAAGATACTACCTGCCGCTGATATGCATTTTATCCTTCACCTACTTTTGTCCTTTTTAACGTGTACTGGAGCAGGGCTTTCAATTCCAAGCCTTTACCTTCACCGGAATGGTTATTAGCCAAATTTGCGTTATCTCTTTGGGGTAGGACAACAATATGTTACAACGGACCGACATCCGACCAGCCTAGAGCGCGTTAGCTCCTCGGAAAGGCAAGCTGATATGCTTGACTTGCTGACATGCGCCCGGTCGGTCCGCCAGCCGGGGGCACTAAACCGACATTGTTGAGTTTTGTGGAGCCTTCTCCGTGAGTGGAGGCATCTTGATTGATACTTGATCAGCCTCAGTGAAGGGAGGGATGTTATCAAGGTAACGATGGATCACACTCAGAAGCCTCGAACCTTATATGAAAAACTATTCGACGATCACGTGGTCACTGAACGAGGCAATGGAACAGCGCTGCTCTATATAGGTAGATTTTCCCATGTTCTCAAGAAGCACATGCTGATTCACAACAGACCGCCATTTGATCCACGAGGTTACATCTCCTGTATGAACCCAGCCCTTCTCTAGCTCGAATGTATGGGGATTCTTACTAGCGTGTTATAGCAAGCCTTTGATGGCTTGGAGAAACGTGGTTGTGTCGTATACCGGCCTGATCTCACCTTGGCAACATCCGATCACAACGTCCCGACAACACCGCGGAAGGGCAGAGTAAAGACCAATACGTATCTTACGAACACTGAATCCCGAATTCAAGTCCAAAAACTGGAACGAAATGTGAAAAAGCACGGTATTCCTTACCTGGGACTCAACTCAAAAAGACAAGGTATAGTCCACGTGATTGGACCAGAACTCGGCTTTACATTGCCTGGTACAACTATCGTTTGCGGTGATAGCCATACTAGCACTCATGGTGCGTTCGGTGCGCTCGCTTTTGGGATCGGAACGAGCGAGGTGGAACACGTTCTTGCTACGCAAACTTTAGTGGCGACGCGAAGTCGAAACATGAAGATATTCGTACAGGGCAGATTGAAGCCAGGCATAACCTCGAAAGATTTAATGCTTTTTATCATCGGAAAAATTGGTTGGTTGCCCCGCCTCCTCTAGTGATGAATACTCACAAGGCAAATAGGTACAGCTGGTGGCACGGGAATGGTAATCGAGTTCGCTGGCCCTGTGATTGAAGACTTGACCATGGAGAGCCGAATGTCGCTATGCAATATGTCGATTGAAGCTGGAGCAAGAGCAGGACTTATCGCCCCTGACAATAAAACAATTGCCTACGTCAAGGACAGGTCATTGGCTCCACGCAAAACTTGGGCACAAGCCCAAAGATATTGGGAGACTCTTTATTCTGATACAGGCGCCCATTTTGACCGGCTTGTAGTGATAAATGCTTACCAAGTAGCACCTACTATCACCTGGGGTACGTCTCCGGAACAAGTAGTGCCTATCACTGGCGTGGTACCCGGGCCTGATGATTTCCAAGATCCCATAAAGCAAGATAGCTGTAAGCAAGCGCTGAGCTATATGGGCCTGACTCCTGGCACCAAGATTTCGGATATTAAGGTCGATAAAGTGTTTATCGGCTCCTGTACTAATGCTCGGTTGGAAGATTTTCGTGTAGCCGCGCGTATATTGGAAGGTAAGAAGGTTTCTTCAAATATTAAACTAGCCTTGGCAGTGCCTGGATCTGGAGCAGTTAAACGTGCGGCCGAGAAAGAAGGTATTGATGTCATCTTCAAAGACGCAGGGTTTGATTGGAGAGAGGCTGGATGCAGTCTCTGTGTCGGCTTGAATGATGACGCGCTCTTACCGTTCGAGCGATGCGCGAGTACCAGCAATCGAAACTTTGAGAGTCGTCAAGGCACTTCAGGGAGGACGCATCTTGTCTCTCCGATAGTGGCCGCTGCCACCGCAATCAATGGAGCATTTGTCGACCCTTCGTCCAGCACCGAAAGTATGTTGATAAGACCCACCAACAAGATTCGGCTTGACAAGACACATAAGAGTGAAACCTCCATAACAAGCGATCCTTGGAGCGAATCAGAGGATACAGATGAGACAGATATCGAACACCACAGCAAGTTGTCGCCCCTCATGCCTGCCAAGCGAGCACCGGCACCTTGGAAGACACGATTCTCGGACGACGTGAAGGGGCGCGTGGTAGTCATTGAACGAGCAAATATTGATACCGATGCCATTTTCCCAAAGCAATTTTGTACTACCACCGAGAAAGCCGGACTTGGATATGCTCTATTTCATAATCTTCGTTATGATGCAAATGGTGTCCCCCAGGATGATTTTGTGCTCAACCAGCCGGAATTTAAGGCAGCGCCCATACTGCTAGCGACTGGCCCGAACTTCGGCTGTGGCAGCTCGCGCGAGCATGCTGTATGGGCACTGCAAGATTTTGGGTTTCGCTGTATACTCGCGCCGAGCTTTGCGGATATCTTCTACAGCAATGCTTTCAAGAACGGCCTCCTTCTTGTCGCCATAAATGAGCCCACCAAGGAACAAATACTTGCAGCAGTAAAGAAAGATCAAGGTATCCAGATTGATCTGCAGCGACAGGCGATCTATGATGCAACCTGCACCGTAATCGGTCACTTCGAGATTCCGGAACAACGGAAGATAGAGTTACTTACAGGAGTCGACGAAATCGAATCTACGCTAGGATTGCTGCGAGAGATTGAGTACTTTGAGGAGCGCAGAAAGCAAGATCATGGATGGATTGGAGAAGGGGTGCGGCGTCAGGTCTCGAAATCAGGTTTTGACAATCAATTGCGACGCAATATTTCGTTCATCGATAATTACGATGCGGAGCCGTTCGATTGGTAGAGTTTATATACGGAAACATTACGACCATGGTACATAATTTGTTGATCACAGGTCCCGAGCAACGCCGCGCTGTGTGTTTAAAACCGGCAACAACTATACCAAAGTCCCGTCTTCAACGATCCTCACCGAGACAGTAGATATCGAAGATATCACCCGAGATGTCTTGCGCGAAGCCCACGAAGTCCATGTCACTCTTTCCCATGTCTAACATTTGCCTCGGATTGAATGATATGTTCGAAGCTTTATCACTTGAAGGTGCTCCAACACTTGTGCGAGGGTAGCTAGCACTATCAGCTTTCCCTTTGCGATGCACGAGAAGATAAATTTCACTAATCTCGTCAAACAGATCGATACTCGATTTGTCCTTTGTGTGCAGGCGACCAAAGAAGCCACAGGCCATTCCAAAGTACGGTAAGCATTCTTTGCCATACTCTGATTTGCATATGACTATAAGGAGCAATGTAACGGACAAGGCTGGTAGCATAATATTTGGCCTACAGGACAATTAACTGAAGGCATAACGCTCTGGCTATGACTTACTTACCATTCCAACTCCACATCACTCACAGAAAATGAATGTGTAGCACTTAATACCCGTTTTGCCACCGCCACGCACTCATCTCGGCTAGAGACGTAAGCTGAAGAAGGGTCGTTGACGCATGCATTTGTTGCGATGGCCCATCGATGAATTGCGAAAGAGGCTTCAGCGTAATTGAGAAAAATATCTGCGCCCCAGCCACAAGTATTCGACTGCTCCGGTTGCTCTTGGATCTCAGCGCTGGATTTTGGGCGATATGCCATTGGAATTGACATTCTCCATGCCTCTAGCATGCTCGTTAGGTGATTAATCCCTGCAGCTGTTTCCGAAGGGCTGGTCTTTAAGGATGCACGGCTGTACAGCGTCTTCACAATGACGGAGCAAAGGCGTGCGTACCGATAGTTGACAATTTCCCACCCCGAGTAGCTAGTAGACTTTAGAGACGTAGTGCTAGACTTATTTTTGGAAGGAGCGTGATATGTAAGCAGGTCATCATCTATCATCTGCTTCCAGTGAGTGTCTGATGTAAGCTATGGGTAAGATTAGAATGTCGCTTACTGAATGGCTTCCGAATCGCAGTGCGTATGGCTTTTCGATTGAGTACAGAATCCAAAAGGCTCGTTCGACATCTTCTTCTAAACTTGTGTTTTGAAAAGAAGGGGTGCGAGCCGGGGTCGCGAGCCTTAACTCCGGAACCATGTGAACGGCCTGCGACAATAATGATCTTGTCAGGGGAACGTTATGATCATGTCGCATAAAAAGGACCTAGTGATAGTCAGGCCCCATTTTTCAGCTCAATAATCGAGATATAGGACCCACCATTGCTACCAAAGTCTAGAGAAGTTTCTTCCGTTAGCGCGCACCTCAGCGTACCCGTGTGTGAGGACTTACCTGAAGCTTCATTAACGAAGATTGACCATTCTGAAGATCATCTCGGCAACTTAGAGCACGTGAGAAATAACGCCACGGGGTAATCACAGATTCCAATGGCGAGGTCTCAGTGCTTGCCCGCTGATTGCGCAGTGACGTCCGACACCCAATCGCGAGGACTGCATTCAGCAATGCGAAGGCTACTCTATCCACGCGATCAGGGGCTCTCATCGTAGAGACCAGTATGCCCTCAACAGTTTGCCGATTTACAAACGAGGGATAGCTGAGCCCAATTAGACACTTCGATTGTCCTCTGTAATGCGATGTATACTCGCCTGTAACGTTCTTCGAAAAACACTGAACGCCATCGTCAGCGTCTACATCTGACCCGGCGCTTTCGTATGACAATACAAATGAGATAATCGAGACGCCTTACAATCGATATACTCCAAAACTTCTCTTTGGGCGTAGATCAGTGGATCCTCGCTGTATTGAGGTCGCCAGTCGGCCACTTGTCTCAGAGAAAAGTGTTGTACTTTGATCCATAAGCTTCTTTGGGGAGACCCGGTATGGTGTTCTGTGGGCATGTGCTCCATGAAATTGTCTAGAAGTCGTAATGGTGCTAGAGAAGAGAAGTCCTCTAAAAAAAGTGTTAAAGAAACCCCCGACAACTTGGATGCACCTACTACAAAGATTCTTGGACCAGAATCTGCTCCAATTTTGGTTATTCCCAAACGTTATACTGTGATCCAATGGGTGATCAGTCTCTGAGGCAGTGAAGTAGTCTAGCGATGGGAGCTCATTGGGACTGGTAGCGGGCGTCATGAAATAGTTAGAAAGACTCGTTCCATGCTCCCATAAATCCTCAGAGATAGACCTATATTGTTTAGAGCTCATTCGAAAAATAAAAACTCAACCTTAGGAGGAACCGCTTACAGATCCGAGTCTGGCAAGAAACTACCTAGGTTGGGGACAAAGTCCGCTTGTGACTCGACGGTCGACAATCGGTTAAGGTCTGTCCTAAATTGCTGTCTTGTGTCATTCTGCGAGGCTCGAGACTCCATAACGGCCCCGATGGACATCGATCCAGATCTCGGCTGGTTGTTTTGGCCTGGCGTCCCTGTGTTATATGCACATTTGAGGCACAGCTTCTGCGGTCGCGATGACTTAGCTAGAGATGCCTTAATCAAATCAAATGGAGGACATACCACACATTGGGAACATGTTGGGAGGCCGTCGCCTACAAGGTCAGTCTAATGAGTTCACCGAACTCGAACCGAAACAATGGAACCTACAGCGGACCTTTCTTTGGCGACAGGCAGAACACGCGCCTTTGCGACGGGTGATTTTACGATGGCTTAATCCCTCCATATTCGTGTCACAAATGGAGCGGAATGAACATAAACTACCGGGTTCGTTTAGCAGCACACATTCGCTTGCGAAGCAGCCACTATAGATGAGATACGCCTGAAAGCCTTCACGTCAAATACTCGAGAACTTAGCGGCGCTCTACGAGTACGAGGATTTCTCGCGGGTAAGTAAGTATGATAATCGCAACTATACCCGTCCTCGTAATGGAGGCGGTCCGTTCCGCTATTGTGTTAGTCTTCCTACCGGCATACGGAGTCTCAGGGTTCACAACAGATCAGGGGTCCATTATCTTGCAGTGCAACATGCGCGGCTACAAAAGGCGGAGAGCAGGAAACCTAAATGTCAGCTCTCATTAGATCCTAGTAATCCATTTCATCCTCATTTCATCCAACAGCTAAGATAAAGGAATCTAGGAGGATTGTACAACGTTCCGCCAATCAGCCAGCGTATACGCAATCATCACGCCTATAAGCCGGTTAATAAAGTGGCTCCGGATCAGCCCACAGTATATTCTCACACGAACACGACCACTGTATCGTGGCAAAGCCACACTTACTAGCCACGTATATTTAAAAAAAAACCCCCAACTAACTGCTTGTGTCTGGCACAGAATCACACTCGTTTAGCGGATGGATTGTACATGCAGCGGTGTGGGACTACCGCAATAAGACACACGGGCCGAAGCACTCGTATTGGAATCCTTTCGGGCAATCCGTGAAATCAAAAATCCCAAGTCTTACATCTTACACCTCCTGAGGCTCAAGAAAGGACTTGATCTACGAGTACACTCCATGCATGATCCTCAACTCCGTGCTGGCGAGCCTCGATCCAATCTTTCATCAAAGTAGCCACTGCCCCTGCATTCTCGTGTGGAGCGAGCCCACAATACGACAATCTTCCTTGCCACTTGATAGCCCGGATTGGGCTGATGATAGCGGCTGTGCCGGTGCCAAAAACCTCGGCCAATTTTCCCGCCTGGGCAGCGGAAGCAACTTCTGACATGCAGATGGCACGTTCGTGTATGAGCCATCCTAAAGGCCCAAGTCTCTCTCGGGCAAGGCTAAGCACGCAATCACGAGTAACTCCTGGTAGGATCATTCCGTCCAATGGCGGCGTGACCAATTCGAAGTAGCCTTCACGCTCGGTTCGAAGTACCACGAAAACATTCATTGTCCCGGCCTCTGTTATCAAACCATCGTCACCGAACAGCCAAAGAAGTTGATGGAAGCCTCGACGCCGCGCAGCTCCCTCAGGAACAATACAAGGAGCGTAATTGCCGCCGATCTTCTGGTTTCCTGCTCCTCCAGGCCAGGCTCGCGTTGCAACGTCGCTGTTCGTTGCTTCCAGTAGGAGGGGTTTGAAGCCAGAACTGAAATACGCGCCAACTGGAGACGCAATCACGTAGAGTAAGGCCGATGTAGGCCCCGCGACGCCCAAACCTCGGTTAGTACCAATGATGACCGGGCGAAGGTATAACGAGTACCCTGGTTCTCTGACTCAGATTAGATGGAACGAACCGTCTGGGGGACCGTGCTTACCCCAATATGAAACGCTGCTCAAGATTGACGAATTTGGCAATCAATTTGAGCAGCTCACCGGAATCAAAGCCGGGCAGAGATATCCTTTCAGCAGACTTGTTCAAGCGACTGAGATTCAATTCAGGCCTGAACAACCTGACAGCGCCTCTTGCATCTCTGTAGGCTTTCATACCCTCAAAGCATTCAAAGCCATAGTGGAACACACAAGCAGCAGGATCGAGCGCAATTGAGTGATAGGGAAGTATGTGAGGCGTGTGCCATCCATGCTGCAGGCTCCACTCGACCTGAATCATATGGTCTGGTATCGCAGATCAGCACAACACGGCCTAAGTAAAGAGAGAATGGCAGCTAACCAGTTGTATGTTTGCCAAAAGCTAGGTCTCCTAGCAACGGAACCTTGGAAGAATGTGAAATCTCTGAAATTCGAACTTTAGAGGCATCAAGCCTGTTCAACCCTGAGGGGACTTTGTCACTTGTGTGCACATCTTGAATTGCGAGTATTCCTGGCGCCATGTTTGTATCATTCATACACAGCATTCAGTCATGATATCAGTGTTATACAAGCCTGCCCATTGAGTCAACTCGGATCGGACTAGGAAAAGGTAATGGGTTGGTCGTCGGACCGTTCTTCGCATGCCAAAACGGGCGGACCGCCGGACCGCAGCATCGGCATTCGCTTGGCTTCGGAAACTATGGCGTGCTAGGACAGAGCTATCGCAGAAGTGTGATATCTTGGGAGAAAGGAGATAGCAGCGGCAAGGGGCAGAGTTGGGGAAAATTGGTCTTCCTGCATGTCAGCACATGTGGAGAATGCAGCCAACGAGTCAGAGATGGGGGCCAATTGTTTACCACAAAACTGGGTGACGGGTCATATGCACTCCTCCCACGCCTCTCATCTTCTATCAGTTGCATCACGGCAGGCCGTTTCAAGTCAACGTCTATCTGCATCTGGGTCAATCTCTACAGTATCAATACAGCCATGCTGGACCAGTCTACAGACAACTCAATCGCGCTCGACGATCGGAACCACCCTATCCTGCATTACTCAGAATCTTCTCTTCCTCCCGTAGATCGAGGTAAAGATGCATGGCTGTTTTTGGCTGCATCCTTTGTTATTGAAGCTCTTGTTTGGGGTACGTACCACACCTATGTTTTCTTGATTCTTATGTCGTCGAACCAGCAACGCGGTGGGCGGGTCTTACCATGCATATGCGCGACAATTTACAGGGCCAATCCCACATCGATGCATTGTTCAACCACTCGCAAGGTGCAACCCGCGTTATCCTGGATGATCCCTGACACTAAAATAGGATTTCCTTTCTCATATGGAGTCTTCCAGGAATACTACACAACCCATGCGCCCTTTGCAGGGTCGAGCAATATTGCTGTCATAGGGACGTGTGCCATGGTAAGTTTTGAGTTGAAGAGCGACCCAATCTCGACTGATTTGGTTAGGGAATTATGTATCTCGACCTTATAATCGTCTTCGCCTTGTTGAAGACATGGCCGAGATCGCAGCGATGGGCTACAGCAGGTGGTTTGTTCGTCATGTGCCTTGCCCTCGCACTTAGTTCATTCGCGACCAAGACAACAGATCTCATCATTACACAAGGGGTCATATACGCCATCGGCGGAAGTTTTGCCTACTCTCCTTGTATCTTGTACATGGACGAGTGGTTTGCGAAACGAATTGGTCTCGCATATGGTAGGCTGGCCCCTCATCCATCCTCCCCTATATACTTCATTTCTCTGATACCCCCAGGAATCATGTGGGCTGGGACAGGACTTGCTGGTGTGGTCCTTCCGCTCGTTATGGAATGGTTATTACGCACATACGGCTTCCAGACAACCCTACGTACATGGGCAATATGCCTATTCGTCTTAACCGCACCACTCCTCTACTTTCTCAAACCCCGCATACCAGTGGCTGCGAAGAGCAAACCTAGGAAGCTCGACTTCACCTTCCTCAAGACTTCAATATTTGGCATACACCAATTATGTAATGTTATCGAAGCCCTTGGTTTCTTCCTGCCCACGATTTATCTGCCGTCGTACGCAAGCAGTATTGGAGCCTCGAGTACCCTCAGCGCTCTTACAGTCATCCTCTTCAATGTCGCCTCTGTCTTTGGCTGCGTGTTTATGGGCTCCATCGTGGACAAGTTCCACGTCACAACATGCATTCTCATCTCCACCATTGGCTCCACAATTAGCGTCTTCATTGTCTGGGGCTTCTCTATGAGCCTTCCACCGCTCTACGTCTTCTGCCTCATCTACGGTTTTTTTGCCGGTAGCTTCACGAGTGCCTGGCCAGGAATCATGCGTGACGTGAAAAAGAAGAAAGCGACTGCTGATCCGAGTATTGTTTTCGCTTGCTTGGCTGCTGGGCGCGGCATTGGGAACCTGGTATCTGGGCCGCTCAGCGAGGCGCTCATTGATGGATTTCCGTGGCGCGGAGATGCAGGGTTTGCTTATGGGAGTGGATATGGGACCTTAATTGTCTTCACAGGTATTACAGCGCTATTCGGAGGATCCAGCATTCTTGGAAGACGGGTTGGGTTGGTGTAGTTGATTTTTCAATCGTACGATACGCACAAATTTGAATGTTCTGGTACTGTCTGGAGTGTGAAATAGAACAGATTATAGATCTTAGCCTTAATTATCCTAATGATTCTGCCTAAGAAAGAGCATTTATTCGATGCCTCATTTTCTAGTTTGATTCTGTCGCTAATCTTAATCCTTTGCACACTGTGGCTATAAAACAGTCTGTAAATCGGCAAAATTTGAGGAAGCCCCTACCATTAGGTAGTGACTTGTACAAATCAGCGACACACGCAGATCAGCAACTCGCTTACACCCGCGCTGGTAGAATATTTTGCTCGGCATCAAAGCACATATGTCGCGTTTTTGTTCTTGCAATTTTTGGTTTGCGCTTTTTGAGCCCACGAACACACAGTGTCCTGCTCATAACTTTCAACTACTTGCCATCTACTTATTATGCAAGCTTCACTAAGGACACACCATGCCAACAGCCGAGGGACTATCCCGCCTTATTATTGTAGAAGCCTTTGTGGCTGTTTTTATCTCTTGTGTTATACCTGTCTTTATGCTGGCTGTGTACCGTGTGTGCACATGTGGTTTGTCGAAGTTTCCGGGCCCAAAGCTTGCGGCAGCCACATTATAGTACAATTTTCTATTTTGATGTTTTGAAGAGTGGGAGATTTGCTTGGGAAATTAAGCGCATGCATGAATTATATGGTGTGATCAACGCTATCCAGGCTCACAAACATCAAAGCCAATTGCGTCTTCTAAGCCCGGTAGTGCGTATCAATCCCTTCGAGCTCCATGTCAGCGAGCCGGATTTCTATAATGAACTGTACACAAGCCAAATGCGAAAGCGCAACAAGTTTGAATGGTCAGCTGACATGTTTGTTTGCCCTGATTCTATCTTGCCACAGTCGATCACGATTTGCATCGCAAGTGGAGGGCGCTGCTCGCACCATACTTTGCCTTGCCAGCTATCCGTCCATTTGACCCTGTCATTCGGAGGGAGCTCGAGCTGCTAAGCAAAAGATTTGACGGTTATCGTCAGAGCGGGCAGCCGGTTAACCTCGACGTCACATTCACAGCATTAATGACAGATATTAATTCGTTTGGTACCAGCTACCAATTTTCTTAAGCAGATGAGTTTAATCTAGATTCGTTCCCGCTATTGAAGGGGGCATCTGAACGATGCCTTGGGTGATTAGAATGATGAGGAAAATCCCTTTGACTTGGTGGGTTAAAGTGAGGCCGGAGATAGCAAACTTGGTGCGCTTCCAAGCGGTGAGTCCTTTTCGTCTTATCCTTTAAAACCCATTGATTTGATATCTATATCTCAGGGTATAGAAAAGGGGTTGCGCGAAGTCATGTCAGGCTCCGTGAAACCAAGCAAGGATGATATGTGCCCAAAAGTCTTTCATAGACTTCTTCAGATCAGCTTACCAGCATCAGAGCTGTCTCTTCGATGTCTTCAAGATGAAGGTGAGACACTTGTCGCAGCAGGTACTCTTACGACCGCGCATCATTTCAAGTCGACTATATATCACATTCTTGTCAAAAATCGCCATCACCCTCCCTCCGGGCCGCCCCCGGTGGGGTCCGGTACACTTTAAGCTACGGGAAGAGCTGAAGGCAATGATGCCGAACCGTTCTTTTCTCTCCTCGCTCAACGAACTCGACGAAGCTCCATAGTTGAAAGCGGTGATTGACGAGGATTTACGGCCCAGCCACGGTATTATTGCAAGGCTGATCTGTATTGCTCCTAATTAAGTACTTCGAGTTGCCGATTATAAGTTTCCTGCTGGGACACTGATTAGCATATTGCCGTGGTTGCTCCATCTGAACCTGATCTCTTTTTGTCACCAGATGAGTTTCGAGCAGAGCGTTAGATCGAACCTGGGGCAGACCACTTGAAGAACTATCTAGTCAACTTCACAAGTGGAGGCCGCATGCGCCTTGGCAAGGAGCTGCTAGGATGGAAATTGTGTATATGCTTGCATGGTAGCATGTCGATGGGCTGGTGAAGACGGAAATGGAATAAAGCTTTTCCAAACCACAGGAGAGGATATCGGCATTCAACATGATTTCTTCAATCCTTTTGCAAGGTTTGAAAGTAAAGGCTTGAGGGTTTTGCTAAATGAGCGGGGTATTGTTGACCGTGGATGATGGTTGACGGAAAGAGTCTTATTGTCGGAGTCTACAGATCGACTGAAGAATATCGTATATCCACTGTAAGGTGTAATAGGGCTTTGGAAATATAGATATCGACCTAGACATTAGACACGAAAACTGAGGTTAGACAAGTCTCAAAGTCACGTGAACAGGTGTCGCTTAACTTCGCGACTTGCACCGCGAAGCATTAATCACGATCTAACATTGACCACCACAAGAGCGATAATGCCGCCCAAAGGCCCCAGGAAGTCTTCTGCGTCTGTACCCAACAAGACACTTGTCCTCGACAATGGCGCATATACGCTGAAAGCCGGCCTGGTTGCGAACGGCGCAGATGCCACGCTTGATGACTGCGTCGTCATTCCAAACTGCATCGCGCGCAGCACACGCGACAAGCGCACTTACATGTCCTCGGAGCTCGCGCTATGTAAGGACTTTGGTGAACTAGCCTTTCGGCGCCCGGTCGAGAAGGGTTTCGTCGTTAACTGGGAGGCGGAGAAGGCCATTTGGGAGCGTGAATTTGTGGGCGCAGCGGCGAGGGAGGCGCTGAGGGTGGGTATGATAGTGGTCAAGGGCGTGGAGGCATGGGACTGATTAGTATATAGTGCGATCCAAAGGAGACAAATCTTCTTCTGACGGAGAAGCCGAATTGCCCCAAAGAACTGCAGAAGAACTGCGATGAAATTGTATTTGAGCAATTTGAGTTTGCAGCATACTACCGCTGTGTTGGCGCAACACTCAATGCCTACAATAGTCTAAACGCGGCTTCACTGTCATCGCTCCCGCAAGAATGCTTGCTCATTGTCGACACATCGTACTCGGACACGACGATCCTGCCTCTCTACAACGGCAAGCTCATCCAGTCAGCTGTGCGGCGTCTCACGGTCGGCGGGAAACTGCTTACAAACTATCTCAAGGAGCTGTCGTCGTTACGACACTACAACATGATGGAGGAAGCGTATCTACTCAACGAGATCAAGGAGGCTGTTTCATATGTTGCACCGTCGTCCCAGCACTTCGCGAAGGACCTAGAGCGCACCTGGAAAGGGCGGTTAGGAGACAAGAGGGAGTTAGACACGAATGTTGTGGTCGATTACGTGTTGCCAGACTATGAGAACTCGATACACGGCCATGCGCGACTCCACGATGCTGCAAAGTCACGGATGCGGCGTGGCTTGCAACCGCTGCAGGGGCCGAGGGAAGATTTGCTGCCACTTGGCAATGAACGCTTCGCAGTCCCCGAGCTGCTCTTTAGCCCGTCAGACATTGGCATACAAGAATCTGGTCTCCCTGGTGCAATAATGGAGTCGTTGAGCGTCGTTCCCGAAGCACTGAAAGTTGGAATGCTGGGGAATGTGGTTGTTGTAGGTGGAAACTCATTGATAGCTGGATTCGTAGAGAGGCTTGAGGCAGATATGAGGGCTCTGGTACCGGCAGAGTACTTGCTGAATATTAGCAGAGCAGAGGATCCCATCAAGCACACATGGCTTGGTGGGGCGCGCTTTGCCAGCCAGGCGGAGCTGCTGAATCCAGTGCTGGTGGACAAGGCCGAGTATGACGAGAGGGGCTCCACATGGCTGCTTAAGAAGTTCTCGTAGACAAGACCACTGCTCCTAGCGAATCATCACGCTTTATTCGGCGTTGATCAAGAAGGTGTGATGTTTGTAGCCCGGGGGGATGTTGATGGTGATTGGTCAATGTGCGGCGCCTTGGCGCGCCGTCTCTTTGCTATGCCGAGCAGAAATTCCTGGATGCTTCCATCTCCAACATCGCGACCCCAATGCGCCGAATACCGCGCCCTTCACGGGCCATTGACCCGCCGAATCTCTTCTCTTCACCCGTACGGCCCTGCAGTCACGCCCGAATCGCTTCGGCCGCGCTGTCCACGACGCCGTCCCGTTGCTTCCTCCTACCTGGCAAGCAAGACAAGAAGAAGCACCAGCAGTTTGTGCGGCGATGGCAGAAGCGGCTTCTCGGGGACTCGGAGCCCATTGGCGCGCACGTTGACCCGTACGATCCTACGTCGCCCATTCGAATTGCGCCGGAGGAACAGGGCGAGTACGAGGAGGTGCTGGACGAGGATCGATCGGGCAGGCATGATCCAGATTTCCCAGCGTATGCGCCTGCGCAACGAAGCAGAGGGCTGTTACGTGTCGGCAGCGAGCAATGGCTCAAGCAGAAGCTCGAGGGCGAGATGGCCAAGGAATTTGAGAAGCTAACTCGCCGCACATACACACCGCTGACGCTGGACATGGCGAACGAAATTGAGGAGCTGACGGGTACGCCATATACTCTGAAGGACGACAACTTGATGATGGCCCAGATGGTGCATCATGTGACCGGCAAGCCATACACAGACCATAATTTTGGCTTGCACGGGAAAACTACGACGCTAAACGAGCTACGCGGTCGATTCATGCAAGCCGTCGCCGAAGTATACGCTCTAAAGCAAGCTGGCCTGGACATGGACCTCTCCAAGCTCGCCAACCGGGGCGTTTACGATTGCCCCCGCTGGGTCCGGGATATTAGGCTGTCGAGGACGGAAAGCGGCGACCTTGCTCTGGCCTTCCCCAAGCACAAGACCGCTGAGCAGCTGCTCCAGGTCATGCAGACAGCGCCCACATGGGAGTCAGCTCAGTTAGTGGAAGAGGCTGATTTTCTTGTTGAAGAAGGCACAAATCAACCCGAGCCCGACCTGCTCGAGGAGCAGCTACCCACTATGGACCCCGACACACCTGCCTTTAAGAGGGCAGCTGTAGTCAAGATGGATTCCGACAAGAAGCCCTTTGATTTTATGTCGAACCGCCCGGTGCCGCGCGCTAAGTCTACCGAGAACGTGGTAAGAGGGCATTCGAGTGTGATCGAAAAGCCGAAAACACAAGCCAAAGCTTTTACCACTTCATCTCTGGCCGAACTTACGTCCGCAGTCGAACTGTCTGGATCTACTGTAAGCGAACTGCGTCGTTCCGTCATCGAGCATAGCGCATCACGCCTGGCCAACAACATTCTGGCTTTGAGAAACGCTGTTCAATGCAAGACGTCTGCTTCTTCAGCCTCATGGATAGAAGAGGGTAGATGGCAGCATATTCCCATCACTGGCCTTGCCGTCAAGTTCGCCGTAAGTTCCAAGCTCGCGCTCTGCGGTCTACAAAATGGACATGCTGACAACCCTATAGCTCTTCAAACGGCTCTTCCAACTCACTGGCCTCCACATCTCCGACCCGCAACTATCTTCCGCACGCACTCTTGGCAACTTATACAGCTACCTCTGCGCCGCAGCCAGGCCATCGCCGACCAGTCTGTTCTCCGCGATTCACATTGAAGGGCAAAAGGCACGCGAACGAGCAAAGCAGCAATCCTCACCTCATACCACAGCACGGAGGAGAACTGACTTGGGCGACCTAATTAAGCTCGGTAATGTCGAATTACGCCGCGTGAAAACAACCAAGGCTGAGAAGCGCACCGATACCGGCTTGGATAAGGTGGTGCAGTACGCACTGTGGGAACGTGGTCTGGGCGTCGGTACCCCACACAACCCTGTACACAAAGGAAGGAAAGCATTGCAAATAGTGGAGGGGACCCGGCAAGCGCCTGAGTTTGGAAAGCCGGTGAGCAATAAGGGCTCAAGCTTCTTGTCAAACAAGACGAGAGAGTGGAGAGAGGAGCAGAAAAAACTGAAGCGAGCTTCGATTGTACAGTGATTGAGGATTTTATGCGTGTATTCGCTCTGTTGCAATACACGACCGCTGGTAGTAGGGCTCAAGCGAATTATTGTACACTATGTAGCATTTGCTTTATGGCATGATATTATATTCCTAGGCTTTGACCGATCCACCCAGGCGGGAAAAGCGGAATGGAAAAGCTTTCCTGCCATTTTCTCGCTGTAATGACTATCAGTTCCTTGTCATCATTGTTACCACCCTTCGTACCCTCGCCCCCTCTAAATCTCCTTACTTATCCCCGACCTGGAAATCTTGCTTTATTTGTTTCCGTACGTTTGCAACTTACCACCTAAAAACGCAGTGCAAGTCTGCTCTCCATTACTCCACAGAACAGATGATATCTTCAATGTCAGAAGTTTTTAATGACGCATACCCGTTGATCCTCCGGAGAAGTGACCACGGCTGGAGTCACAAATTGTTTGGAGGCCATATTTATGGATACGTATTCATCACTGCAGACGAAAAGTGTACTTGAGAAAACTAGACAGAAGAAAATTGGCGAGATCGTACATTTGAAGCCTACAAAAGAAAGCTACTTTATCGCCTTGATGAACATTTTATCATGTACCTTGTGTAGCCATTTTATACGGGTATGAGGTACATAGACGGTAATACTGGTCACCTTAAATTGCGCTTGCTGATTGAATCGTAATTAAACTGTTGAAAACTCTACCGACTTCGGCAATTCTTTCAATATCAGATTCATCCTAATCGCACCACCAGATCACAAAGATATCGTCGCTTCTGCCTAAATCTGTAGCTACCTTTTGGTCAGCTTTGTGAAGATCCCACACTTTCAATCGACTCGCGAGTGAGGCGCAAGACAGAAGCAAATGAGGTTGAAAACCTGACGGATTATTATAATTCAAGCGCAGGACAGATGCGTTACACCATAGTTCTACTACCACTATTGTCCCTGGCCTCATCTTTCGTTGATACTTTGTTCACCAGGTCCCCTGGAATTCTTCTACTACATCAATCTGCTCTTGCCATCACATAACGAAAATGATATTGCAATTACTCCTCATAATCCTGCATTTTTTTATAGACTTACGCACTTTGTAGCAAGCACAACTGGACTTGAACCTTGAGTCAATACATAAGTGCACATGGACCTATGAGAGTTGATGTCAACTAGATAATGAAACTGAAATCTGGTTCGCCATCATATCAGAGCTCGGTTCCCGTGAAGTCTCTAACGACGCGTATGGAGAGGTCAGCACTGATAAGGTGATCTCAAGAATTGTACTTTTTAAAAGGCTGTAAGGCGGTTAGTGTCGACCAACCTAGTTGCTTAGGTGACCAGACCTCACGAACATGAGAAATGTTGACGACAGTATACACCAGATCATATAAGAAGGATGTTTTGAAGATCTGTTCAATAGACGTGGCGCCAGGACAATATACGGCGGTCTATGGGACGGTGAGTAACATAAACTATCAAGTGATAATTTGTCTCGAGAAATGTCCCGAAAGGGGGAAACAGAAAAGGTATCGCGAAAATTATAATGTGGACTCATTCGATCCCAACGAATGTTGCGAGAATACTCGGCCATGCAATGTGGAATTCCCATCCGTTGAGCGCCGTTTGCCGAAATGTGTCTAGTCCTTTCGAGTGCCTATGGCATGATCAGCTGTTGGCAATCTTTCTGAGAGGCGGGTGATAGGCCAAAGAGCGATTTTTAGTGCATATGGAACCCAAGTCCAGCCCCGTTATTGCTTCAGCCGCGTACCTGCCATATCTTCTTGTGCGTCTCGGACAAGGAAGCTGTGGCCGATTAACATATGTCTCTGCTTCTAGCTGCTGAAGACTTACTTGTACCATAACACCGTCGGTACTACGGTGCCCAAATGCCACAAGCTGTGCGCGTCAATCATGCCTTTCCATGGAGGAAAATCAAGCAACTCTAGGCTCATAGCTACGATAATCCACGCAACGCATAAACCCGGCCACACCGCCCACGTCCGGCCTATTCGCTGGTACTGGACGTAGCTGAAGCCGCTCCAGAGCAAGTTCGCCAAAACGCCGACCGTCACATTCGCAGCCATGTTGTATGTATAATCCCATGACCACAGCGAAAGGTAGAGAACATGCGCAGCGTACATGCACATGCAAAGCACCGTCCAAAGTCGCAACACACTTTGTTTTCTCGGCTCGCTCTTATCCAGCCTAAAGACCCGTATCGGCGCATAGTATAGACCGTATAGAACATTTGCGCCTGCTGCAAAGTAGTCCAACTTCTCTGTGAGGTTGAAGTCTCGCGTGTGGAAGATCATGCTAAATGTCCAGCTCACCAGCCCGACGTAACCAAACCATAAATAGTATTTTCGAAGCGAGTATGACGCAGGAACATTATCGTGGAGTCGTCGAATGCCCCAATCGTGTGCGAGGTAGTTGAAGAGCGAAAAGATGACACTAAAAGGCTCTTGCATCCCCAAGAAGCGATAAAAAGGCCACTTTCCGTGGAACTGGTAAATAGGCTGCATATACGGCGGATCGCGGGCGAGGCGTCTGTCGGTTACAATGTGTTGACATACGTAGTCGCATTCTGAGGGACAGTCCCATAAGAAGAGGCGGCGATGGAACGCTGAGCTTGTGGTGAGTTGCTGTCCATTGAGTACTTTACGGCTTTCATACGGATTAATGTAGCGTCTTCACCACAGTTGGCCTCTTTGCAAACCTGTACAGATCAGATTAACACTCTGCTCTCAATTGGGAACAACATCCCTACCTGAACGCATTGTTTGAAGTCCGGCAACCTGTCACCAAGGGAAGCATGCACTACACCTCCAAGCAGAAGAAGGATAGAAAATTTCTGCCATACTGAGGGTGCATGTATCCTCATGGCTACGTGCGTAGGAAGCGAACCGCTGCCATGTAATGTTTGTGTTCAAAAGTCCGACGCGTGTCTTGAAACGATCGACAAGGGTTCTTGGCGGGGCTGATGAACTCCGACTAACCCCTGAAAGTGTTCAGGACATGACGAATCACCAGAATCAAATTAAAGGTGTTTAGAAGGATAATAAATGATATAAAAGTGAAGTTGTGGGCAGGAAGGAGATTGTAATCTAGACCAAGGACCAGAAACGTGCGTTCGCCCGTGTACGATATTGGAACCTGGATTCGGAGGAATGATCATTCTCCAGTACCATAGGGCCATTCTCAACAGCTGGAGAGTGTAAATTTTAAATCAGAGGGGATTATCAAACGTCGGTGCTAGTTTGCAGTGAAGCTTAAGACCCGTGATAGCGCAAAACGCTGCTTCCGAGGTTGAAGCATTTTCTAATCCGACGCCGGATACTACGGGCACCGCGAAAACAGAACCTGAAGCAATTTTATTAGCATGTCGTGAGCCCTACCGTCTATGTCCATGACTGAGTGCGTCAGCAAGAACCTCACTAGATCATCCTAGGTCAAGCGCTTCTATATGATTGATCCATCTGTATCTAGATTGGTTGAGGCAAATGACGAATACGTATATTCGCAAACCCATGGTTGGACCCAGGCCTTTCGTGTTATCGATGTAGTCAATATTATCCGACGGATAGTTAACCTTTTGCGTTATGTTTTCACTCAAAGGTACATGCTGCGTCCAAAGTGAGGTATATTTATTGTCCAAAAAAAACCTAGCTTCAAGAGTCCTGATCATCATTTTCCACAGCTGCTGCCATTCTTTCTATGGTGCAAGGATAAGTATCGCTTAATCCAATGAAATGACTGAAAGTAGCTCACTAGGACTGTTCAATTCCCCTTTCCTAGAATGCGGACAGTTTTTTTGCGTGGGGATCGGATATTTCAGGAATGAGGGGCGATCATCACAGCTTTAACAAATGATCGGAAACTCTCGGCTTGCGAAATCCTGGAACAGCATCCACCTACCCCGCTCCCCGGCTGCTATGTGAATAGTCTTGCTGCATCAGAATCAGTGCATCGAAACACGAATGAGAAAACAATGAAGACTTATTAATATCAAATTGGAAAATATGTTAAATTCATTTGCTGGGCGTATAGCTCAGTGGTAGAGCGCCCGCTTTGCATATTACTGTGGTCTGCGGGAGGTCTGGATTTCGATCATCCATCCGTCCATCTTTCTTTTTTTGGGTATGGTTTTCGAATGTGGACCTTGTTTTTTTCGCCTCTATTATGTGCTCGTGTAAAGTTGACACTTTCTTACACACGTTCCTTCATTCATAACGTTTATGTTCGATAAGCAGCACGCAATTTAAAAATGGAGCGGTGAGTTTATTAGTGTCACTGCTTCAATAGTGTAGTGAGACATATTTCGTCGCGGTCGCTCAAGTTTGCCGGAAGTGGATATTTTTTTTGTAGCATAGCAGATATTTTCTCAGCGATTAATACCGGTTTCTTTCCCTAAACTAACGGAACCGTGAATATGCTATTTTGTATCTTCCGTTGATATTGGAGGACAGTACAGAGGCACTGAGGGATTACACTGCTGACAGATTAAAACACCTCCCTGTTGCTTGAAAATTTCTATGAAATTGAAAAATGTGTCGATAAATGAATCTGGAGAATGGTACTAAAGTGCAAGGTTTTCACCGTCTTCGCATCAAGTACGTAGCAGCCCCATACACCCCATCTGAGGATCCGGCGTACTTTACCTCTATCAAAACATAGCCCATCCACTTGCGTATTGTAACGTTCGGACCAGGTAAACTCCCTCAGGCATAAATACAGTGATCACCAGTCCCCACTTTGGCAGACTTGTCCGGTTACGTCAGAAACTTAGAATGGTGAAGGGCTATCTGAGTAGCATATGGAGAGCACCCACGCAGTAAATATTCCAACTTGCAATAATTTTTAAACGAATCACCTATGCCAAAATTGCTGACCGCCATGAATATGGCCTCCAAATCTTGTCACAAGTCTAGCAGTCTAGTCACACATTTACTTTCTTTGCGGCCAGCCTTTCATGCTCAAAACTAATTCCCGAGGTGTCCATAATTCGCGGATTATCCAGGACCAGTTGGTAATGTTCCACTCAATCTACCACCGGATCTTCGTTACCTTAGCAATTCGTCCCTCATTACTTGCATCTCAGCGCTAGTGTAGCTTCTGTACTCGTAGTTGCTTCGTGGCCCTTTTCGTTTGTTTACTCATCGTGATATACTTCAAAGCTGGAAGGCGTGAGGGGTTCGTTTGGCTTTTGTTGAAAGCTGGCAACGCCGGCTTACTCAAGATTATTTTATCACCCGGACTGAATATTGCACTAGTCTTCACTGTATTAATCTTGTGCTTTCATGTTTCGTTCTCATGCTGTTGAAAGTGCGGTGAACCTGGTCAGATCACTTTCTCGGCCCTCAGCTTTCTTGACCATTCACTCACGGTTTGTCATCGAACTCGGTCTAAGTATCCGTTATTTCACTGATTTCTCCCTAACATATATTGGATGATACTGTCGGCACCACTTCTTGAACAGGTCTTGCCATTCGTTTATCAAAATTCAAATGTCTTTCACACATTTCACTGACTCTGGCGAACAAAGAAGACTCACAATACAAATTTGAGTCATGTGAGGGCGCTATGGTCGAATTTTGGTAAACGCGAAGAATATCTCTCTACGATTATCAAATTATCCAATCAATTAATCGAGTCAATTAGAAAGTACTCAAGTAATTTCATGTTGAGTTACAAAATGGGTGGCAGGACACCTTGATGCAAGCATTAGCGACATCAAACTTGGAGGTTATGTAGAATGTTGTCTTGTGGTATCACTTAACGCCCAAACGCCGCTTTCCCGGTGGAGCAAAGAGCGGTCTATTCCGTGACCGATGAGAGGAATACAACAAGAAGAATATACAGAGGATGTTCGCTCTTACAAAATTTAAAGACTTGAGCGGCCCTGTTCTCACTCGTTTGGAATCGTCAGTGTTCCCTTCGTCCACTCCCCGCCTGCCAGAGGGCGTGTGAAAGCGGTGATGTCGTCGCCAGCTGTCTGGTAGAACACGTACAAGCTATCCCAGATTGTCTTTAGATTAGCATCTCGTTCGGCAAATGCAGTAACTGTCAGATGCGTCCCACCAAGACCTTGAACTGGACCTGCAGGGTCTGTGATAGTGAATGTATTATCCTCGACGAATGTCGTGTTCTCCGCTTGGTATGTAACGTTATACCCCTTTATGCTCTTATCGGCCATCTGCGCATAGAAGTAAGTGGTGTAGCCGAGGGAGGTAGTTGGGTAAACACCACGGATCGCACCAGCCGTGGAGTTTTGCCATGAGTTGATTGGGTGCCTTTCCTGGGAGGTGGTGGTAGTGTTGGTATCTTTCCACCAAAACTCAATATCGTTTTGCTTGTTGGCGAGCATGGCATAGGTCGTTGTGCCTTCACCCCAGCTGTAGCATCCAACACCAGCGTGACCGTTGAAGCCTTGCCAGCGCTGGATAGGAACCCAAACATCTTGCCCATTATACCAAGCATATTGCTGGAAAGTAGAGTCATCGATTGCAAACCAGATGTTCATGCCGAGTCGCTGATCGAAAGGTTGTTGATTTATCTCTCCCGATGCAGTGGGGAACTTGGAGAAGTCCGAGTCACCATAATAGTTGCCCTTCCAGCATGCCTGCAATCCAACACTTGGATTATTGAAGGCTTTCAGTTTAAGATCTGTCAGTGGTCCAGGTTGCCAAATATCAGTGGTATTCGTCTTGGTCAACTGTTTGACCGTGTGATCTTTATCGATATAGAAGATATGGAACTGTAAGTACTTAGCAGTAGAAATACAGAGGATGACAAGAACAGGAACGTACATATTGAGTAGCATTAATTGCATAAGCCACAGCAGATATTGGCGAGCCACTTTTCGCGTCGCTTGCAACTGTCTCGGACTTTGTGCCGCCAATCCACTTTCGATCTGTGGTGTACTGCATGAACCTGATATCGCCAGTGTGATGCTGGAAGTAGAGAGTGAAGATTCGTCGCTGGCCAGTATTCCACGATTCCCCGGCCAGTGCGATACCTGTACCGTTGAATGCACCCTTTGTTGAAAGATACTTCGTGTTGAGCGAGCCGCCGATGCACAGCTGTGGATTGGTACGACAGAATGGATCGGACTTGTCGTCATCCCTTTACCTTCGTTAGCAGATTCTCGGCCACATTGGAGAAACATACGAGCTCTTTTTCTTTAGACCTAACCCGAGGCCTAGACCAAGACCCAGCCCAAGAGCCACAAGCCAGATGAGCACGCATCCGATGAGAATGAAGAATGTTCTCTTCTTCATTCCACACTTTCGATCATCTTTTGGTGGGACTGGTGGAGGAACGGCTTCAGGGCGCGAGATGGGGTCGTGCGGGTCAACGTGCTCTTTAAATCCGTATGGTCGCAATTGCGGCGACATGAGAGTGGTGCCCCCTTGTGACGAAGGCGACATTGGTCGGCCACCATGGGGATAATCGGTGAACTGTCCGGGTACGACTTGCGGGCCCGAGTAGTCGGGGGTGGGTGTGCCCAGTGCGTTGTATCTAGTATAAGGCGTTTCCTTCTCTGTGGAATACCTGTCACAAGTTAGATGATTATGACATTTTACCAAAGGCATTCCAATTCAGCCCACTACGGGTTGCTGGGATGGAATACCCACGACGAGTTGAAATACCCTTCCTGATATCCCTCATGGTTCTGGGATGAAATCTGTGAGTGCTGGTACTCATGCTGTTGATAATCATGAAGCTGCGGAGACAGTCCTGGAGGGGAGTTCGGGTTTGATGGGTAGAGATGTGGTGATCCCTCAGCTGTGTAAATCTGATCGTGCTCTTGGAACCGTGGTGGAGGGCTCCATTGACTGTCAGTATAGCTCTGAGGACTGCTCATGTTGTCGCGATATTCGTCGCGGTTGCGGCGATCCATATTGTCAGGCCAAAAGATCGGAAGAAAGGTTGGGTGGGTCAGACGTCAAGTTTGAACGGACCCGCACAACCCAGATGCTTTGAGCCCGGCCAAGTGGCATATGCCAAATGCGGCTATGCTTTGACGAGGACCGGGGAGAACGAATTCCAGGCGCAAACGCAAGCTGAGATGCATATCAACGTGCGGCCGCACGCCGCTGGACCCCAAGGGCTGGCAACGAGGCATGCCATTTGCACGACAATAAGCACAGAGCTAATTTGCTGCTGTCGCGTATCCAATCGGGACTCATTAGAGCTACAGTAAGCACGTCCGTACACGGATGGCGTTTTGGCGATCCTTGTTTATTATTCGCTCTCGCCTTGTCCATGCTTCCACTTGTGTAAGTCCGGATGGGGCCAGGTATGCGATGTAATCAAGGCGGATGTAGATCCAATGTAAGCCCTCTAGGGTAGGACATGTTGTGCGTAAGAAGTAGTCGCCGACGACAGCTCCAGAGTCTCACCATCAGTCTTTTCAACTGCGGACAGTTTGACAAGTCAGTAATTGAGACGGAATGAATTTCTTTCCTAAAGCTCAGCACATCTGGTGGCTTATGTGGTGTATCGAGCTCAGCCCAGCATCATGGCTGAGAGCTGAGCTGAGATGACGCCTGTGATTCGCTGACGCCTAGTCATCCTGCATGCACCTCTTGAGCGCTGTTGGCGCCGATCATATCTCAGCTGGAGGAGACAGCGGGCGGTTTTTTGTTGGCGCACGTGAAAGGATTTGGGTCTGGACGGAAGCTGTGCTCTGCAGCGGACAGAGGTTTTCTTTTGAAATCCCCAGGTCGCTCGAGCACAGTACAACAGCGTCTATCAGGGCGATGCAGACATTGCTCAGGCCATGACATGGAGATTGGTGCTGACATGCAGCTTAATTTGTGAGTAGTCCTGAGCCGGCTGCTGGTTGATTGGCACAATAGCTTCTGCGACGATAAAGGGGATTCCGGGAAGTGTTGCGTACAGCAATGGGCAGGCTCAGATATAGCACGCGGGTGCGCCCTTCATTGCTGCAGTCGGTGGCCTTGAAGTGCATGGACGAAAGCTCAATCCTACGGCGTGATAATAGCCCGATGCTGACTTTCATACGTAAAGCGAGCATCAGCCGCAGCCGCAGCAGGTGCACGCCAGGTTGGGCGCGCGAAGTGTGAGCGGATGAGGTGGCGGGAATTCACGAAGAAAGTTGAAGGAGATGGTTTTGAATGGGGCTGGCCGGGTATTGGCAAAAGCATAGCGAAGGGGGTGAACAGCCTCGCAACCGCACTCCCCATAAACCATCGTTTTCGTGCATATCCGCAAAGGGACGCAGGAAAACTGGCGCAAAGTTCTCGCTGCAGTTGTCGTGCGTTGCAGTCTCTCCAGCGACTTGGAGTAGGTCAAGAACGGCGAGTGAGCGCTTGTGAGCTTGACGACCCTAAGCTTTGATCATCCCGAGACGGAACGCTTCCGCATCTAGAAACCCTCCCGTTTGCAGCAGACGTACCGGAAAGATGCGCAATAGTGCTTTGGTGAATGATATCCAGTGGGCCAGGGTCACGAAATAGAGACAGGCAGCAAGGTGAGGACACAGGAGGTTGACCTGGGATTGTGAGGCCTGATACCGAGGCGCACAGCCACACCACTCCCGTGAGTCAGCCGAGGGGCACTCATGACGCACCCGTCAAGCTGCGTCTTCCCTTCAACCCTCGGCTCGCACAATTGGCCGCATACAATCTACGAACACCCGGCTACACCATACGGGACACTGGCGGTAATACCAGCTGCGAGCAAACACGCGAACGGCTGATCCATAACAGGAATCTCTGCCCCGCGCCGTCGACTTCCGAGCTCGGGTAATAGTGAAGAGCATCGTGCAGCAACGAACGAGGAATGGATTCTACTTGCACCAAAGTCATGGCCTTTTCCTGGTATTCCAACCTTCCAGAAGTCGCAAAGCCGGGACACATTGTCAGCGCCGGCCACCGCTTTTGAGCCACGTCCGCAGCCGCGACTTGGACTATTGCTACGTGTGGACATGAGAACACAACCAGAACTCCTGCACCCTATTCGCCCCATACCAAAAACAACGCACGCGTCACAAACCTAAGGACGACTTCGAGCCTCAACTCCTGCACCCGCCCCTTACTCGGCGCTCCACAACGCGCAAAGCACAACAACACTATGTCTGCCACATCAAACACGGAAATCAGTGCTCGAAAGGAGATAGCAGCAAGCGCCGTTTTGCCTCTGTGCGAGTTAAAGCACTATTCGCGATGGCAGCGACTCTATACATCCCTTACGCCCGCTGAACAAGGCTACGTCCCCACGGCGGAAGAGTATGAAGATTTTCAGCAGTGGCGCAGGAGGCAAGATTCCGGCTACTTTTCAGACGTCTTCGGGGATATTTCCGACCATATCACCTCCATAGACCTTGATGCTTCCACTTCGCAGCTCGAGTTGCCCATGGCAGTAATTTGCCGTCACACTATGCATCCCACAACAGCGGGCCAAGTACGGCCACGATGCCCTGTGTGCACCATTGACGTGCATCTTAATTACGTAAAGGTTCTTTCGCAAGCCCTTGTGGCAGCTGGCGGACGAGCACCATCTTGCACACTCACAGCGTCTGAACACCAACACACCATATATAATGCATGGTGTCGTGAGAAGATACGCTTGCTCAAGGAACTATCTCATCTCGAGCGCATGGCAGATGAAGAGGTCGAATGGTCAGCTCGCCATCCAGGGACAAGCCTCAGCGAAACAAATACGGCAACCAAGGCGTTAGAGCTTTATTGGTTCGAGAGCAACGGTTGGCAAGCAGTCAAATCCAGTTTGGAGAAAGAGAAGAAGGTCGGATTTGCAGAAGACACCGATTTCCTGCCTGGACGACCGCAAGCCTACTACTGGAAGCGGTCACCGCGATACGAGCCCGGTAAATATGCGAGCATCGAGCCACAAGACGAAGATGAGGGCGCAATATCGGAAGACTCGGAAGATTATACTGAAATAGCCGTCTTCCGCTATGCATTGGCTAAAGGTTCGAGAGGTGAAGAACCAGCACAAGGGGCGAAGGAGCCACCGCAAACTGAAGACGTTGACGGAAAGCTTGAGCTGGAAGATGGTGACAGTGACTGGGAGGACGTTGTATCAGATGACGAAGGTTCGGATGTCGGAGACGACAACAATATCTATTCTGAGCTTGACGAAGAGACTAGCTTCATTGTCTTCACTGACGATTGACCAGGAGTGGTGAGAGTACCGGTTCGCGAGGAAAACTCTTGTATCCACTGGGCGCTTGGAACCACTCCTCGCTTTTGGCAAACGGCTAACTTTTGCGCAAACTTCGCAACTGTGCAGGAAAACATGTGGGGGGTGGAAAGATGGGTGAACGTAATGGGTTGCAGGCCAAGTCGACAAACAGCCATATAACAGAGCAGGCATAACGCAACATGTATGTCTCAAAAAAAGTGTGCGGATACCGTGGATTTCGGTGTTTATACTGGTGAAGTAGGTGCTGAAGCCCGCAGCTGACGCCACTTAAGATATGAAATTGAACGACAATGCGAAGAAATATCGCAAAGAGCGCTTTTCACAAGTCACGATGTAGTTGATCGGGCACAATTACCAATGACACGTCCCCGTGAATGACCATATATATGACACATGACGCGATCTGGGCAACTAGCGCCCAGGGTTTTAACACCAAGGACACCATACCATCCAGAATGTCAAAACAATGACAGAAGAAAATAATTATACACAAGTGACAATCAACGAAATTAATTTGCTGCTTTTGCCAAGATCGTTTGACTGAAGCTTACTGCCATGGAGTTTGACACATATCCTGTCGAAGCATGATGGTTTGGGGACGAGAAGGTTGGCCGAGGCGGAATGTTTAGCCAGAAGGGTGTTATTGCAAAGGGAGAGATTGCTGGGTCCCAGAGACCAACAGACGCTGGAAAGTGTATGGCTGTTTGGGCGTATTATTGAGAAAAGGGGTATGCTAGCAGACGCGCTGCAGCTTAAATGAAGCGATAAGTGAGGGCGCAAGAGAGGTACTGCGGACGAGAAGCGCGACTACATGCTCCTTGACAGATTCTCAGGACTGAATCTAATATGCTTAATACATTCGATGGTATGTGATGGCATCGTCATTTCCCGGTATGGAATCTGGGTCTATATCCTCCCTTTCTCCTTCCCCTTCCCATCATTGTCCACGCTCGGGGGCTCCGGCACTTCTACACCATCAACCTTCCACTTCATTCCCGGATATGCATCACTCAACACAGTGATGTCTATTTTTTTTCCCTGTGCGAACGGTGGTAGTGAAATCTTCGTCGAGGCTTGAAGTCTTGCATTTGTGCCAACACCGTCATCGCGTCCACCTTTAGCATTCCCGCGTCCACCGCGTGAAGCATCACTCCATGTAACGCGCTTTAGTACGATAATCTCATCTGTTTTTAAGTATGAAAGAATCACGAAGAAACTTTCAGATTGCGGTTTGGGATATCGCGGCGCAAAGATGCGAACGCCACCAGCATGCGTCCTTGCGGAATTCTGACGAGTGATGTTCAATGTCAGAGAAAGAGCATTAACGATGCCAATATCGAGCTTCAGAACAGGCAGGCGGTTTACGCTTTCTTTGAAAAGCTTGAGAGCCGTAGGCGTAACTCCAGCAAACCTTGCTGCCCTGTCTAATGCCGCTGGAGGCGCGCAGGTCGTGTCGACAAGATTTGTAGGGCTAGCTTTGGGATGTTCGAGACGCTTCTTCTCGCTTCCGACCTCTACACCAGGGAAAATGGATAGTGGACCATCAGTGGGCCAGCGAGCAGACTTGATCGCCTGTAAGAGTGTTATCATCACTTCGCATGATGAAAGATAGCCCAACTCGGTAAGGACATCAATAGAAGCTTGTATGATACGAATACTCTGATCCAAGACAGAGTTCAAGTCACCAACGTAATCCGAGATCGGAAGATCAATGCGAGAGAAATGCGCCTGGAGGAGCAAGAACGTTTTAACGTGTGGATCCCACATCGGTAGACCGAATTCGTCTGCTTTGAGAGGTAAGGCTTTCGACAATTCACTGTTGATGAGATCTTCGTTGTGGCGGACGGGGAGCTCATCATATTCAGTTGCATGTGAGATCCAGAAAAGAGCATCGAAGAAGGTAGCGCTACGCTTGACGTTCTTGACCAAATACCGAATCGTCTTGTGGCTTAGGTAGTAGTAGCTCATTATCTTTCCTAGGGGCGTAGAATCGACTTCACCGGTGGGCTCGACTATAGCGCAGGACGACTCATTAAGTTCTCTGAGTGATGTCTCTACAAGTTCGACCATGTAGTCGTTGGCCATAGTCTGCGCGATCATTGTGTTGTTCTCCTCAGACGAAATCTCCAATCCGTAGAAGGATGGGTTCTTGTGAAGGCGGCGGAAGAAGAACGTCCACGTCAGATAATCGAGTGCATCCTGCTTCGTTGCGATGGTACCAGCGGAGATCTCAGCACCCAAATGATTGTCTAGAACTTTGTGAAGTGACGATTCGACAGGGAATCCAGTATGCAGGAAGTGTTTATAGAACTCCTTCTTTGCATCTTGCGTGAAGATACGAGCAATGCCTGAGGAGTCGAACTGCGGGCGTCCGGCACGGCCCAGCATTTGTAGCACATCTGTAAGATCCATATCCTTGTATCCTTCTGTTTTCGCATCAAAGAATTGCGTGCCCTTGACAACTACGAGGTGAGCTGGCAAATTCACTCCCCAAGCAAGCGTGCTGGTGGCTACAAGGATTTGGATCTTGTTATTGGCGAATAGCTCCTCCGATAATGAGCGATCCGTCTCGACGAGGCCGGCATGGTGGAGGCCAATACCAAAGCTTAATGCCTCTCGCAGCGCATCGTCTTTGACTCGGTCAAGATTTAGCGCGAGATCATCCTCGGACATGTGGAGGAAGCGCCGGGGATTATCTTCCATACCACAGAAATTGATCAAATCGCGTGCGGTAAGACGTGTCTGTCGACGCGAGGCTACAAATACGATGACTGGCTTCTCCGGAGAGTGTGCCTTGATCGCCAGGAATGTTGGTCTGTTCATCGATTGCATTAGCGGACAAAACCCCCGCTGTTCAGGGAAGCCATCAATGAAGATCTCTAATGGCACTGGACGAACTGAATGCCGAAAGTTGAACAAGCCTTCTTTCACACCAAGCCAGTTACCTAGATCTGACGCATTGGCACAGGCAGTCGACATTCCTAGGAGGCGAATAGAGCCGTCCTTCTTTTGAGAGGCAATATAATTCATTCGTGAGACGATGATCTCCAGAATGGGGCCACGATCGCCACCCAAAAGATGGATCTCGTCGATGATGACCAGGCTTACTTGGCGAACGTAGCCACGAGTCTGCCAGCTCCGACTGATACCATCCCATTTCTCAGGAGTAGTAATGATGATATCAGCATCCCGTATAGTGCGCGTGTCGGGCGTGTTGTCACCTGTTAATTCGACCAGCTTCAGTCCCATTGGACCAGCGAGGCGTTTCCTCCAGTCTTGAACTCGCTCTCGGACAAGTGCCTTCATAGGGGCGATGTAGACGACCTTTGACCCTGGTTTCTCACGGAAAGCCCACCACATGGCAAGCTCAGCGGCCACTGTCTTGCCACTACCTGTGGGCGATCCCAAGAGGACGTTGGCTGGCGTGTAATAAAGGCAGTGGAAAATCTGTGATTGCATGGGATTAAAATACTGAAAGCGTTGGGCATATACCTCTTCCAATAGCGGGTTCTTCAGCACAGAAATTGGCAATGGCTGTAGGTCAAGAAGATCAGTATAGATACTCTCAGTATCTGGCCGGATGAGGTGCTGAAAAGAAATTGGGTGCACTGTTTCTGCACCTAACCAGCGATCGGACACAGCGCGAACGTAGACTTGTGTCGGCAATGGATCCGAGAGTGGTATCGTGAAGTTGAGTTCATGATCGTCAAAGAGTTTCTTTCTGGATAGTATAAAGTATTCATGGTGATAGATCTCCGAGGTCTCCGAGTTCTCCACCCATATCCAAAAGGACTCAGATGTTCCGTGATGGCGATCATTCCACGTGAATTCCGGCGTGAGCCACAAATGGATACGGAGCACATCTCGGTTAAGTGGCGCAATCTCAGATTCAATATTCAATGTGGGGAAGTTGTTCAAGAGCTTTGAGATCACGCCTCCCATTTTCTTGTTATGCACCACATCTCCGATCTCCGAGGAGTCCATGTCCCGCAGAGTCTCTATGGAGGGAAACCTTTGGTCCAGCAGCCGTAGAACTGGCTGAGGGAGATCAAATTGGTGCAATGGGTGTTCTATGGGCCAGCAGCGATGTTCGATTGACTGACAGAGGCTCAGAAGTACGAGACATTGATAACCCCAGCGCCGATTAAGGGCTATCATGAACAATGCCCGTGCAATACGTGCGGCATTCTGCGTGATGTAGTTGGTATCTGAAACGAGCGTGAAGTCTTCTAGTCTCGCTCTAGAGATATGGGCTTGAAGAAGATAATTTGTTTTGCCGGAGGAAGTAGCATAACCACCCTTGACCTCGGTGATAACATAGCCTTCTTCCTTCAGTGCTGAAAGCTCCTTCTCTTCAGTGTCACGCGACTGTATCTGATCGAACTCGCCACTCATGCTGACCATAGCCAAAGCATCAGCATCAGTGCTCCGAGGTCGCATCATAGCATTGAAGATCTCGATACTTGACTGCTGGACGTAGAATTGGCTGGCGATTCGACCAACGTCCTTTGCTCGCAGATCCTCTGTACTCTCGTTAAAGATAATCATTTGACTCTTCTGCAAAATCCGAGCCGCATCGATGATTAGCTTACGTCGTCTCTGAACGAGCTGCGGGTCGTCTCTTATTTCTACCCATTCAATGCCGTACATCAGAGGGCTCTTTTGCATGCGTACGAAAAGGTAAGAGTATCCGAGCCATTGTACAGCTTCTGAAACTGTGGTTACTGTCCCCAGAGAGATCTCAGCATTGAGATTATCCACGAGCTTCGCTGAAAATCTGGACTCGATGGGCTGCTGCTCGGTTACAGCTCGCATGTAATGGTCCAGCCTATCGTGCGTTGTACAAATGAATCCGATACCGGTGTCTTGGAACTGAGGTCGACCGGCACGGCCAAAGATTTGTAGTACGTCGAGAATACCCAAGTCGGTAAATCTGCCTTCCTGTGCATTGTACACTTGTGTGCCCTTGATGAGTACCGCGGCAGCGGGCAAGTTGACCCCCCATGCCAGTGTCGCTGTGCAGCAAAGGACTCTGAGAACACCTTCACTGAAAAGCCGTTCAATCAAATTCCTGTCAGAACGTGGCATACCTGCATGGTGTGTTCCCATGCCTTTGCCGAGGAGTTCTCGAAGCTCTCGTCCCTTTGATTGTTTCATGTCGCGTACTGCTGATTCGTACCGTGGATGATCCGTAGGATCAAATAGATCCGTGCATTGCTCTTCTATTGCCATGTCATATAGCCTTCGAGCGGTCTTGATCGTGTCCTTTCTGGAGTGCACAAATACCATGATCTGGTGTCCGCGCTTGAGCATCTCCACGACCTTATCGAATGCTACCTTTTCTAGGTTCTCACGAGACTTGGCAGTGCCCGGCTTTCCCTTTGCTCCAATAAAATGTTGTTCGAGAGGAACTGGGCGGAACGAAGCATCGAAGTAAAACAACCCAGCCATCTTGTTTACTCGAAGAAAGTCAGCCACGTCGACATAATTAGGGAGAGTGGCGGAAAGTCCAACGATTCGGATGAGGGACTGTGTGCTTTCAACTTGTCTTTCAGTTCTTGCCACTAAGCTCTCCAGAACTGCACCTCTCTCATCATGTAGCATATGCACCTCATCGATGATTAGGAGACGCACTTTCTGCACAAGCTCAGTATCTCCCGTGCTCTTTCTTGTTACAACGTCCCACTTCTCTGGCGTAGTGACGATAATTTGTGTATCCAAAATCTCAGCCTTGGTCAAATGCATGTCGCCAGTGAGTTCACGAGCTTTGATACCCAACCATGCCAGTCGCTTTCCGAGCTTGTCAGTGACCTCAGCAGCAAGCGCCTTCATTGGTGCGACATATATGATCTTGAAGTCTTCCGTCATAACAGTAAAGTTGGTAGCATCAGGTTCCTCAATCGGGTTCGGTATAACGTTTTTCGCTATAGTGTTGAGTATGGTGAGCATCGCAGCATCGGTTTTGCCGGCACCCGTAGGGGCGCAAATTAGCATGTTTTCGCTCGTTTTGTACGCAATTGAGTATACCAAGCTTTGCATACGATTCAAAGATTTGTAACCCTTGAAGGTACGTTGGCAGAGACCGTCTAGATCCTTGATCCCCACTAATCTCCGGCCTACATTTACAGTCCCGACGGGGGCCGCAGGAATCTCATACTCTTCGTACAGGTTGTCATCACGATGTTTCGTACCTGGTGGTAATGCATACTTCTTTCCGTAAGCGGAGAGTTTATTTCCAGCTTCGTGTGTGCGGTAGACGTGAGGATATTGTGGGCCTTTGCGGTCCATTGCAGGAGCCAGTGATGCAATCTTATGCTCCCAATCTTGCCTGTGCAATGCTTCCTCCCGCTCGGCTTTGGTCTGAAGGCGATCCATGATGCCGTTGTTTTGGGCTGCAGCTGGTACATGCATGGGCCGCGTAATATCCTTTCGGTGGGAAATGAGGTCTGCCACTAGGTCGAGCTCTTCATAACCTACAATGTCTGCCAGCATCATTTGCAGTTCCTCGTCTCCTTGGGGTCAGAAAGCGCTCTCTTACACACCAACAAAAAGATAATTGTTCAAATGCACTTACTGCTACAATCGCTGGCTAAGATTGCAGTCACCTGCTCCCTCAAAGGGCCTGAATCCAAGCCAGAGCTTCTTCGCGCGACATCTTCACACATGTCTGTCAGCCATTGTTGGCCATAGGGTTCGCCCCCAGCCCGGGCATCGGGGTATTGATCGAGATAGTCACTGCTGTACTCTTCTTCGTACTCAGCACTAATGTCCCAGATATCGTCGCCACTGGTGGTTCCAGAGAAGTTCTCATCATCGAAGTCGAGCTCATCTCCATAGGCTGGTGCCTGTTCAGTATCAACAGGCATTTGTAGCTCCGCAATCGCCTTTCGCATTGCACCAAGCTGCTCAAGCCATTGTGCATGGGCATTCTCCGCAGATGTTGACATATCTGCAAGAGGTTCCAAAATTATGGCGTTGGTATGAGTGGTGTTTCTTGCTTCTGGGCACGGTAGGAGTGTTTTCTCTGCGCACACCTGCTGGCAAATCCATGCACCTCTGCTCGGTTGGACTTGCCCCGCCCCCGCAGAACAGCCAATTACGTCAGCAACACCGCCACGTCCCGCTGGGACCAGGACGGGGCGGTTATGCGTTGCCATGGGTCTTCTTCCAGGCACCTCTTTCGCGACGTACTTTGTCGTGAAAGTTCGACATATACCCCTCAACCCGCTTTGCCCCCCTCTCTCTCTCCGAAAATATCTCCACTAGCAATCCGCCAATATGAAGGTTTTGTACATGGGAGTAGGTAGCTCTCACCGCCGCACTGCCGTTCACTTTGCTTACGATGGCCACTAGCTATGGCGGAACGAGAACAAACCAGCAGTCGAACTATGCAATGAACGCGACCTCTCGAGCCTTAATCGCTTCACCCGGTCGAACGTCAACGAATTCGTAAGCCAACAAATGCCTTCACACCGCCGCCATCGTTATCACCGTGTATAGAAGTGGTAAAGCTGCGAGCTGACCAGTGCACAGCTGACACTATTCACTTGCAAAGTAGCAGAGGGAACCGGGAAAGGTCAGAGACAGGATGTCAAGCAGAACTGTGAGTTGGGAATTCCATGCTCAGGCCTTCGCGGGAAACTAGACGCTGATTGTCGCGCTACAAATAGCATACGTATTCCATGCATACGGCCGCGCAGAAGGCGTCTGTGGAATTATTGTCACTGATGAAGAGTACCCGAGAATGGTCGCCCACCAGCTGCTGTCGAAAGTATGCGACGAGTTCCTAGCCAAGTACCCGCGAACTGCCTTTACGAACGCCACCGAGAATTCTCTACAATTCTCTGAATTGAAGGGTTACATCACCAAATACCAGGATCCGCAACAAGCGGATAGCATCATGAAGATTCAGAAAGAACTCGACGAAACAAAGATTGTACTGCACCAGACAATTGAAAGTGTGCTGGAGCGAGGAGAGAAGATCGATAACCTGGTAGCGAAGAGTGATGGGCTGAGCGCGCAAAGTAAGATGTTTTATACTCAGGTACGTGCACATACTTCTACTTGCGCATCGGGCAGCTCTGACGATGGAATACAGGCTAAAAAACAGAACTCGTGTTGCATTGTCATGTGAATTCGACATGTACGATGCTGACTTTGTTTGCGTCGAGTTATCTCTCGGATTTTGTAGTGGGTTACAGTCACTTAATTGTTGAATAGTTAAGTTGCAATCTAGTGTGGCTTATATTATATTTCATGCCAAACTTCGCTTGTGCATCGACAATTGGACATTGTTCACGAAGCAGTTGGAGGCAAGTTGAACGCTCAACATTGGCCTTCGTTTAAATGACTATAGCGAACATATTACCAAACATCTTGCGCACGGAAAGCACATCTTCAACCCGTACCAAACGACCGGGTCTCTATCTAAACGTTGCCGTAATCAAAATCATTGTTCGTATTGTAGAATAGTAGTCTCCCCAGTTCAGGCAGATCTTTACGGATCAAGAAGGTGCAAGGATGGCTGAAGATGCACTGCGAGATGCATTCGAAATTTCCATTCTGCTCAGCTTTTGGGAATTGTGGGATGACCGGGGCCGGTCAGGGGGTAATATGGAGTGGAATTGCGTTGTTAGTGACCTTGCAGCCGGAGCTTAGCACCAAATGAAGTGCTGTAAACCTCTGCATTTATGATATCTACGCCTAGAAGTAGGATGTGGAAAACAGGCGCCGCCGTGAATACACATGTGTGCAAGTTCTCTATCTTAGACAGAGATGATGCAAAAACTGTTCATTTCAGTTTTTCTGATCGCCGACAACGCAGTGTAGATCCTTCAAGTGCCTGTATTGTATTGGGCCCTCCGGTGTATTCAGCATACTCTTGCAGCGATTTTCATCAAGAATTATTTAACTCTGGCGAAAAGGCCCATACCAGCAACTCATCGGTCTCCTCTACACTCCTTTCTCATCAAAATGCTCATCAATCTGGCTGCAACCAATTTTGTATCTTGACGAGTAACCCCAATGAAGTTTTCCCCTTCCTCTCAGCACACGACGATGAATATTTTCTGCCTGCTCCTGGTTTCCAGTGCTTTTTAGATTCTTACCGACGGCATACACGCTCTTTAAAGTCTCTCCCCAATCTTTCCTGTACCGTTGCTCTCGCAATGCGAGAACATGTTAGTAATTTCGAAGTTATTACGTGTTAACTTTTAACCCTTACGACCATTTACTGACAAATTCTTCCAACTTTCTGATTATTCTATACCCAGTTCTTCCTACCCACCGGCAAGATTGTGCCTGTAGGGTTGAGCTGCTTGCCAATGTTTCGACACGATTTGCAAACGTAGCATAGCGACTTTTTATGATTGGAATCGTCCTTGTACCAGTAACTTGACAAGGTCTTCAAAGATTCATCTTGATTATTCATTTTGATCTAATGTGCGCGAGAGTCAAATGCCTTTATGCCTTCGTCATCAATCCCCAACCCTTAAAACTGCCCCTCCCAAGGGTCAAAAGCACTGCACTGGCAAACAGCATACACCCGCCGAATGTCCACAGTGCGTCGAATCCGCTGTGTTCTAGTACCGCACCACCGATAGGAGTTCCTATCAACACACCTACCGCAACGAATGCGAAGCTCTGTCCTAGCCGCGTGCCAATCTTGTCTTTCGCGTCCGAACTCAAATGAAATATGATTGTCGGCGGCAAACTGACAAAGGATCCAGAAAAGAAGCCGTAGAATGCCATCAGAATAATCATTCCTGCGCTGCTAGACACAGAGATGAAGCACAAGCAGAGGATGGCTGATGTGGTGGCGCAGGGGATGACAACGTTGAATGGACCGATTTTGTCAGAGAAGATGTTAGGTAGAATGCCTGAATCGTGGATTTCAGGTCAGCATATACCTCAAAGCCGTCTTCATACTTGGTGATTTAACTTACGCCCAAAGGTACTGGTACTATTCATAACTGCCAGCAGATAGAACGCTAGGTTTTCGTTGGTGATGTGACGTCGCAGCGCGTAAACCTGCGCGTAGAAAAACGGTACATACAGCCCAACGAACCCACAGAAGAAGCCGCATACCTGCAAACTATACGCCGGGAACAAGAATGCTTTCAAATCAAGCAATGATCTCGATTTGGCTGGTAAAACGCGCATCCTCATGCAAACGTTGGGCACGACCAGCGTGCCTAGGACGATAAAGCCTAGGACCCGCGTTGTCCACGCAAAACCAATCTTGGGTAGTAGTCTATGGAAAACAATAGGGTAGATGACGCCACCGAAGGACGAGCCGGAGGCTGCTATACCGATTGCTGTCCCGATTCTACTAGAGAAGTATGTCGACAAGATCGCCACACTTGGCACAAAAAGGGCTCCGGTTCCCAATCCTATACAAAAAGCCTGTGTAAGAAGTACTTGCCAATATGCGTAACACAGTGATAACATCATCTGTCCCAAAACAAGCAGGACCGATCCGAAAACGAGAAGTTCCCGAAAATAGCCGGCATCGTAAATTGGCCCGGTGAGAGCACCAACAAGCATCAAAAGAAAGGCTTGAATGGAGCCTATCCATGATATTGCCGAGGGGCTGGTGTCTGGTAAAAGGTCGGTTTCATAGTATGCTTGGTAGGAGCCGAACGTGTTAACGATACCCCTACGGATGTTGTGAGTACTGAGTTGACAGATGACGCGATATAGCTTGTTTGAATACGCCTATATATCGCTGTATTGCAAGAACATAGGATCCTGAAGCCAAATTCAGGAACGAAGAATGGATATACATACCATGTGTTAAACAATAGAAAGAATCCGCCAAGTACCTGCAACCAGGCCCAAAGACCGCCGTCTGGGACGTCAGAGGCATCTATTTCATTCGTACATACTGGGTGTACGGGTTCCACGTGCGTGCTCTCTAATTTCTCTTCATGAGTGTGCTTTGCCACGTGATGCTCACTATCCTGCACTTGGTTCGCCACATCATCGTCGCGGCTCCGTCTTGAGCCGTTTGACGAAAGTGACTGCTTGGTTGGTTTCTCGTCGTACGCAGTGTATGGTCTTTCTGATGCTGAACGTGTTTTGTGTTCCAAGATCGCCTGTGGTTGGTTCATATTCGGATGCCGCCAATGATGCTGAGAACCGTGTGGACGGGTCGGCGTTGTGTTCGCAATCACCGTTCCTCTAAGACAGGGTACCGCTAGCCTGGATACAACCTCTTTTCCGCAACATAAGATCAGTGAGGTCCTCAATCGGAGACAATCAAGAGCGTGCCAAAAACTAGGAAAATGCAAGCGGTAGCAGGGAAGGAAAAGTAGGCCTGAAGCGCTACCTAGTAGGTCATTTGTACAGGTTCGCGCGCCTCCACCTCTGCTCTAGTGATTAATAACCGCTTTAGGTGGCGTAGTACGCCCTTCGGCACGCTTTTGCTCGGCCGAAACTGGGTGAGATGCCGCAAAATCGTGCTTTGAACCCTGGAAATCAAAACCACGGGCCGCATGCAAGCATGTCATGAAACGCCTTTTCAAGGCTAAATCCGTTTTATACCCGTTGCACTTGTCCATTTTGAGTCGCGAGGGCGCGTTCTGTTATTTCCCAGCAGTTTGCCGATGGTCAACGGTGATACATCATTGTCCAGTGACCAGGACCTGTGAAACTGAGGTATTTATGGAGTATCAGAAAAGGGAAGGTTAAAGTAAGGGCTAATGGCGACCACCCACTATGGTCCCCATCCGTGAGGCATTGCCCCCCGCGCCCCCCCCCCCTCCCCGATACGGAATCCCCCTCAGATCCCCAGAGGTAGCGTACAAAGAGTCTAGCCAGTGCAGATTAAGCTTTCCCAGCGTCTGTAGGACTCCACCTGGATCAAACAATTGATGCTCTCACCCACAAATATGTGTGACTCACACTTTGCATGTATTGCTGACTTCTAGATACACTGTAATATCATTTTTCCGCCTTTCAGTGTGGTCTACCTAGTTGAGAAAGTACGAAAGCAGCGGCAGTTAGTCCTATAGGGGTATGTTTAGAGAAAAGAATAGAACCTGGATTTTGAAGTGATGTACAAAGCAAGTTGAAGCCGCCTCATGCCGTCGTAATCTTTGGTGAATATGCTTCGTTGTATCATTTCGTACTTTTGGTAACCGGCCGTGTGAAGAAGAATTGTTGAGAACGCCTGTACAGAACGCCTGGATCGCTCGCTATGCTATAAACCCTAAAGAGCAATCCCACCCCAGGTTTTATGTTTTATAAACGCGCAGACCACGCCAAAATGACGTTTGAACACGCTCTTAGATACGTAAGAGTAACTGTGATCGATGCTCCGAGTATGGTGCCTCTTCTCTAAGCCTCACCAGCTAATTGTATTGTGGCAAGTCTGTGGCCAGACGGGTAAAGAGGTGACGGCTCGACCTGTTCCACGCGCTCTTCCAGGTACACGTTATTCAAAAGAGGAGCAGGAATCGTGCTATCATAGGCCCGCTTAGGCTGACCTCGCTGAACCTTCTGACGGCGATTCTCACGTTCATTGATCAGCTCTCGCATAATTCTAACAGCCCCTGTCCAACCAAGCTGATTAGCTGTGGCACGATGGTTGAACAGACGCTCCACAAGAGGAAGTGGTAACGACAAGAGAATGGTAGAAAGCATTCGCGTAGCATGGTTCGGCTGAAGTTCATCTTCAGGTGGCGCGTCGCCGAATCGTATCCTGCTCAGTCGTGGATTGTGTGTCGGGGTTCGAGATTCGATGGGTGTCGGAAGACGGGGAGCATTATGTAACTCTGGTGCTATTGTGTACAATTTGAAGTCAACGGGGAACGTATATGCCATGAACTCGATAGCATAATTGAGTAACGCAGCGATAAATGGATCCTCTGTTTCCGACCCATCAAGCCTTTGTCGGGACTCGGGGCTGGCTTGCAGTCCATAGTGCAGAACCTGGTCAATAGTATCCCATCGAAGCAGCATTCTCGCAATCTCAACACCACGAGCTTGCATGCTAGGCATGTGCAAAGACGTTGCCGCCGCAATGTAGCTCAAGGCCTGCCCCATACGCCTTCGGGCATCACCTGACGGGGAAGTTTTATCGTTTTCATACAAATAAGGCCCGAGCCCGTACAAGAAAGTCTGTGGTGAGAGAAGTGGGGCGCCATAAAGAACCTTGATAGCCTCTTCAAGGGACTCACGAGTGACCAATGGGTCTCGCGTGTGGACGTCAACCAGCCGGCGCGTCTCCCTTGAACGATGACTGGGAGCAGGGCTGCGACGAATGGCTTCAGCAATGACTGGACTGCGCACGACTACAATGCCATGGACCGGAATGGACACGAGAATGGACTCGGTCGACCTAACTTGGAGGATGAAATCGGCAAACTCTGGGTTGCCAAATTGTGTCGCGAGATAGGCGGCGAGCTCAAAGGGGGATTCTTCTAGGCGCTCCGCGGGAGGCGCAGTGCCATTCTGGTATGGAACAGCACGCTTATCCTCGCCTTGGTCAGAGCCAATCTTCGTCTCACCGAACTGTGACTTGCTTGGAGACTGAGAAAGCGAGGTTGTGGCTCCATTCACGGCGAGAGCCACATCCTTCGGGGAGAAGCGGCCATTATATGGACTGGGGAACGCGGCGGCTCCTTCGGGGAACGGTGGAGTTTGATAGTCTGCGCCGTTTGCATAGATAGGGTCTGGTGGCGCTATGGAATAGGGTGGAGGGAGCCAAGGTGGCCCTGCGTCTGAGGGATGATGGGAGTGTGCGGGGTGGAATGGTGTGACAAGTGGAGGAGCGAAGCCAGGAGGCGGGCGACTCAAAAATGGCTGTCGTGGGCGCACGTCGAGTTCAGTCTCCTGGGGTGTGGCTGGCGTTGCTGGTGAATCATTCGCACTGCGAAACACAACTGCTCCTGCACTGAGCTGATGTCGATGAGACTCGGCGTAAGCCGCGGCACTGGCTTCTCCAGGTGGAGTTTGCCGATCCGCCTTGTTCGACGGGTAGAAGGGCGGTGGGAGCTGCGCGGGTATGGCCAATTTGCGATGGAGACCGTTGACGGCTGGCGGCGCTTCGGCGAGCAAGGCGGGCAAGGCGGGGGACGTGGTTGGACGGTCAATTGGCTGCCCATTGGCGATGGTGTCTACAGAGAAGAGGGTCAACGTTGCGATGCTCCAAGCAGGAGGGCCGGGTGGCATGGAGTGATGACAGACCTTGAAGGTGCACTGCTTGTTCGACGTGCTGGTGCGAGGCGGTGGACGAGGGGGCCAAGACTGGTGCATCCGCGTCACTCTTGCCGCCAATAGAGGCGCTCGAGTCCGGCGTCAGGGGAGTCTCTACCGGTTGTTGCGGTGGCTGTTGCTGCTGCTGCTGCTCCTGTGGTTGCTCAGGCGGAAGCTGCTCGGCGAGCTTGAGTGGGCTTGGGACTGGCTCAGACTCTTGCTCAAGCTCTGGCTCGTGCTGGCCCACGGGGCCCTTGTTGGACTCTTCGGGGGTAATGGGCCTCGCAGACGGCAGCGCCCGCGACAAACGGTGGGGGATGGCAGGCACGATGCGCGGGACCGGACGGCGCAGCTGCTTCTGCGAGGAGCCAGCAGAATGGGCAAGCGCGGGCGCCATGGTTACTGATGGGCAGAGTAGAAGGAAGAAGCGAGAGTACAGCAGCGGCTCCAGGTAATTGCAGCTCCAGGGTTCTTGCCAATTATCCTGGAGCGCCCTGAGACAGGTGCACGGCGGAGAGGCGAGAGGGGAGAGGAGGTGGGGGTTTGGCGGAGTGAAGGCACCTGCAGATGGAGACTTCCGATTAATGTGGGGATGGGTTTTGACTACAGATGCGTCATAGCTCGCCTGTTAGTCAGCATCTACCACTTGGTCTCCGCCGTGCCGGTCATTGCGAGGTTCACACTTCACAATGCTAACCAACATGTCAGATTGGCTTGATAGCCTTGGGAAGCAGTACAGCGACATGACGTACTCTGTCATTCCCTTGCACATTACCACACCACTTCTATCTAATCTACCATATCATCTCGTCCACCTCGCAATCAACCTTCCCATACGCCCTTGGCAATCTCTGTTCTGCCTTTCATGTTGAATATGCTTAGCATCCACCTTCCTTCAGCCGATCTATTTCCGCCAAGTGACATCCAGGCCGTTGTAACAGCCAATTGTACGATAGCTGAAGAAAACTGACCGTCTGCACTTGAGCTCTTATGGTCCAAATAGTCCGGGATACATTGAACGACCTCTAAGGCTGCAAGACGCTCTGCCGCGGCGAATTTTTCATCTGCAATACATTCCCAGAGTCCATGTTGCTGAATTTCGGTCTCCTCTAGAATATGGTGATGGGCAATAGTCTCCTGGTGCGCGAGTGGCATGATAGCGAGGACTCGCAAGACGTAGATCAGGGTTGTATTGTACAGCATCAACATTCTCGCTGTGGATCCGTCGGCAAACCGAACGAACTTGGCAAAAGGCGATGAATATTCGTTCGCGCTAGATAGCCTTGGTGAATGCCAGCTGAATGATTCACTGTCGTCTTCTAGGTACGCGTTCGTTTCATCGGTGTCCCACTGTGCCTTCCACGCCCGCAGTTTGGCTAACAAAGCCAGTGCTTTATGTCTCGGCATGTCCTGCTGATAATCCAGTTTCCCGGTATCTGTGCTCAGACTAGCGATTTTCTTTTCTCGCTCGGCAAGCAAGACTGTGCAGTCTGCTAGCACGTCGTATACATCTTGTTCCTGTAATTCTTCAGGTGAGCAATTCACTCGCAAGGCAAGCTTCCATTCCGACCTTGCCAAAATCGATGGCTGTCCTGTGCGCAATGATGCAAACAATATCATATGCCGTATACCTTTATATAGCTCTGAGGTTGTCAGAGAGCAATCTGCCAGAGAATCTGGGCTCCGCAGCTCGAGCAGGCGTTCTAGGCCGAGCATATGCTTGAGATAGTTTCTAGGGCCGCTGGGCACGACAAATTCAAGCAATGCTAGCGTGACAACAGAAAGGATGACTTCGTCGCGGATATAGCACCTCGACTCTGACAAGGCGTTGTTGAGTTGCTTGAGTGCTGCGCCGTACATGACGTAACCGTCATTGGTGATGCTGGGTTGCTTGTGTTGCGTGCCAAAGTAAATAGTGGCAAAAGCCAATGCTGCTCGACTGAATATCGGTCTCTTGGATGTGTGGTGCGTGCCGGCATCCATTGCATGGATGTCGTTTAATTGAAGGTCTTGCAGTCCTAAGTCAATAGGTCCGTTGGGGCGAAGATGGCTTCGCGCGTAGCAAATGAATGTCTCTCGTTTGTTGAATTTCATGAGGAAAGAAGAATGAGGGTTGGGAATGGCAGTGAGAGCCGGCTCCTTGATGTAATGCCTCATCCAAGTTCTCGACGGCTTTTGAGATCTCCTGGATTTCACGATTTTCCCTTCAATGAAGGCTGTTTCTTTCGGTCCTTCGCATTCAATCCCATACCTTTGGCACCGCCTGCATACAGGCTGGTTCTCATCTTGAGCTACGTAAGCGTGAATTTATACATCGATTCATGCATAAAGATCGTGGCGTACCGCATTTCACGCGCCTTGCACGGCACGTGGAACACCCTTTAGATCTCCCGCCAATATTGACCATTTCCTATACCGCTAGTGTTGCGTTGATAAAGAAGTTTGGTTGGCGAGATAGAACATACTTGATATCGGGACGGTAAGCGTTCCCTTGTTCACGGCACGCCAGCTATTCCTATTGCGGCTCTATAACCCGAGCATCGTTAGGATGCTTTGAGGGCGGAACTGTTTCTTGAATATTTTCACACACCTTTGTACTACATAGTTGCCAAATGTATTTGACTAAAACAAGTCTATGTCGCTAAAGTGATCCGATGTGAGCTTTGATGCGACCTTGGGAGCCACACTTGCAGGGCGATCATCCGTGACACCTTGTGGTGGCGCGAGCATCTTATGCCAGCGATGAAATGCTCTAGTGCTAATAAGAATCAACCTAGCACCATCATATCTGGAAGAACTGTGGAAGAACGGGATGTGTGCAGATACGGTGGTAAAAGTGGGCAGTGCATGAATAAAATCGAAATAATGGATACTACAGCCTTTCACGTCAAAGCACGGATCATCATGCGAGTAGCACAAGCAAAAGATTGGCACACAGATATTCGATCATAACCAGAAGACATCGACACGTTGCAAGGTGCCGCCCATATATTTCAGAACCTCTAGGATCACAAAACAAACACGGGAGCCTCAAGCGAGACTGAAACAACCAGTAGTGGCACTGGCGAAGCATCCGGAACACCATTATACACAAGTCCATAACCCCACCGGCTTCGCAATGCCTAATTCCATTACTTGAGGTATATTCGTTTCCATGCTCTTACACAAAACACCCCAGCCTTCTTAAGCTATTAACAGTTGCGGTAAGTAAGGCACCCTACTCCTGAGTCCTACCGCCTCCCATCTTCTCAATATTGCTCAGAAGTCTACTTTTCCCACCGCTCGTACTCCTGTTAAGTCCAGGAGCACCGCCTTGAAAACCAAAACCGCCAGGCGCCCTCAGGCCAGAAGGCTTCGCAATACTACTGCCACTGCGCTCATTCATAGCACCTAGACGGTCTCCCATGGCACTACCAGGCCGGCCACCTCCAAGGGCGGATCCAGGACGTGAAGTTGTAGAGCTGCCGGCAAGAAAGCCAGTAGTGCGCATGGCTTGTTCCGCAGGCGGTCGTGATTGTGATGTTGTTGGTGGTGCGGAGCCAACCTGCGAGCGGCGGAGGTCCACTTGTTGTAGTTCTTCCATCTTCTCGCCGCACATGGCGAGCATTTGTTCTGCTGCGGCAACCAACTCACCCTTTTCGATGCGCTCCACTTCAAGCTCCTCCACGAGCGTGTCGTGGGACTTGCGGAGAGACTGGAGCTCTGACTGCAACCCTGCGAGTTTGGCTTTGAGGTTTTCGATTTCGGCACGCTGGGCTTCCAATCTCTGCAGATCCTCTGCGTTCGTGATTGGTATTGAGGGCGAGGCATTTGTATCTTTGCCGCATTTCTCACACTTGGCTTCCTCTGCAGAGACTACCCCTTCGGGCATGATCTTGCTGAAGGTGTTGTCCCGCTTCTTCTCTGCTTCCTCGACCTGGCGCTCAAGACGAATAATCTGAACGCGAAGCTCTTTACAACGTTCATCAGCCTTCTTCTGGTAGTTGTCTTTGAGCGCCTTGATTTTCTTCTCGTGCTTGGCCTTGTACGCGGAGTGTAAGTCTCTTGCGACCTCATTGACCTTCTCCGCAATAGCGGCCTGACACTCCATCTCAGAGTAGATCTTCTTGTCCTCTTCTTCGTCATTGTTGATAAACGTAGTCATGTCGACGTTTCTGCTTTCGGCTTCAATAACTTTCGTTTCAAGCTCAGATGAACGATTCTCAGCATCTTCGGCACGCCTTTCCGCCTCGGCTAGTCGCGCAAGAAGTTGCTCTCGTTCACTGTCGTTGCGCGCCAGCTCGGACTGTACGTCTTGCAGAAGAGTTTGGACTTCTTCGCCCTTCTTCTTCCAATCTATCATTTGAGCTTCCGCATACTCACGTGCTGATCGCTCTTCGCGGACTGTTTCATGGGCCTCGCCTACACGACGCTCAGCATCCGCGATTGCTTTGGCTAGAGATTCCACTTCGGCATCTTTCCCAGACAGGCTAGCTGTCAGCGAAGAAATCTGAGATTGGAATTGTGACTTGACCGACTCCATCTCCCGAATAGTGACAGTGGGTAAGGATCGCGGCGTAGGTGGCGGAGGCAGCTCAAAGTCCAGAAGATTGAGCATCTGACGGCTCTGGCTTGGCGTCGACGGGACATATGATCCACCTTTTGCAGGCGATCGCTGGTTCTGATAGTAAGAGCGAAGGTCGGGCTGTGTGGCCGACTTGGTGGGTGATGTGCGCCCGCGACCTGGGGAGTTGCGACGGGATGACGAGAATGACTCGATTTGGGCGGTAAAGTCTAAGAGCAGGTTTGTGGTATCGTTCTCCTTGTATGTGCGGCGGCCGGTAGGAGACGGAGTGCGTTCGTTGTGGCGGATCGTCGAAGGTGTCATCTGGGGGCGGGCTCGAGGTGTGGCCTACCGGGATAGTTAGTATTGAGGGATTTTCGACTGTAGTTGTATGTACTTACATCTGGCTGCACGTCCTTTACGGGACTCTGCTTGAGAAAGGCGAACTTGGTCATATCCAGGCCGGGCATTTCGGAGAACGTGCTGAAGCAAGTGTCATCTACGTCTGCAGACGTGATCTCCGGCCCATCGGGATTGAAATCAGTGTTGTCTAGGCCTAAATCTATATCAAAGTCGTCCTCCTGTGATGTCTGTCTCGTGAGGGTTGCATAATCTTCTGTGCGCGGCTCCCCGGTGAGCTTCATGGCCACAGTTAGGCCTTCGTTATCGCGCAGCGCAGACTCGTTGTGAGCATCGGGCGAAGGCAGACGAGATGACCTCGAGGGTGACTGGCTATTGCAGGAGCGGAGATTGGTGGCAGACTCGGGCTGCACCATAGCAAGTTGCTTTTCAGGCGAGCCCTTCATGGGACTTCTCTGGCTGCCGGCACGGAAAGTACACGCTGCTTCCTCGAAGTCATGCATCAAGTTTTTGACAGGCGAATTCTTCATCGGGCTTGCGCGCTCCTTCAGCCCTATTTTCTTTTCGGTCGAAATCTTGAACGCAGATTGCGGCACATCATCAGCCAAGTCGGCCAGTGGCTTAGCAGGGGTGGACATGATGTTGGGCGCAATATTCTCCTGGTCGTCGTGTTCGATATGCGACACAAAAGGCGACGACGGCGGCCCGTGGAAGGTGGTGTCGAAGTCGTCATCCATAAGCATCAGGTTGGAGCTGACATTGAGCTTTTCGGGCGAGAGTGTCGACATGGGTTCCGCCATATCTGGGGCCAAAGAATGAGAGGTCGTTGTTGACGGGCAATATCGTGGTGTTGAGTGCACAAATCCGTAGGTACAAGTGTTTGTGGTGTTGTTATGGTTGTGTTTACTTTCACGTCCGTGCCCCTTCCCGATTCGGAAGATTTCCTTTCCGATCGGAAGTTACGGCCCTGTTGCCCACGACAACGCACCATTGGCTACTACATTCACTGAATGTGCCTCATGTGCAGGCAGGAACGAACCTCCAAATGTGTTCCTAGCAATCTTCGATATATGCATCTATCTATGTGCGATGCATCACTATTCCACTTCAATAGTTGATTGCCCCCCTCAGTGCAGCGGCTAAATGCTGATACTCCTTCAACAGCTCATCAACCTCTTTCAGCTTGAAATCTTGCGTGTCTTTGGCTTCCACAAAACGCTTCACAGGTGGCGTTGTTTTCTTCAATTGCTCCAATGCAGCAACTGCTCTTATGCCTTTCTCATCCGCCTGCGGCCCTTCGCCCGTCACTGTGCGGCTTAGAGGTTCGGGGGAAGGCGATGTCTTGGGCTGCTCGGTGGTGGGGGAGGGGAGGACGGGAGTGCTGCTACTGCTGATCGCGCGACCAAAGCGCGGAAGGACGTTAATACTTGCAAATCGATTAAGCGGATTGAGACTGTTGCCCATGTTGCGAAGAGAGTCAACAGCCGAGGGATTGTTCAGCGCCGGCGAATCAGCTTTGGTGGGTGCTGGCGATGGTACTTTTTCTTCAGCGCTCGGTGTCGACGTAAATCCAACGCGTCGCCCGCTGCTGCTGCCTCCAGACCGGGTCGAATCGACACTGCGGTCCCGAATTTGCCTTCTACCAGCAAACATGTCCGTCATCTTTGCCTCCAGCCCTTTGTTGGCTGTCGCTTCGTTGTGATCATCCCCTTGTATCGAACTCGTAGCGCTCACGCTGACATTATCGTCGTCGGCGGTTGCCCGAGTTGGTGAGCTAACCAGCTTTCTCGCGTCTTCTAACGTTCTTGGCAGCTCAGGTTGAGCCTGGACGGGGCTATTTGGATTCCTTTCTCGCAGGCCACCAAAAAAGAACTTGAAGCTAGTGTCCAGTGTGTTATTGATCCTGCCAAGGGCCTGATCAGCTGAATCAATGATAGACTCACGAACGGCATCTGAAGCCGCCTCGAATTTATTTGTTTGGGTTTGGATTAGATTGCTTAGCCTGCGCTGGGCCTTGGTGGTGGTTGGGCTTGATGGCTCTACAGCTGTGCCTTTCGACGTTGGCGTTGCTGGGGTCTGGATTAAGTCCGGTGCTTGAGACAGCCCTAATGACATGGGAGTGATTTCTGATTTGGGAGTGGATGGTCGCGAATCTGAAGTTCCAAAGGCTGCCTCTTCAGCTCGTAGAGACGAAAGATCTACGGTTTCCAGGAATGAAACGGCTGCTTCTAAATTGACAAGACAATAAGCAGTCTCGCCATCCATCCGACTTGATCCCCGAAATCTCTGAATGAACTTCAAGTCGCTGATGACGTTTAAGTAAACAGGCGGCAAAGTGATGAGAGCATATATGAGCGTTGGTAGAATTTCGTCTGCCGACGAAGTAGAGGGAAATATCTTCGACAACGCTTCAACAATTGACTTGTGGGCAGCGGTCAAATGCTGCACTTTTCCGAGAGGATACCGCTCATGGTTCATTTTGAGCAGGTCTTGCCGGGCAGCCGAGAGCCATTCTCGAATCTCGGGCTCCTTTTCCTTTGTTTTCTGGCGCTCCTCTTCGGTCAACTCGTCACCAGTCATCAAAAGCTCCTTCAAGCCAATGCCAACAAGTGAGAGCGATGCCGTGCGTGACCTGAGCTTGTGATCTCTCTCCTCATCATCGGTGCTCCGATGGCGCCAAATCCGCTCGTATACCTTCTCGCACACGGCTCGCTCGACAGCCTCCTCAAGGGCAAAGCGCTTCGCCTCCAGCAACTTCCGTGCTTTCTTGCGGTCTGCCATCTCAGAGGCACTAAGCATCTGCTGTTCTCCTGACGGGTCGCTTCCCTTTCGTATCGAGCCGGGTTTACTGGACGGAGCCGGGCTCTTTCTCGATTGTGCCACGTACGATTCACTTGTCAATCGAGCCGACAGCGTGGCGATATGAGTGTTAATCTTGGCCGATGCGCGAATGTAGAAGTCCTGGAAAAGGTCGGCGAGAGCGTCAGCGGACAGCGGGGTTGGGTGAACTTTGGCCGTGAGGGACTCAAGGAATCTGTTCGTCATGTCAGCATCTGCCTTTTGCTCGAGTTGGGTGCAGGCCAAGTACCTCTCCGTCAAGCTTCGAATCTCAATGGGTAGCTCTTCGAATGGGTCTGGTACTGTGGATTCGTGCCCAGGCGCGTCGCCATCCTCTTCCTCTTTTGTGAAGACGTCGCCATCGGCGTTCTCGTCCTCTTCAGGGACCATGTTGGCTTTCAGAGGATCCAGCATGTCTGGCACATGGGGTCCTTGCAGCGTGCTCGCTCGACTTCGGGAGAGCGAACTCTTGGGCGGCGGCGACGACTCCAGACGAGTGAAGGACCGCGAGAGGTGCAAGTTATTGGGTCGTCCAGACATGATTGCTACCGCGGGTGCAAGGCTATGTGAGCGATGAGGGCGTCGTATGCCTGCATCGAGCTGGCGATGTTGCTGAAACCGAAGCTTGAGCTCGTGCCTTCAACGTCATGCGGGCTGCGGCGGAGCTGGAGCGAGCTCGAGGCGGCTTCCAGTGTGCCAAACCTCCTTAGGTCCCGTCCAAGACGACCCGTCTAAAGACAATGCCTGCGGGAGTGAGTGGTTTCGCCGGCGGAAGACAGTAACAATAACGAGTGGATGGTCAATCATGTCGCAGCGTCCCATGCCTTGTCGTCCGCTATCTGCGATCAGCCTAGCCCTGGGAGCCACCCCCGCGCAACGGGGTGGACGGGAAAGCATGGCGTCATTGAAGACAACCACCACCATGCACTCGGACTGACCGCTGCGCTTGTTCCTGCATCTCCTGCTGTGGACACGTACATGATGCGACGCCGGCCTCTCTGCACCTCGGCCTCGCGCGTGACGGCCTCGCTTTTGCTGTCCTTCCTAGCCGCGAGCTCCGCGACTGAGCTGCCTATTCTCCCGCTGCCCAGTCCACCCAGCACGGAGAAGGACTTCTCGCTGCGACACATCTTCCACCATGGCACTTACAAGTACCCGCTCCTCCACCGGCGCCTTGACGTGCCCGAAACAGCAGCAGTGTGGATGGCTGAAGACGGAGGTGAAGATGTGACCCTTCGCAAGCCTGTTCCCCGGTTGCGGGTCAGATCGGAGGCCATGAACATTGAGCGACTGGTAGATAGGAGCAAGGACACCATAAATGGCATCCTCGACTGGGGAAGGACGACAGGGAGAGCGGTGCAACTGGCTGCCGAGGACTGGACCATCGATGAGATAGCCGGCCCAAATGTGACCGACAAGGAGACTGTGCTGAGCTTCGCCCGTATGGCCTCCAACGCATACATATCAGAGCCCAATACAGGTGAATGGGAAGATGTGGGCGGGGGCTACAACTACACCGAAGACTTTGGCTGGGAATCCGACGGCCTGAGAGGGCACATCTTCGCAGACACGGAGAATTCGACTGTTGTCATCGGCCTGAAGGGCACATCGCCCGCCATGTTCGACGGCTCAGAGACGACTACCAACGACAAGATCAACGACAATCTATTCTTCAGTTGCTGCTGTGGACAGGGCGGTCAGTACCTTTGGCGCCAAGTGTGCGACTGCCAGACATCGGCCTTTACCTGCAACTCAACCTGCCTCGTCACCGCGCTTCGCGAGAAAAACAGATACTACTACGCAGCGCAAGACCTCTACCATAATGTCACTGCACTATATCCGCATGCTGAGATCTGGATGGCGGGCCACTCGCTCGGTGGCTCCGTCTCCTCATTCCTATCCCTAACGTTCGGCCATCCAGCGCTCACATTCGAGGCCGTCCCCGAAGCCATGCCAGCGTCACGTCTTGGCCTTCCGGTCCCGCCAGGTCATCAGATTGGCTCACTCCAGAAACGTGCATTCACTGGTGGCTTTCACTTCGGACACACAGCAGACCCAGTATACATGGGCACGTGTAACCAAGCCACAAGTGTCTGCACCTTTGGTGGCTACGCTATGCAAAGTGTATGCCACACAGGCCAAAAGTGTGTCTATGATACTGTCAAAGATTTTGGCTGGCGCATGGGCATTGGCACCCACAAAATTGTTGAAGTCATACGCGACGTCATTGAGAAGTATGACGAGCCTGCAAAGTGTGAACCTTACGTCAATTGCACAGACTGCTACACCTGGGAATATTTTGAAAGCAATGGCACAGAGACAACAACTACTTCATCCTCCAAACACACACCAACGTCCACTTCCAAGTCTGCCCGCACACGAACAGAAACGTGCAAGACTCCGGGATGGTGGGGATGCCTGGACGAATCTACCACCCGAAGTCACCCCAAGACTACGACAACATCAACCTCTTCAACCTCGACGTGCAAGACTCCAGGCTGGTTCGGCTGCAAGGACGACACAGAGACTTCGACAATCAAGACATCGCATACAACGTCTCCAGCCCCAGCGCCGACCGCAACCACAACCACGTCGACGCCTACTATGACTTCGTCATGTAAGTATCCGGGTTGGTTTGGCGGATGTCTCGATGGAGACGATCCTCCTTCGAGAACTAAAACTCACAAATCGACGCCAACGCCGACCTTCTCTACCACAACGTGCACATCTGAAGGCTGGTTTGGTCTGATCTGCTATGACAAGTCGAAAAAGCACGGGAAGACGACTTCCCATGAATCGGTTACAGAGAGGATGGAAATCTAAGAATATTCATCTTTGCTGTGTATTTATGGTTTGATGTATTCATGTTCCTCATTTCATTTGATGTATTTGAAGCCCATTGTATTGCACTTGGGACAGGTGTGCTATTCAGCCTCACAACTATATCCAGCATTATTGAACTGATTTTGCGGGCTCAGCCTATTCGTTTGATAGAATATCAAGATTCGCATACCACAACATGCATCTTTCGTCACTATACCACAAATCACTGATACATGTACTGAAGAATTTAGATCAGGGAAAAAGAACTGTATAGAAGCAAGGGTAGAGACCAAAAAAGGTGTACCTTCACACTTTTCTCTATCCACAACCGTGTCTGACTTGATTAGTTTAGGCCAAGCAGTGAGAATTTACCAACTAATTCATTCAATAAGTGCCTGTAAGGTGACGATAAAGCCCGGTGCGGACATAATCAAAAGCTGAATGTATGACGTTCAGATTGCTACGTGGACTAAAGCGCACATCTCATGCGCTCCTAACCCTAACCTGATTGCGCCGAGCCCTATCCCAATGCATACTATGTATACTCTAAAAGAAGCAAAGCAAAACGCCCTCCAATGAGCTGCCTTAGCGATGATGATAATGATGTTGATGTTGATGATGATGATGATGATGATGATGCCGCATCCAACCCCGTACTCTGGTCATGTCGTTATTCTCGTAATATTATGTCCCCTTATTCAATGTCGCCATCAATATAACGGCAGCACGGTCAAAGTTTACCTCCCGGGCCTCATCCTACGCAGATTTGGGGTGCTGCTCAACGAGCCATTCCATAACACTCTCGTAACACAGGACAAACTGCCTCAAGCTTTGAACCATACTCAAACGTTGCAACCTAAAGTCTTCGACTGTCTTCGCGATCAGGTCGATATTGTTATTCGTAATCCAGTTGCCCTCTTCCCGCTCGTTGTTCGGTTTCGTGTTCTCGGCAGAGTCCACTTCCATTGGTGTACTCTGTCTTGCTTGCCGGGCTGACCGCTGTCGCTTGAGCATGTCCAAAACAGAGTCTACGGTGCAGAATGTGCCTGTGCGGCCACATCCAGCAGAGCAGTGCACAATAACCGGACGACTGTTGGCTAGTTCGGGTTGGGATGCTGAGCCGCCGTTCACGGAGCGAACAACCGCATCGCATTGCTCAATGAGACCAAGAAGATGGGTAGGATGTGCCGGAGCGCCAAAGTCAGGCCAATTCGAGTACTGCAGCTGCGTAATCTCGCGCATGCGTGCAAAAGGTTCATCCTCATTTGATAGGGTGAATTTGCGAACGATAACGTAAGGTTGTTCCTGACTTGGTGAGCCGGTCGTGGTTTCCTTAGTGAAGTTGGCTAGCCTAGGTGGATTCGTTGATCTACGTTGGCCAACCGGTGGCCTTGTCTTCTCTCGATGCTTGTGGATTTTGGACGGTTCGAGGGACGCTTTTCGTTCGCTCAGATTGTTCAAACGGAAAGGCCCGAATCGCTTGTCTGACCAGTAATTGTGTGCTTTGACTTGTCCGCCTTCTTGCTCAGCGGTAAGCATGACAATGACGCGAACGTCTTGCTGCCACACAACATTCCAGAAGTCCTGTCTGATGTCAGTCATCGGTTACCAAAGTGCTCTATAGCCAGCTTACCTTGAAAGTGGCCGGAATTGGCCCTTGCGTGGCAATGTAACGCTTGTTCGAGTATGCGGCTTGGACATGATTAGCATTGACATAATCGCAGCTTCCCTCGGCGACTCCTTGAATCTTGACACGCGAATGTTCATACGGCCAGATGTTGTTGTACCGATTCTTTGACCCTTTCTCAATACCGGCAATCTGAACCTGCTTCGCAGAGCCTAGTCCAGTAGGGGTGCCATAGACGACCTTGCCAGAAAGAGCTTCCTGCATGCGCTTCTGCTCTCGCTTTTCAATGTGTAAGAACTTCTCTGAGACACTCTTGCCATTGTCCTTCTCTTCTGCAGCTTTCTGAAGCCATTGCGGAAGCTCCTCTTCCGCTGACCGAGTCATACCTGCTGGCTGCTTGACGGGCATTTGCCCAACACCACCAATCAGATCCATGTTCTGTCGAATGTTGCCAAAAAAGGGGTTTGCAGCACTTTGTGTAGCAGGCATAGGGCAGCCGCCAATGACAGGAGCAACCGAAGGAAGACCCGAGTCGATCTGAAGACGAGCTGTGGCGGCTGTTGTAGGGCTCTGAGAGCTCTGGTGCGTGATCCATGCCGGAAATCTCTGGGAAAACTCTTGAAAGCCACCACGGATGATGAATGTGCCGCCCGACCAACCCTCGCTTGTGAACTTCTTAAGCGTGTTGATACAGGTTGTGGCATCTTTGAGTTGCGAGGAGCTAGCATCATATACTATAATGTATTTGCTGCTTCTCCATCGTTCAAATCTCTCCCGTTGTTCGTCATCTTTGAATGTTTCCGCCAGTTTCTGGACATTGAAAGAAGCTCTTTTGAGCAGTGTTGTAGGTATGCAAAGGTTCAATGCGCCTGCTATTTTGGCCTTTGCGTACTGTGTGGAAACGCGCAGGTCAAGGAGAAGAACTTCCTCAACGGATGATTCCAGTATGTTGACGACATGCTGAGCTGTAGCCATGACTGGGCCGTCTGTGTTGTTGTCATCGTCAAAGTTTGCAGGCAGTGTTTCTGCGCGATGGGGTGCTATTGAGATGTGGTGAGACTTCTTGGAGGGAAGTGACGGTCTTGGGACTCGGTCTTCGGCGAATTGAGCGATAGCGTCGGTGCGCCCAAATCCTTCAAAGCTTGCAGGAGAGTTTCGTCGTGGTCGGTCTGGGAACAGGGGAGATTCGGTGGAAAGCATGCGCTTGGGTGAGCGTGGCTTGGGTGATCGTGGTTTTGATGCGTTATCATCTTCACCCTTTGCATCATGCTGATCATGACCCGGCACGGTAGGCGGTAGCATGGACTGCGGCGACAATGGAGTCTTTACGTTGCTGAAAAACGGGCTCTTGTCCGGAGCGCACTGTGCCGATGCAAAGTCGAAGTCTACCAGCGAGAAGGCCCTGTTGTTCTCAGACTGTCTCCTGAACTGCTCGAATTCGGGATTCTGTTCGACGGGTATTATTCGAGGGGAGGCGGCGGCTGTTGAGCGCACATTCGAAGTCGGTGGGCTCCAGTTGCCACGAATGTGCTGCGCAGCGCTGGAGGAAAAGTGGTCGGCATTGGAATTGATGGCGAGGCCAAAGTAGTTCGGCGACGGGGTGCCGGGCTCCTTGGTCTTCTGCGTGACAATATGGCTGGGGGTTTTTGCGACGCCGTTCATGCGGGGCGTGAGGGGTGGTAGTGCGGCGGTTGGATGTAGCGTCGTACTTGGCCTCGTCATGGGCGTTGACGTTCTTGGCCTAGAGGAGGTGGAATGCGACGAGGTTCGAGGTCGTGAGCTAACGCCGGGAGTGGTCATGGTGGAGGGTGCTCAGGCGCGTCAGCTAGTGGAGCGCGGGCCTAGTGGAAGCGCAGGTAAAACGGTAGGAAATAAGAACATGAAATATGGAGACGTCCGCGGCGTCGAGTGATGTGCGTTTGCAGGAGCAGTGTTGGGTGGTGAAGCAGCAAGTACTGGAGGCACTGCTGTTGAGTTCAAAGGGGATATGATGTCATCGGCGGCGATGCGCAGCCACGACGGCCCTCTCAACTCAGCAACCACCTCAGCGAGTCGGCCGAAGAAGGTTCGAGGCGAAGTCGACAGACAGACAGCGTAGCTACTGCGAAACAAGGCTGTGTTCGGCGCCGCGGTCAAAGCCAGAGTCCGCCGTCACGGGATGTTCTCGCTGGCCAAAAAAAAAGCAGGGGGAGATCAGAGCAAAGCGGTGCCTGGAAGGGGCCGGTCTCGTGACGCACGGGGAGACGGTGTAGGGCTGAATTCTTCCGAGGGGACGAGGGGGGGCGGAATACACAGCGGGGGAAGGGAAGGGGGAGGAGATGGGAGGGAAGGGCGGAGACGATGCAAGACGTCGGAGGCGGATCGTGCTGGTTATGTGCGATCGGTAGTTTTGAGGATGCGAGGCATCTAGCCAGGTATTTGAAAAGCACGGTAACGCTCTGCTTCCAAGGCAGGACAGCGATTGCTGGGTCTGGGCCTGACAATCGCTGCGCCTGTCAGCCGTGCGGCCTATCGTTCAGCCGCCGCCTGCCCTGTTTGATTGCGACATTCATTCGCCTAGTGCGTTTGGCGAGCAGGCGGCTCTGAGACACGCGCTCTCACAAGCTGTCGACTGGTATCAGGACTGTCAGGTGTCTCCTCCTCGCCCAGTCACACCGATCCACACGATTCTTCGGGCGCGCTGCATCGGCAATGCGACGATGCGCCAACCTGTTGCGATTTTCCGTCAAAGGCGTCATAGCATCCCAAACAGGATCAGCCGCGCCCCACCGCCTGGACCCTTATTTGATCGCCATTGACCTGCACCAACCCAACCATGACCTCCCGTCGCTGGTGCGATTCGACAAGCTTGGTCGTGAGCCTCACTCACTCTTGGTTCGTGAGAAGGAAAATTCTTTCGCTGCCCAAATCCTGCTGTCGCGTGCCACGGCCTCTGGTAGTGCTTGTACGCAAGCTTGCTAGGACTTGACCGCAACTCGCCCACCGGCATTGCGCACCACCAATGACGGCGATTGAGATTGGCCTCTTAGCCGTCTATCCGGCAATGGAAGTGACCCTTCTCTGTACCGCTACAGAGCCCTGGGGACTGCGAGTGCTTTGCGTCTTTGCCTTTTCAGCCTCGAATGCTTGATGTTCCACAACAGCCATGACAGCAGAAACTCTACAGTGCCAACCAAGACCATATATCCCAAGCTCAACCTTATGTAATAATCTACAGGGCGTCAAGAGAGCATGTGCGTGTCATCATGCAGTGCACGATTCCGCCGCGTGACAGCGGACGGCGGGGTTCCAAGCCAAAGAGGGGTGTTTTCATCATACCTCCGGAGAGTACAGCCGCCAATGAGACTCGGGCGCCATTTAGTCACTGTGCTAGGCAGGAGAGAGGGCTCGCTCCTTCAGTCAACGCTCGACAGGTGCGTATTAACCTAAGATATGGTCAGCTGTAATCTCCACCACAGGGACCTAGCGATTGCTTGGTGCAGAAATTCCATGAAAACATGACCGTAGTTTGCTGTGCAGGGACCTGGTCACTAGGAGCCGTTCCTGCACGTGCTCACGTGTTATCGCGTCCCAAAATTCCCCGCGTCCATCAAAGTGTGCCTCCACTCTTCATCCCCCCAAACCCGCAACGCATGTAAAACCACTGAGCTCGCTGGAAATGTCTCGAGACCAGTCACCAATTGTCCGCTCGGTATCGCCAGACGAGGGCTACACCTGGGCACACCGCGCGTTTCTGCAGGCCTTCCAGACGCGCAGTGTGATGACAGTAGATGAAATGAAGCCTATCCTCGCACATGTTATGACTTGCCATAGTAATGATGCCTCTCCAAACATGCATCGAATTACATGCTGATAGCGTCCTAGATCCTGATAGGCCATGGACAGAGAGCGACATCACCCAACCACACATCAACAGCACAATCCAGACCATAAATGCACAGATTGAGCCCTATGACTTTGAGATCCGCTCCATACGCGACCAACACACAAAGGCGTCCACCTACGCTTTCGTCAACAAGACCTCCGACTCACTCACTCAGCTTGCGACAAGGTTCACCGCAAGCGAGATCGTGTACATACGACGGCTACTAGATTACATGTTCGAAACCAACAACACCCACACGCGGGAAATAATGGCTATAAAGCACACAGAGGCTTCACAGCTCGCGAGGCCGCCAAAACGCAATCGGCAGTCACAACTCAACAGCAATACCGATGATGACGGGGAGACTTCACAGGCCACCGACACAGGCATCTCCATTCAAGAGGCTGATGACGTTCTCGACACATTATTGAATGAATCCTTCTTCCAAAAATCCCGCACCGGGTACTATTCCCTTGCTCCACGCGCGTTGATGGAACTCGGCACCTACCTCAAGGAAACCTACAATGAGTCTGCTGACGAGGCTGAAGACGGCCTCGAAATGATTAGAATCAGGGACTGTGAGGGGTGCAGAGAGATTGTCACTTATGGCATCCGTTGCAATAACAAGCAGTGTGGGGTAAGATGGCACGACGCGTGCGCAACTTCATACTACAGAGGCCGGACTCGCGCGGCGAGAAAGTGTCCCAAGTGCGATACAGAGTGTACTGGAGATGTGTACGTGGGAGACAGGGCGGACAGGGTGGGCTCAAGAACAAGTTCAGGTGGGCAAAGGCGTACTACGCAGTCAATGCGGGACCATGACAACGAAGAAGAAGAGGAGGAGGAGAAGGAGGAGGAGTAGGGTGATTACGCGTGGAGAGAAGCCAAAAAATCCATAATTCGATGCAGTATTCGTACGTGATCAAGACCAAACCCGGACCCATTCCTACCCAATACTCGCTCTATAGCCTTTTGAGGTTTCCAAAGTCAACAGCATATATACAGCCCGTCTCAAATTTGGACACATAACCCTGGCATGCTCTTTAGTGCGTACCATTGGCCTTGCCCTTCTTCGATCTCCTCTCAGCAACGGCCGATGCAAGATCCTCAAGTACGGTGACGGTGCTATCCCAGTCAATGCAAGCATCCGTAATGGATACTCCCTTCTTGAGGCCGCTAGGACCCTCAGCAGGCACCTTCTGGTTACCTTCGTTGATGTTGGACTCAATCATGACACCAACGATGCCAGTCTCGCCATTGCGAATCTGGTCGGCAATGTCTTTGGCGACAAGCGGCTGGTTTCGGTGATTCTTGTTGGAGTTACCTAGTGGCGTCAGTCGTTATGTGGGTAAAAGTCCTTGATGGCAAGACATACCATGCGAGCAGTCAACCATCATAACTTCAGGCAGACTCTTCTTCTTCAAAGCGTCGCGGGCACCCTTGATACTATCTTTGTCGAAGTTGGTGCCCTTGGTTCCGCCGCGGAGAATGACAAAGCAGTGCTCGTTGCCGCTGGTCCTTGTAATAGCAGCCAAACCTTGCTTTGTCACACCCATAAAGTGGTGCTTCGCAGCTGCGGCGCCAATTGCATCTACCGCCACGGTCAAACTTCCATCGGTACCGTTTTTGAAGCCAATGGGGAAGGAGAGACCAGAAGCAAGCTCTCGGTGCAATTGAGATTCGGTTGTTCGTGCACCAATAGCGCCGAGTGAGATCAGATCTGCGAGGAACTGTGGGGAGATAGTATCGAGCATCTCAGATGCAATGGGCATGCCGGCAGACGTAAGGTCAACGAACAACTTGCGAGAGACACGGAGACCCTTGTTGATTTGGAAGCTCTCATCGATGTCGGGGTCGTTGATCAGGCCCTTCCAGCCAACAGTTGTTCTGGGCTTCTCGAGGTAGGCACGCATGATGATGCAGAGGTTGTCTTGAAGCTTGTCGGCGAGAGCCTTTAATCGCTGGCAGTAGTCGAGGGCCAGCTCAGGGTCGTGGAGGGAGCAAGGTCCCACCATGACCAGCAAACGGTCATCCTGTTGTGTGATGATCCTTGCAGCCTCCTTGCGGCCTTGGATGACCGTCTTCTCGGCGTGTGGAGGGATGGGGATTTCGGCAGCGAGGAGCGCGGGAGGGATCAGTGGATCGTATCCAAGAACTAGAAGGTGGCATTAGCGAGTGAATCCTCATAAGAAGTGTGGTCATTGGGGGGGGGGGGGGGTATGTACCGCGCACATCGTCACTGGGGTTTGTGTGATCAGCAAAAGAAGGCATTTCGTCAACGTTATGAGGGTCCTGTGTGGAGGCCATGGCTGTGGTGTGGCGGGGAGGGATTTTATATCTACTCAAATCAGCATACGCCTTGTCGGTTACATTGTAGGGATTCTTTGTTGATCCAACCTACGAGGATGCTTAAGCGACTGTCAATTTGCGGTCAATCTGCGGTCAATCTTACAGGCTGAGAGCAGAGCTGTACAGGTGCCAAGTGCGTTCAAAGTACAGCGGTGAGGCGTTATGTAGGTCTCGCGTCAATTGAATTCCTTCGGTAGCGGGCGCCAGGTTCTGGATTGACTGATTCGATGCGTCTTATTGCAGGTGCGTGCATGTGCAAGTCCGAGTTCGGAAGTAAAAGGAAGGGCTGCACAGCTGACGGCGTAAGTATTCAAGTCTCGGGTGATGGTTGCTGCAGAGTCATAACGCTACTCAAATTCGAAATGTTAATTGAAGTGGGGCTGAGCCTGGCTATCGATAGCTTCACCGTGACTCCACCAGGCTGGATTATTACTGCGTGCCAAGCCTATCACAGCACACCATGGACAACTGCTTCGCTCCTGTTGGTCAGTTTTTGGGGTTTCAATCTGTCCATTTTGCTCCCACGAAGAGAAGTCAAGACGAGATTGTTGCGTCTGGTGCAACAGCAGCAGGCTTCTGCTGCTCATGTCCACGTCCCATCAGGCTGCCCATTCACTCACGTTTTCCATGTCGCCCACAGTCGGCTTTTCAGAGGCGCGCCGAGCTGAGAGGCGTGTAGCGTAGTCTCAGCTACAAAGTAGCCTCACAAAAGACGCCTCCTGCCGCCGCTCAAAAAACCATGTTAACCCTAGGTCTCCTTGGACTTGCAGCCTCAGCCCGGGTCACATGTTGTGGCGTGTGGCCGGCCGTCCCTTGAGCGCCGCGGTTCCCTGGTGCCCGCTTCCCCACACCATTATCGTTTGTCCACGCTTCTGAGCGACGGTCTGCAGGCAACAGGCCTTCCTTTTCGCGACGACGAGGGGTCTACGGCATTCTCCCGCCAGATCGGCTGGCGATCAAGCAGACGGGGAGCCGCGCGACTCCACCAGCCGGGCTTGATGGTTGCAACACTGTGAAACTCGCCTACCGCAACTTCCCCTGATAATTGCAATCTCCCCTTCGTGCTTCAAAACATATGCACCCGGCCCAGCTACCTTCTCCTCGGCCTTCCTTTGCAATTTTCGACACATCTTATCGATACTGAGAGCTTCTGGGGCTCGTCTGGTTAGCCCGTGGATCGTGTTTGCGACCGTATATCCTACACTCATTACACACCACCACCATGTTTACGTTCCAGACAATGGCTAGGAAGCGAGGGAGGGACGACGACTCTGACTCCGATCTCGACGAGGAGCATTACACCAAGGTACGTGGCCAGGAAAGTACTCTATGACAGTATTCACTAACGCTGCACATAGAAATCAAGGCCGTGGTTCACCGAGCATACCAACTATAACCACATTCGATACCCATCCCCGTCAAATTTACCTCACAGGCCCTCTGCCACACCTTCTCCGCCCAGAATAGTCACAGATATCGAAGCAATGACGCCGGCACAGTCGGAGTATGGAGGAGCCAATACCCCGGAATCCATCAACAGTTGCCCTTTCCTACAATCGTCTCAGATGAACAGTGTAGATTACAACATGGATATGGACGAGGATGATGCCGATATACGGAGCCAGCCACCAGAGTCCCCCGCTTGCAGCAGCTTTGGCAGCTTCTTCATGCGTCCCGCCATGCTTAATTCTTCCTTATTCGGTTCCGACTCTGCTAATAACAGCGGTCGAATACCGACACCGATACATCCAACATTCAAAAGAGGAGGTATGAATGGACTGGGATATCCCACAAGTGGCTCCGCTGGCGGCATGCATGATGGTAGCCTGGGGGCACCTGTGCCTTCAATGCAGGCGCCAATGTCGAGAAAGAACAACAGGCAGGAGATGGACCAAGATCGGAATCGGCGCATGCCCTCGCCGATATCAGAGGACGAGGATATCCCGGATACACCAACTGCGCTCACCCAATCGCAACTTTCACGGCTTAGTTTTTCGCACGCCAATGCCGACAACATGGACACAGAGATATCTGCGACAAAGCTGGCTACACCTCCAACACCTCGTGGCAGGAAACGAAGTGGAGCGCTGACTGGTGTGGGAAGGTTCAGCATGGGATACCGAGAAGACTGCGAAAAATGCCGGCAGAGAGTTCCGGGACATTACTCGCATTTCTTGCCTTGACGGATCGACTCGACCAGAAACGTAGCAATGTGATTAGGCTGATGAGGAGTCTGGTCTGATTTTTTCGGTACATTTATTCCGGGTGCCTGCACGCTCACGAGGACATGTGTGGATGTACATAGCACGCTTACTTTAGAATTATAGCATGAACGGCATGCATGGACGCAATTTTCGTATTTGGAGTTACTGGTGCGCTGGCATACCAGGAAATTGGGACGTTTGAAACAGGCGTTCAAGCGGATTTGTTAACCTCCAGATTTTGGGAGGTGGTATCATGATCATCATTAGCGGATTGCATACAATATCATCTCCATTGCAGTACAATACAAGAACAAGCAAGTCTTTCATTTCTCGACCTTGAATCTGTTCAGTATTTTATCCCGACGTTTCGGCCATTTTTTTTTCGACCGACGTTTCTCTACTCTTCCTTTTGGCACCCGCGTTTCCGGAGCGACCCACGTCTTTCCAACTACCCGTTCTTTGAACAATGATGGCGTGAACAGGCAAAAGTGTGGCACCCGGGGGCTTGCCAAAAGTACCCCCCTGAAACAACGAGTCGTGAGACAGGGCTCTGAAACGAAACGGGACAAAAATGTCATTGTGAAACGAGCAGCATTAAGGTCCGCGCTGGGCACACGGATCGGTGTGCCGGCCCTGGAGTGGAGTTCTTACACGATGGAGACAGGTGTTTGGGTGGAAGTGGCATGGATGGGTCGCAAGGATGCGGCGATGATCAGTGGGCATTATGACGGGGTTACTCGGGCGCTGTTTCTTGGACTATGTTAAAGCGATGGGGAATTCAATATATCTGTCCAAGTCACGCATTGTGGCTCCAGCACTCGAATCGAGCCAACTAATTTCAACCAAAGCAATGCTTCCAACAATGATTCTTGGTAAAACGACAGTTGCGATGGATTCTTGCCGTATGGCTATCTGCTTCCTTGCATCCTGGAAATCGGATTGTGAATAGATGTGGTACATGTCATTTCAGGTGTATATTTGTTGTCTGCAATTATAGTTATCGTGCAAGAATCCAGCGCCAGACAATGCCTTCTTGTTTATGAGCACGTTCTCGTGAAGCTCTGCACTAGTATACACTGTTCGCCGTACTCCTGCGCCGATTGTATGCTACCCAAACTCCTTCTCATGTCGTACCTCATGTTGATCGACATCAATATTCTGCTCTTAACCATTGTCTATTGTTCTTTATCCTGGTAGTCTTTCATACAGGCAGATCAGCATTCCGTCTGGCGCCGCTTATAGCCTCTAGCCCACGCGCAATATATGGCCCAATAATGGGAATGTTGCCAACGAAACCAGCGATGGTCGCAAAGAAATCCCCAAACAACACCAATATGCCATATAGCTCAACGATGAAGCCAATGAAAGCCCACCGCATCAGGATCAAACCAATACCAGCAACAAAGGCGAGCGTTCCCTTCCATTTCTGCTTGCGCGCGAAGAAGGCGATGGTTTTTGTTGTGCCGATTATGAGGGTGAGACCGATTATGAAGAGAATCTAATCATGTAAGCCAGTACTCGATAGTATAGGCTGAAGGGGCGTGATTTGCGAAGTGGAGTAGGTTGGGAGAGAAGGTGGGGGGAACCGTACATTTCCCATTGCCAGCCTATGACATATACATTAGCGATGCCGTTTGAGCAGAAGAGAAGAAACGTACATTGCGCGGTCAAAAAACATCATGACTCCACCCATAAGAAAGAGCCCTCCTGTAGATGGTCAGTCCTCAGCGAGCTGCCTCGGCGCATGCGGTCTGGAGGGTGCGCACCTACCTCCGGAGCAGAAGGCAACCCCAATTTCTATTCACAATATCAGCATAGCTTCTCCCAGAGAAGTATAGCCAGGACGTATGCGCAAACGTACTCTGGGTATCTGAAAGCCACATGGTCGGCATATTGACGGTTTGGATTGAGACTGCGCTCCGAAGGTGTACGAGGTAGAAAGAGACCCAGGACGGTAGATACAAAGTCTATCGAGTTCTTCTGCTTGGATTCAACGACTGTCTGGTAGAAAACTGTCGTACTCTGGCTCCTGGACTTTTTGTCTCGTGTCCCCTTCGCGGAGCCGTTGGGGAGACGCGGCGCGCTGAATGATCGGCCCGACATGGCCCCCTGTCTAGCGTGCCTGTTTCCTGGATGTTCGCAGAATTTTGAAGTTCAGCAACCTCAACACACTCCCTTCCAGATGCACAAGCGAGCACTTTGCCGGGCGACAGCGGGTCAATCTGATTAGTAGAGCAATTGGTGTATTGTTCTTGAGCTACTCGGCTATCTCGTACAGGGTGCACTAGTTAGAACCGCCCTGACAACAGCATGCTACAACGCTGCTGTAACTAGGAATCCTCCCTCGAGCTCCTGGTATACCGTCTAATGAGCGAAGAACAATTACTGGATCACGATTAAGCCGGAGCGCCTTCTTGAACCATGCGTCGAAAGGCGCATGGTGGGTGGAAGGAGCTTGACTTTGTTGGTCATACATTTCCCCCTGTATCGCAGTACTTGAGATGATATCATGGAGACAATCTGGCCGGGCTAAACGCCGTGCATTCGGTGCTTGAGCCCATGATGCCCTGATCGAGTCTATGCATGCGAACAGCGGCAGAGACGTAGGTCGCGATATTGTCAAATAGCGCAATGACTTCACTGCAACGCTTCAGGACCACCAGATTATCGGGGCAGGTCGAGGCGGGCAATCGTCGAAAGCGCAAGGCGTTGTATGCAAATCACTTCAGGATGGTATGTGCGCCTCTTGCGGCCAGGTATCCCTCGGACACGTTCTGTGGCATTGTGCGTATCGTTCCAAAGATCTCCTTGTTGTGGTATCTCAGCCGCGTCTTGGGGTCTGTATATGGCGCGGGCAGACCGGTGATGTCGCAGTACTTTTTCTGGCTGCTCGGGTGAAAGCTGGGCGCGGACTCGATGTTGGTGTAGGTAGGCGCAGGTCCAGTGCCATTGCTCGCTGCTGCTGCGGCTCGGCCATTCCTCTCCAGTACCAAGGTGCTCAAGCTTTGGGCTGCCTGTGCAATGTTGGGTGGACGACCGGCGTTGCTGGCAGGCGTGACGGTGCCGGTGACGCCTTCAGAGTGCGAGATGGCGGGTGTGGAGATGCCGCTGTTGTTTTGCGTAGCCATGACCGAGGCCTCTCTGCGCGAAGCCTCGCCGATGATCTGCTTGAGGTTTTTGTTGCGGCGCTGCGGCGGCTTCCAGTTGGGATTTCGAAAAGGCTTGGAGATGGCGTAGATGTCGAGTTTGTCGAGGAGGGCTTGATGCGTCTTCTCGTCTGACGCGGTAGTCAAGGGTGCCATGTTGGGCGATTTGGCGGCTATGGCGCGCTGTCTGCTGCAGAAGCGTGCGGCGGGGTGGCTGTGGAGCGCGGAATTGGCCTTGGACAACAGGGAAAGAGGAGCTCGTGGTGGTGGAGAAAGGCGAGCTGGGGGCTTGCGGAGGTGGAGCTCTCCCGGCCGCATCTTCACCCAAACCTTGGCCCACTAACTGCTTTGATGCTCCCCGCCAAACAACCTGAACGCGCTCCATACACAACAAACACAGTCGCATTGCAAGCATGGTAGGCCCAAGCCGAATTGATGGCTTGAACGACACGTCGTGCTGAAATGTCCTGCAGGAAAGCCCACATGAGCACCAGCAGAGCCAGCTGCTCTCTCGCATCATTGTCAACGTTGTCAGTCCTTGCGCGCTCTCTCTGCATGTGGGAAGAAGCAGCAAGAACTGATTGCATGGTTTTAGGAGAAACTCAACGAGGCCATCATGATGCTGAACAAGAATCTGCAAGAGATCAACATCCAGAACATGGACACGGAGCTTGTGGCCCAGATGTTCAAGAACTACCAGTCCAACGTCCTCTTCCACCTCGAAGGCACGTATCTCCCCTTTGAAACACAGGTGAGCGAATCGAATCTGACTTGTTGTATAGCGACAAACGGGCTGAAGGATCCTGCGTGAGCCTTGACGCGTTGACTTTTCCTTGTAGAGGTGCAAAGGGAGCACTTGGCCGTTGTTGTCACGCGCCAGTGTCGAGGCTGCCCGAGCGCAACGTGCAATAGTTTGTAGATACGATACCCAAGAGCAATTACAGTCACATGATACACATCCCAAAGCAAACTTGGCGTGAACGAGTGCACTTGGGGGAAGGGCCGTGTTCCAGATGCGCGCAGAGGGTGGTGCATGGACCACCGAGATGTGGTAGTGGGAACAAGCTCCAAGAAGCAACTCAGCAAGTTCCCGCGCCAACCAAACCCAGAAAGCGTCGCCTGAGCCCTGCGATATGATATAAGCGCCGACGGCCCAGCTCTGCTCTCGACTGCCATCTCCCATCATGGCGCCGTCCGCCACCAACCAGGCGCCGCCGCCCTCAGGGCGCAACTCGCCCAAACCTCGTCCGGCACAGCTCTGGAGCGTAAAAGAGCCGCCGTTTGAAGGCTTCAAGGCGATCGATGCCGAGGGCTATGCGCGCAGCAACCCCGAGACCGCCATCGTCATTGACAATGGTAGCCACCCCCCCGCCGCCAACGCTCCCTTGACCGCAGATGCTAACAGCCTGCAGGCTCGTCCGCAGTCCGCGCAGGATGGTCCTTCGACTCGAAACCCAGGCTGTCAGTGCTGCCGAACATGGCGCGATACCGCGACCGAAAGCTGAATCGGACTTTTACCTTCATCGGTTCCGACGTCTACTCGGACGGCACCGCGCGAGGGCAGTCGAAACCCGTGTACGAGCCCGGCAGCAATATTGTGAACAATTGGGACGCCATGGAGGGCGTTTTGGACTACTGCTTCATCAAGATGGGCGTGGATGGCCGGAATGGCCGCATAGACCGCCCGATTGTCATGACAGAACCCATTGCCAACTTGGGCTATTCTCGAAAGAGTATGTCGACGTGGAAGCGTCCTCAGTGTCTTCTTGTCCCACCCCTTGACTGACACAACATGACAGCCATGTCCGAGATATTGTTCGAGTGCTACGGCGCGCCCTCTGTCGCATACGGCATCGACTCGCTCTTCTCCTACTCGTACAACGGCGGCCGTCATGGCCTTATCATGGACTCATCCAACACCTCAACCCACCTGATACCCGTCATTGACTCGAAGCCACTTCTCTCCCAGACCACCCGCCTCAACTGGGGTCGCTTCCAGTCCGCCCAATATCTCCTGAAGCTGCTGAGGCTCAAGTACCCTACTTTCCCGGGCAAGGTCAGCGATAATCAAGCCGAGGATCTTGTCAGAGAACATTGCTATGTCTCGCAAAACTACGAAGAAGAGCTGAGCCGCTATCTCGACTGGACGGGGCTGGAAGACCGCGATCACATTGTCCAATTTCCCTACTCCGAGGCAATCGTGGTACAGAAGACCGAGGAAGAACTCGCAGCTGCAGCAGAGAAGCGTAAAGAGAGCGGGCGAAGGCTGCAGGCGCAAGCTGCTAAAATGCGCTTGGACAAGCTGAAGAGGAAGGAGGAGGAGTTGGAGTACTACATTCAGCTACAAGCGCAACTGGAAGAAATCACTACCAAAAAGGAGAAGGCCCGTGTTCTCGAGTCAAACGATTTCGATGACGAGAATCAGCTCAACAAGCGGGTCAAGGAGCTGGAGTCGTCAATCAAGAAAACCCGCAACAAGGACCTGGGCGATGTTGAGGAGGAACAGGTCGAGGAGCCCACTTTCCCGCTTCTCGATACCCCAGACGACCAACTTGACGAAGAAGGCATCAAGCAAAAGCGGCAACAACGGCTGATGAAATCCAATTATGACGCCCGCCAACGCGCCAAAATAGAGAAGGAGAAGGAGAAGGCGCGACTAGCAGAAGAACAACGCCTCGACGACGAGCGAAGAGAAACAGATCCCCAGGGTTGGATCGACGAGCGACGTATAGCCCGCCAAGCCATCATTCAGAAGATGAAAGACCGCGACCGCCTAAAAGCCGAGCTTGGGAATAGAAAGTCTCTGGCAAACCAAATGCGAATGAAATCCATTGCCAACCTCGCCTCAGACAACCCCACAAAGAAACGGCGGAGAGGCGGTGGAGACGACGATACCTTTGGTGCTGACGATGCAGATTGGGGTGTCTATCGCACAATTGCCACCGGCGAAGGCTCAGATGACGAAGAGGAAGAAGACTTGAACAAGAACCTGAAAGACATCGAGTCCCAGCTGCTCAAACACGATCCCAACTTCACAGAGGAATCCACTCGCGAAGCGCAGACAGACTGGACAAAGAGTGTTTTACACGCCTTTCTACACGGCCCTTATCCGTTTGATCCCGAAAGTCAAAAGGAGGTCAACCAAATACATCTCAACGTCGAACGGATTCGTGTGCCAGAAGTTGTCTTTCAGCCCACAATTGCCGGTCTAGATCAGGCCGGTATCATCGAAATCGCATCCACCATCCTCACCGAACGGCTGGCCGACTCTTCTCGCCGTGATGATGTACTGAAAGATATCTTCCTCACCGGCGGTAATACATTGTTTGAGGGCTTCGAAGACCGCCTGCGCGCTGAGCTACGGGCCGTCCTGCCCGCAGAGCAAGAGCTCAAAGTCCGGAGAGCCAAGGATTGCATCCTTGATGCCTGGCGAGGCGCTGCGCAGTGGGCTGGCAAGAAAGAATCCAAGCAAAATTTCATCACGAGGGCCGAGTTTTTGGAAAAGGGTCCCGAGTATATCAAGGAGCACGACTTGGGTAATGCTTCCTATTAGGTGAGGTTGTTGTAAAGCTTCCCACCCTTTACTTTTGGGGCTCTGTAGGATTAGGGAGACGGCGTTTTGAAAGTGAGTATGACGACTGAATATGGAGTCAACTAGCTCCAATTCATTTCTGTAACTCTAGCACAGGTGCATGACTGGAAACAAAGCGTTTTTGTTATTAATGATTAATTCACGTGCTCTGTAGCTCATCTTGCCCGCATACTGCCTAATTACATCATGCTCTTCGGGGTATCATACAAAGTCCGATATACACACACACACACACACACACACACACACACACACACACACACACACACACACACTCACACACACACTCACACTCACACACACACACACACACTCACACACACACTCACACTCACACACACACACACACACTCACACACACACTCACACTCACACACACACTCACACACCAGGACTGTTTCCCAAAAAACTCACACGACCACCTTTGGACGTCGCCACCCAGCACCGCCTCATTCCGCCTGCCCAGTTTCAAATTCCCTGCTCTCCCCAATATCACACACGTCAAACACACCTTTTTCACTCAGCCCCTTCCAAGCCAGGGCTTCTTTCAACAACCTCGGCGGCTCCATGACATTTTCTTCTGTCAGCACCCAAGTCCCCCAATGCATCCCCAGCGCCTTTTTACACTTTGTATCAATAAAGATATTCACGGCGTCTTTCGGGTTTGCATGCACATTGCTGAACATCCATCGCGGCTGATAGGCGCCAATGGGTATCAAGCCCAAGTCAAAGGGGCCGCGATGGGTGCCGATTTGCGTGAAGGCGGGGCACGTGGGCAGATGTGAGAATTGGGGACTGTAGTCGTCGATTGTAGGGTCAGCTTCGAGGTCCGCGGCAGACGGTGTGTTGGGGGGCACTGTGCGATAACCCGTGTCACTGGTTTCAACGTTAGCATGGTGGTGTAAGGAAGGGTTACGAAAGCCATGAGATGGAGACATACCCAGCGAAATACACCTTGCTCCCACCACTTTCAACACTCCAACTTGCCCACAGTGTTTTACACTTATCGAATGGGCCCCTTGCACTGACGTGTTGACATGGCAGCGCGCCAATGGTAGCTGAAACGCCCTTGTTTGCCTTGTCTTGTGCATTCGACGAAACCGATATCGAATCTGCCTTTACATCGTTCTGCTTGACAGCCTCCAAGTTGACCTCTCTCGTGTCCCACCAATCCAGTTCGGTGACCTGTTCTTTGCTTATACCAGAGCTTTCGAACCACGCCTTATTCCCCAAGGGTGCAAAGAAATGCGCTTGAGGGAACTTCTTCTGTATGCGCTGGATGGTCGGGTAACTAAGGTGATCATAATGATTATGACTAATGACCACAACGTCCACAAATGGTAAATCCTCTATCTCACAGGGCGGAGGCGTGTACCGCTTCAGGCTCTTGATTTGAATTGGCGCACAGCAGTCCTCGAATACAGGGTCGAAGAGCACGCGGAGACCACCTGGGAACTCGACGTAGTAACAGGCGTGGCCTAACCACGTTGCACGTAGCTTTGACACTTCTCGCGACGAGTTGAGAATGGGCTTTTGCACTGGTACCGTAGGAGGTGTGGTGTCCGGAACATTGGCATAACCTGATAGCTTCCTCCTACGCAGACATCAATTAGTCAGTCACCGTTCCTTAAAAATTCCCCATTCTGCATCCTATATCCATTAAACCTATGGAAATCGAGGTAGCGCCTACCAGAACATGCCTTTCACCAGGAGGTCCCAAGGCCCTATTTCCACATAGCTATCCCATGGATTTGTGAACCCTTTTCCGTGCTTCAAGTGGTGTCTTTTGTCTTTTGCATCCTCAGGTACGGCGCCGACTTGTGCGGGATTTGAAACCACGGCGTAAAGCGCTGCTCCTACACCTGCGCCACCAAGGGAACTCATCTTAACTGTTGTGCTGAACTGAGGAGTTTGCCAGAAGGCTTGTACGCCGGTTTTATTTCTCAAGGGATATCTTTGCAAATACGAACGGTTTATTATTGATCTGAAGAAGAATCGGACCGAGTGGCGGGAGGACATTGGGTATTTCTATACGATTGCAGTTTCTGCACATGCCAATGCGGACGTAAACAGCGAATGCAGGAATCACAGCCTCCCAAAACCATCGCGACAGCTGAAAACCCACCGGCGACAAACACGTCCCTAACGGAGATATCGTTGACGTCGTACCAAATTCATGGAGCTAGTGCTGACGAAGAGCCGCTATTGGTCCATGGTGCGGCCCAAAAGATCCACACGGCTTGCCGGAGCGGAAATCGGTCTGTCTCTTTGTCCGACGCGTGGAAGTCCTGCAATACTTTGCTGCTGTAGATGCCTAGCTGTGACAAGGGCATCACCTGAGCCATTCAAATCGTTCTTACGAATCCCACACAGACCAATCAAAGGATCGGATTTAAATGCTCCCTCACACTCAACTCGACAACGTCGGCAGTCCTATACGAGTTGGCCGAGCGACACTGTGTCGAAGACTCATGGAACCAATAAGTGTATTGAGCATGAAGTGAATGCCACGTATAGCCTACAGCCATGTGCCGCTACTGATACAGCATTGGCAATGGCTCTGCGCTCTGCCATATGGTGCATCAGACCTTCTTGTCACGTGACCACAGCTTGGGAGGGGGTGAGGGGGCTCCGCTCTCCAGTGCAAGACTCTTACAGCACAAGTCTGCCAAATCGTTGCTCTGCGATAAATCACATGCAGTAGCAATGACTGATATCACAGATCGAATAGTCAAGAAGAATGATTTCCAATGCGGCATTGCCGCTTTCCAAGATATTTTTTTCGCATTTTGTTGCTGTTGCTACTTCCAGATGTCTGCTGTGTCGCAGTAATAAACTAAACAAAGTCTTCCCACCCGTTGTCGAAACAAATGCCATGTGGTATAGGAGCCATGAAAGAAAAGAGGTATTTTCCGCCGCTCCGAAAAAGGAAGGAAAAGAAAGCGACGCCCATCATTGATCTTATGCCATTAATTACAATCCGACTACTGCGGAAGGCGATGATCGAAAAGTAACAAGTCGTGAGTTGGAAATGTAGTAAAGGAACCCTCCTCGGTGATCTCTGTGCTAGCACCGCCACAAGTGAGGGCGGATAGGTGTAGCCCGGAAGAGAGCATGCGAGATGGATGCCTGGAGTGACTCAGCGCACCTGAATGCGAGGGCGAGAGCCAGCTCCGAGAAGAAACCATTAAGCAGTGCGTGCAAATGTGACCTCCAACCATTCTTGAGGTGCAACGCTGATGAAAACAGATAATCGTGAAGGTGCTTTGTGACACTTAGGTCAAAGGAAACAAGAACGCCGGAATTCCACAATTTCGCTTAACGTGCTCCCAGAGACCATGGACACCCCAAAGTCTAGAAACGTAATACCGATGAAAACAAAAGAACAGTTTGAGCCCAAAAACAGGCCCGGGGAAATCTATCATGCAAGATGATCGCAAGCCTTATGCATTTTCGTGAGATCCGGAGTGGCGCCAATATGCGTGCAAATAGCGGAAAGAATAGGCCAAAGCTGTGCCTCGAAAGAGCAAAGGTCCAGATCAGGCGGTCTAAGGCTTGGATCGAAGTGAAGAGCGGCCAGCTCATATCCAGTGACCGCGGGTTCGGGATTGAGCCACCCTTTGATACTTTGCGAAAAGAAAAAAGAAACTTTTGGACAGGTGTGAATCGCTGAAATGAAATCAAACGTCGAATATGTATCCTTGAAAGGTGAAGAGACAAGGTCTCTTAGTGAAGGCGGTGGGGGACGACAGAGAACCCTGCTACTAGACGGCAACAGCCTGAGGACCGTAACCAGGGGCCATGAAGTACGGTGTATGCCTCTGCGAACAATAGCTGCAGCCGCAGTTGGAACCATGCTGATTCCAGACGGAAGTGTTGTACTGCGCGTGGTAGGGAGGCAGACCGTAGTTGGATGACTGTTGGGTATGGGCAGGGGTAGGCTGAGACAGGGGTGGGAAACCGAACATGGTGCGACGCGAGTAGCCTTCTGCCGGAGCCCAAGTTCCCGCTGTGCCATAGTACTCCGGAGTAGTGGGTCCCGTGGTCGGTGCTGATGCTGGAGAATGGTCGTTCGCAGACCTCCAGGGGTCGTACTGCGAGTAGCTAGGAACGTTGTACGAGGACTGCGCCGACTTTGGCGTGTACTCGTATGGCGGCGGGTTGTAGGCCTGTTGCATAGGAAGCGGGGGAAGCGGCTTGTTGGGGTTGAGCGACCGTCGATGCACAGAGGTATCGATAGGGCTAAGCTTGTTGCTTCGGCCGGCTCGCGCGGCAGCCTGGCCCTCGTAGTACTTCCATTGCTCTGACCATGCCGACCAGCCTTGTTGCTCCGTAGGGTCACGGTGCAGCTGATAGTCGATGGCGTTCAGCCATTCCATCTCGAGCCTATTCAACTCGTCGACTCGGATGCCGCTGACTTCGGACCAAGAACGATTGATGAAGGTATTATCGTCCAGGAACTTGCTACCCAAGACCAACGCAATGGTGAGGAGTCGGAACAAGTGGGTGTCCGTCTTTGGCTCTCCAGCAAGCATGGGCATCCTGTTGGCCAGGTAGAACATGCTGAGCAAGATGGTCGCTGAAGGCAGGCGTGTTGCGCACAGAACCTGGTGCACCCATTTCCGGAATGAGGTTGGCATCATCCGGCCTGGCGTAATGAGCTGCAAGGCCGTCTCGCAGACAAAGTCGGTCATGACCTCCATGTCGTAATCGAGCTTTGCAGATACGCCGCCAACGGGCTTTTCCTCCTTGGCAGGAGGGTTTACGCGCTGGTTGTAGTCTTGCGCACGTTGCTGTTGCATCGCAGCCTCGGCCATGGAGTGGCCTGACTGGACCCGCATTGGCGGGAGGATAGTGGCGCCGGCAGGCTCGTAGAAAGAGCTTGCTGGTGGAAGACTGGGCTGGCCATTGCTCAGGTAGGTGCCGGCCTGCGGATACATGGGTGGCATAGCAATGGCCAGTTGGCCGTAGCGGTCTGCGAAGTCGTAACCATCATCTTGCTGCCGAATCGTGGGTTGGCCAGCATAAGCGTTCTGCTGCTGGTAGGCGCTTCCACATCCAGAGTGGTAGCTTGGCACAAATTCGGGTGGTGTTAGTAGCTGCCGTGGCAGGTTGTGGCGGGGGTAGAAGGACGGCATGATGGTGTGGGAGCTGTCGCAGAAGAACGAAGAAGACCGGCAAGGCACCTTGGGGGTTTGTGTTAGCAAACGTTGATGATAGAGCCCACCGGCGAGCAGTGAGGGTGGCAGGGTCGCCCTGCGAATTGACAGGCTTGTGACGTACAGTCTTTTCGTTCGGCCGCTTGGGGTTGTGAGCGTGCGCTCTGTAGTGAGCCTACCGACGCTCTAATAAAATGCGCTCATGCACAGAGGTGAAGAGTCGCTGGAGAGGAGGTAGGGTGCGTCTGATATAATCAGAAGGAGTCGTCGAAAATGTCGTAAAAAAAATAATGTCTGACTCGAACGATTATGGTCGTCTGTCAGTGGAGGATGGCGCAAGCCGGCGGTTGAGTCGGCGAGATTCCAGAGAGGCGACGCGATGTGTGCGTCAAGAATCAGGAACAGTCGAAGCGCGTGTCGAAAGGTGCTGAAACGCGGACCGGGGCGAGGTCTAAGTGAATAGATCGCCAGCAAGTGATGCGGATGGACGGGTGTGTCGCGGATCGATGGGGGAGTTTCCAGAGGTTGGGGTGTCCTGGAGCGACTCGCTACCTGGGAACGCTGGGAGTGGGAGAGGCGAAGAAAGAAAAAAGACACAGCACAGAGGCAACGCTCGAAACCGAAACCCAAAAGTACAATGCAATCCAAAACCGTGCTGACCAAGGGCGCTCGAATGAGTGATGGATGTGGATGCAACGAAGCAGTCGAGGTTCCAAGGAGATGTGACGGTGAAGAGGTAGCAGCAACGCAGGGATCTCCAACTATGGTGGACAAAAGTCAAACCACGGGGTTCTGCGGCAGACGGTATGCGAGGACCAGGTGAAGGTGCTGAGCAGCAGCTGGGGATGCCGCGAGTCCGAGGGCCTGACGAGGGTTTGGCCGAGCGTGGACTGCTAGTGCCAACAGAATCAGCCCGCTCTTGCGAGACAGTCGGTGGCTCAGCGGCAAGAGTCGCAACGGGCGGCGTCTGCAGCACGAGAGCGGTTTGGGCGCGAGAGAGAGAGAGGGAGGGAGGGAGGATGGGAGGGAGGGAGACGGATGCGAGGGTAGAGGAGGGTAGAGAGGTGAAGAGAAGGGATGTGTGGATGGACGGATGGGGTGGATGGCAATGTGCTGGTTGCCCGGCCGTTTGGTGCGCGCAGCGGCGAAGCGAAGGCCTTCTGGCAAGCCTGCCCGAGGGCCCTCCCCAAGCTCTCAAGCGCGGGTGGGTGACAATGGTTCATTAGGGGGCCGATCCATCCACTCAGCACGCCTGCTCGGGCGTATGCTATGAAAACTCTGCCCCAAGCAGCCTAGTGTGTCATAATTCACTGCCAGACCGCAAAACGCGGCGACGGCCACTCATGACTCGGCTCTGTGCTCAGCAGCGCTACACTGGCTTGCGTCGTCAGGCACAAATTGCTGCACCCTCTGCATTCCCCTAATCCGCGAGGCCAATGAACGCTTCCAGGGACCACCCTCTGACCGTCCATCTGCGCGAGCCACGTATCGAGTGTGGGTTCTCTTGTCGCCTCTGGCCCTCGAAACCGGCTGCCGTCCCATCATTTTTTTTCGAACCGCCAGGCCCAGTTGGCGAACCTGCAGCACGCGGCTTACTGGAGCTCCGCCTTCTGGGAGGGAGCATCTTGTCATCTGTGCAGCCGCTTCGACTCGAATCTCCCCCCCCTCCCCGCCCCATGCATGCCAGTGCTTCGCTCCAGCTCTCCCCCATAAATATAGATAAACGAGAGCCAATTTGCAACGAGCCCAAGCTGTGCGTGTTTGCGCTTGTTATTGTTCCATCATGGCCACTGTTTTCGTTCTGGAGGCGCAGCGCCGGGCCCTCTCGCCTGCAGCGAAAAATTGTGCCAACCTGCGTGCGTGCCCTTTCAATGTCCGCATGAGCAGCTGGCTTCCGTTTCTGACCGTAGCCCGCGCGGTTGACATGTTGGGGGTTAGGCCACGAGGGAACTCACGGCCATCTGGCCCCAAGGGAATCAAGGGCAGTCAGGCCCTGCTCTTGGTCTCCGCCAGGCGGGGGTCGTGTCCCACCGGCGCCGACAAGGTGCAGTATTGATGATGAGAAATGGACGAGGGGTGAGGGGGGTGACGGTCAGCCACCAGCCGGGACTCTGCAAATGGGCGCGAAAATGCGACTCCATGACGGTCCGCCGCGTGAAGCTCGCCGGCGAGACCGGAGAAGGTTGCGTCAGAAGCGCCATGTTCCTGCTGAGCGTCATTCGCCCGCGGCTCGTTCTGCTTGCTCGTGCATCTCATCATCACTCTGCTCGAGTGGCGACCAAAAAGCCCTCGGCCGCATGTCGCACATCTGGGCCGTGGGAATCCGTAATCAAGCCCACATGGAGCAAAATTGGTCTTCGTGTGAGCAAACTGGGTGCCTGCCCACCTGCCTCCTTGCCTCCACTCACGCATGCCAAGAACGGATGCTCATCTGCTTATTCGTGCCCGTCCATTGGTGCCCCCGAATTCAACACTCCAGATCTTCCTCTAGGCAGCAGAGACTTTGTCTGCTCGACTCCCACACGGTTCCGCATTCTCCGTACACCGTGACAGGAATCTGTGGGCTAATGACGAAGCCCTAGAAAGCAGCTGGCTGCCTGGCTGACTGCGCGGCCTATACAGCACTGCAAAGCTTGCGTAACCTGTAGGCTTTCCCCAACATGCAGACAGCACAAGCACAAAGTCTCATATACGAGTACAATCAACAAAAAGTCAAGTGGAGATTTGCAAGTAGTACGTGTCTCGGAGCCACATGATATGGGCAACGCCGTCCACTGGTGATTTCATTCAATAAAGGCTGCATCGGCACGTGAGCTCGTTAAATGACCCCAATCCTAAATGCCTAGGATACCCAAACGCCGATGCAAATGCACGATCCCATGGTATCTCCGCACAGTTTTTTCCCGCCCCAAGCCCTCGAGGAAATCAATTCATCTGTCTGATCAACTCATTGATCTGCTCTTCTCGGTTGCCCAGGTCACCGCCCTCAATGAAATGCTTAAACTTCCTTTTCCGGAAGCCGCCGTTCGGGCTGTTCAGCTTAAATGGCCACAAAAAGTTGGATGCCTGCTTGAAGTTGGGGCCTACAGTGTAGATCTCATGGATCAAATCCTCCATACAAATCATGCCATACTTTCCAAGGTTCTCTTCGATGATTTCATTGTCTGTCAAGGGGAGGCGCTGCTTGTCGACCTTGCCATAGCCACGTTCTGATCATTGGGTCAGCACTCTCGAATCCCGTACGAGCATCGGAGTAGCTTACTGTAGATGAGTTCGCGCACCGACTTCTGGTTCGGGTAGCCGTATGCAACAAAAGGCTCGACAATCTTCAGCATCTCCAAGGTAGCCTTTGTGAGCCTGATGAAGACGCCATTGTTGATCTGCAGAAGACGTAGGAGCTGCAACGTCTTACGCTTCTTGGGATCGATTTTATTGATACCCTTGATTCGCACCACGAAGACGAGCTTTGCCTCGGCAGGGACATAGAGACTCTCACTCTTCTTGGCTTCACGAGACAGTCGAACCCTCTCCTTCTCAGCATCGCGGTACTCCTTCACATACTTCTCCGCCCTTGTGAAGATAACCTCTCGCTTTTTCTTGTTCTTATCTGCCTGACAGTCAGCTCCGTGTCCAGTGTTGCTGTATACCATGAGCTCCAGAAAGGGCGATTGTATCAGTCCCGAAAGATGGTTAACAGTCGACAACATTGACCGTAGTCTAGCCGATGAGTTGGTGTCTTCATCATTACAATCGCCCTTCCATCGCTGCCGATAGTATATGGATTTGCCATACCTCGCTTCTCCTTTGTCGCAAGCGCACGCTCCTCGCGAGCCTTCTCTTGAGACTTGCGCTTCTTCAAGAGCGTCTCGGGAACGAGAATGTCATTGTGCGTCGGGACACTTCTGTGCATAGCACGTCAGCAATGGGCAACAGAAAGAATAAAATGCCTATAGAGAGTACTTACGACGTGGACGCCATGTTGAAGCTGCAGCGTTGTCCGACAGGTCGAAGCTCGAAAAATCTCCAAAAGTTCATTTTTCGCCTGCACCTTAGCGGCGCGCTAGTCCATAAATGCACTAGCGCCTTGTGGGAATACCAGGGCCCTGCCCACATGCTTCCCCCAGTATTCGTGGAGTGGTGGTCGCACCTAATTGAGGGAAGGCAAGTTGCAGCTATGTATAGTATCTCCTATTGACTTAAACGACTATGCTTTCCCTCCTCTTTGCGCCTGTAAAGCGCAGCAGGCAGAGGAGAGGAGATTTTCATCGCGAGTCAAGATACTTCGAAGAGCAAGCAACTGCGATATCAGCTCAAGCATATACAATTTCGATGCAGAGAAGCTTTTCAACCAACGCTTCAAGGTGTGTGAATCCATTTATTAAAGTCAAAATCCCCTCGTTACTAACATATGTGGTGAGAGTTCTGTTTCTTGGCTTGGCATCCACTACAAAACGCTTGCCAGTGTACTTCCGCTGTTCAGAAACAAAACACGGTCTTGAAATGCCATAGTAGGATCGTAGCGCGCCAAATAGACTGCTCTTTCACAGATTTCTTTGTCTACCATCATGCCCCTCCAAGGTAGGCATTACTGATCCTGCCTGTTGGTGTCAATGTACCCGACCCTCTTCATGGCGTTCAAAATAGTTGAAATGGCAGGCCTGCAATGAGGAGGGCAATCAGTTGACCTGAGTATGACAATACGTGGTTGCAAGTCATGGTCTTCTTCAAGGCACATAATCCCTTGTAACCACATGTACTTCCATCTCAACAAAGAAATTGTTCTTTGTTTCATGTTTTCAAAGTCTCGCTATTTAATTTCTTCTTGCTAGCCAACAGGCCAAACTTGCCTTGCTGTCGCCAGATCCCGGAATGACAGGGATATCTTCAGTTCGAAAAGACTCGTATGCCCTTGCCTACAGGTATTGGGAGCATATTAGAGAGAGAGAGAGAGAGAGAGAGAGCGCATTAGGCGTTGCCGGGAAATCTATCATCCGTACGACGAGAGGTTGCTTGCCAGCCAGTCTGAACCTAATAATGAGGCTGCAGATGACGCTTACGTGCAGTACGATACGCAAAGAACAACTGTGAGTGTCTTTTTTCCTAGACCAGAGACATCCAGTTCATAATCGGATGGCCAGACGAAACATAAGAGGCTTAAATAAACATGCTCGAAGAAATTCATGAGTCGATTCCAAGACATTTGGACCATCGGGAACCATTGCATGCTGGTATGTTGAGTAACCTTTGAGAACTGGCTGAGTGGGCAAGACTCAGCCAACAGTGCAAGAGCGGCAAAGCATCTGCACTTCAGCCGCAATAATTACACGTTTCTGGGTCCGTCAGCACCACCAAGATCTGGAAAGCTTTTCCATTCGCAGTTTTCTTTGCTAACGTGGTGGGGTTGGTGGAATTTCAGTTGGTAACGGTCACATTCCAGAGCCGTTGCCAAATCCGGACGCGAAGTCTCCAACTCAACCACCTCCGCAACGTCATCACCAGGAACAAAGATATGTCCCGGAAGCGTCCCGTAACTATTTTTGCTTTTGAGCTACAAAGGAGCTCTTTCAGTAGCACTGATGAAGCTCTGCAAACGGTGTCTTTGCCATGTACTATAGGCTATCAAGACCGCGCGCGGCCATTGCCTGCCATCGCTCTTTTCGGACTGTAGCCACTCGTTAAGGGGAGTATTTACTATATCTTTGAGTATGCAGATTCATGGCCACTGGACCAAAACTTTGACACTCACTTCCTCTTCTTCTGACGCTGCGTCTTCGGCTTCCCCAGTCCTCCCAACTCTTCCTCTTTCGTCCATTATGCCTTCTCTCACTACTACCGTCTTGACCTCCGCCGTCACCTTGACGAGCTTTGTAACTGTTACCTCGGGCCAGTATCTACCCAGTACTCCGGTTCCGTACCCGGTCTATCCGGCCTATCCCACGGACACGTGTCATTCAGACATCATTAGCCTTATCGAGGGTCTTCCTGAGTGCGCTGTAAGACTTCACCACTATATCTGAAAATTAGAGACAGGCATCCTAACTTTTTATCAACTAGCAAACCATCGTCTTCGAGTGCCTCGCCAATAGCAAATGCAGCCCCACAGACTTCCCCTGCATCTGCGATGAGCTCCATCATCTTGGCATTGAGGGCAAGGTTGCACATGCTTGCTCGCACGAGCACAAGGAGCATTACATCCACTTCCAGGCCGACGTATGCCACAACAAGTGCCCCACCAAATCGACCTCTGTCTACCCGGTCTACTCTACTTCCACCCCGCCACCTCCTCCGCCAACTACTTACAGCAACATTACCAGTACCTATGTGCCTCCCTTCAACAACGGCTCGAGTGTTGTGCCCCCTCCTGTCTACCCCACGACTGTCAACGTTGTCACCTCTGATGCTGCTGGTAAACCAACGACCGTCCAGTCCGTAGTTACTCCACCTGTTGCTCCCCCGCCCGGAGGCGCTCCTGGAGGCGCTCCTGGAGGTGCTCCTGGAGGCTCTCCCGGGGGCCCCACCGGGGTGCCACCTCCACCAGTCTATACGGGCGCCGCTGCCGCTCTTGATGTTCCTGAGTTTGGAAGCATGGGAAGCGTTATCCTCGCTGGTGCTATGGGACTTATGGGCCTGGTGTTTGCTGAGCTGTAATTTTGAGGTATAGCTTGTTTACTTTCATATGCAATCTTTTGTCCTTGGATTATGTCGGCGTGGCGGGGAATAAAATGTCTCGAGATAGAGTAATGATAATGTTTAATTAAGAAAATAGACATGAAAAGGCCTAAAGTGCATGTCTTATCACTAAGCTAACGAAGTCTTGCCATACTATCGCTTTTTGTGCCTGATATCGGACACAACGTACGGATCCTTGACTATGATATAACGATGAGACTGAACAGAAGGTTTAAGCCATGTTCAGCGACATAACGGTGATTACAAAGAGAATTAACATCAACTTCTATTTTAGTCATTGGTGGTGGGCTAAGAACCATTGATCCAACTTGGATTGTACTTAAGTTTGGGGCCTTGATTTCTTGAGCCCAACTCTATGCCCCCGATTAGACATTGGCCCCGTGAAACAACCTATACTATCATATCTATTGAAGCGAGAGTAGAAATGCAGAATATGTCGATACGTCGCCAGATATCCACAATAAATTCTTGGGTATCGAGACACAGTGGAATAAACGTGGCTCACGGTGCGGACTTTTGAGCAAACTTGAAGGGCAATTGCGAGGGATGAATAGCAAACAAGACATGTCGAAAGTCGCCGTAGTCGTTAGGTCGGGAAGACTAGACCGTGTTTAAATGATGTTGATGACTGAAATGACAATCTAGAAGCGGAGCGTAAACGTGCATTCGGCTGTCAAGAATTGTTGTTTAAAATGCTTTGTTGAGTAGTGTGCGAGAATCTTGATATAAGACTCATAGCTCTTGAAGTATAACGCAGTTGCAGTGTATAAAATGATGAAGTATCTAATTGGCTGAAAACGTTAGATAGTTGATGTAACAGAATTTTGCCCGTTCGAGGGCCTTGGTTATGTTTCAAAGTGGCCGTACGGAATGTCTTAAAATGAGAACTGTACATGCGAGTAACTTTGATATCAATACAGCAATTGCGAATAGGAGTGTGGAGGTGGGGGGGGGGGGGGTTATAACTGGGCTTGAAGACAGCTTCAACGCTGCGAGATGACAAATTAGGCAGCTTTGAGCTGAGCCTCACCTGTAGTGCCTAGCTATGCATATCTGCAAACCTGAGAAGTTTAATTGGCCAAGACAATGGTCACATATATTTCATAGCATTTACAGTCAGGACAGGACGGTAGTCAAAGTTACGGATGGGTTGGGAAACGAGGTGACACTATGAACAGAACCGTAATCCCCCCAGCAGAGAATAGACCTGGTAATGTATAGTTAAGGACTGTGTATATTTAGAGCAAGAAAACGAGCATGAGCAGATTGTCTTTGCTCACAAACGCTGCTTCTTCTCCCTCATTTATTGTCGTTACATGATCAGCTACGAACATGTATCAAGGTGGCTAGATTATACACATCCGAATACTGTAGTGGGACACTCACTCCCAAACGCACAGCTGGTCAAGTTTCCTGTGTCTTCTGCAAAATAACCCTAATCATCTCGTTTCCTATCTTTGTAGCTTCGGGAAACCTTGGCTCAAAATACTTCTGAATTGTCTCAAATTTCTCTCTATACCCATCGAAATTACCCAAGCTGACCCTGGAACTCCAGTCCCTGGCCGCGAAAGTGAACTCAAGGTCGTCAGCACGGAAGGTATTGTCATCGATAGCCGTATCGATGGCTTCTTCGAGGAGGGTGGGGTTGCGGAAGAGGTACTCAGTAATACCAAGCCACATGCGTGAGGGCTGTGTGTGTGTGTCAGTGAAGGAAAAGTGTATTGTTAAAGGAACATTGAGACTGACGGGAGTAGAGCAGATCATGTGATCGTAGGGAACGATGCCGAGTTTCCACCAACAGTCGACCATGGCAAGTAAGCTGAGGTGGTTGTTCTTTAGCTTCTTCTCTGGGATAGTGCCTAACGCAAACTGGTCAAGTAGGTCATCTCGTAAGAGCAACTTGTTGCCGTTGTGATTATCTCCAAACACAGCCCTTCGTGCAGTGTGCACTCTTTCGCGTAACTCATCTCGTTGGCCCGCAAGCATCAGCTTAAAGAGCTCGGTGACCGACTCGGCATACTGTTTAATTTGTTTCTTCGCATCTGGGTTAAGAATTGCAAGGCCAGCGTAAACGTGCCACTTGTTGGAATAAATCCGGAGCGTGATGTTCATCTTAACATTTTCGATACCACCAACATAGCGCGAAGAGTCCCAAGGAAACTGATTATTCGCATACCAGGCACCACCCATGCTGAGAAAGGCAGCATGGGTTACAGCCTGTGTGTCTGCTGTAATGCGATCATGTTGCTCGCTTGTGAGATAGACATGCTTTGAACCCAGGCATGACATGACGTTCTCGACGAAAGCGAAATCGGCGTCCGAGGCGCGATGCTTGATCAACACCAGCGGCTGCCCTTTCGGGTCAAGGCCAGGTCCATGGAGAGAGTGGACGGAGACGATGCTAACGTCTTCTGGGAGGTGTTTCTCAAATGCTTCCATCTCTGGAGCCTTGCATGACGTTTGACCACCAACGATAGCGCCGACCTTGGTTGCTGTGTGCGTACCTCAGTCAGCATAGGGTCAATTGATGGCGTGAGGGCACCGTACAGGGGCCGAACGCCTTCACAACACCATCGATGTTCTTGGCTTCCACGCTGTAGATGATGTAGTCGCTGGCTCGGGAAACAAAATGACCGCTTTGCATGATTTCAACTTTGGGCTAGCTCAGTCTCAGCATCGATTCATTCATGACATAGTACATAAGGGCGCTATCCTACAAAGGCACGAAACTCTTCCACCAGTGAATCAAACTTATCCGGAAGATCGCAGGCATTGACCCTTTATGAGATGGGATGTCAGCAAATGTGGACAAGGGGACTTCGTCTGTGAGCCACTGGTTAGCAAAGTCCAAAACCGAGGGTATGAACAAAGCGATAGCGATAGTTGTAGATCAGAAGTGTATAAATAAAGGTAGCGAGAATTCACATCATGGACAGCAACGTGCCTAATTACTGCTGACCAAGACGGCAACAGTGTAGACACGCGCCATACTCGAGCCAAATGCACTCACGGTCATCATGAAAGAGCGGGAGAGGAAACTGGAGAGAGCTGACTTACCAATGGCCAGAGGACAATACTATCGCCGTACTGCGAGGGCACTCACTTCCATCCAGCGGTGCTCAGTCGCCGGGAATACATCTTCCCCATGTCTCCCATACCGATGATTCCAACGCTCTTGCCGCTGTCCATGTTGAGTATGTTGCACGCTGCTGTGCGCGAGTGAGGTGGAAGAGTTCAGCCCATGGCGGAGCGGTGGAGGATGAGAAAGTGGCTTGCGTTTGCCAAAGAAAAGTTAACCAAAAGGCGCCGCGCTAAGCTAGCGTCGGCACTATGTTTTTCCGCGCATAAGCGAAAACCGCCCACCAAAAGTTCGACCACATCGATCGACACCATCACGAACTCGCCAGTCAAGAACTAATCTACAGTCAAAATGCCTCCCAAGAAGAAGGTCGAGCGCGGTGCGACGGAGAACATCCAGGTACGAAGATGCAGCTACTGTGTGATTGACTTGTGTTAATTGTTCTTAGTTGGGACCCCAGGTCCGCGAGGTTCGTTGACAAGTACTCGATCGCAGGAATGCGAATTGACAGTATTACAGGGCGAGCTCGTCTTCGGCGTTGCCCGCATCTTTGCATCCTTCAACGACACCTTTGTCCACATCACCGATCTGTCCGGCCGCGAAACCATCTCCCGTGTCACCGGTGGCATGAAGGTCAAGGCTGACCGTGACGAGTCCTCCCCATACGCTGCCATGTTGGCTGCCCAGGACGTCGGTGCGTAGAAGTGCTACTAGAACAATCAAACGGATACTGATAATTTGGATAGCTGCCCGCTGCAAGGAACTCGGCATCTCCGCTCTGCACGTCAAGATCCGCGCCACTGGTGGAAACGGCACCAAGACCCCCGGCCCTGGCGCTCAGTCCGCTCTCCGCGCGCTTGCCCGTGCTGGTATGCGCATTGGACGTATCGAGGACGTTACCCCCACCCCATCCGACTCGACCAGAAGGAAGGGAGGTCGCCGTGGTCGTCGTCTCTGAGCGCATGCGCAGATCCTCGGCTCACTGGTGGAATATGGCATGGCATGGTGTGCACGATTTATGGTTTTATGACCACGATCAAATAAAGTCGCGGGGAACGGCGAACCGCCTGGTCTCCATGTTGAACTTGGCCCCTTTTGCGAGGTAGTCAAGCTAAATCAACAGAATCCTTTTTAGTTCGAAAAGGCTTCCCGACAATGAAGTGCTTCCTGCTGTGCTTGATCAAAAATTATGATTATACATTATGACTACTTTTCCCTGGCTGTGAACAATGTAGGTCATATGTCAACGACCTGGACAGAGTTGCCCAACTTTCCTGTATTCCCATGCATTTGAGCAGCATTCACCATTATGGTGTGCTCGCTTTGTCCTCCCCATACTCGGTCCCACAGCAGCTCCCGGATCCCGCGATACAACACTCTCACAACGTTCCACCACAATCGCGGGTTGAATAAACCGTGTGTCCACTCCGACTCAATTGACAGTCCGCGTACATAGGCGTCATGCGCTTTATCCCACCATACCACAGTCTGCCCTGCGCCCCAGTGCACATGACCAAACACATGTAGTGTTGGCTTTACACGCTTGACTTCCGCGGCGAGATGCTCACAGCCCATCCCCTGAGGTAATGGCAGGTCCAGATGATACTTTGGTGGTGTATGTGTGATGAGGACGTCAGTATCCTCAGGTACAGTCTCCGACCACGCATCGCGCCCTCTTGGGTATTGAAAGGCATGGACGCTCATGGGCCCACACGCCGGTATTTGAGGTGCTCCATAGATATGTATCCGTCTCTGAGTGCGCTCTTCTGCTAAGAGCGGCGTCCTTGAGCTCGTTGAGTCTGTCGTATTGGGCTCGATGTTGACCGTAAGGCTGAGTCTCCGGTGCTGTAAGTAATGCACCCTCTTCCAGTTAAGCTTCCCTCTTCTCTGTTCTTCGGACAACGACGGTCGTGTTCGTGGATCTAAATACGTATCGTGATTCCCACTTATCACGACGATTTCTCTGTGTGGCAAAGAAGCCAACCAATCGATCTGTTTCTGTATCTCGGCGATACTCCCATCGTTCGTCATATCCCCCGCATGAATGAGTATATCTCCCGGCGGTACATCCTCGGGGATGTTACTATGTGTATCTGATATACACACAACCCGAATCGGTGGTTTCGAAGGCGAGGGTGTAGAGCGCAAGTACGTTACGAGGTGGTATGCATGGTAGAGCAGTAGCTTCACAGGAGCCTGGAAGAGAAGTGCGGCGACGGGTGTGGGTTCAAAATCATCTTTGGGGCGGTGCCATGGGTTAAGGATCTCGAGTACCATCGATGAAAGGGGTCGAGTGTTGTGAACGATAGTGTCGAGCTTGTGAAGCGCGGTGGTGAGCAGGATGACAAGCATCAGATGGGTTAACAAGGATGTGGCTTCCGGTGGCTTGCACTGGTGGCTGTGCTGGTCGCGGCTGCCCCCGAGGCACACACCCTATCCTCACCTTCTACAGCACTAAATATCTCTCGTGACACCAGATGACCTCAACAGAACTACTCTCAGCCACAATAGAAGGCTCCAGCATTTGTTCCTGAAAGCGTCATCGCTTTTTCAGTCAAGTCGACTTGACCGGACCCCACCACACCAATGTGGCTATTGGCCTAGGGCATGCAGGAGGCCCTTAGCTCAGAGGCCATGGGGGCGGTGTTCGTCACAGGCGGCGCGCTTGCATGGTAGAGCAGCCTCTTTGGGTGAGGATGTTTAAGTAACAGCCTTCCTCCTGTTCGTTCCAAGTAATTCCACTGCTTTGCTACATACCCCGTGGTGCTGCTTGTTGCATTTCTTACACCAGCACAACTCTTACCCCCGTTATTATTGCGTAACATAATTCCTATCACCATCCACCATGGCGGAACTAGCCATTGGAAGTGTATCTTTCTTCTTCCAGGTGTTTTCAGGATGCATTCAAGGTTTGTTCCATCTGGTAGATGCCGCTGAACATTTACTAAGCATGGGTAGGCTATGAATTGATCGCAGACGCGTGCCGCTTGCGCGAGGACTGCCAGGCTCTACTGGTCAAATTCAAGATTGAAGAACACCGACTACTCAACTGGGCGAAACTCGTGCAACTCGACTATCGGGATGATAAGCTAGTTCTTAATCACATGTCAAAGGGCTTGATTATCAACATCATGGAACAACAACAAAAGCTTCTTTTCTCGTTCGGTCGTCTCAACAAGAAATACGAGAGGCTCACAGATCCCCTATTAGTAGAGGAAGCAGAGGTCTTTGTCTTGGAGAACTCTGACCGGCTGCTTGAGAACGGGGAGAGCAGCGCTAATGACACCAATGGCTCTACCGAAGGAAGCGGGAAGACTGTTAAATTCCCCCCAACTGAGGACCTTGTCAAGATGTCACTCAGGTTTATGCAAAACTTCAAAGATGTTCCGAAGAGACTCAAATGGGCGACCTTCGATCACAAGAAGATGGAAGCTTTGATCGTCAAGCTGGCCGACTTCAACGACAAGATGCACGAGGCCCTCGATAAGGCGCAGATGGATCTTCTTATCGACATGCAGACTCGCACAAATGATCAGATTGTCTTGCTTAATAGGACCATGTCATCCATGGTTCAGATCTACCGATCTGAGCAGCTCGCGTTCCGACGACAATATTTGGTCGCAGAACCGGAGGATTCTGAGTATGACGAGCTATATGGCAATGCTGGGCCCCTTACTCGCGACGCCGCACCTCAGCCACTTGCTGCGTTGGCCCAACAGAACTTTATCCACCTTGCTATCGAGGATTCACAGATCCATACTGAGGAAACTGCAAACGAGATTGGACTGCCACATTTGGCACAGGACATTCGCCAAACTGAGGTTCTGTTCGAAGACGTACAAACAAAAGATGGGAGTCCCTTCCCAGTAGAGATCGAGGAAGGCGAGCGCACAGAAGCTGTCTACAACAAAGTCCCGGTCTGGATTGAATGGAAGAATCCTGATCCATCGGGTCCACCACAGCACGATGGTGGCGTTGACCCCAAGATTCACGCTCGTGTCAAGAAACTTGCTGCCCTCCTTAGCAAGAATAATAGGACGGTCCGCTTCAGAGCACCATTCTGTCGCGGGTATTTCATTGATGAAGAGGAAGGGCGCTTTGGTCTGGTGTTTGAGAAACCCGCAGCGGTGCCCGCGGAGACCGTGCCGTTGTCCTTGCATTACTTGATCAAGGCTTCTAATGATAAGGACTCAAACATCGAGATGCCCTCGCTCACAGACCGCATCACACTAATGCGCCTTGTCTCTGAGACAGTCGAGCGCCTGCACGCCGTAGATTGGCTACACAAGGGTCTGCGTTCCGACAATATCCTCCTTTTCCCTAAGAAGGACGGCGAAGTAAACTACGTCGATCCATACATTTCAGGATTTGACTATTCGCGTCCCGCCACGAGCGACGACATGACGGAGAGACCCCTGGAGAACCCCTCCGCAGATATCTACCGACATCCCATAGTCCAGCACGAGGGAAACCGCGAGAAGCAAGCTGGGCGCGAAAGCTACAAGAAGTCATTTGATCTCTACTCCCTCGGCGTTGTGTTACTCGAAATCGCATATTGGAAGACCATTGACCAAATCCTTACCATTGATTTGAACAAAGCGAAACCAAGGCACATTTGGGCAGTCAGGGAGAGGTTGTTGGAATCGGAACCTCATCATTTGAAGTTTGTGAAGAGCTACCTCGGTAATACAGTAGAGGACGTGATAAGGAGTTGCCTTATCGGTCCTGAGAGTTTTGGCCTAGATAAAGATTGTGATGAAAAAAGGGAGGTGATTGCGGCGAGTTTGCAGAAGGCATTTGGGGAGAAGGTTGTGAAGCGGTTGGCCTCGATGAAGGGGCTGTAAAGCCTGTCTTTTGCATCAGTACATCATATCTAGAGTAGAGGTTTCGCAGGTGTTTTTTATATTATGTTGCTACAAATCTTATTGTTAGCATCCCCGGATATGAGCAGCGAGGATGTGATTGGAAGTCACTGGTCTAAGCATCCTGTACATTGCGAAGATTGCTTGCTATACTCCATGGATCAGCAGCTTTTGCGGTCTGTTAGGCAGAATGGATTCAACCATGGTGCAAATTAGGGAGAGGATAATATCCAAACATCGGTGCGGCCCGCTGCAGTAGCGGCGCCAGATGAGTTGCACCGCTTCCGGCCGCAGCGATTCTTGATAGTGCCTAGAGCATATCTGGACCAGTGTACAAACATAGAGGGCTGGACGTCAATGAGTCATTGAAAATAAAATTATGTAGCGAATGAATATAGTTAGGGATGTTGCAAGTGTGGCGACCGAAAGTAATCGTGCTTTGCAAAGTCACGCAAGGAATATCATTCCCTCAGCTTTTTAGTCGTCCAGCGGAAGTGGCGTATGCCCAGATCCGCGCCGCCGTAAGCATCAGGTTATATGTTGCATAAATATGTTGTCTCGATCCGACACATTGCAGCCGATAGTTACATCTAGCTGCATACCCGAAATTGAGAAAAGAAAGTGTTGGGAGTCGAAGAATGAGACGATCGGCATTTCTTGAAGCAGATGTTTCCTGCTGCGAGTTTCAGTTATGATTTGATTCCCAGACGTTGTTCGATCATCGTTTCGATTGTGGTAGCCTTTGGTGTTGATGTATCTTATTGCATCGAAGGGGAATGTCCAGCACGCTGGTTTGTTCCTCGTTTCTATCCACACCCAAGCAAGCCACCCACCTTATCCCAGTCCATGCTGTCCAGCGCTCCTCGTCTAGAGGATATGCAAATATGCCTAAAGTACAAACAAGACGGAATCAAGGGCGCTAGTATCCGACCTTCTTGAGGTACTCTCCCAGCTCGACTACCGAGTTGAAGGCGGCTGGTGTCGTGATGGCTTCGGGATGGTGAGCGATGAGAAGCGCCTGGGTGGTCTTGTAGGCAATAACGCCTTCCTTGCCCTAGAGTAGCCGTCAGCGCATGTGCAAGGTAAGTGGAGCCAGGTGGCGCGATGAATGTGTACCTTCTTTGCCTTTAGCGAGTCGTCGGAGGACTCGATGGTCATATACTTTTCGCCATTTACTTTGATACCGTTGGAGATGACTGCCTTGGGCTCGCTCTTGTCGTTGAAGGAAGCGGCAATGGCGCCCATCTCAGCGGCAGTCAGCTGTAGCTTGTCAGCATCTCATGTCGTTGTGTGTGCGCGCCATGTGCCAACCCAAGTCAAGGTTGCGCAAAGATTTTGCTGTGGCGCGGGCAGCGTCTTGTGGGACGTACGGAGAAGTCTGGAGACGAAGCCCAAGTGGTCTGGCCATTGACATCGCAGATGAGTGCTTTGTCGATGTTGCCGGTGCCGACGAGGCTAGAGTGGGAAAGATTAGAGGAGGTGCTTGCTTGTCCTGGGCGGTTTGGGTATACCTCTGATCAACGTATGCTGGCCGTGTGGTCAGCTGTAAGGGCCTTGGACATGTGTGCCTGCGCCTGATGCTCACCTTGCCAGGACATGTTTACTGAGGGGTAGTGTGGGTGCTGCGGGAGCTGGTTGTGGGTTGTGCAAGCGGTGTGTCGCAGGAGGGAGTCGCAGATGGGAGGCGGCGAAGAAGCAGGTACCTTTTGACTAAGCAAGGAAAGAGTGTTTCTGCGGTGGATCTGCGGTGAAAGAGAGCACAGCTTGTTGGGGCAAGTCGCGAGGTCGGGTCAAGCCGTTGATGTGCGGGCGCGAGCTTAGATAGTGGGGCAATCTTTTTCTCTGACACCCCGCTACGCTGCGCCGGGAGGCTCGACGGACGCATTTCACTTGTTGGCAACAGCGCCCCTTTGCTCCGTAGAGACTTGCCATATTGCGATTCAGTCACGCTGTGCGCCTTGCACCATCACGCAGCCGCTTGTCGTGTGGGGGCCTGTCTCACGCTTGCAGCGCTGTCGGCCAGGTCCATCAGCCAACACCGCAAATATGACGAAATCACCGCGGCATGCGCTGCATCTCCATGTGCAATCTGCCGCTGTTCAGGGTCGAAAGAAAGGCACCAAATCAGGGCTTAACACACAAGGAATCAGGCAACGCCGAAGGTGCCGGAATAGGCGCTGTCTCGGATATCGAGCCATGTGCTGGGGTCTGGCATCGGACGGCTCCATGAGACGAGAGAAATTGGAGCAAGACCTCACGCTTTTCTGGACATCATGCTTGACTTCGTCCTCTCGCCATCATGCCTTCCTGGCCGGCTGCTTGAATGGCCCTAAGACCCTTTGTGAGGCTCATCCGGCAATTGTGAACCGTCGTGAAGCCTAATGTCGCTCATGGTGGTGCTTTGAGCTTCTGCCGCTGTTTGCGGACTACTTAGCCCTGCTTGTCACGTGCTAGCGCCAAAGCTCGGGAGCTTGTCGAAGCTACCAAAAGTTAAGACGCGTTCATTGAAGTCGAATGTATATCACCTGTGGGAGAGCGTATGTTGTATTTATTAGCAAACACTTTCGGAGCACTGTATTTGTTTCACATCTGATTTATGAAAAATATGCCATCTCGGTCACCATCCCCAGCGCGCTCGCGCACCCGCAGCCTTTCTCGCGACCGTTCACGAACAAGGTCACCAAGCCGCCCACGTTCAGTGCAATCTGCATCACCACGTCGCTCACTATCGCCACGCTCAGCTACACGCTCCCCATCACGTGCGCGATCACGCTCGCCTAGATCTCCGTCGCCGAGGCGCAATGGACGTCGAAGCTATTCGCGGGACAGTCGATCAAGGTCAAGAGGCAGGAGCGAGACGCGCAGCCTAACCCCAAGAGATGGGTCGCCAGCGCCCAGGAGTGCAAAGGTGAGATTTTCAACCCAGAACAATGCATCCAAGGAGCACTTGCGTTCAGTGCAGCCTTGTGTAGCTACTGGATCACTAACATGCTCCAGATTGTCGTCGAGGCATTGACTAGGAATGTCAAAGAAGACCACGTCCGCGAGATATTTGGCAAGTATGGCGTAATCAAAGACCTCCGGATGCCCATGAATCCGACTTGTACGTGACCCCAGCGTGATCTTCTACGCCAAGCTAACGGACTAGTCAATGTAAACCGTGGAACCGCATACATTCTATATGAAGAGGTTGACGACGCCGAGCGTGCTATCGCAAAGATGCACGATGCACAGCTAGACGGAGCCAAACTACAAGTTTCAATCGTTCTTCCTCGCCGTCGTTTCTCGCAAACGCCTCCGCCAGCGCGCAGAGGACCGCCGCCACGGGACAGGTATGACGACTTCGACAATTACGGAAGGAGCGGTCGTGGAGGGCGTGGAGGAGGGCCACCTGGAGCTTACAGGCCACCGCCAATGGATGGACCGGCGCGGTATCGATCTCCACCGCGTAGACGCTCACCGGATCGAGGAGGCCACTGGGGACGAGGCAGAGGCGGTCGAGGAGGCGGAGGGGGATTCCGGCCACGCTCATATACCAGGTCCAGAAGCCGCTCACCACGGCGAAGTCATTCACGCTCGTCGTTCAGCCGATCACCATCGAGAACACCACCAAGGCGCAGAGGCGGAGGAGGTGGCTACGGAAGGCGAGACTCGCCGCCCCGGAGGGGTAGAGGGGGTGGAAGCGGCGGTGGGGGAGGCGGTAGAGGCAGGAGAAGCCCTAGCTACAGCTCGTATGGGAGTCTGAGCCCTCGAGACCATAGCCGGAGCCGGGACCGCAGATGAGCAACACACGTAACTACCTATAGTATGGACTGTCGGCTTTACCACTTTGAGACCGTAGTGACAATTAGCGCGAGCATAATTCATTGCAGCTTTTCTCATTAAAATTAATTATTGTACAACATCAAGATCTCGGCCAGTGTCGTGAGAGCAACCAACTTCCATCCCTCATTCGTCGAACCTCCTCTCCTCCATCCACTCTCCACTACGTCTGCCCATGTACTCGCCCAAACCCACATGTGCCATCTTTTTTCACCACGCCCTGACGAAACTCGGCATCGAAAGCCCAAATCCGCTCCCACGTTGAGTGACATCCCGTGTCTTGCGCACGACCAAAACAACGATGTGGGCAATAGCAAGGATTGGACTCCATGACCGGTTAGGGATTGCGGTGCATGAGGAAGTGCTAGGCCTGTAGTTCTGAGTGTAGGGTCTCTTAGCATTCGCTGATCGACACAATGGTTACTGGGATGTTGAAATCGACGCGTGATCCTCTAAAGGGGAGAATAGCATAGATATCCGGCAGGCAAGATACAATCATGTGCCAGACGGCGGCTGAGTCTTTCAAGTCATCTTCAATTGGAAGCCTGCGCCCTTTTCTTCTTCTTCACGTCCAGCAAACAGGCTGCTGAAGTCAATATTCTTGATGCCCGGCGCTTCGCCCCTCTTCGGCGCATGCGGGCTCCTCTTCCTCCTCTTCTCCTGCCCCGCTTTACTTGGGAAGGTAGGAAACATCTCGGTTGGCTTGGGTTTTGGCTGTTCCCTGAAATAGCTATGTCCCAAGACTGCCCTTGCCGTTGGCCGATCATCTGGATTCAAGGACAGCAGGGAAGAGAGGAGGTCGATGCCAGCAGCTGTCAGGAAGGGGAATTTTGCGCGGTTGAAGCCTGGAGTGTTGCGGTGATCTCGTGGGAGTTTCAATGATCGGGCATTTGGGAGGCGGTAGAAGCCCGGCCAAGTCTTCTCAGACGGGAGACCGCATAGCGTAAATATTCGCGATAGCTCGTCAACTTCGTTTTTGCCTTGTAGAATCGGTTCCTTGGCTAATAACTCTCCGAAAATACATCCCACGCTCCACATGTCAACCTCCGTCCCGTAGTTGGTTGTCCCAAGCAACAGCTCTGGTGCACGATACCATAATGTGACCACGAGTTGTGTGAGCGGCGCGTTGGGAGGCGGAATATGCCGCGCCATGCCAAAGTCGGCCAGCTTGAGCTGTCCGCGGTTGTTGAGAAGGATATTGGAGGTTTTGAGGTCGCGGTGCATGATGAAATTATCGTGAAGGAAGCCCACTGCACCGACCAACTGTCGCAATAATGTCTTTACTTCGCTGGCCATGAACGGTTCTGACATGTCTTCCTGCAGCGTCTTAAGGTCATGCTCGAGGAACTCCATGACGAGGACGCATTCTTGGGGGTCGTCACCAGATAATATCTCTTTTAGGTCGACAATGTTGACATGGCGGGCTTTTTGTAGGATGCTGATTTCTCGGAGCGCAGTTATTGGAAAGCCGTCTTGAGCATAGTCCATCTTGACCTTCTTCATTGCAACAACGTCGCCACTCGTAATCTCTCGTGCTCTTGATACCCATCCGTAGGAGCCTTCTTCGATGTGATTCAAGGTTTCGAAATTCGAAGTGTGACGGCAGGGACCCCATGTTCCTCCGTCAAATCTTAGAAGCTGCCTTTCGGCTTCTGATTCCTTGGGCTTCACCACGTCCTCCTCTTCGCCGTTTGAGAGTCGCCGTCGTTTCACTGGACGTGAATCTGATCCTTGTGTTGCTTGGGCTGCTTGGGCTGCTTGGGCTGCTCGAGCTGCATCTTCTGCTTCCTGTTGTTTTAGAAGTTTCAATCGCTTCTTCTCTTCTTTCTCTTTCTTTCGGCGGAGATCTTCTGCCTTGTCTGCTTCATCATTTGCCCAACGGGATGCCATAGTTCCAACTCTTCCCGTAATCGAAATTAGGATTCAAGCTCCAATGATCCGAGAACTAAGACGTAAAGCGTCTTCGAAAACCGGAAATGCTATTGGTTCAATGATGGTCCGGTGGTGGTGGTGCATGCAAAGGCATGTGGATATATGTGGTGGTCATAGCTCCTTCACCTCCGCGTTCCGACTCTAAACTTTTCTGATTCCGAACGTGCAGACGTCATGGAACTGCGATAACGTCTGGCGAGATGAGAGCAAATTCTCTCAGTTTACTTCGGACGGTAACGCGACATCCTCGCGCGCGACAGCAATCAATTGTATTTCAAGTCGCAAGAAGCACAGTTCGAAGTTCCTCGACTTCGACAAATCCAAGTGCGCAAAGACAATGGTCTACACCACTTGCGAAGACGCTGGCTGAAGCCATCACCGTATGATATGCCTTTCGAATACTGTTGACAATAGACTAATAGTGAGGCTAGACAACAGGCCCTATTTCTGTAGCTGCGTACATGCGACAATGCCTCACCCACCCGGAAGGCGGCTACTACACACGACAGACTTCGATCGGACAGGACCAATTCGGCACGAAGGGCGACTTTGTAACATCGCCAGAAATTAGCCAAGTATTTGGGGAACTGGTCGGCATATGGCTGTATGCCGAATGGCTTGCGCAGGGCAAGAAGGACAAGGTGCAGATCATCGAAGTTGGGCCAGGACGTGGGACGCTGATGGACGACGTTCTAAGGGTACGGCGAGCACAGAACAAGAACCGCTACAGACATAGCTAACATCAAGCTAGACAATCTCGAGTTTCAAAACTTTTGCAAAAAGCATCGAAGCAATCTACCTCGTTGAAGCATCACCCTACCTTCAAAAACAACAAGCGAAGCTGCTCTCCGAAACGGAAGATCTGCAGAAGAGTGAAATTGGGTTGAAAGCGCCGTGCAAGTATATACCCGGTTGCAAGATTGAATGGTGCGAAGACATAAGACTTGTTCCAAAGGGTGAGTTCACACCGTACGACCCCCTTCCTATCTGAGTGCTAATGAGCTGTGTAGAAGAGACTTCCACTCCCTTGATCCTGGCCCATGAATTTTTTGACGCCCTCCCTATTCACGTTTTCCAGAACATTGCACAATCGTCCGTACCAGCTTCTTCCACCATTATCACACCTACTGGGCCCATCAAACCCAAGCACGGCGTCACCACCCCTCAAAATACATGGCACGAGCTCGTGGTCTCCCCCACTTCACCATACTCTAGCACAGGTGCAACAACTACGACAGCGACAGAGAAGGCAACCGAGAAGCTTGACTTCGAGCTGACTGTCTCGAAAACGCCAACACCACATTCGCTGTATCTACCAAGAATGTCAAACCGATACAAGAAGCTAGAGAAGACACCAGACGCCATTATAGAAATCTCACCAGAATCATTCGCCTACGTGAATGACTTTGCTGTGCGGATAGGAGGCAGCAACACCGTGCCTGAGACACCAGCTCATGGCTCGTCGACCAACTCTCCAAGCCCAAAACAGCCCACGTTCCATAAACCACAACCCTCTGGCGCTGCCCTAATTCTCGATTACGGTCCCTCAAATACCATCCCAGCGAATACACTTCGTGGCATCCGCTCCCACAATACTGTGTCGCCCTTCGCCTCACCTGGCCTGGTTGATCTCTCAGCAGACGTTGATTTTTTGGCCCTCGCCGAATCAGCTCTGGACGCCTCACCCGGCGTTGAAGTCCACGGACCAGTTGAGCAGAGTTTCTTCTTATCGACCATGGGCATCAAAGAACGCGCTGACCGGCTGCTGAAGGGAGCCAAGGACGAGGAGACGAGGAGAAGACTGGAAACGGGTTGGAAAAGGCTTGTCGATAGGGGACCAAATGGTATGGGCAAGACGTATAAGGCATTGGCTATCGTGCCTTACAAGGAGAACGGCCCAGTACGAAGGCCAATTGGATTTGGCGGGGACATTGTCGGATAGTAGCCTGATATTTTGTAAACTTTAATAATGACATACTTTTCCACGGCACTTTTTCGTCATACTCTGCATGCCCTGTACACATTCCATGTTTAGGGAAAAGGTACCTCACATGTCTCGAAGTATTGTTTGTGTATTATTACGAACTCTGATGTGCTTTTCCAAAAACCCATAGAAACACCAGGCTAATAATGCTCAAGCCATCGTATCTCGTTAGATCTGAAGTATCGCTACCGCCACTTCCAATTGCTTCGTTCCTCCACGCGGACTGCCTGAAAGCTGCGCGGTTGTTCCGCCCTATGCCATCTACAATTCCTTCTTCTCACCCACAGTCGTCTCGTTCTGCGCTTTCTCAATGAGGCTCCTCGCAACAGAAGCACTCTCTCTCCAGCCCTTCTGGCGGCCCCAGAATCTCGACTCGGGGCTGCTCTCACTAAGACTAGCCTGTCTTGCGTCCTCCTCAAGACTCTTCCTCGTAATCTCGTCGGCACTTTCACTCAGCTTGGGAATATTCTTTAGGCTGCTGAGATTTTCTTCAAAATATTGCTTGCGTACAAGGAAACGCTCACGACGTTCCTTCTGCAGGCCAGGGGAGTCGAGTTTGGAGAGGATGATACGGACTCCGAAACGGAAGAGGATAAAGAGGTGCTCTGAAAAGAAGACGGTGAGGAGGAGCGCCCAAAGCTGGATTGTAGAGGGGTTGCCGCCGGGGCCTGTGCTGCTATTCCAGAACATATATACGAGCGCTGAGGTGGTCAAACTACCAAGCCAAGTGAGGAAAGAGAGCGAGTCCAACCAGGGGCCGATTGTGTCTGCGCGCCATGGAGTTGGTCTCCGCATTTCAACGCAGATCTTCATTGCATCGGCGCGAAGCTCAATCCAGTTGTTGATGAGGAATGATACAGCGGTGAGGGGCCATACGACGGAGAAGAGGGACAAGTAACCAAATTGAACGACCATTTCTCGAAGGTCGGTGGTAACGTCGTAGACATCGAGTTCCGCTTCCTTTCTTACACGTTCAAGGAAGGCCGCATCTTCTGGCGGGTCGTTGGCAGCCACAGAAAGGGACGCACCGCCGTTCTTTGCGGCCCGTTCCGACTGGATCTGCTTAAACTTGGCGAAGCCGCGACGCTTAAGATACGGTACTATGAGTTCCATGCCAAGATTGACAACTTGAGCAGTAACGGTGAAGTAGATGACTTGCTTGCGAAGACGATCGGGATTGATGGTCCAGCTGGGGTCCGTGTGATGAAGTTGTTTCTCGTCTTCGGCGAATGGTCGGACAGCCACATGAAAGACATCAAGATACGGGACGATGACGGCACCAAAGGGTACGTAGACAAAGGCCGTCAAGAAGATACCGAGGTAGGACATGATGAAGTTCATGACGAATATCTTCTGGGTGAGGGCAGTCTCGTATCCGCCTGCGGTTTCATAGTTCTCGAATTCAGTGAGACGAGTAGCGATCTGGGTAAGGATAGTGTTCAGAATTGGATTGATGGTTGTTAGAATGCCGGTAGGTATGAAAACCTTGAGATGATTAGTGATGTGAAATACAGTTCATAGGACAGACTCACAAGAACGCTTTTGAGGGGTCCGTTGTAGACCTCAGAAATGAAAACTTCGATGCCGAAGCAGGTTGCAATGACTGCGCCAAGAGAGGTGGCCGCAATGATTGCAAATGGTATCTGTAGCAGTTGCCTCTGGAAACGCTTGGATGCAGGAAAGAAGCCAACCTGCTCGCCAGTGACAGGGTCTGTGATGGTCTTCTCAGGCTGAAATTCTCGCTTCCTGACGTCGATCTTGGAGACGCCTTTGACGCCCCAACGAACGCCAAGATCGATTTCCTGTTGTTTCCAGTATTCAGTGAAGACTGTGCACCAGACTGCGCTCACAAGACCATAGATGGGAGAGAAGGAGCCAAGTAGGAGCCACGCCGCGGCGCCAAACGCAGCTGGGAAAATAAGAAAGGTGAAGTAGGATTGCGTAAAGGCAAAGTAGAAGGCAATCTGGTCGAATTAGCTCATGATCATGCACTGTCCGTACTCGCTCTCACCTTCTCGCCCAAGCGGTTCCGGATATCGTCCAAATCTTCCGTCGTAAGGAAGTATTGCGAAGACCACTTTTTGAGCCAGTCCTTGTTGTAGGCATGGTCGTGCAGGGCAAAGATGGCCTCAACATTCTCCCACTCGCCCTCCTTTGGAGTGATGCCTGCACCACCCTCAGAGACGGGGTTTGTGATGAGCTGGTATATGATTCGCAGTCTCTCGGCTTCGTAGAGGGGCTCCGCTTCGAGGGATTCGCGGGTTGCTTTGGAAGGGGCAGCCGCTCGAATCCCGTGAATCCAGTCACGGACCCTACGGTAGCTATTAGCGATTGATCGTCACCGAGGCAATGCTTCTCACCTTGACCTGTAGACCTCGCCAAATAGGTGCTCATCAGATGCAACCCTCACGAAGAGGAGCACAGAGTGGGAGCCTCCATTGCGGACCTCCGTCTGCAGACCGACATTTGCAAGAGCTTCACACAGCTTCTCGAATCGCGCAATGGCCTTTGCTTTGTCTGCGTGCTAGTCAGTTGTGGATTCCCAGAACCCTCTATCACATGCGTCGTACCAGTCTTCGCAAAGCGATAGCTAATCACGTAGTCGACGTCCAAGTTCGATTGGAGGGCCTGAGATTTCGCCATGGCGGGCGTTGAGCTGGAGCTCAGTAAGGCAATCTTTGTGGAATAGATTCTCCGGGAAAGCGAGGTAAAGTAGGGTATTTGAGAAGCTTTGTTCCCCTCCACTTGGGCAGACATCCCAGGAAACGGCGGTTGAGATCTAGCCAGCCAAGCTGTGGGAAGCAGCAACGTCATTGACGCATGGCTTCGCGTATCGCATCCCTGCAGCGCATCTCTGTCGCGGGGAAGTGCAAACAGGATCTTGAAAAACCCCCCGGGGAGAAGGAGATAATAACCTCCCGGAGGTGTCAGAGCATCACATGCAGCAATACGCTCAATGCCTAGTGTGCATTGCCTCGTTCGTCATCCAGCAATGTTCAGCTTCGTGCCCCTAGGTAGCTTCACTCCGCCCTTGCCGTCACTGCAATAGTTGCTTTATTCCAGAACAGCAAAGCAATAGTAGGCAGCTCTCACCGAGGTTGAGGTGACTTCTGTTCAGTCCTCTACCATGGACGGCACATGGCCGTTGTGACGAGACAGCACATGGAAGCGCTGTTGAACTTTCGAGTCATGCGCGCCTCTTGAATCCAATCACATGATGTCGCGCCAGCTTTTTGTCTCAGTCGCTCAACTCAAGCCCCAATTCCGCGTGCACGCGTCGGCAATGCTTCCCATCCTCCATGTCCCTCTTTAAGCATGCCAAAGCTTACCTGGCCAATCAATCGAAATATGCACACCTCAATGCCTTTAACTCGCTCGTCGACCCCTCGGTTCTCCTTGCGAAAACCCGAGCCTCCAAACCAAACTCGTCTGGAGAAGCGGGGCCCATCACTGTCGATGGCAAGCCAATTGCGATAAAAGACAATATATGTACCAAGCATCTCAAGACCACGGCTTCGTCAGGCATTCTGAAGGACTTCACGAGCCCCTACGATGCCACAGTCGTGAAGCTCTTGCAGGATGCGGGTGCGGTGGTTGTGGGGAAGACGAACATGGACGAGTTCGGCATGGGCTCCCATTCCACGCATTCACACTTTGGACCAGTCAAGATGCAGAGATTCGAGGGCGAAGAAGCAAGCGCTGGGGGAAGCTCAGGTGGTAGCGCGCTCGCAGTCGCAAGTGCTCAATGCTGGGCGTAAGTGGCCCTGCCATATTCGAGTTGAACATATCAGACTGAGAAGAACAGGGCGCTAGGCACGGATACGGGTGGCTCCGTCAGGCTTCCTGCTGCATATACGGGCGTTGTTGGATTCAAGCCAAGCTACGGACTGCTTTCAAGATGGGGCGTTATCGCTTATGCAAACTCCTTGGACACTGTCGGCATCATGGGGAGGAAGGTGAGCCATGTGGAAGCCGTCTTTGGTGAGTTGAGACGTACCCTGTACGAGTATTGCACATGACAGCTGATCTTGATCACAGAGAAGCTCAACGTTTACGATCCCAATGACCCTACCTCCCTCGCTCCCTCCGCGCGATCACCTCTCAGAACCAATGCGAAGGACCCGAAATTGCTGAGAATCGGCATCCCTCTAGACTATAACATCGCCACCTTGAATCCTACTGTACGGAAAGCATGGATCCGTACTCTCAAGCAGCTATGGGAGCATGGCCATACTCTACATCCTGTCCGATTACCAGCGACCCAACACGCCCTCTCCGCCTACTACGTTCTTGCGCCGGCGGAAGCATCTAGCAACCTCGCCAAATATGACGGTGTCCGATATGGCAGCAGAGCAGAAGGCATTGATGGGACGCCCGACAGTGTACTTTTTGCCAAAACTAGAGGCCAAGGCTTTGGAGCGGAGGTCCAACGTCGAATTCTACTCGGTGCATTCTCGCTGAGTGCCCAAGCTATTGATAACTACTTCATACAAGCACAAAAGGTGCGCAGGTTAGTCCAGAGTGACTTTGACAATGTCTTTGCTACCCCAAATCCTCTTCTGAACAACGCATTACCCACACAAGAGGAAGAAGACGAAAAGGTTGATGTTTTGCTATGCCCAACAGCACCATCGTCAGCGCCACCACTGTCGGCTGTACACAACCAGGACCCTATCCAGGCCTACATGAACGACGTTTTCACTGTTCCGGCTAGTCTCGCGGGACTACCAGCCATAAATATGCCCGTGCCCGCTTCCACAGAGGATCAAAACATCCGATTTGAGGAACGTAGTAGCTTGGTCTGCGAGACCGTTGGCATCCAAATCATTGGCCAGTACGGGGACGACAACCTTGTACTGAGCGTTGCGAAACAACTTCAGAACAACATGCGGATGCCCCAGTACCGCGCTGGACCAGATATGACTGCTTGGGGCGACAGCTTCCTGGGAGAAAGCACAATCAGTGACAAGAAGCGTCACGGCTCCCGAGCTGCAAAACTTGGTATCACAATTCGAGAAGCCAAGGCGATGCATGTGGCAGAGCGAAAAGAAAAACTTGAAAATTTCACTACACTTCTCGAAGAAGCACGGGGTGGAAAACACCTCGATGATACTGCTGCGCTAATCAACAAGACACGAGAGGAATACATAGCCAAGTTTGTGGACGCTAAAGACCCATTTGCTGCCGAAAGATTATACTCGTATACATTATGGCGCCAAAGAGACAGCGACCGGGCGCCAGGCGAAGAGCAAGGGAAGCTTGAACGGGTTACTGCCCTTCTTATCTCAGCTACAGGGAAGGAGCGTCTCAATGAAGCCGCTGCTCTCTTCGGACAAGCCCCAAGGAAGTATATTGCTAGCTTCCTCAATGAGGCAGATCCTGTTGCTGCAGAACGCGAAGTCTACGCGTTGAAGATGTCGAATAAGAAACATACAGGGAATATCAATGGTGAAGATGATGATAAAGAAGACTTAGATGGCGGCTTGAGGATTACGTTTACTACAGGCACGAATCGCAGCTCGGCCCCGAGAAGAAGACATGCATCATGACCATGGACAGAACCACTAGAGGACTGCAAATGTGAGTAGACAGGTGGTGTTTGTAGGTGTAAATATAACGATGCGCATTTATTGGGTCATCGTCTAAAACAATATGAAAAGAAGTTGTAAACCGACTTCAACACAGCTTTCATCCAAGAATGGCGTCTATAACGCTACCCATCGTGGTACCTACTTTGGATCAGGTTTTGAATGACGGGATACGGGTTATACGACACCGAAAGGCTTTACATGGTTGCATCAAGGACTTGCTCATTCGACATTATAGATGCAAGAAATGTGCGAGTTGCAGCGACAGTCTCGAAATCACGAGTACTCAACATGAAAGCGAAGCAAACCAAGGAGGTGTCTGCAAAAGAGCGTCCTTTATTTCATGATATCATATTCTTCATAGCTATTCCGCCATTCGCAACCCTTGAAACTTTGAACTTCTCTCGATTCCCAAATCTTTCTTATCGTTCCATTCAAAACTGTGCAATGGAAATGTGGTTGGCATTGTCGAGATTCAGGGCATTCGATGGTTTAGTGCTAGAGTACACCATCAGTCTATAACTCTAGCCGGAGTGTGCATCAGATTGGAACAACATACGGAGCAGCTTCCACAGTTGCAGCCGGAGCAGTCACCGGAGCAGGAGCAGGTGGAGCAGTCGCTGTTGGGTCATGTGTTAGCGTTGCCCAGCTGAAGATGTTCATGTCCGCTGTCCATCATGGTGCTGAGGCTAGACCGTATCCAGCCTGTCACAACGAGAGGAGAAGTGGCCAAGAATGTTTTGGACGAGTATTAAAGTGTTTCGATTGGATGGAGGCGTACCAGGGAGCCATGTTGATGGTGGTGATTGGTTGGGTTGGAGCGTAAAGCTTGCGTATTGTTGTAGTAAGTTTAGATGATAGTGAGTTGGCGGGCTGGGTTGACCATCAGGGTGCTGAGGACGGGGTTTATATATGGCTCCAGAGGACAGCCCTCAGATGATCTGGATGTTCGACGGCATACCTGATACAGACAGCCAGCTTGATCATGCGCGAGTTGTGCGGCCGACGGGATGCCTAGAGCTTGAATAGTGACATATCGATATGCTAACCGCGCAACTAGACCACTCGACTCCACTTACAGCCGGTCCTCAATGAAGCCTCACGACGTTCCCACCATACAGATCGAAGGATGGAAAGCTGGAGGCACGCTGCGGCCTAATGATCACCCCACAGGTCCGTGGTGGACGGGGGTGGCGTCCATTCACACAAGTGATCGCAGCTATACCATGTTGGTACTTGAGTGGGCGTTAGCTCTAGGCTGATAGGGGTCTCTATCGTATCTAGCATACGAATACTATGCGCAGTCGTCAGATAGGCAGGGCGATAGTGATCGAGGAGTGACTAGCTGGGCTAGGTCTCTCTGGTTTCGCCGATATCCATCTCATGAGGTGTGGGTGCAAAACGGGCCTATAACATGTCAAGTCCCCACGGAGATGCCTCTAATGTGAGCAGCTAGTAAACACCATCAGCTTGTGCACATGTCAAATGGCTTGCAGATCGCTCACCAGACAAGTCTGCGACTTTTACTTGGACCCAGCATTCTGGGCTAAAGCAAGAAATGAGGCATAACATGGAACGGCACGGCCCCAAAAACGTGGGATAAGCTAAGTTCTGGCCGTAATCAGTTCACAGAATTGTTACGTTTGAGCCTTTCACTGGCTAGAATGTTGGGTGAAGGTAGTGCTGCATATGTAACCCCGCTTGTCTTTCACACCAGCCCGCATATGCATGCCTAGACGTCAGTTTCGGGTCATAGCAGTGCAAGGGGGCCCCGGTGGTATTGGGCCTGCCACGTTATCTCCCTAGATTGGAGCTTCTTGGTGTCTCCACAACTGAAGTAGAGATGATCTCCCTCGGGACGTTTGAGATCCCCAACACTTAACGTGCAAGCGTTGAGCTCCCACGGGCTGAATGAGGCTAACATATAGATACTTGATTGAGAAAGACCGAACGACCAACCAGTATCGTACGCTAGGGGGCACTTATGCGCCTAGTGGAGTGCACGTGGGTAGAGTAGCTCGGCTTGTCGCTCATACGGGCTATCGCGGAACATTCTCCAAAGTATAACCCACGTACACGTGAGATATATATATAAAGTGTTGAAGAAAAAGCAAGAGCTCACGGGAAAGGACATGTGTAGTCTTTGAGGATCATCACCGTAGTGGGAAGCAGGAAGCAGCTATCTGTTTGAGGCATGTCGATGCTCTGAACAAGACGATTGAGGAATGGTGGATTCAGCTAAAGGAAACCGCAAGTGAGCACCTCAACACAAAGACAAAGTAATCTTACGTCTTAGCAGAGCTTTTGCGCCAGTCTGCTGTGTCGGAGATAGCGCCGATGAAGCAGGTAGCCATTTCTAATTTTCGTTAGATGGCCGTCAGGTTCAGCTCAGCCCTCCGTCCTCAAAGATCACTGCCATGTTGGTGATCTAGTGCTCTTGCATAGACTTAGTCGAACTCATGAGGTCTGGATGCTTTGAAGGCTTGTGCTGATGAAACTTTGAAGTCTATAATATTCTAAAAAGGAACACAACAAACTCGGGCAGATATCTACTAACCTTCCATAGCTAGAGACTTTGCGTTGAACTGCACCATGCTACACTATTCTCCTTTCCAGACTCGGCAATCGTTGTTTCGGGTCGAACCGGGCTCGTGAAGCTGATTGTGTACCGGACCCTGCAGACGACACAAAAGACGAAGAGTTTCGTGCTGTGAGAGGATCATTTGAAATTGAAGAATAGAAAGATCGCTGTTCGCATCGCGAAAGAGATGAATTAGATATCAAGATGCTGTCGAACGTCATCCCCAAGCCGCCACTCATCGTCCCTTACAATCCTCTCGAGCGGACTCTGCACATCATCCTCATTACTCCTGCGACTAACATTTGTACTCGTAGAACTTGCAACTGTGGCATTGCTTACACTACCATTATTACTCTTGCTCCGTTTCTTCTTGAACCAGTTTCGCTTGGACTTGGTGCTGGCTTCGTCCGTGTCGGATACTACTCCATCAACCAATGTTGGGTCAGTGCTGGTTGCGTTGCTGTGATTGGAGGTGGTACTGAGATTTGAAGAAAGTTTAGTGAGGTAGTTTGGATCTGGCTCGGCTGAGTCATCGATGGGATTGTGCTTCGGTGTTGGCACTGGAGTTACTTCTGTGGAAGCAGTTGCTTCAACGAGCTCGGCATCGCGGTACCACTTTCGACGGCGGGTGTAGCGGCCCCAACCATCTTGACCTCTTCTGCCGTCTCGCCACTGTCACCGTTAGCAATGTATGCTGGAAGGTTTGCAGGAAAGCTAACCTTGTTGTCATAGTAAATCCACCCATCCTCCTCCTTTTGCACACTTTTATTCGCCTTGCGATCTTTCTCTGGACCCTCAATCTTCCACTGACTGCCCTGTACCCACCTCCACCTCGACTGACCTCCTTCAACCTCAGGTAGTTCGAAGTGATCTTTGGGTGGCACGGCATTAAGATGTTCATCTGTCCAAGAGGCTCGCTCGTAGGCAAGCATAGAGGACGTCCATCCAATGCCTAACCATCTTCGCTGATTCTCGTAGATGGAAAAGGTGAAGCGCACGCCTGTTGATTCTGGCCGGCGCTTAGCTACCAGTGATGCTGCAACTTCCTGTGTACTTTTCTTGCGAGGAGGTAGTGGTGGAGCGCCTTTCTTGTCCGCAGATACAATTTCACCAAAGTCTAAACCAGTCAGGAAGGCACAAGTCCGTCTAACCATCCTTGAGCGCCATAGTAGTGTCCGAGTCACACGCGCAGGCCTCGAATGCCAGCTTAGTATGACTGTGCCTGTAGCAAGAACAACTCGCTTGGTTGAAAGTATGTAGAAAGGGGGTAGTGTGAGAACGATCCACAACGGAAGCACGAAAAGGATCCGGATAAATAGTACAGTGAGTGCTGGGCGCGTGGTTGCAGATGTCGCGGTCCGTTGCGTTGAGAGAAAGTCGGTTAACCGTAAGAAAGGGTCAAGGAGGATGTTGCAGCGCGACGTGAACAGCTTCAGGCTATCCACAATATCCTCCAAGCTCTTATGGTGTTTGATGCTGGTATCTGAATCGACCCGCCTATGCCCCTTCTGCCCCTTCTCTCCGGTCCATCCAGTCGATGACAGTGGAGAGTGTCTTCGCGTATACATTCCCAAGATCAACCCAGATACCACTATGATGGGCCCCGCATATCTTGTCACTACATCGCCATACATGACCACGGCCCAAAAGCTAGCCACCAAGAGAAAGCTCTCCCATGGATCTCCCGTTGTCCATGTTAGCAGCCCAGCCAACCTGTTCAAAGGCAATATGAACGGATGCGAGTATGCGAGCACGCGGGTAATCTGCGGTGGTGTAGCAGCAAGTAGCGGCGACTTTTGATGTACAAGTATTGCTGAGCGCAGCTTGGTCTGCGGTGTAGCCTGGGCTAGGTTTGTGGGAGAGAAGGCGGCATAGGTGGGCGGATTCGGGTCATTGGAAGGCTGCGGCGACGCATCGTTGGTGGATCTTGAAGGGGTGGACATGTGCACTATCCAAGGTGTATCTGACTGTACATAAGCATGTTGTGTGTGCGACTCTAATCCCACAGCCAGAGGGTTGCGAGTGTTGGAAGCTACCAACCTAGTGCTGCCATGCATCCAAAACTGCGTCATCGCCTGGCCGCGCGAGTATGGCCGAGTGCCGCGTTGACTGATCAGCCACAGAGGGGACTTGTCGCAAGGGCTGTGTGTAGGGTGAAGCTGAGAGCGACTAAGCTTGTAAGAGTATTGTGCACGTAAAAGAGCATATGACCAGCCACGGGTGCTGAAATGATGACCTCTGGTGGGGATCTTTGTGCATGTGAAGGTCTTAGGCCGAGACATGCGGAGCCGGCATGGCAGCTTTCCAGTCGAGATCTCTAGAGCTCGTTGAAGGTGCACGATCTGACACTGGACGGGATAGCCGTCCCGATGTATTTACATGTGGAACAAACAATTCTAGCCGCTTGTCGACATGCACCGCGACACGTTTGGCCATGGACGTTTGCGATCGTGATGTGATTGGCTGACATCACGTGCGTCCTCGGAGCAGCGCCGAAAGTGCGGAAGGCAACCCAGAAATTTTGGAGAGTCTTCGATAGCCAACGCATCCATCCACGGAGACAAGTAAGCAGCGGCCACTGTGCTTGCAACTCCCTATCAACTGTCCCTCTCCAGCCTTCTTGCCCAGTTTCACCTCACAATGGTGCGTGTCCCGGATGCAACTGAGACCAGTCCCGTCTAACATTCGCAGGCCCATCGCATAATAACGCAAGTCGTCTTCTCTGGCGCCCGAATAATAGGCCGCGCAGTCTCCGAATCCTACCGTCAAGCTGCTGCCGCGCAGAAATTCGCTGCCGCAAACCAGAATGGCAGTGGCGGCTCCTCGGCCTTCTCGGCTTCCAACATCACCATGGACGAAGCGTGCAAGATCCTGAATGTCGGGCCAGGCAAGATGGGCAACATAGAGCTTGAGGCAGTGACAGAAAGGTTCAAGAGGCTGTTCGATCTGAATGATCCGAAGAAGGGCGGGAGTTTCTACTTGCAGAGCAAAATCTTACGGGCAAGGGAACGCATTGAGAGGGAGATACAAGGGCATCAACGGGTCGCGGAGAGGGAGAAGGAATTAAGAGAGGGATTCAAGCCGAAGTTTACCAAGGAGGACTGAGGCGATGCCCACAATGTTGCGCATGAAATTTGGAATCGTCTTCAGTAGCTTGTTGGTTCTTTGGCGACTCCATTGGCAGCAGGCTATAAACATGGCCTCCATCCTCAATTGGCCAGGCAGAGTGACTGGGAAGCGATTTTGTGCATTTAGAAGGCGTTCGAGCATAGCGTTTGGACCTCTCTCCATGGGAATGAGGGGACGTCAACGCCTTCAACCGCCATGTTGGACAGCGCCTGACAAGCGTAAGCGTGCTTTCTTCGTCACTCCACTCGCACCTGTACATATGTTTATTTAGATCTGTTTGAATACTGTATCAATACAAAGCCAAGCGAGGGCGGCGCTTCCTGGGCTCGAAATCGAGTAGCAGCATTTTCAGCGTGGTCCAATGTTAGTGATTGCCTGTACAAACATGCACGCTTGCTTTTCGCAACCGGCGATTTTGTGACACTAGTGATTAGTTTTCTTGAGCATCAGGGGATTGCACAGATGGTGGAATGCGCATGGCTTGGATCTCAATAGGCTGGTACGACTTGTTGTTTTAAAAAAGATTAGCGGCCCTACTACGTTATTAACACTATATAGCGTGAATTTTAGTATATTTTCTCTATCAAATGTAAGATAGCTGATATTCTCAGGTTAGTTGGCCTGATAATTTTGCAGTAGAGTAAAAGAGTACACTGGCCACTCTTTGCCCGGCAGCGGCCGTGTCCCCGCTACTGCCTTGGCGGACTCGAATTCTACCAAAACTTTCGCGCTCTCTGTTCCATTCCCCTTCTTACCGCCAAACCACAACGCTCACCCGACAAATACAACTGCACGTCACCCAGAACGTCGCGGCAATAGGACGAACAATATTCCGACATGGTGGACTCATACCGCCCAGGGCGACCCGATCGCGATCGTGCGCCGCCACTTGCAGACCGCATGACGTTCACGAACGGCGGCGGAGACAGCTATCGACCAGGCGCCCCGCACCGACAGCAAGGCTCTGGAGGCAATCATTCTGAGTTCACATTTCAGTCAAACCATGCTGCTCCGCAATTCCCGCCAACTGGGCCTGCGAATGCAGGCCCACCAAGAAAGCGCAACCGTGGCGCTGCATCCCAACGCGACTCAAGACGCAATGATCATCCAGACTCGAGGGGCAGGAACAACGCGAATGGCTTCCGCAGAGGCGGGTTTCGCAAGGCCGCTCCACACCAGCGCGCTCTACTCCAGCAGCGAGATGAAGCCAGTCCCGAACGCATCATGGGCGTCTCTGATGGCCCAAACAGATTTCTTAATGTCGATGACCTGTCTGATGATGAAGAGGCAGACATGGACGTAGAGAGCGACAAGTCTGGTCGTGAGGACAATGAAGCTGTGGGTCAGGACGGCAACCAGAAGGTAGCCCGAACGCAGACGATAAATCGTGCCGACGGCGACTCAATACCTAAATGGTCCAACCCTGACCCGTACACTGTTTTGCCACCACCCGAAGAGACCACCGGGAAGAAGACCGACTTCGTCAAGCTGATTCGCAAAGCGAAGAACCAAGCGGCTGAGAAAGCAGCTGGGCACAACGCTGTCGCTGCCAATGACGATTTCATCTCCTTTGGCGATGATGCCACTGATGACAAGTCGGATTTGCAAATAATTGAAGATGACGCGCCGATGTCTCGGCGACGGCCACAGCGCCATGTTGAGGGTTCAATGAACGATCTTGCTCACATCGACTCGTTTGCCAATGATGTACAGAATGGGACGCGAGCATTTGAAACAAATGGCCACCATGATGATCAGCCACAGCGTCCTGTCCGCAATACCAAACGTAAGCGCGTAGACTCTGGACCAGGCATTGTTCAAGCTTGGTTGCCCCACCGGAACTCAGATCCAACACCTTGGCTTCTTGCTCCTCAGGCATATGAACATCTTGCTCGTGACCCAAACAAGTGGTAGGTTCCTTGATGGTGCACGGGAACGAGATTAGTGCTGACCGCTTTCCAGGCTGCATAACGAAATCCTAGACTTTTACGATTTTGTGGCACCTCAGCCTTTCGAACACGACATGCGTAACAAGCTAGTCCATCGCGTCAATAGTGCCCTTGGGACACGGAGGTTTCCTCAAGATTCTGGTCGCATCCTCTGTTTTGGCTCGTTCCCCGCAGGGCTATATCTGCCAACGGCCGATATGGACTTGGTGTATACCTCTGACAGGCATTATAACGGAGGACCCCCAGTTCTAGACTTCTCCCAGAAGGGAGCCCACAAGAGTTTGCTTCACAAGGCAGCAAGGAGGCTCAATGATACGCGCATGTGCAAGGTCTATCCTACCGTTATCGCAAATGCCAAAGTCCCCATCATCAAGTTCTACGACAGCGTCACAGGTCTCCAGGTTGACATCTCCTTTGAGAACCTTAGTGGCGTTCAAGCTCAAGCAACATTTGCAGAGTGGAAGCGCCAGTATCCTGACATGATATACATGGTAGCTTTACTAAAGCAATTTCTCGCCATGCGTGGACTTAACGAGGTACATACAGGTGGCATTGGAGGCTTTAGCATCATTTGCCTGGTTGTAAGCTACATTCAACACGCTAAGAAACCGGAGAATCTTGGGGAATGCTTCTTGGGATTCCTCGACTATTACGGTAACAAGTTTGACCTTGCAAGTCAGCGCATTCAGATGTATCCGCCGGCCGTTGTTAACAAGGTGAGTGACTCGTCAAATTGGCATTGAACAAGCCCTTAAGAGCTTACAATTTTTATCTTTGTCGTATTGTAACTGACACCACACAGACTGCATATGGTATTGATGGTCGAGCGGAAAAACCAGATGGTCTCTCGATCCAGGACCCCAATCGCCCGGATAACAACGTGTCAGGTGGATCTCACAAAGCTATAGATGCTTTCCGAGCCTTTGCATCAGCGCACAGGACCCTCAAAGATCGCATGACCGCAACAGAAGCCGGCCAAAACATAGGACCAAGCATCCTTGAATGCATACTGGGAGGAAACTACGAGTCTTACCTAGATCAACGACGCCGACTGAAGTCTCTCAAGTAAGTATGCGCATGGAGCTTGAAGCGCTTCGGCATCTAATGTGCATTCGAAAATGTACACGATCGACTATACATCGCCTAAGCTGGATGGCTTCAGGATTATGCCGCCCAAGAAGTTTGTAGGTGCTTGAAGTCGTCTAGACTGGCCCATGCACTGGTATCTTCAGCGTCAGGGACCGTAAATGCCATCGGGCATCTACTTCATTTGGTGTGGATGTACACGTCCACTACAACTTTCTTCCTGAACAAACTCACACTCATAATCTAGCGGGCGCCTTTTCGGTCATGTCGATCGCCCTTGATTCAGGAAGCTCGAATGAGCGATGGCCCTTGGGCATGAGGATTCCGACAGGTAATCGACGCCAAGCGAATCGAATGGTAACCGTGTAATTCAACTTGTTCGCGGAAGGTGGTGGAAGCTATTGGCTAAGGCGAGTACGAATGCTTCGGCATAGGTTACTCACGTCTTGAACAGGTTATGGTGGCTTCTTGTACTCGCTGTCTCTTTAATGATACCCGGAATTAGCGACTCCAGGCGTTTGGTTGTCGATCTTTAGACATACTTCCGGACGGATGCCCCATCGAACGGATTAGGGTCTCGAACCATGTTGTTGCTCCCATGAGTCCTCGACGCGGCTACGCGAGCCTTTACCCGTCTACGATGTTGTTCCTCTGTCCGGCCAAAATATACTTGGAATGGCCACAAACCCTGGTGCTCAGTGTCGTACCCCAGGACTTTGTTTCCTGTACTCTAGATTTTCATGACAACAGTTTCATCTTTTCTCTTCTTCTGCACTTTCATGGCAGCCATCAACTCTCTTTGATAATATTAACATATACCCGGTGTGGGCAAGGCATTTTAACTCAACTCCGAAGCTTGGCCTCGCCAGTACCTGCCCCATGACAGTATTTGGGTCAGTCGCTTCAGAAATGTCGCCGGTAACGGGACGTCTTTTCTCATTGAGTGGCATGCTTCATGCGAGCGCTTGAGGAAGAGAGACGATTGTTCGCTGCACATTTACCAAGTATTCAGCAAGCTTAACGTTTTGGGCCAATCCCCTGTAGTTGCAGTAAACCAATTATATCAGTTCGCTGGGTGTGGATTGAAATCCGTGCGGCGTTTAGATGGCAATCCTGAGTCATATGATTGATGACAGAAACAATTGATAAATAACCCTCATCGGGCGAAAAGCTGACTTCGACCGTCAATCTCAAATTCTTTCTTCGTCATCAAAGGAAGAAACAACAGTCGAAGCATTCAGACCCAATATGCAACTCTCCTTCACGACCGTAGATGTCTTCACAACAACTCGCTATTGCGGCAATCCCTTGGCCGTTGTCCGTGTTCCAGCACACCTCCGCAGCCAGATTAGCGAAGACCATAAACAGAACATAGCCCGCGAATTCAACTTGTCTGAGACGACGTTTCTTCATGAGCCAGTCGAGGGCGATGACATTGTCGATTTCGATATTTTTACCCCAATAGCAAGAATGAGCTTCGCGGGTCATCCCACGATCGGCACAGCGATATACGTTGCGCAGCATGCGGATGCCTACTTTGGTATCCAAAAGCTGAGAACCATTGCTGGGATGCTTCCATTTGTGTATGAGGAAGAGTTTGGAAAGGCGACGGTGGGGATTCCACATGATGTCTACACGCACCGCGCACGCCTCCCAAACCCGTTCTTCTCCGATGGAGCCAGCAACAATACCGTCCCGATAGTGTCCATCGTGAAAGGTATGGCTTTTGGCCTAGCGCAGCTGCCTGACCTAGATGCTCTTGCTGCAATGAATGAGCCTCTCATCCCATCTGCCGATCGGTACAAGCGTGAATACCTGGATGCTGGCAGTGGATGGGACATAGGATATACAGGCACATTTTACTTCGTAGACCTCGGTATCGACCCTGATGACGGTGCAAGGTTGCTTCGTACTCGGAGCATACCTCGCCATGAGGATCCCGGGACAGGGAGCGCGAGTGCGGCGCTATGCTGCTATCTTGCATTGACGGAAGAAGCCAAGGGGATGAAGAAATTTCATCTCACGCAGGGTGTTGAGATGGGAAGGAGGTGTGATATTTATGTCACGGTCACGATGAAAGAGAATGGGCAAGGGATTGAGGAGGTCAAGTTGAGTGGGACGGCAGTTGTGGTCATGGAGGGGAGCTTGACTATTGACTAAGATCGTAATGCCAATCTCCAGTGGAAGTGTGTGCTATTGAGCATGAATCAATCGATCAGTTGTTGAATACTGCTTTCTTTGGAGCGGTCCTTGCTTGCCAACTACTTGCAGAGCACCAATAAACGCCTGGCATGTTTAATTTCCCGTATTCCGCACGAGACTGAGCCTGGGGGTCTGAAGCACAAAATAGTAGCAATTATGATACCTAAAGAAATCATGAGAAAGTGTATCAGAGGAATCCAGTCTATTTCCATGACTGAGTCATTTCAACTTGAAAGGGCTTCTAGCTGATCTTACGAAATTCCTTGCTGCTGATCTTGATACAATTATGCATCAAACATTGATATCGTGCTGTGAACATGTTATTCTAGATTTTCCTACACCTGTATAGCCCTTGACCCTCATACTGCTTTTTATATGCTTTGCTGCTGCTCAATGCTTTTGGCAATAAACCCTCATTTATCATTACTTAGCAAGGGGCGAGAGTATTCAAGGGTGACGCTCAAAGAACGAATCACAGCACAAAAAGCGCAAAACATATGTACGAATACACAAAACATCATCGACTACATCACCTCTGTGACTAAAATCATGGATGGGGCGTACTAGCTTTTTGAACCCTATATATGTACCGAGCCCGCCGAGTCAACCCATCAAGCACGGTCTCAAATAATTTGTGCCAGTAGACTGGCATTTTCATCATGAAGGTTCGTAGTCAGTCGAGTTCCACAAAATGGGTATCTTGAGAAATTTTGTATCTTGGTGCATCCTTTAGATGTAAGAAATATACCGTGCATGTTGATCTATAAAGCATCATTCTTACCTCTGCGATGCCTTGCATGAGCCTCTCATTTAGTACTTGTACTCAGTTTTCATGAGAAAATGGCAGCTACTAGAAGGCCGAGTGCCGAGATTGTATTAATATCCTGAGCCCATTTAGGTCTATGCAATTTAAGTTTGCTTTGAAGCATGCTTCGATCTTGATTCACCAATTCTGAACATACCATAATAAAAAAGAACACATGTCCTGTAAGATAGTGAAAAGTGACCGTGACTTGCCTTCTTCCGTGAATGGATATCGCAATCTAAGGATCCTTGAAGAGCAAACTGAGAGGCGGAACCAACAAATTCTTAGGCAATGAGGTGAGCTATTAAGATCCTACTGCCGCCGCTAACTTAAAGATTTGTTTGACAACGTTTTCAGTGCGCTTAACCTTTGGAAGCTTGTGGAGAAAGATGTCTAACTCAATCCAAAAAAACAAGCCCGCTTTGCAACTCCGATTCTAATATCTGCTGCTCATTACAATATCAAGCTTTTCTCTAGCTGGTTGAGTCTGCCAAACAATGTTCAGTCTGGTTAACCACCACTATCTGACCTCAGCGATCAAGAGGCACCCCATTCAAGAACAGTACTGAATTGATAGAGTTCGTTATGAGTACTACATGTATGTACTAGCATGCGACTCGGTGTCCCACAAATAGCAGGGAGAGTGGCCGACCTGTTCACGGCCAAAGTTTGAGAAGGCTTATATTGCTTTCGAAATGATAAAGCAAAGGCGACTATGATCCGCGTAAATATGAAGTATCCTGGCTTTTCATACGGTACTAAGATGTAATCGTCGATCCTAGAATCAGTGGGAAGTTACGTCACATTGCATCAAGGTTCCTGTGTTCTAGGCAGCGACCACGCTATTTCGCGCCGATTCACCATCACCACGATCATCCAGTCCAATTCTCTACTCATATGCGATATGTCAGAAAAGAATCTTCAGCTCAAGTTCGTCTTTTCCCGCACGGAACTTCTCCAAACCTCTAGATCAACGTTCTATTATATTGTGACTAGCTTAGCAGTTCAATACGCTGTTTTAGGATATACGGATGTTTCCTCTCGCCTCGTGTCTAAACTTAATGCTCATGATCCTAATCATGGACGAGGGTTATTCCTTAAACCGCTCTGGTTTCTTTGGTTCTCAATTGATTCTTGGCCAGAAGGAGAACTAAAACGCGTGCATGAATCAATATATCAAAGAAGAAAGGAAGACAGAATCAAGGGTTGGGAAGATGCGGGCAAGAATACATATATCACAAATCAAGAAATAAAAGAGGAGTTGCAAAGATCCGCGCAAATCTACGCAGTCTCATGGTTCTGGCCTCCCAACCCGCTGCCCAGGGCTTACGACGGACGCCAGAAACAGCAAGAAACGAACCTAACGCCACATGCCTGGCCTCTCGATGACATAACGCAGCTCTGCACTCCTACTCATGCCCAGGAAGCCATCAAATCAATCCTGCAAACTATCAAGGAACCGCAACCTGCACCACACCGCTCCATGCCATACGGTGCATATGAATCGGAAATAAGCTCAGGTCTAGTGAGTGCGCTAGAACTCAGTCTCCAGCTTAACGCGACCTTGGGTGCCGGATTCGGCGGGCTCGAAGGGACACCAAGGCCCGAGGAGATTCTAGATATGATAGCAAAGAGACTGGATGTCCGCTCGCAAGTCGGATATCTCGCACAATCAGCGCGAGCATGGGCCCTATTGAAGGAAGGCGCATTGGCAAAGGTTATTGGCGTGGATGAGGGCAAGGCAACAGCTCTAGCGCAAGAAGTTGAGAAAGCGGTTGATGAGCGGATACAGAATGGAAGGGCTGATTTGGAACATATACCTATGCGCGATATGCTTGAAAAGATTGAGGAAAACAGCCTGACGAATCCCGATGCTGTTGAATATTATGTTGAGATGAACCAGTCGCCACCAGCTACACGATTTCGATCTCCCGCTACGGATGCCGAACTCGCAAAAGCAGAGGAGCGGCTCGGCATCACTCTACCACACGATTACCGAGAGTTCTTGCGGATTTCGAATGGCTTCGATGCACCCTTTGGCGGAATCATTTTTGAGCCACCATTACATCCCTCTGACCAAGTCCGGTGGTTAACCGACAACGAAAATTACTTTACAGATCTGATGCTCGATCTATTGGAATTTGACGGTAGGTTTTCTCTCAGAAATACAAATATAGTATGGCCTACCGTGGGCAAGGCGGTCTGTATTGCGTCGAATCATCCGGACAGCTTATGGCTTATCCTACCATCCAAAATCAAAGAGATGCAAGATCTCGTTGCCTCAATACTCAATACTGAATCTGAAGAGAATGGCCTCACCAAGGACGTAAAGAAGACCTTGTATGCTTCTGTGCAGCATTTTGCAGGGAGTTTAGAAAAGTTTATGGCATTAGAATGGTGTTGTGTGAAGTGGACGGCTGGGGGCGCAGCGTGTATGCGAGCATATCCAAGTTTCGAAGTTTATCTGCAGACATTGGTGAAAGAGGGTAGGAATGATAGGGGGCTTACGGCGATGGAGACGGGAGTTTTGGTATATGCCCTGAGGAAGGTTGAGAGAGAGTAAGTGCATAAGGTTGGGGGCATTGTGGGCAAAGGAAAGCGCCGTGGTGGGTGGAAGTATAATGTCAGAACGTGTTTCACCCTGGCAGCTCACAAAGGTTTGGACGGGCGCTTAAGTTACTATTTGCGCAGAACAGAGTCGTTTTGGGTGATTTGAAGATATGAATGTAGATCAAGCTTATGGTAAAGCTTACTACTATGTAGGAAATATATAGTCAGGCGGCGTAGATGCAGACCATGTTGTTGCGATGACCAGCCCCAGGCAAACTTCCCCAGCTCGGAGGGGGAGGGGTAGGGGTAGGGGTAGGGGTAGGGGAATTTGGCTCATGCTTTGACGAAGAGACTGCAATATGGGTCAAATCATTCCGTGCATTCTTTTCAATGCTCTGTCTCTTTCTTGGCGTTAGCGAACAACGTTAAGAGCACTGACAAGTTCCCTGTCCCCACTTGTTAGCGTTGATAAGGCACTACCACTACTACTTAATCGTTGCTATATTTGGAGAGAGAGCTCGTCTGACTATTTATTTAGTCTATTTTCACCCTCCCGCGGCTCTGGTTGCGTGCCACTTCAACTGAAGACAGCACCCATTCAGTAAACCCATGTCCTTAACACTACTCGTCCCGGGTAGTCGGATCCTACACAAGAATGCTTTCACGTCTCTGTCATGGTATGCAGCTTCAATGTCCCGTTCATAGAACCCAAGGAAGCGGGAACTGCGCTCCGCGACTGGGATTACTTGATTCGCAATCCATACAGTCGTACGGGAAATTGCAGCCGGGTAAATACCCGAAGGATTCACGAACTCAGTGGTAAGGCTTTTTTCAGGTCGCACCCTTTGAACGTCCAACGTATGGCCATACACTGTAGTCAATGAGGCACTTGCCATGGCTTGGTGAACAAAATGGCGCCACCTTCAATTCTTATTCAGCATATGTGTTGCATCGAGACGAAGTTTTAGAGAAGCAAAGTTGAAAGGGGCACTGTTGTGGCAGCGGCTTTTTTGGTCAATTGCTACTGCAGGGTCCACTCAACGTTTGCGCATGTAAACGCCAGCATCCTTCGGCACCCAATATCTGGCTGCACAACTTCGTTCCTTGACTAGCGATGAGGTCTGATAAGCTCAGCGAGACTTGTCACGCAATCCTAAGAAGTATACGGTGTAAGTCATGCACCTTGCCACGCCATACATGGGCTGGAGTGTGCAGGTCCAGGGATCGCGAATCGCGTAGAAATGCCGAATATTTCCATGTTGGAACCCCGCTAGCGCTCTAAGTCCGCCCCCAGAGTTTGATCACCTGCTTGTAAGATCAATATTAGTTGTCCCAATAAGTGTATTGAACCAACAGGGTTTATAAAATAGAATCTCTGTCATCCCAGGCAAATTCAAAGCACTCCTTCACGTTCATAGGATACCTGTTAAGAGTTTATCAAGATGTTTTCATATAGTCTCGTCCTCGTCTTGTTCTCCTTGGCGCTTTCCGCAGCCTTGCCGGCCACTTCCTCGTCAGAGACGTGTAAGAATCCGCCACAGCGACTTGAATGGTAGGATTGCCCTTCTCTCGTACTTCTGATATTTTGCTAAACTGCCTATTCTTAATAGGAGACAACTATCAGAAACAGAGAGGAAGTCTTACATAGACGCTGTTTTGTGTTTGACTAAGAGAGAGGCCAAGTCGGGGATCGCAGGAACCGTCCATCGTTACGATGATTACGTTGCCGTCCACAATAGCCAGACACCTAATATCCACTGGGTTGTAAGCTTTACGTTCTATGCGAGTGAGTCGTATTTGACGTTCTTGACATTTCTTAGGGTCACTTTATTTTATGGCACCGCTACTTCGTAGCCACTCTAGAGACAGCATTGAGAGATGAATGTGGATATACCGGGGGTCAACCGTACGATCAATTGCATCCCTGTCTACTTGCTGCGGTACTGGGCCTCAACATTACATCTTGCTTACTCTTTATGCCAGGTATTGGGACTGGTCGTTGGACGCCGAACCCGAGGATCCTTCGTCCACCAGACCTTTCGAATCCTCAATCTTCGATCCTGATACTGGCTTCGGAGGCAATGGAATGTATATTGCCCCAACTGCTGAACAAAACCCTTTCAATATTTCGGGTGGTACAGGTGGCGGTTGCGTTGAGAATGGACCTTTCGTTTCGTCTGCCTTTATACTGAATTTCCCAACACCAGATTGCCTGAGACGCGACTTCATACCCTGGATCATGAATACCTTCGCGGATCCAGCACTGGTACAAAATGTCCTTATGCAGAATGACTACACCAGTTTCGCGAAAGCTATCGAAAATGTCCGGAGTTTCGACTCGCCAAATATTCATGGGAGTGGACATTTTGGTGTAGGAGGCGTGTTGGGCACAGCTGGAAATGCATACAATAGCCCTGGAGGTACGCAATAGTTTTTCTTCACCGCCCTCTCCCTTTCACTTTGCAAGACTTTTCTCAAGTAAATGTGCTAAAATAAGAAAGACCCACTCTTTTTCCTTCATCACGGAAATCTCGACCATATCTTCTGGCAATGGCAACAAAAGGATCTGACAACACGTCTCAATCAAGTCGGTGGACCTATCATACCATTTGATTACAGCGGCGTAAATGTTACGTTGGACTTTACAGTCAACATGGGGAATTTAGCTGGAAAGCTCACGCTCAAAGATCTCCTCAATACTGAGGGCGGAATATTGTGCTATACTTACTAGAATAATATCACAGCATATGAATTTTATTGATATATATGATAAATAATTAATCCACGCGTTTCATTTCATCTTAAGCAGTGGCCGTTGGGGTACTCCGCTCATCATGCGGATTCCACGTCCTTTCGACTAAATTCCTAGACTCTCTTATTGGACTATGCACATGTCTGCGCTCTTCCCACCTATTGCAGTTTCCGAAACGAACCAAATAGCTATAATACTGGTATCTAATACAGCGTTATTTGGGGGCTGGGTTGCGTTTCAAAGTATGCCATTCCGTTCCCGCACCTGTTGCCAGATCAACATTCGCCTCAGAGCAAGGGCGATTATTAGAGAGGTGTAAGGGCATGTGAGCATCCAGCGAATTGAACTGAATCCACTCTAACCATCTACCCGATAGTCTAGCTGCGGTTGAGCCATAGTAGGGTAATATGTCCAAAGCCTAGTACAATGGTTGACGCTTTGGCTGTTCTTCATGTTAAAAAAATTCTCCTGTGGTCATGGTTAGCTCGTTGATATATGGGGTGACTATTCCAGTCGGCAAATTTGACGCAGCAGGTCACGCATGTTGTGTTTTAGCTGTAAAGTAAGGATGTTGAGTGTTAACTTATCTTAATCAACGTAACTTTAGGCTAGTCGAGCATTTTAGCAGGTTTACGGCTTACAACCTACAGTTCTACTTTCATCCGCAGTTTGCACAATATTTTGTCTTCCTTGGGATCTCACCAAAGACCTGTTACCCAGAAACAGTATGGATCTGACGTCAACAGATGTTGAGCAAAAACCTTCTCAGATCGCCATTGCGCAGTTTTGTAAGCATATCTACCAATTGAATTCAGTGTGGGACTTGTGCTTTCAACTCGTGGTGTCTTGTGAGGAAGAAGAATCTATTCAGATTGTCTTGAAAGCCTCATACGGTATTAGTACGACCGAATTGTTCAGGAAGTGCTCGGCCACGGCCTTTTGACTCTCGTATTCGCCTAGTGCCATCTCAGCATGCTGAGGCCGATAAACAACCCCTTTGGAAATAAGTATTTTGAATGGTAATTCCAGGCTTGGCACTTTGAGGCTTTGTGAGAACACTCCTACACTCCATTATTTCTTTTCATAGACAGCTCATATACATTAGACCAGCTTGAGCTTTCGTGTTCGCTCATATCAACCACAGTACAGCCCGGCGCCAGGGCTGTCTTTGTATCATACACTCTGCGGACTTTGGCTTAAGTCGTCCGAGCCCACCTCACACGACTACTGTCTAAGTTGATCTTCATGTTCTCTCCATCAGAAAGTGGTCCAGTGGGGTTTCGCAAAATTTGGAGTGTGTCTAGGGGAACAAGGTTATATTTGTACTGATATCTTGAGGTTATCGTTACCTACAACCGCGCGGTTAGTGATGCTCTTTTGCGGTTTCATCTCGACCAAGATTGTTGTCGCGAGCTTTTATTGGCGCATGGCGCCTAACGCCTAATCTTGTGTGGGACGATTTTCCAAACTTGGGGGCCAGGATGGCACGGGGCTGGGCATTTAGGACTACAACTAGGCTCCTGGAACACAGCTTGCATCCGCTCTGTCAACCTTCGTGACTCCCAGCTCAAGAAGTACTTATGACCTCGTTATCGCATTAACATGCAACAATGGCAGTGAGTTTCTTGTTTGATACGGAAATATGGCAAAGAATTATGCGCTGATCTATCTTTCGTCAAGCATGATTTGCCGAACCGTCAGCGCTCGAAGTGTGGCGAAGCCGACCTCTTTTCCGAGTCTGCTGAGAAAACTCCGACTCTTGGGCAGAAAGAACAACCCAACGCTGGAATTCACAACGGACCATCTTTTCTCAATCGCACGTTCGGGTCATCGCGAAATCAGGGAGATATTAAAGTTGAAACGAAAGGCCCGCTTGGGCTGAGGTCATTGTTCTGTGCCCAAGAATCTCTTGTAGACCTTATCTTTGTGCACGGCCTAGGTGGCGGCTCTATAAAAACATGGCGGTTTGAGGATGATCAGGAACTATTCTGGCCCCGATATTGGCTGCCAAAGGAGCCCGAGTTTGCTAACGTCTCAATCCATAGCTTTGGATATGACAGTGATTGGGGCAGCACTAAACCCAGTATTCTGAATGTACAAGATTTTGGCAGGTCATTATACGAAGAACTTCTTACCTCACCTTTGCTAAGGCATAGCTCAAAGGTAGAGCGGTGTTATAGTCATCGGTGAACTAGCTGACTAGTTCAGGACAGCCAAATTATACTCATAGGCCATTCTATGGGAGGACTTGTGATCAAGAAAGTAATATTCCCATGAAAGCTCAATATATTGTTGATAAACTAATGTGTCTGAAAGGCATACATCCTTGCACAAGAAGACCGGTCTCGTAATGACTTGTCCAATCGGCTTCGTTGTATGTTCTTCCTCGCGACGCCACATCGAGGCTCCGATTACGCGGCGGTACTGAACAATGTTCTCAAATACTGTGGAGCGATTGGTTTAACATCATCGAGAGAGTACATTCATGATATTAGAACGGGCTCAGCCACTACGCAGCTCATCAACAATGACTTTGCAAGATATGCGGAAAACTTGACCGTTTATTCATTTTGCGAGACGTTGCCGACAATCAGTGGATCTTCAGGGCTCATCGTAGATAAAGCTTCTGCAATTCTAGGTGAGACTTTTTACTCGTTTAGAGTTCGAAATGAACACCAGCAAGTTGGTGACAGATGTAGGGTTGCATCCTAAAAACGAGCATATTCAATACCTACGAGCGAACCACCGGAACGTCTGTAAATTCCGCAATAAACAAGACTCCAATTATATTATTTTAAAGAATGCGCTCGCAACCGCGGTCGAAAATCTTATTGAGAATGGTGAGGACGGCGAGTGTAAGACATTTCGCGAGAGCCACCTCTAACGCACGCTGGCAGTTTCTATAACAAATATTCAAGCGTCGAAAGACCAGATGCGCAATATACAAGATCTTTTGCAGGTTCGGCACGTGCCGGAAGAGCACCACGATAAGCTCGAGGGGTCTTGCCAGTGGATCGAAGACAGGGAGGACTTCCGAACATGGATTGAAGTTGAAAGCAGGGACAAATCTGCGCGGGCTCAACATCCATCTATCTTCTGGGTTCAAGCACATCCTGGTGCTGGAAAGACTATCCTCGCAGCGCATATCATTGCTCAACTTTCACAAGCCCGGTCACAGTATGCATCATACTTTTTCCACTTTGGCAAAAAATCGGCCCAGTCACTGGTAGGTCTGTTGCAATCTATGGCGCTTCAAATGGCAAGTACAAATGCAGTAATAAGAGAAAGACTCGCTGAGATCCATGCCACTGGAACCATGTTCGACCAAGATGACGGGCGTGCCGTCTGGCAGAAGATATTCCTTGGGGGCATCTTTCAAGTTAGTACAACGATCGATTGCATATTTAAAAAGAAGAGAAAAGTAATTTTCACTTACATATGATATCCAGGTGGCTATTTCCACTCCTCAATTTTGGGTGATCGATGCAATCGACGAGTGCGCTAAATACCCTGAGCTTTTCACGCTTCTAAAAGACCTTCGACCACACTTTCCTCTTCGGATTCTCATGACTAGTCGAAAATTAGCTGATATGCCGCGATTGATTCGCATATTAGCAGGGTTTGAAGTTGTCGTTGTCGAGATACCTGCCTCTGATACAATGAGAGATATTGGCCGGTACGTTCGAAGTAGGGTTACTGACCTTCCAATTGATGAAGAAGGAGAACGGGAAGAAATTACTCGACAAATAATGGCGAAGTCAGGAACTTCTTTCCTGTGGGTTCGATTGGTCATGGATGAACTCGAGGGACTATATGGCTATGACAGCATTGTCCAAGTACTTCAAGGAATTCCCGAAGGCATGGTACCCTATTATGCCCGAGTAGTGACAGAAATGGGTGAGAAGAGAAGAGAACAACACATTGCGAAGGCAATATTGATGTGGGTAATGCTGGCCACCCGCCCGCTGTCCGTCTCAGAATTGTCACATGCTATGCAGATTGACATCAACGTACATCTACCTAGTGCCAAGGCTGCCGTCGAAGGTCTTTGCGGACATCTCGTAACCGTCGACGTCCATACCAGCATCATAAGTCCAGTACATGCCACAGCCAGGGAGTTTATATTATCTGAAGAAGCTGGGGATTTCCAAGTTGTAGAGGTTCAAGGCCATGACAGACTTGCCTTAACTTGCCTTCAACTTCTCATCAGCCCAGACATGCAACCACCCCGGCACAGGCGCTTGCTCGACCAGAAGAAAATCAAGCCGTCGAGATCAGCACTAATGGACTATGCTATCACGCAATTCTCTGAACATGTTGTCAGCGCGTCTACAGAAAGTGATCAAATCCTTGTGGCATTGGCCAAATTCCTGAAAGCTACAATACTAGCCTGGATTGAGAAGATCATGCATAAGAAGGAGATAAATTGCATTATTCAGACTGCAAAGAATCTTAAATCATATCGGAATAGGAATGCAGAGGATTGCTCACCTTTAAACCTTCATGTCAAAACCATAGAAGCATGGGCTACTGACCTTAGTCGGATTGTCTCCAGTTTTGGCCGAGCTCTAACCCGAGCCCCACAATCGATATACTTTCTCATCCCTCCACTTTGTCCAAAACACTCCGCAATATACCAACAATTTGGACAAACTCCTGACGGGTTAGATTTATCAGGTTATCGGCGGATAGAGTGGAGCGATTGCATTGCGAATATCCATTTTGAAGACGAAAGAGCAGTTGCTGTTGGATGTGGCAATAGCATGCTTGCTATCGGAACAGAATCCGGCAAAATTGACATCTATAATTCGCGAAGCTTCCAGAAGGAGAGGACCATCGACACGAAGTCGCTGGTCGACACCCTTCACTTAGACCCTTTGGGAGCCTTTGTAGCGGTGTCAAGTCGAAAGTCTATTGGAGTATGGGACACTGACGGTAAGGCGAGGTGGAAGACACGAATTCGAAATCGCTGCACAATTATGTCATCCTCACAAGACATACTGATAGGCATCACGCCACAAGGCCGATCATACCAATGGGATATTAACACTGGCGAACTCATACATGAACAATCTTATACCTACCAGGCACCAGATTCGGATATAAATGTTCTAGCAGGTGCCGGTAAAGCACCGTCAGCAGCGTGCTTTTCTCCAGGACTTGAGCTTGTTGCCTTGAACTATCGCAATAGCCATGTTTGCATTTATGAATGTAATACCGGTGGCCTCCTTGGATGGGCAATCGACGACCACAAGCGTGCTGCTGAGCAGATCATTTTCAATCCAAACCCAGAAGTATGTCTTCTACTGGTGGCGTACAACGAATCTCATCTTGCTTTATACGATCCCTGGTCTGGAGAGTTGGTGGAAAGCGCAGAGGCTGAAAGCCACGTCATCCTCAATTCCGTTACCTGCTCCCCAGATGGCCGTACCTTTGCCGCTGTGGATGTTAGAGGCCATTTGCGTATATGGGACTTTGAGTCACTTACGTTACTTTATCATGTTCTTACCCCGGTCCACTCGTTCGGCCTCCTACAATTTACCTCCGACAGTCTTGGATTGGTGCATCTGGGAGATCATGAGATGAGGGTTTGGGCGCCTACAGCTTTAGTACGAAAGAGCATTGAGGAAGACGCTAGCCTGAGCGGCCAGAGTCCTGTTTTGCCCGTGACTGAAGGTCAGTTCGAGAGGTACCAGGCATCAAAGATCAAAACCTTGATCGCACATCCATCATGGCCTATCTTATTTGCGGGAAATCAAAACGGAGATGTTTTGACGTACCAAGCCAATAATGGCTATCTACCTACGACTCTCTATTCGCATAGTGGGGTCCTCGTCAGGCATCTCGCTTCAAGCAGGCACAATGTTATTGCCTCAGCGGATTTGCATGCCAACGTCCAGGTCTGGCAATTTGATCCGTCGCAACCACAACATGTGCAACCCAAAGAATTGAAGCTTCGCATACATTTCAACAATCCTATCAGACAGCTTCTATTTGATGATTCTGGGATGTTTTTATTGATTTCAACTGTAGATTCAGACCATGTCTACAGTATTGAAGGCAGAAGCTGTATAGGATCGCAGAGTTTCCGAGGGAATGAAAGATCGGCCTGGAAGTGGTTTACTGTCTCGGACACAAACTATCGCGATCAATACCTCCTTATGAACAACAACACAGTCACGGCTTACTCCGTTCAAAATTTCTCCATAAAGGAAGAAGTGGTTAAAGACTTCTCTGGTATACCTACAGACGCAAGCATTGAATCTATCACGCATCTACCAGGGACACTGTACATCGTTGTTGAGACGCAACAATCCTCGACACACACACTAAGTCTTATCGTTATGCTCCCGTGCAAGAGCTCTTTTGGACCTAGCTTTGACGTCTGGCCCACCAGTGTCATCTCATCAGAGATATGCGCTCAGTTTCTTGGATTCAATCAAGCCAGCAAGCGAATGATTCTCTTGCAGCCGGATTCTTGGGTGTGCTCCGTTGATTTGAAGGAGCTCGATGCTTCCAAATTTGTAGAGCATTTCTTCGTCCCTGAAGATTATGGGTCTCTCAACAGCGATGTACATCCTGTACAAACGGCTGATGGAGATTTCGCTTTTTGCATGTATGACAAAGTTGTGGTGGTAAAAGGGGGTTTGAAGTTCCAGACGCAGAGAGTTATTGCAGGGTGAATCACGCCGACGTTAGAAATCAGTGTGACACAAAAGGTTGAGCTATTCGCAAGCAGACGGAGAGATGCTTTTTGCGTGAGAACTGGAAGGCGAACTCATGCCAACAACACGATCTAGGATCTTGGCATCAGACCCATTTTCGTCACTACATTTGTGTATCAAGGCTCTCATAGCTCTCTTCTATTACCTGAGAAGTGAGGAATAGTCGGGAAGGCATTTTCTCCACTTGCACAGCGCCTCTAATTCCACTAAACGATTACCTTGTGCGTTACCCTTTGCACCGATTGCTAGGCTGTAGTAGCCTATTCTTGATTCGCCATATTGAGTAAAGAGACCTGGAGTGCATTCAATGGCACCACCCATCGAGAGCGGAGTGAATGAAGGCTACTGAATAGAAGATGCGCCGCGGTTGCGAGGGTTGCAACAAAATCGCAAAAACGAATCTGATGCTGCAGTAGAAACGGGTGCGATATAATTGTCAATGAACGTATCATATACCCCGACTTAGCGTTAATTTAAGTCGCGATTTAGCGAAAACGGACCAAAAAATATTCAACAGCGGGGATTTGATAGTGGTCACCTACCTAACTAAAAAGTGTATTGCTCAGACAAGGCTAAACGAATGGAAAGCTAAATATTTTGTTAATGGTCTACTACCAAAGTAAAAAAGCTCTGTTCTCAGGGAACATTTGCCTGCTTTAGTAAGGTTATCAAATGCGTTCTCCTTCTACTAGGACGCAAGTTCGCACCCACTACGCAATGCAACCAAACAGTGATAATAATTTAACAAGGCCTGGTGCTAGGAAAAAAAATCGGAAATTCAACCTCGCCTCACAGATAGATTAATTGGGTTTGACTACCATGAAGTCATATAAGCGCAGCGAGAAAGTTAGCTAGACAGTATTTAATACGCTACATAGGTCAGGTTGCATAGGGAAGGAAGTGATCCGGATTCCTATTAAGAAGATAAATAGAAGGAATATCTACTCTTTAGACTCACTACGTGCATTTTAGCATATAAATTACAATAAACCTCGCTTGCTTGATGATAACAAGACGAGGTGTCTCCAGTTGACCATTGGAAATTTACTGTTCGTGTAACTCCTTATCTAGTTTGTTTGCACTTGTCCTAGGTCCCACGAAAAACAGCATCAATGAACACGTAATGTGTGCTTGTCTTTGCTGGCTTCTCGCACGACAATCATAAAATGCGTGAGGTGTTCCATTTAGATAGGTAGTGCGGCGTGGCGTCGGTGAGCTATACAGATAAGCGTATTCTGGGATTAGTACCTGCCCAGCTTGGATGAGAAGGCCCGTTTTCGCCTGCACCGCGCTTGTAGCCCTAGACGCCACGCCGGACCTCGTGTAACAACGAATTTAGCCTTTAGCAAATCTTCCATCCTTTCATCATTTGGATCTTTACGTGTCTCAACTCGGTACATCTTTCCTTTCATGTTGTTGCACAACTGCGACGGTTGGTAGCCGCTCGCAAGCCTCCTGCAACGTGCTTGATCCTTCTAAGGCGTGCCGCCACGGCTGGCGGAATGACATCCCCGCAGGATGCCGAAAGTCCGCGCCACATGACTACTATCTCACCAGACTCCCCCAAGGGCGGTTTCCTTGCGTACACACTGCAAGGATGGCTAATCAGCAGATTACAGTCGATAGCGATGAATTCTCAGACCAAGGCTATGCAGAGTCTACCTCGACCTCATACCTGTCGTCAATAGCCTCATCCATCGTCCGAGGCGTCGATGAGAACGGCCGCACCTATGCCTCCTATGGCAAAACTTTGCAGGGTATGCCCATAGATGAGCAGGAGCAAGATCGCAATGACCTTCAACACGCGAAATTCACGCTCTTGCTTAACGGAAAGCTTTACCTTGCACCGATTCCGGAAGATCCTCAGAAGATCCTCGACATTGGCACTGGCTCAGGGATTTGGGCAATCAGCATGGCGGACAACTACCCATCGGCTTCAGTCACCGGCGTAGATCTTGCACCTACCCAGCCCACCTGGGTACCACCAAACCTTCAGTTCGAGATTGAAGATATCGAAGAGGACTGGCTATTCCGCAAGAATAGCTTCGATTTCATCTTCGGTCGAGAGCTTCTGATGGCTATCCGCGATTGGCCCCGACTCATTCAGCAGGCGTATGACCACTTGAGGCCTGGAGGATACCTAGAACTGGAAATGACCTATCCAAAAACGTATTGCGAAGACAACACCATCGATCTCGAGACATCTGCATATGCGGAGTCGGCGAGGCTTCTGTTTGAATGCGGAAGGCGAATGAATGTCCCGTGGGAAGCGTCTCTGGAGTGGAAAGAGCAATTCAAAGCAGTGGGCTTTGAGGAAGTCACCGAAACCATTCTCCCAATACCCATTGGACGTTGGTAAGTGTTCCTCTCCTTACTTCGCATCACCTTGAGTGAAGCGGGATGAGTGCTGTCACTGATACGCTAAAAAGGCCGAAAGACAAAAATCTTAAAGATGTCGGCTCCTTTGAACTCGCCAACATTGATCAGGGACTGGATTCCTTCCTACTTCGAGGCTTCACATCAGCACTTCAAAGATCGGAGAGTGAGCTCAAGATCTTGACAGCGCTCGCACGGAAAGAGCTATTCAACCCAAGGCACCACATGAACGTTAAGTTTGTTATTGTTTATGGAAGGAAGCCGGCCGTTTCTAAAGCCACCTAATCCATCGTTTGTTTCTACTTCGTTAAGGCCAGCTAAAGTATCGCATCTTGCTAGGCCAATATGGAGTCCATAGCGGCGGAGTAGTTAGTTTTCTTCTTTTAGCTTTGCTTAGGGCTGCTACGGTTGCCAAAAAGTTTGTAGACGGCTGAAGATGGCTGAACTGCGAGCGTGCAGGAATAAGTTGTCCCGCCGTTGGCGCCCGCGCTTAATCGCGACTGGTAATACCTGCAAACGATACACGCTAATAACACACGCGATTGGCTAAGTAACCAATGGCGTTAGAGTGCCAACCATAGAACACTCTCCACTGTCTTTTACTTTTAGTCACTGCCTTGGGCCCCGCGTTTGTCCTTATTGTACACGTCCGGGTACCTATCACTGCAAGTGGACAACTCGCCGCAATTGATTGTTTGTCTAATAATTCTATCACTCAGTCATGGAGTCTGACGCCATTTCGCAAATCAAACAGCTGCTCGGTGCGGCTGGTGACCTCCGCGAGAAACTCTCCAATGCTGACCGTCTTCAACTTATTGGTCTAACTGATGCGCTCAGTAACGAGCTGCAGAGGCCAGACGAGGCAGTGTTTCGGATAACCTTCAATCAAGTATGTGTCACGTGAGCTTACCATGCCACTGGGTCTGGCACTGCGGTAGGACTTTCGTTTCGAGGTTGGTGCTGACAGTCTGTGTTAGCCCGGGCACTATTTAGCAATTCGTCTCGCGATACAATGGGGAGTATTCGAGGCTCTCGGCGATATTGGTGAGCCGGGAAAGACAAGCACACAGCTTGCTGAGCGTGCCGGGGCGGACCAGCGATTAGTTGGTAAGTTGATCTACACCATATCTCAGACCATGATTCGAAATTCTTATGGCAACTTGGAATCTACACCTATATTACTGTAAATAGACAGCTCTGACTGAATCTGAAGCACGTTTCCTCCGCCATCTAGCGGCGAACGGTACGATTCGTGAAATCGACCTCGATACATATGCCAGCACTCGACTCTCAGCTTCATTCAGGCAAAAGTCCTTCAAAGATGCCATACATTTCATGTGAGCTTTTAACTTCATCTGGAATGCTCAGACGCAGCTTGCTCTGGCTCTATTGCTAAGTCCACTTGCTCAACAGGTTCGACGATTTCTACAATGTGGGATGGAAAGTCCCGTCCTTCCTGGACTCGATCTCTCATCGTAATCCAGCTGACATCAACAACGGGCCATTTCAATATGCTAATAACATGCCTGGCAAATCCCTCTACACATACTTCGGCGAAAATTCAGTGATGGGACAGCACTTTGGGGGCATGATCCAAATGTACAACGCCGGCAAACCTCTCTTCTGGGAGGATGGTTGGTATCCCATCAAGGAGCGACTAGTTGACGGCGGCCCTAAGTCGGATGAAGAAGTCCTGCTCATTGATATTGGAGGTGGCGACGCTGGAGACCTTGGTATTCTTCGCAAGGCTCTCGGTCCGGAAGTGAAAGGGAGGCTCATCCTGCAGGAGTTAAAGCATATTGTCGACAAGGCTGACCAAGACGGATATGAAGCGCAAGTTGGCGATTGGAATCAACTGCAGCCCGTTAATGGTATGTCTCCCACCCTCCGCGTTAAAGTCCATTGCGCGGGACCAAGGAACCAGGAGCTGACCCATACATCTTCACAGGAGCAAGAGCATACATGTTGCAGCATATTCTCCACGACTTCAGCAGCGATGACGAGTGTCGTCGCATTCTAAAAAACATTATTCCTGCCATGACGCCCGGCTACTCCAAGCTACTCATAAAGGAGCTCCTCATACCAGATCGGAATGCACCATGGGCGCTCACATCGCTGGACGTGAATGTTATGCAGTCATTATCTGGTCAGGAGCGAACAGAATCGCAGTTCCGCAATCTTTTGGAGTCGGCTGGATTCAAAATCGAGGGCATGTGGGGACACAAGGATGCGATAGATGTGGTGATTGAAGCATCTTTAGCATAGAGCAGCATAGAGATGTGTATCTAACTGGCTTGCGCCCAACTCCGAGACATGAGCCCATGAGACAAGACATGAAGTAATCTTGTCGCATACATATTTATTGTTACTTCGTTCCCACTGCTCTTAATATATGTCATGATATCTCTTCCTCTTTCTTATTGTCGATATCGTTGTAGACTGCTTTGACTCTAGCTCTAGCATTCAGCGTAGGTTAAGCTTCAGACTTAAATAAAGGTTTTTTAGGGAAACGGGGTATGATATTAATGTATTACGAAAAAAAAAAGGGACCAACAGGCAGACAGTTCAAATGCTTCTAAATGTTGTTGGGTACCGGGAAAGAGGGAAACCCTAAAGCGAGAGCGTACGGCTCACAGGCGGCTGATGGAACCCAATGCATACTGGCCTGATCCGAGGCTAGTTACTAATTATGGCTGCCGTTTTCCGAAAGCTTGTCAACAGTAGAGGAACAGTCTATATCAGAAGCAGATAAAAGCGCAAAAATGACAAAAACATACAACAGCGGGGATTCGCTAGTGGTCACCCACCTAACTACTAATCCGCCGGTATCTTGCTTAAATAGGGCTGAGCGAACGGGAAGCCTTGTTCTCAAGATCCTATGGTCGTATGTGGAAGTACAGACTCAAATTTTAATATATATAACATTTTGACAAATGGGGTTACCATATACAAGCTTGCACGTGTGACTTGACACGCTCAGGCTGTAGCCACAAACCAAAGGCAGAAAAACAGTAGTGTAGTAGAGACCTATCGTTTAAGCTAATCTACAATTTATTTGTTAGACTTCTATGGTAATCAGAAATCTCACGTTACTATTACAGCGTCGTTTTGAATAAATAGGCTGAAAATTAGACGGATATGCAAAAAAAGCAAAAGTACATACAGCAGCGGGGGCTAGCCAATGGCCACCTACTCGACTACCAATCCATCGGTATCTTGCTAAATATGGCTGGGTGAATAGGAAGCTTTGTTCTCTCGTGAGCGTTCGCTAGCCAACCAACATAATCTACATGGTAGGTAGCATGGACGAGTTTGTGTGCAATAGAAAACTTATTATTGTGACATTGGTAAGCCAGGGGAGTTGTTATACCGACGATAGAGATGCCTAACTGAAATCAGATATCCACTTTGAATTAAGAACTAAGAAATCCCTTCATTTCAGTACGAAAAAGGACTAACGCCACTGCCGTCTAGAGTGCCTGAGTAATGTCTGAGCAAAAATATGTCCATTGAAGCATACTTACCACAGCCTCGCTTGCCTGCGTGCTTGACAATATCAATAGTATTCTGCTCAGGCTGGTAGCTAAAGGACATTTCTAATCGCCGTCCATCATGTGTGTATGCCTCATCACATATTGTCTGCTACTGATTCTTCCAGTTTATCAACTTACCAGCCTGGAAAGAACCTTAGCAGGCATCATGCTCTGATGGGCATTTTCTATGCTCTGCACAGCGAATTTGTAAGTTGCCTTCTAAGATTGCGATAGAGTGCGACGGTTTGAGCAATGCACAGAGGGAACATCCGAATCTTTGCGCATATTAAAGGTGCGATGCCGCGCAGAGTATCTCCTGGGCTTCTCCAAAAGGCACTGACAGAAGACTTTCATGGTAAGTGCGACGAGTGCCACCAATTATGCGATACGCGACGCCGAGACGACCAAGAAATAAGCAGTGACGCAGCTGCACAGATGTGCGCCCAACCAACCACTGACAGGTAATAAGCGGTCAAAGGGGCCGTAGTATGCCCGAGGGCAACGGAGCGGTGATACCAACCGCTCTCATCGCACTTTTCGTCTAGAGTAGCGGCGTCAATTGTTCTCGTCGCACTTTTCGCACCTTGTGACAGATCGGTAACATTCCATACCCGAAATCACTCCATGAATCGCTGTTTCTTAAATATGTGATCGTGCGCCTTGATAGACCTGATTTAAGAAGACCATTGTCGGTGTACTTCGTTCTAAAGCATAGCCTCGTCGACCTGTCTAGCCACGTTACCGTATGCGTCTACCATGATACACGCATTTCACTCCATGCAAACCACACCATACCCAAGTTGGGATTCTTTAAGCATGAAAACGCTAGCACCTGAAACTATTTCCCAGCGTAAACAGGACACTGAACATCGGAGCTCAAGCTCATCTACCGAGGATTCAGATCATGGTGGAGAACAGCAGCCCGACCAGGCCACCGAGCTGCTGCGTGCAAGGAAATCACGAAAATTAGACCTGATGAAATGCGAAAGATGTCGCCTTGACAAGCAAAAGGTTCGTTTGCTGGCGTTAAGTTGATGCGTTTCTCTTCTCATGGTCATTGTGATCTGGGGCCTGTTGGCTCCCTACGTCAGAGAGCACTCCTGATTACAGCTATCAGACCACTCTCTCAGCACATCCGCATTGTCACTAATGCTAAGGCAGTGTCTACCGACTGAGCGGATTTGGCCGATTAAGTGCGATCGCTGCATCAAAAAGGGTTTATCGTGCTCAGAGAACAAAAAGACCGATCGCAGAAAGAAGAGTATTGTGCCCTTCTCGCAGCGGCTCCAGGTAAATCAAGTGGAGATCTTTGAAGCTTGCGAACATGAGGATCACCTCCGACAATGGCAAGTACCACAAATAACCTACATGCTTTTAGTCCAGTGTGCAGCTGCATACCTTGCTAAAAGTTCCCGAGTTGGCAGAATTGATCATTCAATTGATAAGTGTTGACTGGTTAAGCAGGAGTTCACTTTTGAACTATCATCGGCACTTAAGAGTAGCTGTGCAAACCCTCAGCCAATTGAAAGCGGCTGTTATTCAACCTTTCCGAATCTGGTGGACCGCCGGAGAGGTCGATTGTCGCGAATACAACTCCTTTATCAATTTCATTACCGATCATGTACAGAAAGCTATTGCGAGAAGCGCGAACGAGCTACTGACTCTAAGGCATTTGCATCAAGCCCTTGCTCCAGCCACCATGTCGATGCTTATGGGACAAAGTGTCATCAATGGTGTCATTTCTGCGAATTGTACGCTCTGCTACCAACCCGATGATGGCTGTGTTCTCCAGACGCTTGAAGATACAGGGGACGTCGGGGGTGAGTTCATGGCTCGACAAAATCGACTGATCGCACATCTCCACAACTCCCAGCATTGGAAATCCGTGGACGATAGTACCCTTTTGATGGGGAAAGAATTCTCTCGACTTTTTGACTTGGAACGACAAGTGATATCGCAGGTGAAAACCCTGTTCGAACGCTATGATATGCACGAAGCTGCAACGCGGTCTCAGCAAATCGGCATCTTTCACAATGACTTGGCCGGGTATTGGCTGTTCACGCAAGGCCAAGAAAAATTGGACTGCTTAGGAAGAAGTACACTGCACCAATGGCTGGATACTATACCCCACGCTGCGAGAAAAATCGACTTGGATATTTTGCGAAGAAATGCTCCCCGCTTCGACCTCAATCAGCAAGACTTGCTCGGTCGTTCGGCGCTACACATCGCATGTCTGAAAAGTTTGATACCCACAGCCAAGTGCTTATTAGAGCTAGGAGCTAGCCCTGACGTCGTCACGGTGTTTGGCCATTTACCACTCCACTACGCTGCGATGCAATTCTCCGCAGAAGGAACGGATCTATGTGGTGCGCTCATGACCAATTACGATTTCACGAAGCGTGACCGAAAGGGGTTTTCTGCACTTGATGTCGCCGTTGCAAGTGCGAATGTAGGCATCTTTACACTCCTATCACCATACTTCCCGCCACAGCCAATGTAAAGCTTCAGGCGAGACTTGCAGCAAACCCTCCAATTCGAGACGCTAGCGAGTTATACCAGAAAGAACGTTCGATATATTCAAGCAAGTGCTAAATGCATGTCATATCAATAATTCAGAGTAAGCTCCAACATTCTTATCTTGCAAAGTAAACTCTATCTACTTACTGGAAAACCTTAGCCACCTCCCATACCAGCATCGCGAATGCCTCGATTGGTCCTGCACCGCTGGGAGTTGATTATGATGAGAAGGACCGGAACTGAATTACCAACTCCCGATGACAAAATTTCTACCATCAGCTTCAACGAATTTCTACATTGTTACAAAACAGGTCTGTGGATATCTCGACAGCGGTTTTGAATCGGTAATTATGCGAAGGTCCTCAATTTCCAGATAGGGAATAAAAGCATATAATAGTGCTAAAAACAACAACCCACTGTCAACATTTTATTGATACTGTAAGATTTCTAGCTGGTGTCTCACATAAAAATGTCTCGAATCTTTGCTCCTCCTAGGAATACACAAACTTTACGTTTACAAAGATGCTGAAGAGTAGAGGGAAGGGAAACCGAGCATTTGATCCTAGCTACAAGAAGAAACAATTCCAATGGGGCGTAATTTCAGCAACCTACAGGATTCGTATAAAAGTCCCATGCGTCCCGAGTGCTTTGGTGTTGATTTAGGATCAGTGGCAAGTAATTAACAGCCCACTCATCTAAGTAAGTAGTTGTCCAATGAGCCTTGCAATCCTCCCAATAAGCTGGAAGCCAGCCCGACTGCTCCCAGTCTACAAGGGCAGCAACCCGTGGTGGAGAAGACGATATAATAATATTGCTTCGGTGCAGGCCGCCATGTGTGAAGTCAATCTCACTGTCATCAAGGAGATCCTTACGATATGGCTCTAGCACTGTCTCTGGATTAGGCATCTTTCGCTTGTACTGTTGTATAAACCAGTGGTGAAAGTCTTTCACAGAAGTGGATGGCCCGGTCTCGGATTGAGATTCAGAAAAGCGAGCTCTCTCGTAGTAGCTACCTCTTGTGATGTTGCTTAAGCATTTAACATGTTAGTATTATTGAAGGTGTGGTAGAGGAGTGCTACGACGCAGTCCAATTTACCAATAAATCTGTCCGAGCGGTCCTGTTTCAGCTGGCGTGAGTTGTGTAGAATTCCGAGTTCACCGCAGATACGCAATCGATCATCTTCTTCCATTTCGGGCCACACGTCTTCCAACGACTTTCCGCGTATCGCCTCCAAATAAAGAACATCTCATCGCCATCCTTACGCCATCTGTAGATTTCCGGAACAGGTACAGAATCCTTGCAGCTGTTTCGAATTGCGTAAAGAAATTGTCTCTCAGTAATCTTAACGTCGCTTCCCTACTTAACAGACAGCGAGATATTCTTAAACTCAAACACGGCGGGTGCAGGATACGAGTTGTAGCCCGTAGAGATGCATCTCATCTTCCAACTCCAGTGGGTACCAGCAGGACATTGAGCTCGTGCACGCAACCGAACTTCCTCGGGAGACGGTAGTTGGGCTGTGGTGTTGAAAGAAGGAAGACGTACGGACATCGAAATTCACAGCCGTGGGGACGTCTGCTGGAGTGATAACAGCACTCTTATGGTGATCACAGATATGTATTTTGTATAATGAAGAAGGGTGATTGTTCTACTTCACGCATAAGGAGATAAGGAGCCAGAGCTAAAGTGCAGGGAAGTGGATAAAGGAGGCTGCCTCAACGCGGTGGCTAGTTGTCGTACTAGATAAAGGCGCCTAAGCCAAAGGCGCACTATCCTCTAAGGGCATTAGTTCAAGTTCAATAAGATAGTCACATTCACTCTCCAGAAAACAGCCAAATTTCCTCAACTTTTGCTTGCTATATGCGGCATCTCGACACGTAGTGTACCATCGTCCTGCATAGCGAAAAACATGAGGTTTTCCGGTCTTAATGAACTCTGCCCGTATGTAATCTAGTCAATGACCGCTACAGCCTACTTAGTGTGATACTGCCACACATGTGACCTTGGCTTGAAGAAGTTCTGTTCGCAGCGCGTATCTATCACGCTGGAGTGCTGCGGCGCTTAGGTATTGGCGCTAGTGTAGGGAAGGAATCTCGATAGCCAATGCGCTCTTCAATGTCAAGAACCCTGAGGGATATAATGAACAGAACATGAACCTCTAGATTTGTAGCTCAAACAGAAACTTCATTCCGTATTCAGTGGTTTTTTAGACGCGAAGATCTGATGTAATCTGGAACCCCAAACGCCACGCTATGCTATGTGATGTCCATATAAAATGTCAAGTGTGATAGTCTTCGCCGCGCATTTCGGCTTTTACTCGTCCATTTGCCATTGGTACTCGAGTTTTTCTATATCCGCCTTTTTATTGCGGCTATTGAACCACTGGCTCTCGAATCCGTTGCCTCTGTCTACTCCATCCCATCGATGCCCAGGACGAATGCCGTATCGGTTTGGCTGAAAAGCACCTTGGTATAGCGGCTTGCCTGTGACACTTCGACCTGCCTTCTTCTTGCGCAGAAAGCCTGCAGCAGGATCATTCCATTGGCTCTTCTCTTTCAGCTCATCGTTGAGCTCCGCATCGTCTGCATACCGCGCAATGGTCATCGTCTTTGCATCCTGGAGTTGCTGTTTCCTCCGAGCAGCCTCGGCATTCTGCACGTCTCCGCGAGCAGCCTTCTCCTTTTCGAGCTTCTTGCGCTCTTCTTCTTCAGCCTTCTTTCGTGCCTCGGCGCGTTTCATCGCCACGTTGATTATGCGGCCGCTTGCGTCTCGATATATCGTTTCCTGGGCAGCACTGCCCATTTCTTTGGCTGCTTCTTCTGCTTTCCGCTTGTCTTCGTCCAATTTTTTCTTCATATCTGCTGCTACGTCTGCGGCACTTTGTAAGCCCACCTTTGCGCCTGAATTCATCCTGAGGACGCCCTCTGTGTCCACCATTTCTGGCGCTTCATCCTCGGCTTCAGCAGCCTTTTGGCGGTCGGCGGCGGCGCTTGATATGATCGCATCGGCAGCAGCAGCGTCGGCGGCAAGCTGTTCAGCATTTGAGGGCGCGGCAACGCCAACGGCAGTCCAGGTTGCGGCACCGGTGCTTTTCGATTTCTTCTTGGATTTCTTGAGTGTGCCTCCTCCGACTGCAGGGTTGTGTTGTTAGCGTAAAGTTAGCAGCAATTAAGGCATGTCGAAACCCTTACCTATCATGGGTGCATCCTCATCGTCTTTATCTGCGCTATCCTTCCAACCCAAATTATCGTCATCGTCAATTGTGAGTCCTCCATCTTTGAGTTTCCGCTTGCGCTTTTTTGACTTCTTTTCCGAGTCTGCAGTGAGGTAGTTTTTCGCCAAGTAGTCGGCGAGAGACATGCTTGGGCTGAGTGCTGAATGCGGGGATGTATCAAAAGCCGTGAAAGTCTGGAGCTCAGATTGGGGTAGGTTATCTTGGCAGACGCGCATCACGTGTTTTGGCGTACCGTTTGCGAGAGATCGCGTTTGGTGCGCTCACTCCTTATCGCACATCTGACTACAACCATGGCGCCAGGCGAACGTTCGGAAGAAGTGTGGCTTTGTACGTAAAATCTGTGATTCAAATGCATGGGTGACTTTTATTGATATCCGGCCTGTTCCTCAAGGGTACACGGCCGTCTATGAGGCTATTCAAGAGATACCACACGGGAAAGTCACCAGCTACGCACACATTGCTAGGCTGGTCGGGAAGCGTGAGCCAGCCTTTTGTCTGACATGGACCGCGAGCTGACATTCGGCGCGCAATCCAGCTGAGCGTCCAAGGTAATACATGGCCGGATCAATCACAGCACAACAGAACTAACCCATGACGTCAAAGACAGGTCGGAGTCTGTCTCAAGAATCTGCCATCGCCATCGACCGATCGCAGCAAAAAGAGTCCAACGTTTCATAGTAGCAACGTGCCTTGGCAGCGCGTGATCAACGCCAAAGGCGGCATTAGCCCAAGGTGAGTACTTCCTTGTGTCCCTGTAGTCTTTGTTGCCTGTATTGTGCTGTCGTACGCTGACTGTGGCAAAGAGGACCCAGCGCTGCTAGCCAGCAAGCTGTTGTTCTGAGGAGGGAGGGAGTGCAAGTTAGACAGGACGCTATGGGGCAGTATAGTGTAGATTTTGGGGAGTACGGATGGTTTCCTGATGTTCTCCCAAGCGAAGCTGGGTTGGTGGAGAGCAGTGATGAGGAAGCTGAGGACGAGGCTGCATACCATACCTGATGCGAATGTCTGGGGTACGAGATGTCAGACTTGCGCCACCAAAAGCATGATTACAGCATGTTACTTTGCATGCCGGCTGATTGATGGAAACGGTCGAATGGATGAGATGTTAGCCAGTCTCGCCCGCGGGGAGCGTCTGAGCACGGTCATAGTATGGGGTATGCTTTCGTGGAGGGTCGATGCCGGTAGCTCTTACTCGCCTACGATGTGTTGATAGATGACTGGCCTAGCCAAGAAGGGCGCAAGCGGTTCGGCGGCCAAATCCGGGCCCTTATCGAGGATGCGTGCTGTGGCGCGTCCCTTTCATAAGCTGCGAGATGAGGCCGATAGCCTCGTGATTATTGTTGGGATTCCGCGACCTGTTGGACGGAGCGTAGAGTGCAGGACTGGTGTGGGGTCGGCCATTCGGAACACGAGCACCAGCTTCGGCGCCTGAGAGCTTCACGCATCCATGCCCCCAGACCGGGAACCAGCCCGGCCTCCAAAACCGCCCACGTTTGCAACCAAGCCAATGTGAGTCTCGATGATGCCATCATGGGTGAAGGCCACCAGCTCCAAACCGGATGTGATTCGGGCTGAGGCGGGCCTCGGCGTGTCGGAACTTGGTCATTTGGTCATGAGCTCCCACTACCTCACAGCTCCTTATCAGGAACCACAACAAAAGAAGCGGGGAGGCGCCTACGCCTTTGAATCCATAAAGGGCGGCACAGCCGCGGCGTAAACACCTGCCGTACTACCTCATGAGCCATATTCCATCACTTGCATAGCCACTTACCTCCAGCAGTACGGGCCTCTACCTGAGTCACCCTTCAGAGTCATCCCCAAGACAGCTCCCAGTCACCCGTCACGCCTTCCACGCTTCCAAGCTTATTACTGCCTCCTGTCATACTCATCTATTCCTTGTCGCTCGCTCTCTCACTCTCTTCTACACCAGCTCCCTACCCACTCTACCTAGCAACCTTCCTCTCAGCGGTGCCTGGCACTCTCAAAGCATTCTAGAACTACATACCAGACCCCAGTCCCTCCAAACCACCATCATGTCGGCCGAACAGACCTACACCAGCGACCTCCGCGCTGACGCTAAGGAGTTCAACCGCGACAAGAACAGCAGGGTCAAGTGGGCGCATGGCCCGGCCTTTGGTCCTGGGCGACGCGAGGAAGACGGCAAGCCTCGCCCGGCAAAGGTTGCTCCTCATTTCAAGTAAGCTGTCCCTCAAATGGCTCGACCAGCTACTCCTCACCTTGATCCATCATACTAACGTAGACAGATCCTCGTACCCCGGTCCCATGAAGGCTCGAACTGCTTTCAACAAAGACATGGCCTCTGCCAGTGGCGACTCCTCGGCCGATGAGGAAGTTGACCACCCATCCACTGCCCCAGACGCTGACATCGCATACTCGTTCGATGCCACCCGTGGACCCAGCCATGGTAGCCAGATCCTGAATCGTGCTCTTGAGCAAGCTATTGAGCGCTTCGAGACAAAGGAGACCGATAAGCTGATCAAGAACGAGTATGAGGTGCTGGATGTTGACGCTGAGGCTCTATCACCACACCCAAAGCGCAAGGTGGCTGTTGAGGATGAGGAGTATGAGTTTGTGGATGCGTAACTGCTCTGCCTGATCTCCTTGCTTCTTTCGTCCAATTCTCCCTCTTTGACTCTGCGTCTTTCGCATACGGCTTCATCGGCGTTCTCTGACATTTGATATCGACTTCGCTGTCGACCTTCGTGTCAACTTGTATACTTGCATTGTACGGGCAGCATCAATAGGTGAGCGACGGCGCTTTCTGAGGACTTGAGCAGCCCTATACCCGTTCTGGCTTGCTTGCTTGCTTTTGGTCATGGCGCAGGATTTTGGTACATGACGAGGTGATAGACGGGGGTGGGGTTACCAATCCTGTACTATTGTTCTGTTAGTATGGGTTTGGTTCTCTGCTTGTCGCGCCTGCGCATTCTAGTCAGCAATACTATTGTTAGTGAGTAGCATGAATTCATGCTACTCCGACCCAACGTTCTTCAAAGCCTTGTTGTGTGATGCGTAGGTTAACTAACCCCAATGAGATCTGTAATTCTAAGGGCCGGTACACAGCTATCTAGCCTGCGTGGTCTACATTGGGATTAAACCGACGCCGATAGCAAACTTTCATGACATGCTCGACTTGAGTTGTTGTTGGTACATTGCCAAATCATACCCCGCGATCCTCTTTTCTGTGTCGGGTGGACCTGTAGCCGGCGCATTACACATTGTCGGAGGACGCTTGGCAAGCCGCTGATGAGCAGTGGTATTGGCTCAGGGTCTACGTCATCGCCTATCAAAACCCCAATAGATCGCGCCTCCTGTCCGACATTTCTAGAACGATTCCCACGCGCAGCCAAGTTAGGGCTAAGAACCTGCCAAACGTCACTAAGTGCGTCGCAAGCTTTTGGGATTTGTAGCACGCAGCAGACTTGCACGCCACTATCTGCTCACAAATCCATTTCTCCAAGACTCAGCCCCAGTGCCGCTCCTCTCATAATTCCACCCCCGTCTTCGATGGAGTTCGCGACATAGGAATTTTCACCGCACCATGTTTGGAAAGAAGACGAAGACAAAGGTTCAATCCCCCGAAGCGAAGCCCGGCAATCGTCCACGATGGATGTTGCATGTCCAAGCCCAGTTCTGGCGCGTCCTCATGGGCATCGGAATGATGCTGCATCGCCTCGCACGACCACGGCCTTCACACCCAGCATTCCATAAAGACATCGAAGCCACTGTTTCGCCGCTCAAGGGCAAATTCAGGCTCAATTTCTACGTCCCAAAGGGCTACAAGCAGCAGAAGAAGCTGAAGAGTGTCAGGAGATATCCTGTCGTGATCAACTTCCATGGCGGCGGCTTCGTTCTGGGCACGGCTCACGATGATGCGCGCTGGTGCAATATCGTCGTCGAAGAGGTTGGAGCCGTTGTTGTTAGTGTCGACTACCGTCTTGCGCCCGAATACCCGTTTCCTACCGCCGTCGAGGATGGTGCCGACGCGATACTGTGGCTGGCACAACATGCCGACGAGTTTATGCTAGATCCAGATCGCTTTGCGGTATCGGGCTTTTCGTCAGGAGGAAACATGAGCTTCACAGTTCCGCTGTGTCTGCAGGGCGAATTATTCGAACGAACAGCATCCGGTGCCAACATTGTCGACGGGCGAGCGGGCAATGTCCCAGAGGCTGCTATCCAGCCTCCCACCATGTTCGGAGCTAACCTCACTCCAAACGGCTCGCGCATACCTCTTGTGCGCCAGAAGTCCCGCCTTGACCGCATTGCCATGCTCCGCCAAACAGGCGCCTCCTCGCTCTCTCTGATCTCCTCCTACAAAGACGGCTCCGCAGTATCCGTCGTAACAGAAGCGTCCAACGCAATCGTCAAGATCCGTGGCATCGTCTCCTTCTATCCACCAACAGACTACACGCAAACCCGCGCCCAGCGCCGCGCCACCTGCACCCGCGCAGACCAGCAACTCCCCGCCGTCTTCACAGAGCTCTTCGACGACTCCTATCTCCAGCCGCCCTCGCTCGACCTCGCACACCCATGGCTAAGCCCAGGCGTAGCGCCGAAACGCATGCTCGAAGCTTTACCTGACGACATCGTCCTCTTCTGCTGCGAATGGGACATGCTACTCGCCGAGGGCGAACGATTCCGCGACATCCTTTCCAAGGACCTGGGCAAGCGGGTCCATTACCATTGCGTCCCTGGCGTGCCACATGGCTGGGACAAGGCGCCGAATCCGCTCAGGGAGAGTCCGGGCGCGAGACAGCAGTATCAAGTTGCGTGCAAGGAACTGAAGCGCATGTTTGACATTGAAGATGAGGAAGAGGAGCACGAGCATGGGACAGATTTGCCATGTAGGCAGTATCACAAGTCCGTCGATTTAGGAAGACATCCTCTAGCACAGCAGGTATAGATTCTTCTTCTCCGTCCTCTTTTTCCAATTAGCTTTGTTTCCTTCATCGCGCTGGCGTTTTCACTTACCCTCTTGATACATGGATGGATGGCGGCTGGTGTTTGGACATGGAGGTGTTTTGGTCATTTTCCCCATACACAACATGGCGAAATCTTGTTCTGCGAGCAACCTTGTTTGGTACTTTTCACATCATCTTCAATCTCGTTTTCCACGTTTATAGCGCGCACGAGTGAGATGTCTTCGCTAGATGTAAGGTACCGATATTTCAAAAGTTGTGCAGCGTTTGAAGAAAAATGTATACAATATTGCAATGACGCCTTTCATCTCAAGGTATTTGTGAAAATACATAGTAGTGGCCTGACATGTTGCGGGTAGGTTCGCTCATGGGAGAGGAAACGGTAAAATGAGTGTGTTGGTAGATTTATTAAAGTTAAGTAAGAAACTATAGTACAGTGGTATCTTTAAGTAAAGACGCTTCATCATCATGATATTCTGACCATCGAACAAAACTCCTACCGAACACCGCCCTAACACTTCCGTTCGTAAAATTCCATGAACGGCAACTGGAAATAGTAGACCCCTCCTACTCCATCATGACATGGTAGTCAATTTAACTGTCGAGATTGGCCAACCATCGCCTAAACCATCTGTTCACCATGTCGGTTTGCACCAATAGGCTTCCTTGATACACGGCTACCTGCAGTTCCCATATCTCCGGATGGAACTCGGTTGTGGTGGCTATTCCCAATACCCTGACCATGACCGTGGCCATGACCATGAGCAGGACCATCAGGCTGCGGCATCATTGTTCCTCTCGGCCCATCCGCAGCATCGAACGGTGCACCGCCCCAGCTACCTCCCTCGTGCGTGCCCCAGCCCGCCTTGCGCGTGAAGATGGCATCATGGAAGCCGTCAAAGGAGCTGGGACCCGCACCGTAGACGAATGGTGCATGGCGAAGAAGAGGAATGTGGTTGAAGCGGAAGTCCCAGACTGAAGCGTAGACCATGCGGTAGGAGCTAAATGCCATGATGGTGCCAATGATAGCCCCGGCAATGATGTCGTAAGCATTGTGCTGCTCATCGATTGTAAGGCTCCCGCCGATGAGGCATGCTCCTAGAAGCGGCGCGTATAATGCGATGAGCTTCCACATCGCGGGATGATAATTTGAGAATACTTTAAGTTTCGCGTTGAGGTAGAGGTATAGAAAGACGAAGCCAGCGAATGCAGCGGTGGTGTGACCAGATGGCATACTCTCGAGAGCATCGTTAATTTCCTTTTTATCCCCTGTGCAAATGCTGCGGTCGAACATGATCTGGCGGTATCCATTGCCTACGTTGCCGTTGACGCCGGTTTCAATGCCGTCGTCGCTGGCACCTACGCCAAGACCTTCTGGGATGACTGGCTTGCAGACAGCGAGGAAGTGAGGACGGAGACCTGGCGACGACATTAACTTTTGAGCATTACTAAAACAAAAACGAATAGTACTATGACTTACCTCCAATAAGCCATTTGATGAATACCTGGAAGACCGCACCTGCGATAAGCGAATACAGCAGGCCGATTGTAGCGTTGTTGATATCCCAGAAACTGCGCGCCCGGATCTGCACAATCAAGAAGACCACAAATGGGACGAAGAAAGCCAGAAGTGCAGCCGCATAGATGGGCACTATTTCGTTTCGAGAAGGATATGAAAATTGAGGGAATACTATCTCGCCATCTTGGAAGACAACTGTTCACTGGTTAGGTGTGTTGTGAATGTGTCTTGGCAACATCTAGACGTACCGGGAAAGCTGCGACTGGGCGCCGGATCAGCAAAGTATACTCCCAAACCAATAGCGCCCATGACCGCCATTGTAATGATATCGAGGGCAGTAGCCTTGATCCATTGTCCAAATGTCGGCCTGCTGTTCCAGGTCGCCGCTCCAGTATGTGAAGCTCCGTGTTGTCTGCGTCCGAAGATGCCTGGTTTCTTCTCATGAGTATGAGCGCCCGTTGCAGTGGTAGTGTCTGCAGCTGCAGGCGTATTGCGCCTGTTGAAGAAACCCATAGCGGTGCGAGGTGCTCGTCAAACGTTTGTTCAGAGGGCAATTGAGGGTATACAACACGATATGCTCGAATGACGTAGCACTGTTGTGGAATCGACTGATTGGGAAGAAAGCAGCAAACAAACGCTGTGCGAGGGAGCAACAAGACAAACACTCAGTCGATTCACCGACTGGCTAAGAGGAACTGAAGGCGAGAGGCCGGCCTGGAATCTGCTGAAGAAAAACTGTCGAAGATACTCTACTTGACCTATTTATCCCCCAACCCACAATGCAATCTCCTCACCTCCCCTCGTCACACACGGCCACAGCGTGAACTTACATCATCCCCTCGCATGAACAACCTTCCACTTACCCTCTCCGCGCGCCACAAGCAGGCTCGCCCCCCTGCCCTTGGACAGCGCGCGCTCAATCAGGACGCTCGATGAGGTGGTGCTGTGGGTAAGGAAAGACCATCATGTCCCAGTTAGGTAGCATGGTACACGAATCTTGGAAGTTGGCAAAAGCTTGGATGGGGTTAGCGAAGCTTGTTTTGGCGCTCTTAGCCGTGAAGGTGTGGCTGATGATGGCATCGCGGCATTGCGGTGCCGAGTAGACTGTGAATTTTGCTGCACATGGCAAAGTTTCAGAGTTTCAGATTGCGTGGGCTGCGGTGGTGGGGATGGGAAAGGTGCGGCGATCGAGATGTGATGACGGGGTGACGTCAGGTGAAAAACATCTGATCACGATTGCAGTTTCCACCGCGAACGTGCACGTTGACCGCTGTTCTAGTTTGCTTTGATCCAGTAGGCGAACACGAGCTTTACATTGTGCTCTTGTGAGACATTTCGGTACACAACTTCTAGGACAGCCGTAGCGACTGAGTCGGGAGAAACATGCACCAATCGTTCAGGTAGTACGACATAAGGGGTAACCACAACTGAATGTGGTATTGCAATTATTATATTTTCTGCACCTCAATGCTCCTGAAAAAATACAAATGAAAAGACGATCGTGTCAGGGTATGATGAAGAAGGTAAGCCCCAAATATTTTCCTCGATGCCGACTACAACGCATCCGCCGTGGTATCAATTCTCCTCTCCACAAACAACACCAAACTCCCCTCGGTGCGAACATCTAGTTCTGTCGAACCGTTTATGCGTGGATGTGCACCTCGGTGGTACCGCTACGATGCCAGGTGGCGAGCAGGACGCCGCAGCGACCGCACTTGTGCTGGACGTCCTTGAGGGAGTTCATCACGTAGGGAATGCATCCCAGGCAGCACAGGCAGCAGAGACCTAGAGCCCAAGCACTATCATCCTATTAGCCACCATTCTCCCATTTCGAAAACTCACGAGCACTCACTGTGTAGAATTGCCCGTCTCGAACGCAACATTTGTCATGGCTCTCTGTCCGCATGCAGGACAGTCTGCAGGTGCAGGTCCGCGTCCCAAGTTCGCGATTGGCGTCGCGTTCTGGTAGACAGTCCCGCTCTGCTGCTGCGGAGGCATGCCAGGTTGCTGTACATGGCCAGGTTGTTGCACATGGCCAGTCTGCTGGGGCTGGATATACGCGCCCTGGGGCTGCTGAGGTTGTGGGGAGCCGGGGTATTGCTGGGCCTGCGGCTGCGCGTACATGGCTTGCTGCTGCTGGTACTGCATGTTCGGGTCTTGGTGGTAGACGGGTGGTTGTTGGCCCGCAACGTCTGGCGACTGGGGGTATTGTTGCATGGGAACTTGGACATGTCAGTAGGAGGTCTTCAGCTCTCAATTTCCTCTTGTGGTTCCCAAATCATGGCCAGGACAGATGTGAAGAACCAGCCAAGAGCCGCAAAGTGCGTGTAGTTTGTTGCAGAATAAAATTTTGACTCACCACCTTGCTTCTCCATTGTAATAATGTCTTATTAAATGTCCTTGACTGTGGGCAAGAAAATAGTGATGGTACGAAAGTCAAAGTTCAAATGTTGATGGTGAAAGAGTAGCCTCGCGAACAAAGGGGTACTGAATGCGGCTGAATATGAGCAGAAAAAATAGGGCGCAACAAATTCCAGACCGACTTCAACGTGGGTTTTATCAAAGGCCTCAGGCGCACTGCATCGACTGGGCCAAGGGGCTTGCGCCCGGGTATCAAGAGCACAGCCCTCACTGCAAACGAAGATCACTGGCTCACCTCCCCGCGTTGGCTATCAGCTGAGAATAGTTGGCCAATCAGGGGCGCTAGATTCTCACATGGTTCCTTCGTTCTGAAGCGCTTCAGCCTCAGCTGCCTGGTTGGCGATGGAAATTTTGGTGGATACGTGGAGAAGGAGACCCAGTAGCGTGGCAGGGAAGAGCGAGCCAAGGCTGCAATTTCCTGGTTGGGTTTGGTGCACGTCCGATTTGGGGGCCGCAAACTCGAACCTCATCTTCGTGTCATGCAGGTGTCGTATCAAAGGCGCTGGTCGGAAAACGCCTCGCGTTCAATGCGGATGTTGGACGCCGCCCACGCCGCTGTTGACACCACAATGATGCATGAGTGTCAGAAGACTCCGCAAGGCTGTGCTGACGGCGATACGATCAGGACTGAGGATTTTAGGTATGCTAGCGCCTGGTATGGACCTACTGTCAGTGAGGAAGAGGGAAACTTGGCTGTTCCTGCAGGCGCTTCCGCCTGGCTATTTTCGAGATGTTGTGGCGCCAGCAGGGGGTGTTAGCGTCCGCCGACTCACATGCAGTGCTGCGGCAGAGCTGCGAAGGTGCACAAAGTTTGAGGAGAAGCAACCGAGCGCTTTGCTTTGGCCCCGAGCATTAATAAAAAGTAGAAGAGAGGACTGTTGCTCCTTCTGAGTCTATGAGGAGACGGAGACAGAAACGCCCGAATTGCTTACGATGTCCAGACCGGTAGAAGTTGTTCGCTGTCCAATTCGACTCACCGGTCATGCACGGTCTATCGAACTTCAGTATCGCGTATCCATGTCGTCTAGCTCAGCTTCGTCTTCCGATTCCTCGGCGGCGCCTCCAATCGATTCTCGCATGGGGCCAACGCCGCTTCCGTCTAACTGCTTTAATTGTTCTGGTGTCAGTTCCACGATCGTCGGTGCATATTCCCCCAGCTCATCGTCTTTGTCTGCACCACTGACCTCCACTTCGACCCGCTCACCGTCCTCCAACTCCAGCATTCCTCGCTTTACATAAGACCCATGGAGCTCCCATCCGAATTCTTTTTCGAGGTAGTCCTGCAGGTCCTCCAACTCATCCACTAGGTCGGCTTTCCACTTGCCATCAAACTCATCTAGATTTTTTCGAAATGTGCTAAACAGCGGTCGCAAGAAGCCTCCGCCAACTTCACTCATGTCGAATAGTTCGCCCTCCATATCTGAGCAATGACTTAGCTGTGACCGTAGCAGCATTAGCAGCTCGAGGAATAGGTGGGAGCGCTCCTTGACCGCCTGCCGGCAGGTTAGAAGCAGCCGAAGCAGTCGCTTCCATTGTTCGAGACAGGAGTTGTTGTTGAGTGTCAGGACCATGAGAAAGGCAAACTGGAGCTCTCCTAGTATCTCAAATTCTCGGCCTCTCTTGTCTTCCGCCTGGCAATGGTTGTCGATAAGGTCTCCTAGAAACCAAGACCGGTCTTGTGCAGCTTCTGTTCGTTCCCTCCCGGTCGCCCCTTCCCTCCATGTCCTCTTCAGGTCGATGCGTAGGAATTTGAGATCCTTCTCCGGATGCAGCATGCTGTTACTTGACTCTAAGCCCGGAATCTGTTCCAAATCCTCTGCGGCAGATGATGCAGATGTTAAGCTCCAGTGATCTGGATTCAAACCGCATATCCGTGACAGTAAGGTCGGCGTTATTCGCGAGGTAAGTTTTGCCCAATCTGTAGACTCTTCAGACCAGCCCTCCTCCTGTCCAGAATCCCCTTCCTGTACCGTCTGTCGATAAGGTGTCAGACCGTCTTTCCATATGCTTCCCAGATTGGCCTTCCATCGCAGAACTTCGGTCTGTGCGGTTTCTGCAATCAAGTCCTCGGTTTCCTGATGCCACTTCTTCACGAATACCTGTGGCGAGCCGGTCCCAGGCGTTACGTAGAACCACGCGCCTTGTCTTACCGAAAGCGCACTGCTGCTGGCAGCGAATACAAAGTGTAGCCCTGGGGGCACATTTTTGACCCCGTGGAAGCGAGGTGAAGTGGTGAAGGATAGCAAGTCGATACCAGCAAGTGCTTGTGGTGGCAAATTAAGTAGTAATACACAATTATTGATGGTGGAGGGATCCATCCTGGAACGGAACAAATCGTCGAACCATGTATGGCGCAGTATTTTGGAGGGAATGTTTAGAGACAAGCTCGAAGCGTGAAGTTGGGGAACGGGTATCATGGATTCTATCGGGCGGTAAGATGCGGCGGAATATTAACACGTGCTTCGGGAGCCTAGTACCGGTAGGTCGACGTGAATTTTTGCAGAGGCGGTAGAAGAAAAGTCGATGATTACGAATGAACTCGAGAGTAGAAAGACACAAGCTGTAATCTTCCCTAGGACGGGAGACAGGTTAAGACGGAGCCATGATGAAGCAGGGCCATGAAATTGGCATTGCAATGAGTGTGGACGTCTCATGGTACAGCCATACGTCATGCAGTTAGCTTCCTGCTTCATACGGTAGGAGTGACCATCTGCGTCCGTCTCGCGCGCAGCCCAAGCATGCAGTGTAATATTAATCACCCGGGTTGCGGGTTGGTTTTCCAGTTTGCTACCGAACATCTTGTTGTCTAGATTGGATCTGCACGCGAATCTGTAACGTTCCACAGTGTCGATCGACCTTGGTTCTGCCCCACCACTGCGTCCGTACTTCCGCCCAGCGAGTCCCAGCATTTGCATTCGAGAGGATCCGGAAGCAGACACCGAGTGAGACAATAATCGAAAAACAGGAACGCGCAAGGGTTGTTACTTGGGCACTTTACTATGCGATCGGCAACTAGACGTCACTGGTCTTGATACTGCCATCGAAGACGGCAAGAAGCAGCTACCACTGAGCGACTGCGCTTTCCCAATCCCACCAGGGAGTCCCACCAGGGCTACATCTCATACCTCCTTCCTCTCACTGCTGATTCTCACCGGCCACTCACAATGGACCGTCGCCGCACCCCAGGCCTCTCCTCCCTCTCCTCGACTCGCCTGCAAAACCACCACTACACCACCCACGGCGCCACCCTGCGCACCCGCAACGCCGCCTCGCTCGAAACCCAGCTCTCCGTCTTCCAATCGCTGCTCCACAACTTCGCCCTCACCCACTCCAAAGACATCCGCGCGGACCCCGCCTTCAGGGCCGAGTTCGCGCGCATGTGCACGGCGCTGAACATTGATTTCTTGGCGAGCAGCTACCACAAGGATGCGGGCGGCAAGGATGGCGGCAAGGGAGGAAGCGGCGAGAGCATATGGGCGCAGTTGCTGGGCGGCAGTGTGAATGACTTCTATTTCAATCTCGGGGTGCTGATCGTGGAGGAGTGCCGGGCTACGCGGTCGGAGAACGGGGGCTTGATCAGCGTGTCGGATCTCAAAGCAAGGATCTCAAAGTCGCAGCGCATAGGCGGCAGCATGGAGGTTAGCGACGACGACATCAAGCGCGCCGTCGACTCGCTTGCACCGCTGGGATCCTGCTTCAGCATCATGAAGATTGGACACCGGAGTTTGATACGCAGCGTGCCCAAGGAGCTGAACACGGACCAGAGCACTGTCCTCGAGGCAATACAGGTACTCGGCTATGTGACGGTGAGCATGCTGCAGCTCAATCTTAGCTGGGAGCGGCCACGCGCGCATGCCGTCGTGGAAGATCTGATGGCAGATAGTCTGGTGTGGGTGGATACACAGGCGGGGGAGAACGAGTATTGGAGCCCTGCTTTCATCACCGTGGCAGGGGCAGGCGCATAGCCAAAGCACTTCGTTACTAGAGCGAGATATGGTGATAGACAATGATACCCGGCGACATCGCCACTACATGATAAGAAATAAGGTCCACTCGGAAGTTATACAGAATTACGTTCCATCTTCATACTTCGCAACGCTAATCAAACGCTATATACAATGCATACAATACATGTCCTCACCAGAGAACCTCAGTGTTACACATCCTCACGTCCGCCGCATCCTTCCACCCGGCTTTCTCTCGCGTCAAATCCGGCAACACCCTCCTATGCCAGCCCAGGGCAAACCGTCTCGCAGCGTCCTCGTCACTGAAATCTATCACCCATCGGTTGTACACCCGATTCATCACCATCTGGTTCATCTCTTTCGCGCTACTATCTTCATCGGCACCAGCCATCAGTGACTGAATGCCAGCGTCCTCAAAGTCCATCGCATTCGATCCGGGTTGAGAGGAAGCATAGTCAAAGGAGCCGTACGCGCGAGGGCGGACGGACGCGACAGGCTTGGCCGTGGTCTTCAGATTGATGATATCGCGGAGCCGGTGGATGGATGTGCTGGACTCGTTATGCAGGGTGAGTTGCGTTCCGCGCTTGTATGCGTCACGACGAAAGATCTTGAAGAGATCCGAAGTTGTCGGCTCATAGCCTTCGATATGCATAAGAACCTTCCAGATGCGTTTTCCTTCGGAATTCATCTCAGGCACAATGGGTCGATAGCCGCCCCGCTCGATGAGGGCCCGGAGCGCAGGGTTGTATGGCTGCATGAGCGTGTTGAGACTAAGCCGGTGGTGCGTGGGTAATAAATTGTATGATGATATTGCGCGGTTCAAATCCTCGCCATCCTCAAGAAAGCCCTTTGGCGGTGGGATCGCAGAGAAGATATTAGACGGCTGGTGAAGGGCGCTGAGCTTGTGCAGACGTGAGGCATTCTTTTGGTAAGCGAGGGCGGATTCCGGGTCCTTGAAGAGAATGTAGTAGAATGGTAAGCGTTCCAAACTCAGCGGATCGCGGCCGGGTATTATTCTATAGAATTCGCCATCTTGGTGCCACGATTCAATGTGCTTACCCTTGGGTATTAAACGACGGAAGTCAGCTTCCGTGAGCTCGGTGCTACAGTGTGCGAGCTGAAGGACGGTAGTCTGCTCTCCTTTCTTCTGGAAAGACGCCGTAGCTTGCTCTTTCAGTGTTGTAGGGCTGTCGACCAGTTCTCTACGGATGAGCGGAATCGAGCTTGGCAATTCGAGTTTTGGGTATTGGCCTCGCTTTTCTGAGATGCGAGGCTGAGGAGGGCTCCTTGCTTCTGGGAAAAGCTCATTCAGAAGGGATTGCTCAGTGCCTCCATCTGCCGTGGATGTTGGCTTTGTTACCGTCCTACTGACAAGCTTGGTGGTGTCTTTCTCATTCACTGCTGGCTTCGGCAGTGTCTCTGCTGCGGGCGTGCTGATGTTGGAATGCCTTGGTGATTTCATCAAGCGTGATTGAGTGTGGATTTGCCGTGTGAGTCTTTGCCCGTCATGCTTCTTGTCGGATGTTTTGTACGCTCCTTTTTGGCCTTCTGCTTCGTTGTCTTTTGTGGAGTCGCCCTCTGTCATATTCTCTCGGGTTTTTGCAGCCAAATCCATCATCTCTGCTTGAAAGTCTGTCGCCCCGGGTGTCGCATCCTCGCCCTGGGAATAGACTTTCCTCAGTACAGGATCTGTCCCTGTTTTTATGGCATGAAGAACGGACAAAGGAGGTTGACTGTGCACTGGAGCTGGAGACCGTTCTGCCAATGGAAACGGTTGTGTGACGCTTAGGCCTGTTGGTGAGTCCGATTCAGCGGCAAGAGCCTTTATGGCTACATGGTAATTCCCCAAAATCCTTCTTGTCCCCCGATCCTTCTCTGCTATGGCGTCTCGAGCAATCACACGCAGTCGGTGGACAACGGATGATGCTAGTGGCGCAGCTACATGAGGCGACATCTCTTTGAGAGTATTTGCTATGCTAATAAGTTGAGAGGTCGACCCTCGATATCCAGCCCAGGCGCGTCCAAGAAGAGGTAGTTTGCGTTTAGGGTGTTGCTCCTTTTCTGACTGGATCTTGCGAAGCATCTGCGGCATCACAGAATTGGCCCTCTGTGCGATTTGAGGCCGAGGAATTGTCGAAGAGCCTGAGCGTGCACTTGGTGTCGATACTGACTTCTCTTGTGTTGTCTTTGCGTCCAGAGTAGCTTGCAGTGTCTTAACCTGCTCGAAGAGTAGCTGAAGCTGTTGTTTTATTTCCGTGATGGTATCCGTTTGAGACGTATCTATAATACCTTCCTTCTGAGGCAATTTTGTAGAGGGCTGAACTGGCTTCGCAAGAGCAGTGCCCTTGTGACTGATATGCTTTGTGATAGTGAAGCTGTCGCCGTTCTGAGTTTCCAGTGTTGTTCTGACGCCTGCAAATCTCAATCCTCGCTCATATTTGCTGCGCTTCTCAGCATTTCCCTTTTGTGTTTTCTTCAAGGCGTTTTCCGTTCCCGGTGTCTGCGTGCTTTGACTTGGCAAGACTTCAGACGGGCATTCTTTGGTTGCAACATGGCTCTCTACAAGGACGCTCGAATTGGTCGGGTTGGCCGCGGGGTCCTCTACCTTTTTGTGATCGGATATCTCCAAGCGCTCAACAACGCGCTCGGGTTGCAACTCTCCCATCAGTTCCTTCTGCGGAAAGCTACTATTGCGACCTAGCAGCTCCTCGCTAATCGGCTGCACCCTATGCTCGCTGGGTTCCAGAGAAGCCGTGGCTGGTGAGTGCGTACCTTGTAAGCCTGGTTCTGTGGGGTCAGTCTTGTGGCCTAAAGAGGCTACATTCGCCATCGCCGCGCTCCACCAGCTTGTCTTCTCCTTGTGCGCATCGGGAGTCGGTACGGTCGCATCTTGGGGCCTGTTAGGTTGCGGGTCTGGCCGTGAAGCGTCTAGTTCCAGCCTTATTAGCCGTTGGCATTTCCTTGATCCTCAAATCGCATAGTCACCTGTACCATCTCCATTGCCTTTGGAGCTCGAGCTTTGCGGCTGTTCATCGCCGTTGGCCAGGAACTTGGCGCGGGCAGTCTTGGAAGCCCGGCGGACCTGATAAGCGGTCCCTGAAGGGTGACATGGCCGCAGATGTCGGGGAAGGCGCGGCGGTGGCATCAATTGCTGAGCTCCTTTACATTGCAGGCATCGGACTGCACTTTACCAACGCGACGGATGTAAAAGCTTCAGGAACATGCTGCGCTAATTACCCAATTTGGCCTAGTCAACTGGTCGCTTAGTCACAACGAACATATCCTGCACCACAATGAGAAACAAACATCATACAAAAAGCAAAGTCGAATTCACCTATCCATGAGTACCGGAACGACTTTCACTCTCCGTCCGTTGGAGCGTAACCCGCCCAGCACACCCGGTAACGCGCTTGAGGGTGCTTTTCGAATTCATCTCTCTCAGCGAGAGCAGAAGAATCTCGGTCTCACAAATGGCGACTTAGTCCGCCTCAAGACCTCAGCAGGGTTCAGAGGATACTGCGTAGTGTGGACAGCCTCACAAACCAATCCAGGAAACAAGCCCATAGCAAAAGTGTCAGATCTTTTGCGAGAGCACTATGAATTGTCACTGAATGATGCAACCTTCATTGAGAAAGCGACCGACTCTTTGAAGCCTCTGAAGTCGATTGAAGTCAGTTTTCCGGATTCTTCAGACCAGATAGGAAAGTTTACCTCAACGGAGGAATTTCTATACTGGGTTCGATATGCATTGGGTAAGGCAAGCCACATGACTTTTTCCTTGACTTGGTCTCTGACACCCCTTCAGTGGACCTCGATATTGTCCTTCCTGGGTGCAGTTTTCCTATTCAACAAAGAGGCCCAAGCAGTCAGAAAAACTCCAAACTACGTGTAACTGTGCAGAGTATCGAGCCGCATCCAAATGAGAAGCATGCAGTGTATTTTGATCCCATAAAGACCGAAGTCACCACCACGAACGAGATCTCTGCTCTGATGCCTGTACGAGCGCCTGCAAAGCTTCTACAAGTAAAGAGCGATGGAATTGGAGGCCTATCCGATCACATTGCAACCATCAATAGGAGTTTTCTCTTTCTTACTAGTGCCGCACTCACGCTCCCTGACCAACATCTACTTGGACCCACTGCGTTTCTTCTACACGGCCCAGAGGGTACTGGTAAGAGCCTTCTACTAGAACGACTCGCGGAGTGTTCCTGGCAAGAGGTCTATCGAGTGAGCCCTGAAACACACCCCAAAGGTCAAGCCAAGGCCATCTCAGACACCTTCGAGGATGCTCGTGAGAATCAACCAAGCTTAATCTTGATGGACAACCTGGACAGATTCCTCGAGAAAGCTGATGCATTAGTGACGAAACTAAGATCAGAACTAGCAAGGCTGGAGGGGACTCAGGTCGTTGTGGCAGCCGCAGCTCGCAGCGTGTATGATGTTGACGCAAGCCTTCGAACCACGTCAGCCTTTAAAACTGAACTCGAACTGTTCCCACCCAACGTAAAACAACGAGAAGATATATTTCGCGAAATTATTGGGCTCACTCGGAAGCTTCCAGGCGTCGACTTCTTGTCGTTGGCAGAACGCTCGCACGGGTTTGTTGGCCGTGATATCCACAAACTATGTGGCCTCGCAAGAAATCGACGTGTACAGCGAGTGTACGAGGCGTTAGACAAAGACAAGCAAACCACATTTGGAAATGCTCTTCAGGAAGCGAGTTTTGTTCTTCAGGAGGATTTCGATGCTGTGATCGACCAAGTTCAGCCCACTGTTCTCAAAGACAGCATCCTCGAAGTGCCGAAGGTGAGATGGACAGACATCGCGGGCTTAGACCACGTTCGCGCTTTGCTAGAGGCAATAACAATTCGTCCATTCAAGGTTTGTAGTTCCCTAAAGCTGACGTGATATCGAGGCTGATGGCTGCAGTACCCCGATCTTGATGTCAAGTTTGGCGGGCCCCAATCACGCAAGGGCGTTCTGCTATATGGTCCCCCAGGCTGCGCAAAGACCTTGATCGCCCAAGCCGTTGCAACCGAGAGCAATCAAAATTTTTTAGCGGTGAAGGGTTCGGAACTTATCAAGATGTACGTTGGCGAATCCGAGCGAGCCATTCGAGACGTTTTCCGCCGGGCGCGTGCTGCTAAACCCTGTATCATTTTCTTCGATGAGATTGATTCGATCGGCAAGTCACGCGAGAAGACCCAAGAGAGTGGTCTGAACGTTGTCACAACGTTGCTTAACGAGATGGATGGCATTGAGGCATTAAAGGATGTCTTCATAATTGGAGCAACGAACCGACCGGACATTTTAGACTCGGCCCTCATCCGCACTGGCCGCTTCGATGCGCACATTCACATCGGACTGCCAACAGAGGAAGCAAGGAAACAAATCCTCCAGATCCACACCAGGAAGAGACCGCTCGCAGCAGATGTTGATCTGGGCGTAGTGGCTAGGCGGACGCCAGGCAGTAGTGGTGCAGATATCAGCGGTCTTTGCTCAGTTGCTGTTGAATTAGCGATATCAGATTACGAGAAAGCTCCGGACACTGAGCCTGAAATATGCATGGACCATTTTGAGAAGGCACTGCAACAGCATGTTCCGCATACGGTCGAAGAAGAGGCTGAACGTTATAAGAACTGGAGACCAGGAAAGTCTCTATCTGCAGATGGATAGCTGTCCTTTCGCCTTGAGGGCGCCTGGTGGAGGATAGCCGAACTTGGGAGGAATTAGGTGTGCATACCCCACAATGCTCTGTTCTATTCATTTCATCGAAGCTTGAGCACGCTGGGGAGTGGCCAATCGGCCATATGCATAACCATAGTATTCCGCCGTGAGCGTTTTCTTCCGCATTGTTCCGGAATGTCACAAGGTCTGGTTTATGAGGTTGCATAGGTCAACTTGCTTCGGCTGAATTTTCGAACAACGCATAAAATCAAGTCGACTTCTGCGATCAAAGGTTAGTTCAGCCGCCACCGTGTATCCACCTGCCACGTTCTCTCATTTTCTGGCCAGCTTTTGCCTTTTCAAATTTCCGGAGCACTTCCTCACGCTCACGTAGTGCCGACATACCGGTACACGGTCAGGAAGCGATAGCAATCTTGGGTATTTTTTGAAACAGTGCAAATCCTTGGGTTGGTGCTTCATTTCCGGCTGATTATGTCAGTCGACACAACACTGCCCGTCGATCAAGCAAGCGCTGTGCTTCTCAACGATTGCACTAGTATGACTTGCGTCTCAAACATTACCGTTGCTGACTGGTTCAGCTGTGGATTCTCTTGTGGATTTATTGTTTGAGTGCCACCGTCAACCACACCTTATTTCACGAGAGCCAGTGTGGTTGCGGGACTTGTTCGCTTGGCAGCGGATAGCGAAATTGCCCCACGGCACGGCGTCATCTTGAAACCGGGGCACGTGCGCACTCTACCATCTTTGCTGCAGGAACAGCCGCCTGTTTCCCCAACCCGTTACCCTGACACGACGCCTTCAAGGCAAACCTCGTTAGCTATCATGGATACCGCTGTCGCATCTTGCCGACGCAGCCAATCAAAATTGCCGTTCCCATGCCGTGCTGATCACTTGTGTCCCGGCCTCGATGGGTCCTTGACGTGTTCCAACCATGCAATCTGTCCCTGACGCTCAGGCATGGATAGATTGATTGCCGCTGGTATGAGTGCGGAAAGTGTGGAGGTGTCAGATTGTATCCCGGCCGTACTGGTTATGACACCAGCGGTAATCTCGCCCAAGTCTGGTTCTTCTTCATTCTTCCAACTACCTACGTCGACCGCGTCGCCACCGGTCCATCTTTGGCTCTTTGGAGCTGTCCATTCCTTTAAGCAGTGTCCCCATTGTTTTCTCGTCGCTCCTTTCATCCTCAATTTACTACCTGATACCCACTAGCACATTTGAAACCGCCTGGTGCAAAATGGCCAGGATGCTCGCGAGATCAAAGTCCTTGAGGTTTCTGAAGGGCAACCGTAAGGAGCAGGAATATGAGAACGCTATGCCGCCTCTGATGGCGCCTCAAACAGACTTTGACGGATACGCCTTGGCCTCACCAATCTCAACAGTAGAGAATAGACTGGAAGCTCCGGAATTAGTAACACGGCCAAGCACATCAGGTGGGCCCGGAGACCACACAACGATGTTCCACATGAAGAAAACAAATCTCGCCCCTTCCGTCTATTCTCAGGACCGTGGATTTGCTTTCCCTTCGTCCAACAAGTCGGCCACCGCACTTTATAGCACAGAAAACACAGAAGAGCAAGGGATTATTGGGATTGCACTGGGCTCTCCGACTATAGGCTCACACTGGAACTCAACGCCTCAGGCCTCAACTTTGCATTTAGAGTCTCAGGCCGAAGACTTCCAAATGATACCCATAGTTCACGCCAACGGCTCCTCGCCATACGTAGCTCCCCGCCAGGAACAACCAAAGTCAAAACTCAGCCGTTGGAAATCATTGTTCAAGAAAACCGCCCCTCCATCTCCACCGCAAGAGAAGCCGTCTTTCTACCAGTTGGCACAGACTGTGACAGCAGGACCTCGTGCTGATAGTCATCACGATGATGAATCGATGGACTCGCAATCTTCGTCTCAGCATGAGAAGGAGATGATTCGCACATTGTCGCCTGGCACTTATAAGCCGGACATTAGAGCCTCTCGCAAAGCAGGTGCAGAAGACTTTGTTGCACCTCAGTCACCACCGGAGCCGCAACTGAATAGAGGGCGTGCAGAGACCCTTGGGGTCACTGCATATAATCCTCGGTCAACGGAAACAGTTCAACGATCCTCTACAACGCCCATTCCTCCCCCAAGGAGCATGCTAGACCAGACTCCTGGGTTGCCACAGGTCGTGGTATCGAAGAGTCGGGACGATGCAGCAGGTTCAGCATCAGCAGGAGGCTTACTAGATGTCAACATTCCTGACGTAACGATGGAGAGATATAGCGTCATGTTTGGCAATCTCCTTCAATCCAACTCGAATCGATCATCCTCTTTGCTTGCACGAAGACAAGGGAATCCGGAAAAGCTCAAGCCGCTGAATCAGCTGTCAGTCAGGGTATGTGGTACTTCAATGCTAGAGGAGATCCGAAGTTGCAATCTAATAGTTGGACAGGATAATAAACAAGAGAGTGCCACGGAACACAAGATCCAGCGTAGAGCTACATCACCCACTATGCCCTCCCCCTCTCCTCGATTGTCCCTCTTCCCATCCACAAATACTACCCGCGCACCGTCTCCGCTTTCTACTTCCACAACTCGAGCGGCGAAACTGCAGCGATCACAAACAGCCCCCTCAAAGTCTCCGCTTCGGCAAAATTTCTCTCAAGTCTCAGAGAAGAAGGCGAAGAAAGCAGATCCTACCACATTGAAGCCTACGGCGTCGCCATATCTGAAGCCGGTAGTCACGCCAACATCGATACACAGTTTCGAATCCGATGCAGACTCAGTTACCATTGTAGTCGCGCAAACGGCACCGGGATATGCCCCACCATTCAAATTGCACCTCGATGAGAAGGAACCGGAATGGGAAATTTGCTCAAAACCCAAACCTCTAACCATTGCCAATCGCGATTCCTCGGCCACTGTCGCCTCTGCACCAGCGACAACAACGACATTAGCACGCACAGACTCACAACGCCAGCCACGCGTAACAAAATTGAGTGCACTTTCATCTCACCCGTCCTCTGCGCCACTTGATGCTCCTTCACCACTGCAGCGTTTGCAGACTCTTACAACTCCGCCAAATTCTGTGAGCCAAGCTGGCGAGACACAACGACGTAACGACAAACGATCCACAAGCCAGACCCGAGCCGTAGACAGCAAGGCTAGCGAGCCAGCACCAAAAGCAATGGTTGGAGTTGCAAGATCAATTAGTGTGTCAAGGGCCAATAGCCCCAGAGCGCTTGTTCGGACCATGACGGATGCAGCAAGTGTCAAGAGTCCAAAAGGAGAGCGCTTGGTGGAGAGACAGGTGCTCACGCCTACGATGGTGGAGGTCAGGAATCGGAAGAGCCAAAGGGTGCAGCTGGTGGACGCATAGATCGTCGTCTTTCCTTTCCTTTCGATTTTGCCTCAAGATATTAAAAATTCTCTTGATTTGACTACATTCACATTTTCTTTGTTAGCGAATAGGGATGAAGGGCCACCATGGTTTCGGAATGGGCATGGTGTCCCCGGTGTTTGTGTTTCTGGGTTTTTTCTAAGCATCAGGCGTTCATGGGGCGTCTTGATACAGTCCGAGTCGCAGTCTTGACGACTGAGTTATGCCGTTGGTGTGTTAAGCGGGGGTGTTTCGGTTGGATGGAATTAGAGATATCACCAGATCAGTGGATCTGCCGCTTTTTCGTATGTTTGGGAGCGTCCAGGAAGTCTGCAGCGCGGTGTGCAACAGGTTGGATGAGAAGGGAGGAAGATACCATTGCACAGGGAAGCTATGCGGAGAAAACTCCGCAGAGGGCTGGTTGTAGAGACATTTTTAAGCTGGGATAGGCTGTCCATAGAAATGTAACGGCCGATATAAGCTTAATCAAGCTTTTCTTTTGCCTATCGTGAGTGTTGAGGGCGCTTCATGCTCGTTGCATAAAAAATGACAACTTTTGCGATCATCCCAAACAGTCCAACGATAAGCTCCACAGGTTCCACAAATGTAGTTCAAATACGCGGGCTGCTCGTAATCAAGATCTGCGGAGTGCGGAAAGGCTCCAGGTGATGCTAGTTAGTCGGGGGTCATTCCCTCCAGCATCGCCTGACTACCTCTCCGTCTTCGGGTCCGGGTACCATAAAGATGGAAGCGAGCCCAGATCTAGGGCAGTGCTTCTCACCGGTGGGCGGTGGCAATATTCAATATACATTCTTCTGGGCGCAATGGCTGAAAGCCATTGTTCTCGTGCTGTAAGGCAAGGCAAAGTCACCGTGGCTATGGCTCCGGACTGCCCCGCTAGCACTTATCCCCCACCACCCTTCGCTACGGCATGTGAGGGCCGCCAGCCCACCACCCATATCATTCGTGCTCACGCAGTGACAAGCTTCATTCTGTCAAGCTTATTGTTCAGCTTCCTAAGCCTTGTGTGCCGACATCGAAGCAATGCCGCTTCCAACAGCTACGCGGCCTTCTGTCACGGCTGCAAGCACTAGCCCCAGCTGGCCTGAAGCGTCTACGCGCGAACATCAAGTTTATTCCAACCAACGGGAAAAACAACGCTCCTGCATCGATCAGCCCGTCGCCCTGCTAGTCGCGTTTGTGATTGCACGAGATTCGCTAACGAATGACTAGCCAAGTCGCTGCCGTCTCTGTGGATTCAAGTTGGGGATAAGACGGCTTCCTGTTCTATGCACACAGCCCGTCTAGCTTCCAGCCACAGCCTCGTGTTATTGGAGAGGATGCAGTTTCGACACTTCGTGCGATGCACCTCGGTCAAGCAATACTGTCGCCTGCTGCTGGCTCATGGGCGCAATGCTGAGGCTAACCCCAATGACCTGCGCGGTCGCAAACTGTCCGCAAGGGACAAACAAGTGAGGCTGAGTAGAATCGGCTCTAAGCTCTCGAGCCTTCCTAACGACCTGCCTTCTTCACTCTGATTGACATTTCCTCTCTTCTTCGTTCCTGGTTCCTGGTCCCTGGTCCCTGGTCGATTCTGAATTCCTAAGCTTGACATCTTTCGTCTTTTTCTCTACAGCCAAAAGTATAGCTATTGGCTCGTCTCAGAACGCTTCACAAGCTCACTGGTCACACTGAGGACCTTCCATTCAGGGAAATTAGCCTTCGTTCGAGGCAACTCAGTAAACGTAGTAGGACTGTGGATCTGATTACTCGTTCACGATTGCCTCGTATTGAGATACTACGTAACTCGAGCCTGGCTGCTGGCACCCTCAATGTCATCGCAGTTGAAGGAGTACTGTGAATCTATCTAACCCTCACATTCACCAACGGAAGAAGCGACGCCCGTCAGCCAGCATAATGTCTGGTCTTGAGGTATGCTATACCCCTCCCTACCTCTCTGTCTTCGGATCCGATAGTAGCTCCACATGGGCACGGTTCCCCACCGGCATGAGGCACGCGACAATACGAGAATATGTCGATGGTTCCCCAAGTATATCTGACTGGGCTTACTGGTTCACAGGTCGTTGCTGCCGTCTCTGCGGTGGTGTCTGCGTTTCACGGTGGGTCGGAATTGCTCAAGCACGTTAAGAAGAAACGTCGCACACGCAAAACCCGCGACCAGGCTCAGCAAGAATTCGAGGAAAAGCAGCTGCAAGACTCCCTTGTGTCAGGGGAGCAGCAAATAGGCTTGCGATATGCACAAGATATGCGAGAGTTGGGTGATCTTATGCGTGTTGGTGATGGCAAGTCTCACCTGCCCGAACTCCGTGCATACGATACAGAGACTAACATCTTCGCCGCGTACAGTCATCGCTAGAGATCGCCTATTTCACATTGCCATCATGATGCAAGCCGAAGTCATCAAAAGCTTACAGTTGGCCTGCCAGCACGATGGTGCAGTTCTCAATTTGCTCTTGCTCCACGAGGCGTCCATCATGAACCGAAAAGACACCTTTGTTACTCTAGATGAGCTCAAGCAAAGAATACTCATTTCAAGACCTATGGCGCGGCAACTGGAAGGTGCACCTGAGGGATCGAGATCACGGCATTCGACCGCCTCGGTGCACACCATACAGACGAACAGCTACAGTCCTGTCAGCTCAACCACGGATGATCACATCCCTTCGGTTGTCACTCTACCCTCGTATCGAGATTCCTCAGACTCGAAGCATGGTTTGACTGAATACTTCCGCCTCAACCGCAAGAAAAACGCATCTTCATCGTCAGCATCGACCGCATCGGCACAAGCTGCCAATATCAACTTCAGCGAAGCTCTAGAACAACTCGTCAGATCTAGAGGATCAGAAGACCGTGCAGTCATCATGCAAGACATTGATGAGATGATCAGCTCTTATCAAGGTCTTCACATCCAAAATGGGTCAGACGACTCGTGGGGCACCAACAAGTACAATGGTGGATCGCTTGCAAGACAAGACACACTCACAATGCTCAATGGGGAAAATCCATATCAACAATATCCAATGGCCCCCCATCTGCCACCAACACCCGAGGAATACGGAGCAGGGAGTGCATCAAACTATCCCCACTTCAACGATAACATGTTCGACCCGCGTCAAGAGCAATATTTCTACAACCAGCAGTACCCAGCAAAGAACCCATTTCCCCATATGCAAACACAGACATCGCGGTCTCGCTGGTCGAATGCCTCAGCGACTAGCTCAGCCTCAGAAGCCGCATCGCTCAATCGCAACAGCTCCAGTTCATCACAGGGATCCAATATGCAGAGCCCCATGCCGTCTGACTACTCACCGCATCATATGTATTCTGGCATCCCTCCACTATCTCCTGGAGCTAAAGCGCCTTATCAACATTACGATAATGATGGAAGTATGCACTCACCGCCACCTAATCCCCACACACCACCAGCAGAATTATACACCCCTCCCATTGCACCACTGTCACCCCAGCGCACAGCAAGTGATGCCAAAGCACCAACAAAAGCCTCACCACGGGCGGAGCTACCGGCCAATGCACCCAATGCCTCACCTAAGACTGCACACTCGCCCATGCATATGCCTTGGCCCGGTTCTCCTCAGCGCCAATCATACTCCCCTTATGTTGCACCTTGGAACCCGCCACAGCAGTACTCACAGCCCACGCAGGAACAGGGAGGCGAAGATAACCGACCCAACCTCCCGCATTATCATCATACCCCAGACGTAGGACGCGACTCTTCCAGCATGCACAGTGCCAAGAGTGACCGCACCGCAAAGGCATCTGGTTTTGCAGCAATAGCCAAAGCAGCTAAGATATTAGGAACAGCGCCCGGTTCTGCGAGTCTTCGACACGGTAGTATAGCACCATCTATTGCTTCAACCGACAGTGGCAGTTCAGGCTCCATTGGCGTTCTCCCTGGCTCGCGTATGAGCAGCATCATCCGTCGAGACACTATCCAAAGTGGGCCTGCTGGCCAGGAGAGAATGATGGATGGCCGACCCTGTAAAGATAACAATTACTGGGGTTTCTGCAAGGGCGCGTGGGCTGTTCGCGAAGATGTTAAAAAGGGTATCGTGGTCCGCACACAGCCATCCGGCATGTACAATTCAAAGCAAGTTTGGGAGTGTACAACTTGTACTTACAAGGGCGACACATTCACCGCGCCACACCCCACCAAGAAGAACAAGACGGAAACCGTCGTTGACCCACGCATCCACATCTCCATGGCAGGCATCCGATACCGCTGGATCTTCCTCGCTAAGAGCCACGTCAAGAAGAAAGCAAGCGACGGCCTCAACGAAGAGTCAAACTACGGCTGTATAATTTGCAGCGTCGAAGGCAACCTCTCCAGCGTCTTTGGCGGCGTGGAAACACTGATGAACCACATTGCCCTCACACACATAGCAGACATGTCAGACAAGACGAGGAAGAAAGTAAACTGTATCTTAGGCCGCGTTGCCGGCCCGAACGAGGCCTTTGACATTAACGTTCCCATTTTCTCCCAGGTAGAAGAACTCGCGGCTTAAGGGGAAAAAAAAGGGGGCGGTAGCATGGGAATTTGGAAACGGCGCAATTTCACATCTAGCGAGAAGACATTTCAAGCTGATTTTCCTTCTTATTTTTTCGTTTTTCGCTTCTTCGTTTATAGGATACCCTTTCCACGCGCTTTTTGCGCAGAAGTTACAATTTTGATTACTATACATACAGAGTTGTAGTGATGATGCGAGACGCGATTGTGATTGTGAATGTGATTGTGACTAGGTCTGTCTATTCGTAAAACTCCATTTACTCGGCTTCACGCATTCTTCTATTCGTAATTCATAATCAACGGCTCAGCACTCACTAATGCTGTATTACTCCATAGCATCATGCGGACATAACATAGTAAGCATTGATGGTCACGAAAGATACTTTAATGAAGGAAAGAAGGAAGATTGAGATATGTACTTTTCATTCATGCATTGCACTTCTACTCATATCTTGATCAGAATCATTGCATTATCACAAGACCGAAACCGGCCCCATGTCAAACCCATATTCGCCGTCCATGACCCTACACTTGCGTCTCTAATAACCCTAGGACCAGCCATGCAACACAAAAGTGACACTTCGTCTTAAGCCTGAATAGCCCGTCCCAGAGCACCACCGGTGAATTGCTGATTTCGTCCTCCACGTGGTCCGCCGCCACCGCCCCTTCCGCCGCCGCCACGTCCGCCTCCACGTCCTCCTCGTCCACCACGGCCTCCTTGCCTCTCAAAAGCGTGGGCTGTGCCTTGTGTCCGTTGCTCGAGTGTCTTCTCATTTGACTCAATGAGACCTGATGCCTTGTCTGACAAGCTGAGTGCGAGGGTCTGGAGTCTTGACAGCTCAACGCCCTTCCTGAAGATGATGACCGAGTTGACCTGGTCAAGGGCAGCAGCAAGTTCTTCGTGTGAAATCATCTTCGACACGACGGCCGAAACCTTGCGTTCTGAGAGCTCGAACATGCTTGCTATGGTGGAAATGGCGAGTGTGTCGTAGAATGGGGCATAAGTGAAGAGATATGTCCGGAGACCCTCCTCTTGGATCTGTCCAGACAACATCTCCTTAATCTGCTCCGAGTTGGCCATGAGTTCCCAGATCTTAATCGAGTTGATGAACTCAGCAGCCTTCTTCCACTCGCCAGCCGACAAAGCCTTGGAAGCCTGCATGACATGGTCACGGGTGTTCTCAGGCGGGCCAGTGAAGATTTGTCGCTCATGGTATTCTAAGAGGCGGCGGTAGGTCTTGCTAATCACCCGCTTCCTAAGGTCGGGTGACGAGCCAAGCTGTGCGAGGAGGGGAATCTCAAGCAGCATGGAGCATGTCAAGTAGACACACTCGAGCAGCTCGAGGTTGATGTGCATGTGGAAGGGGAGTTGTCGCTGGCGCTCGAGGCGCTCCTGTTCGGGCGAAATTTGAGAGTACCGCTGCATTTGCAGACCCTGTGCGAGGAGCTCTTTTTGCCTGTTGCTGCCGCAAATTTCTTGTAGCGAGGTCTGAGCCTCGTAGACCAGGCCTGCACGGAATGCACAGAGACCAACTTGCACGAGCGCACGGTTGAAGAGGATCTGGGTGTTGACATCAAAGTTGCTGATGGTCTCCTGCAAGTGGGACATGAGCATCATGTCGCGAGCCTTGTAGTACTGGTCGTGTAGAGACAAGAAGTAGATCTGGCACAGCATCGCCCTAGCACGGATGATGCCTTCGCTGTTCCGGAACAAATATGTGCAAAGGGTCTGGACGAGAGAGGCGGTGTCGTTGGAGACGGCACGAGGGGTGGTTTCGGAGTCGAGGCTCTCAGGAATCGCCTTCCAGACGTTGCTCTCGAGAATGGTGATGACTTGCGAGGGCTGAAATTGTTAGCATATCACGTACCAGGTTCATAGGCACACTGCTTACCTTGAAGTAGACGTGCTCCAATCTCCGCATGACAATCCGGTTCAGCGGCTCCTGTGGAAGGTCCAGGGCTGTGTTCTTCTTTTGCTTCTCCACGTAGATTAGGGTTCGTACAAGCTGAGCGTAGAGCAAGGCCTCGTCTGTTAATCGCTCAACATACTCTGCAGTGTGTGGGTCGATATGTTGGAGCGAGCGGGTGAGTTCGTCATCGAGTCTCTCGACATAAGAGACAACGCTGCCAGGAATGCGGAAGATTTCGCCAGGGGTGATGGTAGGCAGCTTCTCGTCGTCTTCCCATTCCTCGGCGTTCTCGACGACGACGATTTCGTTGCTGTTCTCTAGGATTTCAAGAAGTTTGCTGAATTCCTGGTCGGCACTATGTCGTCGTTAGTACATGGTTTAGCATGGTTTGTTGCGGGTAACTCACAGCTTCCACTGCTCCTGGTGCATGTGGCTAGCGGTACCAGAGGTCAGATCGAAGCGTGTCGAGATGAGCGTCAGCAAGACGCGAATCTTCTGGTAGTCGTTGATGGCGACATCAAACAGCTTCTCCAGAGTCCGGATATGCTCGAGCTTGTCCGAGTTCTTGCGTCCACGCTGCTCGACAATGGCGCGCAGGTGCTTGAGGATGCCCTCGGCTGTGTATAGGACGGCCTTGCCACCGGCACCAACGGTGATGAAGCCATCTTCTGTCGCTTCATCAACAATCTCGGTGCCGAGTTGGGGGATCTTGGACTTCTTCTTCTTCTCCTTGGGCGCGGCCTCGACTTCCTCGACCTCGCGCATGAACTCGTCCTTGTTCTCCCGGTACAGGTCGATGTCCTTCTGGTAGTCGCGGTTGTGCTTCTTGACCTTCTGGCGGACAGCGTTGAAGCCACGGGTGTTGACGGCGTTCATCTTCTTGGGCGTGACCTTTTGCTTCTCGTGCGTCTCGAGCACGATGGTCTCGAGGTCGGCGATGGCCTGGATGTACAGCTTGGGGACCTTGCCATCATTCTGCTTGATCAGCGTAGGCACCTGGCGGTTCAGCTTGTCGAACTCTGCATGGCTGTTGTGTTAGCAATAGTCCAACGTACCCCGCCCACCAGATATCAAAATGCCAGCACCCGGGGGTATGATCGCGGTAGACGTACGGTCTGAAATGACAGCCCAGTCATTAATCTTCTGCGCATTCTCAATCTGCCGTATCGTGGCCTCCAGCTCGTCGAAGCGCTTGTCTTTGGCGCTCTTGAGCACCTTGTTCGCGTCCTCGTCCTCGCTCTCGCTGTCGCTCTCAGCGTCCTTCAAGAAGCGGTTGGCACCCATCTCCGACCCGGACGACGAGTCCGAGTCGTCCGAGTCATCCTCGTCGGAATCATTCTCAGAGTCTTCCTGCTCAGACTCCTCGTCGTTGGAGTAGAGCTCCTCCTCGCTGGACTCGTCCGAGGAGCTGTCGCTGGCGGCAAAGAATCGGGACGCCATGTTTGCTGTGCTCGAGAGTAGGGTTTGCCGGAGGGATCGAGGCTAGAAGGGCGGGCACACTTTGGTGTTGGGTCGTCCTGCCGCCTTGTTTGAACTTTCCGCAACTGAATTTCGACCCAGTCTTGGCGAATGACTGTGTGCGTCGCGCGTCCGAGCGTTAGTGCCCCGCCATCCCCCATCCCTGCTCGCCACGTCCTGTGCCTCCCAAGCCTACGCAGAATGACTCCCATATGCCCAAGTGGAAACTAAAACACCCGTCCCTCACCTCATCTCACTCACCTCATTTCACCCACACCATCATGATCGCTGCCATGGCTGCTGCAATAACACAGCCAATGTATTCATACGAACGCTACTAAAAGTACATATGCCGTCATCCTTCCGCAACCCCATCTGCAAGGTGCGTTTCGAGAAGAGGAACAAGGTCGCAATGTAATGCCATGCTGGTCCACCAAATCACTCATACTCGGCTTAACAATATCCCTGTGCCACATCCTGCGACAATTTCACTTGTGACCCGTAAAGCTGTGCTATTGACTCCGTCATCCCGGAGGAGGCCGTCCCAGAGATTTCCCTTCACTCAACACTGCCACGGCCTGCGATAACACTATGCAATCTGTTGCCATTGAGCACGGCTTCCGCAATCGATTGAGGAGCCCGGCTCACTCCTTGACTGTGAGGCTGTTGTACTGTCCACACGATACATGACCTTGTTGACGGCGGGTGCTGAAGAAAGCCACACGACACGGGGCCGAAAATGCAGCCACTCGTAGACTACGGTCGTCATTCGCCGTGTCAGATAGCCTTGATGCGCCGTAAGTAATCAAGATAAGATAGGCAAACTACAGCTTTCCCCGTCATTGCCAATGATTTTGAGTCATAAACCCCTCCTCTAGTGACCGGTCCTCCAAATTGCGCACATAGTTGTGGTTCCGGTTCGCATTGCCTGCTCGAGACCCTCTCCTCCTTGCATTGCCCGCACTTTCAGGCGCACCATCTGGAGGAGGCGGGTAATATGCTGGCGAGGGCTGCAATCGGATTGGCGCATTCGGATCCAAATGGCTGATGACTCTTTGAAGTGCTGGCGGAATTCCGGACTGACCAGACTGTTGCTGGTCCATGGTAGACGCGCGTTGGCGTCCGGCGCGCGTAGTTGCTTGCGCGTACAGGTTTTGAGGCTGATTATATTGTCGGGGCTGTTGCGGTTGCATCATACCCATTGGCTGTTGGCCGTACGCGGCAGCTTGCGCAGGGTAAGGCGGTGGGGCACCTTGGTGGTTCGGACTGTACATGTTGTTATACATGTTCGGTTGAGTGTGCGCACTTTGGGCGGCGGCGTATTGGTTCATTTGCATGTTGGCATACGCCGCATTCTGAGCTGCCTGAGCTTGTTGCGCTGCCACAACCTGCTGCTGTGCCTGTTGCCGTTGTCTGCTCATTCCCTCAAACCGTTGCTGCTCTTGTACACCCGGCGCTGGAGACCTGCTTGAACTTGACTTCAATGTCATTGGCGGTACGAACGGGCCGGTGAATTTCGCTTGCGTGATGAAAGGATGTAGTTTCGCTTGAGCGGGAGTCCATCGTTCGAGGGGATTGAGGTTCAGCAGGCCTTGTGCAAAATCGATAAACGCGGCGCGATTCGCCATTTCTGGAACATGTTAATTACGAACAGAATAGTCTTCATCATGTCACGAACCTCGCTCGATCTCGCTTGACTTCATGTTCTTTCTCGGCATCGGGTAGTTCTTGATGATGTCCGGCAGAGTCGTGGCGGAAAAGTACTTCTTGCTAGGCTGTTCTTTCGTCCCATGCTCTCTTGAGTACTGTTCCATAGACTTCAACCGATACTGTTTTCGGCCGTACTCATCTTGGATCTTCTCGTAGAACTCGCCAGACTGTTTACCCATTTCCAGCATCCAGTGTGGTGGCAGACCGAGCATCTCCGTTATTCTCGAGACTTGGTTATATTCGGACGATCCTGGAAACAGAGGCAGGCCGAGGAACAACTCTACAACAATGCAGCCCAGCGACCACATGTCGATTGCGGCGGAATAGGGTAGCCCCAGCAGAACTTCAGGAGACCGATAGAACCGCGACTGAATGTATGTGTAGACCGTCTGCCGTTCATCGCATGCGGAGCCGAAATCGATAATCTTGATGATAGGGCTCTCGAGGCTGTAACGATGTTAGACAAGTCCATTTGCCAGGGTGCTTGAGCTTACTTCTTCAGAAGGATATTCTCCGGCTTTAAATCGCAGTGTATCAGTTTCGCCTTGCCTAACAAAGCCAGGCCGTTGATCAGTTGTTGGGCGAATACGCGCACCAAGGTTGTAGACAGTCCTCGGAACTGGTTCTGCTTGATCAGCTCGTAGAGATTGACGCTCAGAAGCTCAAACACTAGACACAGATGTTGCCTATGAATGAAGGTGTCTTTCAGTCTCAGTAGATGGTGGTCGTCGTTCTTATCCATCTGCTTATTTAACTGGTACAGTATTAGCTCAGCCTAGACAATTTTCCCGAGAGTCCTCACCAGATCGAGTACTGACACCTCCATCATACTCTGATTGAAGTAGGCTGTCCGGTTCTTGATGACCTTGACTGCAACCACCTCTTGCGTCTTCAAGTTCTGGCATTTGACGACCTGCCCGAATGTACCTTGGCCAAGTACATCCAATATAAGGTAACGGTTCTTGTGCCCTGATTCCTCCGAACCGAGGATGTCGTTGACGTAGAGGATATAGTCACTATCCTCATTATCGTAGCCATCATTCTTAACTCCTTTACTCGGTTTTGTGAGGACTCGGCGTGGATTGCGAGAAGACTGATAGTTGAAACCAGTGTTGCATAGCTTGTATGTCATGGGCAGATGGGCTGTCAGTGCTTGGAGCGGCTGGTCGTCGTCTTGTCAGCGTCAAATATTCTTACATAAGAGCTGTATGTTCGACTTACACTAATGAAGCCTCCTTCAGGATTGGCGCGACGAAACGGAGGCTGAGCGTTGATTACAGGTTGTAAGTCGGCCGTGTTTGCAACCTTTTCAAACTTGGGCACAGGTCCGCGCCCAATGGGCGGCAGCTGTGGGGGAATCGGATTCGTGGATGCCCTTGGCGATCGAGCCTCCCTATTGTACACGGCGTTGAGTTGTGCGGTCGCGGATTGCGGGTAGAAGGTCTCGGGGCTCATGTTGGACTGTATGGGCGGCAGTTGAGGCGCATGCGGTCGGGATGCTAGAGGCATGTTGGTTAGTGTGCGGGGGGCTAAGACCAAAGCTTGACAGCGGGTGCTTGACGTACATGGAGGTGAATAGTAGCTGTTGGGCGGCGAGATGTAGGGGTTGTTCCGCGTGGGGCTCTGCCTGTTGCTTTGGGTCTGAGGTGGTTGTGGGGAGAAGCTGGTGTAGTTCTGCCCGCCTTGCTGTGTGCCGCCGGGATAAGGCGATGTGGGCGATAGATTCATGGGCGAGTATCTCCGCGCGGCGGCGCTCTCCTCCTGCTGCAGAAACTGCTGCGAGTGCCTCTGCTGGTGGTTTGAGCGCGACATGTTGTATTTCGGCTTGTACGGGTCTGCGTCTTCCATGGCTACGTCGCCATCGCCGTCATTGTAGCCTGAGCCACGGGTGGCTGTTGCGGCGGGCGATTGGATGGCGATTGAGCTCTGGCGCGAGGGGCCGGTGGGCGATGCATAGGGCTCCTGCTTGGTGTAGGGCTCCTGCTTGACCTGTGCAGGCCCGCTGGCGTCTCTGGGGGTATGCTGAGGCGAGGCCATGCTGTGTGGAGCGTAGCGCGCCTGGCGAGTCGCACCCGGCGCTTCGGAGTAGGCAGTCCACTGCTGGTCCATGGTGGGCAGGGCGTGCGTGGACTGAGGGTATAGGTGCGAGCAAGTCGCAGATAGCCAGCTAACTCAGCTGTGACGCAGTTAATCCGAGCGTGGCATGCCGAATTGCGCCACTATTCGACGTCTCCTTCAGCGTCGAGGGGCAGCGACGTGGACACTGCAGTCTGGCGGGCGCCGGGCGTCAGGAGCAGCAGAATGCGCGCGGGTGCCGGCAGTGGGGAGTCGACGGGCGTCTGGCGAAGGGTGCACGTCTGCGCTCTGCGGGGGTTGTTGACGAGCGAGCCACGAGGCTTTGCTGGGCCGGCGGCTGCTTCACGCTGTCGCAGCAGCAAGGGGCCTGCAGAGGAGGGCGGCGGCGATTGACGGCGCGGGAAAAAAGTATTCACAGGGTGAGAGGTGATGGCAGGGAAAAATGGTCTCTGAGGTCAGCGCTGGAGGTTGGTGGTGACCATTGGGCTGCTTCCATGGCTCGCCGTATTGGGTTAGCCGCCGACCGATGCAGTCCAGCTCTCAATGCCCACGCAAACCGCACCGCCGCAGGCTGACTGCCATTTCACCTCTCTGCCCGTCCGTGTTCCCATTCCGGGCAGTCCCTGTGACACAACGTCTGGCAGTCGAGCATGCTGTGAGCAGCCACTGTCGCAGCCTGTCCGCTGGGCTACGGCAAGTTGGGTACGAGCCTCAGTTGGGTTGTACCTGGCACGGACAGGGAAGGTGCGAGCCATCAGCAAGACAAGCCGTCGCATTAGCATTCTTTGCTGTGTGCCAACCCCCTCTCGCTCTGTCTGCGAAGCAAAAACGCCATGACACTGAGCATCTCGAACTCGCTCCTTGTTGCATCATGTGCATTGATCCATGGGCGCATTATTGTTGCCTTCGTGTCCGTGGCTCGGCCCCTCACGTCTATGCGCGACAGTAGACATCCCAGACTTTGTTTCATAATCACGGCTGGGCTCGTGGAAGAGAAAATTAAAACAAGACTTCAATAATAACGGCGCTTACTGCTCTACTCACATGTCCCCACTATGCGCGAGAATCCTTCGATTAGGCGCCTTGATCACATAAAAAAAACTCCCATCACGCTCAAAATAGTTTCCCCATGACTGTCGTGTGTCGACGTACAATCCATAAAATTGGACGGTCGACGTACGCCGCTCTCCCAGCTCATTCAACTTACGCACGCTCTTCGTAACCGCCCAAGACATCAGCGCTGTCCCACTTGTTGGGCTTCTCGAAAATTGCTCGCACCATTTCTCCTCCTCGGGTCGCAAGAACAGAAAGTAGGGTATCACTCAACTGCCAGAAACATTAGCACTTAATCGGGGCATGCACCGGTTTGGTACAAGACTTACACCATGCGTCGTCTCGCAGCATCCCTGTAGCCACACACCCGCCTCATCGCTGACCTTCTTGTTTTCAAACTTGACTCGGTAGTCTCTCTGAACCTGCCACTTCGCGCCCTCGAGCTCGCCGCCGGGCATGAGGTGCCGCGCGTTCTTGAGGAGCGTCTCGTGAAGATCACGGAAGTATCCGGTGGCTACGAAAACCGCATCCACATCGAGGATCTCCTTGTTCTCTTCCGCGCCAGGCACTTCAGAGAAGTAGAGGGGACTTTGGTCCCGAACGTGCAACCGAATACCTCCCTTCTGCACTGGCGAATCCTCAACGTCAATGACACGTCGGTAAGGCATGATCCTGTGGGGCCATTGCGTCTCTTCCTCTGGCGAGTTGCCATAGCGTATCCGCTGCATGTAGAGTGTCTCGTAGATATGCTCTAGGAGGTTGAGACGAACGACACCGTAGTTTGTGCCCTTATCCTCAACCAAGGTCGTGGATCGCAGCTTGGGCTCCCGGCTGTATGTGCAGTCCACACGAGCAGGGTTGAAGATCTCATTGACACTGATGAGGATTAGTTACTTTCCTTCTTGACCCAGGGCCTGTGGAACTTACAAAGGCGAGTCATCGCTGGGTCGTAGGGCACCTCCCTTGATCAACAGCCTTGTTCGGCAATTGGGATAGTTTGCGTGTAGGAAGTCGAAGATCTCAGCTGCGCTCTGGCCATTACCAACCACAGCTACATTGTAAGGTGCTTTGTGGTCTGGCAGAATCTGCTTGGAGATGTAGGAAAACTTGGATGAATGCACAACCTTGGGGTGATTTGAAGGGAATGGCTTGGGCACATTGGGCCTCCCGCCAGCCGCAATCACGACGTGCTTCGTTCTCCGCGACTCAGTGCGGCCAGTCTGGTTGTTGCGTGAGACGACATTGAATATAGTAATCTCCCCGTCCGCCGATTTCTCAGGCATAACGCTAATGACTTCCTGGTCGTACGACACCACCTCCTCGAACCAGCTTGCGCACCACTTCATGTAGTCTTCGTACTCAACGCGGGCTGGTAGGAATGTGTTCAAGTTGGCGAATTCGATGAGTCGGTCCTTTTGGTGCAGGTAGTTGATAAAGGTGAACTCGCTGCGAGGATTTCTCATTGTTGCCATATCTTTCATGAAGGTGATTTGCATCTTGGCGCCCGGTAACAGCATACCTGCATGCCACGCAAACTTTGATTGCTTCTCCAGGAAGGCAACTCTTGGTGGCCTACTCTGAAGACCTGGTACATCTAGCAGCGACGGATCGGTGCCATCCAGCGCATCGTGAAGAGCCACGCCGATGGCCAACGACGCCGGGCCAAACCCAACGCAAATCAAATCATGAAGCTCCTCCTCTGGAGTATACCGAAGATGCGATCGGTTTTCGAATGCGGGGAAGTGGCTTTCGTCCAAGTTGTTGGAGAGGAAGCCATTGAACGCTCTCTGCACCGCAGGCGCAGGGCCATCTGACGAGCTCGACGACATTTCAGCGTGAGGACTCATAATAGAGAGTGTATGATGCAAAAGTTGCAGATCTGAAGGGTTCTGGGAATGTTTAGTACAAATATCTGGAAAGTTGGGTCATGTTGATTGCGTTCCACCTGATTGGGCAATACTTGTACCTACATTGACACCTCTCACTCGTCACCGTGACTTTATGACTTTCTATGTCGAAGACTTCTAGATGGACTTTTTCCGCGGTATCTGGCCGTCTTTGTGAAGTAAACTTTGCGGAGCTATTTGCAAAGCCAACTGTTCGCTGTATGGATGACGTTTACACTCGATCTGATAACGACAAGCTGAGTGGAAGTATGAGAGTAAGTCTTTTCAGCGGCGAAGATCGTGTGAAAAATGAAAAGGAGACGGTGAATCCTTGGGAAGCTCGACGATCAATACTGCTACCGTCCCTATGTTATGGAAAAAAAGTGACGGCATCCACTATTTTCGTGCCAGGTCCAAGACGACCCGGTCTCCGTTCTTGCGTTCGACGAACCCATGTCGATCAAGGGAGTCTGCGACGCGCGTGAGAGGGTGGTTCGATGCGCCCTCGTAATGAGACCCTGACGGCCCGTTCCAACATGGCGTAGGTACGCATCTCTGGTTTGCTAATGGAGTCATGGCATCAAGACCCGCAGAGGATCATCATCTGATTAGATCGACGAGATAAGAAGGCCAGGACAAGAGACGCCAGGAAACGGCTCAGGTTGAGCTGGGGTCGGTCATGACGCAGGTAAAATTTTCTGGACCGCCCCGCTACGCTTGTCCTAGCTGGCATTAAATGCTGCAGGAAAGACATGTAAGCGTGGGATGATGGCTGTATGGCAGCTTGGCAACCCTGGATCAAGCTCGGAGCGATGTCGGTGATGATCAGCGATTGAAAATTTATCAATCAGATTAGATTGAAAGTCTGGAGCCATTGGCGCGCCATCAACACCACGAAAACTCATCCAGGGCTCATCGGCGTTGTTGCTACGCTCGGCTAGCACGCCCCAACCGCTGATCCCTTACACATACATCATCCTGGTGGGCGCTCATGCAGTCTATGACGAATGAGGCGCGAGCGCACCCCCAAAGTCTTCACTCAACCGACATATTCCGTTCGCATTGAACGATGTATGTGAAATTGCGTGGATCGAGACAGCCACATGCGTGGAAAGTCGCCAGGTCGAGAACCGTGTGTACATTGTGGGACTAATGCGGCCTGCTCCTGTTTTTCTTTCGTAAGCCGGAACATATTTCCATAATGCAGGGTCCACATCGCGCAGGTTATGCCGCTTTTCAACACACAGGGATAGTCCAGGAGCATCAGGGCGAATTCAACTTTACGCTTTAAGGAACTTCATAGGAGACTTCGGTATGCTTGGATTGCTGTCGCGTGTAGAGCGTGCTGGTCAAGGTGCATGGGGAAAAAAAGAAAATCTCGTTGAGCCGAGCGAGAATGCTCTTTGCATTTGCTTAGCCCACGTATGCGGCTGTGGAATGACACATGTTGACGCTAAACATCACCTTATGCCGTGGAGAATAGTAGACTACCGAGACCTGATTCTGGAAGAAGCGGCTTGTTCCGTTGTAGGTGACCGAAGGAAACTATGTAAAGAAAATATGAAAGACAGATACAAGTACAAGACACTCCCGACAGATGAGTGTGGCACGGCGTCCGGAAAACATTCTGTAAATCTTAGACAAATTATATACAATGTGTTAATGTGCGCCAGGCTGGTGTTTAAAAAATTGCTTCTTCAATCCAGCTCTTGCGCCGAGACCATGGCGGCGTATATACCCCCCATGGCAACAAGTTCAATGTGTCTTCCTTGTTCGACTATTCGACCCGTGTCGAATACGAAGATACGATCCGCGTGCTGTACGCTTGCCAATCGATGTGCAATCATGATTGTGGTTCGACCTTTGGATGCAGCGGCAATCGCCTTTCGGATATCCCGTTCGGTATTTGCGTCTAGTTGGGAGGTGGCTTCGTCAAGAAGCAGTATCTCCGGGTCCCGTATGAGAGCTCTGGCAATAGCAAGTCGTTGTCGTTGCCCTCCTGAGAGCTTTGAGCCGTGCGCACCTACTTCTGTATTGTAGCCTTCAGGCAGACTCATGATGAAGTCATGAAGTTCACATTCTTTGGCGACACGCTCAATGTCTTCGTCGCAGAGATTGGCTCCGGGCCGACAACCGAGACCAATGTTGAATTTGACCGACCCAGGAAAAAGATCAGGTTCTTGCTCCTGGTGTAGCGTCAGCAATGCTCATGTTTGAAACTGAGTGATTCAAAGACGAATCGAGCAGCCAACAACAGAGTACTTCAAGAGCAAATAGGAATGTGTCATAAACTCCAGGAATTCCTGAAGCTAACCAAAACAGGTAGCCGCATGCAAGAACCGACTTACCACAAGCGCAAGACGAGCCCGATGATGCTGGACAGCCTCATTGCGTATGTCTTGGCCATCCAAATAGATTTGTCCCGAAGTTGGGTCGAAGAACCTCTCAATCAAATGAATTGTGGAAGACTTTCCTGCACCTGTTAAAATCGAAAAGTCAGTCTGTGGTACAAATATAGTAACAACAAGGAGACCAACCTGAACGGCCAACGAAGGCTATATATTCACCCTGCCTAATGAGGACTATGCGTAGAAGTAGAGTCAGTAAGGTACTGCAAAAAGTATGATAGGAGGAGAGCGTCCCAGACAATGGTACACTCGTCAGGCAGGCCTAGAGGATCTTCATGTAACCACCTTGGCTCACACAGGGTGAAGCAGTCACGCGAAAACCCCCCCGCGTCAAATGACCAAGGTGAAATGGATGCACAGCGAGCTTACTTACAGGAAACGCTGTTTAGCGCGAGTGTTTCTGGCCGGCTCTCATAAGAGAGGCTGACTTTACGAAATTCCAGCTCGCCTCTTACATCAAAGGTACCGTATGAGATTGGACGATCGGCCAACAATGCATGAGAATCAGCTTCGGGTCGAGCATTCGAAGCCACATATTCTGTAATGATCGTCGGCTTCTCATCGTGCAGAGTGAAGACGCTTTGCGCAGCAGATTTCGCTCGAGAAACTTCCGGCGCCAAGCTAAAGAGTTGACCAGCAGCTTGGGCCGAGAAAAGAAGCGCAGGCAAAACAATGAAGAAGTCTCGTTGGCTATAGTTACCGTTCCGGACTTGTTTGGAACCCCTAGGAAAGACTATCAGTGTCTGTTCTCATACTTAGGTCGAAAAGCTGCCGCTATCGACCCGTTCAGGTGCCTTAACTTACCACCAGTATGCTAGAGAGTATACAAAATACGTTACAGAAAGAGAGAACGCGAGCAGGATGTTGCCAATTACGCTGAATCTGAGGTGCTCCTCGTATGGTTTTCGAATCGCTTCTCGATACTTGTCGCGGAAAGTTGACTCCAGGCCAAAGGCTGCAATGATTTGCATAGAAGACGTTGCTTCCGATGCCAATGCTGCTGCATCATTGTATGCTGTTTGGTGATGCTCTTCTGCCATGGCTAGAATACGGAGGCGTAGGAAACCTGCTAGAAGCATGACTGGCACCGCTGCTAGCAATACTATAGCAATTTTCCAGGCGACAATGTGCGCCAGAACAATACCTCCAAGAACCGAGGTCGTGATGGAGAAAACGGTTCCAAGAATGACGCCGGAAAGCCCACTGATGCTTCCACTGTCCATGTTTAGTCTAGACATGAGTGCATGATGTGAGTGTCCAGGCTTGGAGAACCAAGCAATGTCCTGCTGTAGAATCGTACGGAAAGATACATCTCGAACTCGCAATGTCAGATTCTCTGAAACAACACCAAATGCTGTCTTGCCACAGAAGTGAGAGAGCAAGGCAACGAGGGCAAGGACGAAGAACATCAGACAAAAGAATGCTACTTTGACTGTGAGCTCCCCTGACCCAGTGGTGTCATTCAAGAGTTCGACAAGATTTCCGAATATGAGGGCCTAAAGACTTGTTAGTATACGTCTATTACCCTCAATAGAAATAGGAAGACATTATGCGAAATGAATTCAAGCTTCTCGAAAACCGTGAAGTTGGACTACAAACCGCGCTAGATTCACCCAATTGCAATAGACTTACCTCTCCAATGATGACACCTCCACTAAGAATTGAAGAGAAAAGGCCAATGGCAATAGCTGGAGCCTCCTGACGGCTAAGCGCGATACATCGTGCAATGAGCTCACCAGCGCCTTTTTGGCGCTGCCGGCTCACCATCGAAGAATCTTGTGAGCTGGTCTGTCTCGCGTCTACAAGGTACGGTCAAGTCAGTAAGGTTCCGGATTATAAGGACAGATAGAGCTTGATAAGGAACAGTGCGAACATTCCAGAGCGCCGACTTTGGTTGGGTTGGAGGACCGTATATTACGTACCTTCATGGTCATGACGCGCTTCCTTAAGTAAAGACCTGGCGCTAGACCGGATCGATGAGGTATCGGATGGCTGTGGTTTCTCAAATTGCTGCGCTCTGATGAGTTCCGCATAAAGACCATTAGCTTTGATCAATGCCTCATGTCGCCCATCTTCCTCGATATGTCCATCTTTCATTACAATGATGCGGTCGGCATCTCTCACAGTTGCAAGACGATGGGCGATGATGATTGTTGTTCGGCCAGTGGCAACTGAAGAGCGTCTGAGGTTTTCCAGTACTTTAGCCTCGCTCGTACCTAAGGATAGCGCTCAGTCAGCACTGTCTTCGACATTCACTCAAGTAGGCCAAGAGTACTTTGGATAGTATTGAAATTGCGATCTGCATTTCAGATCCTCTGCAAAGTACTCCGGGCCTACTCATCTCGCAAGCACGAGTGACGCTGTACGTACCATCCATCGCGCTTGTGAATTCATCCAATAGGAGTAGAGAGGGATTTCCGACTAGGGCTCGTGCAAGCGTAATACGCTGCTTTTGCCCTCCAGAGAGCTGGGAATGAGGCCCCGAACCGATCTTGGTGTGAATTCCGTCTGGGAGACGGTCTAAGAACTCACAGTGCGCTTCCGCGGCCGCTGCCTTGCACCTTGCAAGAATATCGTCTTCGGATAGTTGGTCGCTTTCTGGCAAACCATGTTTGATATTCTCAAGAATCGTTCCACTGAAAAGGACCGGGTTCTGCGTAACAAGTGCAATACGAGAACGCAGACTGTGAATATTAAACGTTGTCAAAGCTTGATTGCCCAGCGCGATAGTACCATATGTGGGGTCGTAAAGTCGTAATAACAAAGCTGTGATGGTGGACTTGCCAGAACTAAATCGTAAGCAGGAAGTCAGAGTGTACCTCACATGCGTTCAATATATGCGACTTACCCAGATGGGCCCACAAGGCCTGTAACCTGACCGGGGGAGATCTTGAAATCAATGCTCTCTAGAATCCGTACAGTTGGCCGTGCAGGGTACACGAAAGAAACTGCTGAAAATACGAGCTCCCTTTCGAAGTGCGACCTCTCAGCTGGCTTTCCCTTGGCGGAGTAAACATCAATGTCGCTTGGCGGATGGTCCATGACCTCTAGCACGCAGTGGCCAGCGGCCGAAGCCGCGGCGAAGGTCTGGATGAAAGGTCCAAATGATCCAACAACAAAAGAGGCATCCAGGATGAGAAATACGACGGCGTATATAGTACCAGCTTCGGTGCTGCCGTTACGCAAGCGATCTCCGTACCAAAATGCCAAGGCGTTCGTAGCGTATGCTACGAAATAGACAGAGCCAAGCATTAGAGCCCCGGCAACGCTTTTTTTGATTCCAAGTCGCAGTGCGGACCGAAGATGAACGACGTGCTCTTCGCTGAGTCTCTCAAACAGTCCGAAGGCTTGAACAATCTGGACGGCCCGGATGGCACTTTCTGCAACAGAAGCAGCCTTCTCAGTATAAACAGAAGCTTGTCGGGTGAACCTTGACACCATCTTTGTTCCATAGAAGACGATGCAAGCCATGGACGGTATAACGGTAACGAACCTGACTTTGGTCAGCTAACCTGACCTATCTGCACAGGCTTTTGCTTTACGCCTAAAGGCAACTGAATGATTCTCTCTTACATGACACCCGTCAGTCTCGGGTTGAGCGTGAAACCTACGGCAAAGGCAGAGATAAAATAACTGATTGATGCGATGAACAGTCCAACCTTTTCCGAGGTACCTAGAGGTGGTGATGCGGTCAGCATTATACAACAAGAGCAAGAAACAGCGATGAAAGAGGTTCCGTCGTGATCTAAACCACGGCATTGCTAGAATACCTTGCGAAACTTTCCAATTGTGAGACGGGATATAACTGCTACGCAATGCAATCTAGGTATCTGCATTGAATACATATCATGACCATACTCACCGAGTTGAATAGTTTGCGTCTTCTCTGTGAGAATGCTCGTCATGTCAGGCGAGATGGTGTCAAAGTAGGCCATGTCCATGCCCAAAGCCCTATGAAGGAGGTTTTCTCGAGTTCTTCGCGAGACTCGCTCTCCAATGACAGCCCAGCAAACAGCCCAACCCCAAGTGACAACAAAGTAACCAACTGCCACACCCATCAGTCGAAATAGAAGATTTCTCAGCTCTTCCTCTGGCGGTGGAAAATTATTGATGATTCTGCCTAAAACAACTCCAATGAGTGGCAGAGGGAGACCAGCCAACATGGCTAGGATAATGCCTAGCACAAGGATACATCTTGAGCCAGTATCATTCAATGGTCTGTACAGTGCAAAGTATGAAGTCTTGAACGGATTTAGCCCCAGAATCTGCCGAATGAACTGCTGGCGAAAAGCCGTAACGTCTTGCCAGGCCTGCGGCTGGACGGTTGCTAAGGAAGGTTCGACATGCCTATCCCATTGCGAACTGCGACGGATAGAAATTTGCTCATCCAAGTTTCCGTCGTCGGAGTCGAGAAGAGGCTGACTTTCGATGCTCGAATCGTCAACGCAAGCGATGCGGTCGTTTGACGTCACATGAGGTGACTCTGAATCTGGCATAATCATCGGCTGTGCATGGACAAAACGGCGAAGGAGAAGATGTCACGTTGACAGCTTGCTTTCATGAAAGGAGAGGCCATGGAAAGGGTGTTGGTGGTTCTGAGTCGCAATTGAAGGTTATTATGATGGCAGGAACGATTTCCGACGAGGCGAAGGTTAGCCGATCTTGGCGCCAGCTCGGGTGGCTCCTGCCTGAATCCATTGCTCATAAAGAGCGACTAAGAAGTAATGGACAAGCAGCAGCACAGGGGACTCTAGTAAGATCGCTGAGTGATTGCTCGGAAGCATGTGAAGTCTTTTGAGGTTTCTGAGATCGTCTAGCTTTGGCATGAGCAACAAATGTATGCACAAAGCCATCAACAGACTAGCGCCCCCGATGTCAGTCGATAAACCAGCATCACTTGCATTATCTGATCCGCTGCAGCCCTGTCGCGCATGCGCGCAAAGGGGGAATGACTGCTGGCACGTGTTGCAGGGCCCCGAGTTTTATCAGATGGCTTCGGATGTCTCGGCGGCCCCCATGAACGGCCGTCAGGAGCTTCGTCTGCCCTCCTCACCTTCTAAGCAGGTCCGAAATCGCTCCTAGTCTGAGTCCCCAAGAAAATCCGACAGCGCATGTTGCGCTTGACAAACAGAATCCGTTGGCAGCGTGGGGCGACAGAACAAGAGATGGAAGGTGCCCCATGTGGGCTCGCCGTCATTGGAGGCCAGGCTGTCCACGCCATCGCACCTGCCGCTTCGCGCGACGACCTGAAGCTAGCAGTGGGATGGTGGAGAAGGAGCTTTACAAACGCGGTTTGGCTGTTGCCCCAATAATTTTCTTTTGCTATTCCTGATTCTTCGTTCGCTTGCCTTGCCCAACGCGCTGCAGATTTCCATCTTATCAGATCTGCCCACCAGATCATGACAGCACCACTAAGAAGCAGCAACCAGCATGTATGACGCTGCCCCTGCCAAAGACGCGCAGAGCATCGTGCTGGAAGCCACGACTGACAGCCCTTTCGATCAAGTGTTTGTCTGCCTACGCTGACCAGGTCATTTTCGCTTCCACCTGATCTTACTATCCCGACGTTGCCCGATGCCGGATTTTCCCCTGCACTGGGCTGAACGTGGTCGACTGCCAGTGCACCTCTGACGGAGACACTGCACGTCCCATTTACAAGTCTTGACGCGCTCCAAGGTGACACGACCCGTCTTCACGTGTATGGCAGCCTTGCGAGCACTCAAAAGCAACTCTAGCTTCGCCGACCAATCAGTGGCCCGCAGTTTCTCATCACTCAGATGTGCCAGAGGAGGCCATTTTTGACAGATTCTTAAAGTGCAGATATTAAGAACGCAATAGCATCAAATTTGACCCTGCTCAAGTTTTTTCCAGCATTTTGTTGTGGACTGAGACTGCGCAGTTACCTTCGAGCGTTGTTACTACCATCCACCACCATCCCATATATACCTTCCTAATTCGGGAACATTCAAAATGCTCCAAGACAATAATCAACATTCAGAGCTATCTATACTGAACAGATATCCCTCAATAATCGAAGGCCCAGCTCTCCTGCACGAGCTGGTACGAGCATCTTCCGACAAGCCCGCCGTCGATTTCCTAGAAAATGGATCGAAAAGGCGGAAATTTTCTTACGCAGCACTACACAACTTGAGCGATACCCTAGCTAGCAGCATTTCCAGCGTTTTGGCGAGGCTTGAAAGTGCCTCACCTATTATTCCCGTCTTTCTACCACAGTCTCCCGAGCTCTATGTGGCCCTACTAGCCATCTTGAAGGCGGGGAAGGCTTTCTGCCCGCTCAACCTCGACACGCCGTCAGAGAGACTCAGATTTATTCTTCAAGACGTATCGGCAGATTTGGTGATCACCATATCCGCATATCGCGAAACGATCCGCGCAGCTACAAACATCCAATTACTGCTTGCCGACCGTGTGCTTGTCGAGTCCAACGATTATTCCATTCTTCAGACACCAAGAGTGAACACCAACGACCTCGCCTATGTGCTTTATACTAGTGGCTCCACCGGACTGCCCAAGGCTGTGAGCGTGTCACATCGAGCTGCTACCCAGAGTCTGTTGGCACACGATCGCCACATTCCAGGCTTTGACCGGTTTCTCCAATTTGCTGCACCCACATTCGATGTTTCAATATTCGAAGTCTTCTTTCCATGGTATCGCGGACGAACCCTAGTAGGCTGCACCCGTGCCGAGATGCTCGACGATCTTCCAAGAATCATCAAAGCCCTTGAGGTGGATGCAGCCGAGCTCACTCCAACAGTGGTGAACAATCTTCTCAATGGTCGGTCAAGCGTGCCTGGCCTAAGGCTTTTGCTCACTATTGGTGAAATGCTTACCCAAGGCGTCATTGAAGAATATGGTGGTAATGGAAGTAACGAGAGCATATTGTGGGCCATGTATGGGCCCACAGAAGCTGCAATTCATTGTACCTTGCAACCACAATTCTCGTCATCTTCTTCGATTGGTACAATAGGGTTTCCATTGGACACCGTCTCAATCTTCATAGTTGCTTCAAATCCCGAAGGCGCAGCGCCAATCACGATTGATATTCTTCCTCAAGGCGAAGTCGGCGAACTTGTTGTTGGGGGGCCGCAAGTTGCAGAAGAGTACCTCAATCGCCCAGAGCTTACCGCTGCATCATTCATCGACCACCAAGTCTACGGCCGCTTATATCGGACCGGCGATCTAGCAAGGCTTGGCGGTGATGGTCAGTTGGAGTGTTTAGGCCGTGTCAATGCGGGCCAAGTCAAATTAAGAGGCCAAAGAGTGGAGCTTGGGGAGATTGAAAAGGTTATGATGAGGGCGATTGGCTGTCGGACAGCTACGGTAATCATTATTGAGGAAACTTTGGTCGCATTTTGCGCCACAGGATCTCGGAAAGTCTCACGCTCAGACATACTCTATACCTGCCAACAATGGCTTCCTAAGTTAATGGTACCAGCGGATGTGTTGTTCGTTCCCAGCATGCCGCAGCTTCCGTCAGGAAAAATTGACAAGAAGGCTTTGGAGTTGAGATACCTGCAGAGAGCTCAAGGAAATGGTAAATCAATGTTGGATCCGAATGATCATGTTGCCTATATTGTGTCTAGTGTACTGAGGCAGTACATGAAGCATGATTTGGCACCAAACTCAGACCTCTTATCTGCCGGACTGGACTCACTTCGGTCTATTCGCGTGGCGTCTGCGTTACGAAAAGAGGGCTACAACCTCGGCGCGATGGACGTACTAACGGCAACGACTCTGGAAGGTGTAATTGCAGCTTGTAGAGAATGTAAGCTTACGAATGGTCTTCACGACTCCAAGAGAGCCCCGGGTCCTATCACAATTGAGACAGACGCTTCTCTGCTTGGGCATGGGCGTGAAGATATTGACTGCATACTCCCATGCACTCCGTTGCAGGAAGCCATGCTTGCGGAAACAGCAGCTAGATCCAGTGCCTACTGTAACTGGGTTGAGGTCGAGCTTTCAATCTGTTGCTCATATGATCAGATCCATGCTGCACTGCTATTCCTTATCAAAGCCAACGAGATTCTGCGCACTGGGTTCCAATCTACATCTCGACATCCAGGAACGTTTGTTCAGATTATCTGGAAGGAACCTCTGACGTCTCAAATCCGAGAAGTGACCGCCTTTTCTAGAGCCTATTCATTGAGCTCAGACGATTCACTATTGCGCCCCCTCTCTATTCAAATTCAAACAAGTTCTGGGAAGCCACGACTTCTCTTTCAGATTCATCATGCTTTATATGATGGATGGTCTTTTGATCTTCTCCTTCATGATCTCAATAAGCTACTGCATAGAGAAGACGTCGCACAAAGGCCACAATATCGAGACATTGTTGGGTACTACACTCGCGAGCAACAAGTCAATCAAGAAAAGATTGCCAAGAAGTATTGGGCGGACTTACTTTTTGGTTATGGCTCCGCACCTCTTCCAAACTACAACGGAAAGATAGTCCAAAACACAAACCTTCACAGCGTCCGCAGACAATCTACAGTCAATATTAACATCTTATCGCAGCGTGCTTCTGAGCTTGGAGTCAGCCCACAAGTTTTCTTCCAAGCAGCCACTGGCTACGTATTGTCGCTCTACGTGGGCTCGACTGATATAGTGTTTGGCAATGTTACTTCGGGCAGGACGATACCTGTGACTGGAGTCGAGGATATCATTGGTCCCTGCATTGCTTCACTTCCGTTTCGCTTGAACTTTCAGCATCATTCTCGAGTTCAGGATGTTTTGGATAGGACCCAAGGCGTGAACCGAGATAGCTTGCAGCATTGCACTTTACCCCTGCGCGAGATAACAAAGGTGGCAAATGTGCAACCCGGGACACGATTATTTGAAGTGCTTTTCGTGTGGCAACAGTCCCTCAGCTCAGTCCCTGAGTCATCACTCGTTGCAACGATCGTCGACGGTGCAGATGACTTGGAGTATAGAATTACGCTCGAGTTCGAACCGTGCAAGGATCATGTAATGCTCCGCACGACTTTTGATCCGTCGACAATCCCGGAGAATCAGATCAAATACCTGTCCCGGCAGATTGACGAGGTGGTAGAACTGTTCCTACACGACACCACATGTGAGATAGCTGACATTAACCGATGCTTTACACATGAATCTCGCTCTATTGCGAACCCTCATCCTCGTCAAAAGCCTATTCGATATGGCCCAGCGTATGCAGTGGAAAAGTGGGCTTTGGATTCCCCAGAAAGAGAGGCTGTATCCTTCGGCAGTATCTTCAATGGCAGCATGGAGGTCAAGGATACAATTACATATGGCATCTTGAATTCTCGCGCAAACCAGCTTGCTCGTGTACTGTCAAAGCATGGAGTTGGACAGGACCAACTAGTAGGTGTAATCATGGAGAAGTCTATTGATCTATACGTCTCGATCCTCGCCGTCTTGAAGCTTGGGTGTGGCTACCTCCCATTAATTCCAGATACACCGCTTGACAGAATCGAAACTGTTCTTAGCGATGCCCAGGTTACGATCTGTATCAGCGAGTCTATGGTCTCCGCTTATCTCCGGCAAGGGGTCTCAGCGACTCTTTTGGACTTCGATTTGATCGATCTTTCAAGCCATTCTGATCAGAATTTGGCAACCTCATACAACGGATCGCACCTGGCTTATGCTGTCTTTACTAGCGGAAGTACCGGCACGCCCAAGGGTGTTCTCGTCACGCAGGACAACCTAATGAGCAACCTTGAGTATCTTTCTAGTATATATCCATTCTCAACGAACTCAAGGATGCTCCAGGCTTGCTCACAAGCTTTTGACGTTTCCGTTTTCGAGATCTTCTTTTCTTGGCACGTAGGCATGTGCTTGTGCACAGCAAGGAAGGATGACTTATTTCGCGATATTGAGGCTGCTATCAACTGCTTGAATGTTACACATCTTAGTCTCACACCAACCGTCGCAGCGCTCGTGGAGCCGAAGAATGTGCCCAAAGTAGATTTTCTGGTCACAGCTGGAGAGGCTTTGACTGAACGTGTTCGAAGGAAATGGGTAGGGAAAGGTCTCTTTCAAGGTAACAATTTTAAAACTCCTTTCTTAACCGGAACTAACGAACGTTAAGGTTATGGTCCTTCTGAGACCACCAACATATGCACCGTCAAGCAATCGGTCACCTCGACAGATCTGATAAATAACATCGGACGCGTATTTGATAACACTTCAGCATTTGTACTTGATCCCAATACCAACACCTTTCTACCCCGCGGTGCGGTTGGGGAGCTCTGCTTTGGCGGTTCACAGGTTTTCCGAGGTTACCTTAATCGACCGGAGTTAAACGCTGCCAAAATCATGGAAGATCCTTTATATGGGCGGATATATCGATCAGGCGATTTGGGAATACTGCTGCCTGACGATTCCATTTTGTTCACTGGCCGTTCAGATGATCAAGTCAAAATCCGCGGTCAGCGTGTCGAACTCGGGGAGATTACCTCTACTGTTCTCGACGACGTAAGAGTCCATGATTGTGCAACTCTTCTTGTGTCGCGCCCGAACGAGGTAAAGACGCTCGTCACTTTCTGGGTGCCTTCATTTCATAATGGAACTCCTGTTTATGTCCACAACCCCGCAGAGTTCAGAACAACGGTACTGGAGCTGTTCACGTTATTATCGCGCCGGCTACCCTCGTACATGATTCCCTCTCACCTCGTTCCCATATCCCGTATTCCGATGACGGCGCAAGCAAAAATCGACAAGCGGCTCCTTCAAACTATGTTTCGTAACTTATCAGAGGATGACCTCATATCTACTGCCGAATCACTTGGGTACGTTGACGAAAGTGAATGTTTTTCGGTATGGGAAAGGGATATTGCACAGGTCTTGACCGAGACACTCGAACTTCCGTCAAGCGATATTCGCCGGAATACTTCATTTTTCAGTCTAGGACTCGATTCTGTGTCTGCAATACGTTTCTGCAACGCGCTCAGATTGGCCAAACTAGGCGATTTCGCTGTGTCATCGGTTCTCAAGAATCCTACCATTGGGAATCTCGCAGCAGCTAAGGAGACAGATTCGTCACAGAAGTCGCCGTCTAAACCTACTGCAATAGATCCAAACCATGCGCTCAATCAAGACCAAGCCTCTCAAATTCTTGCTCATTACAACAGGAAAGGCCTGCAGGTGCAAAGGGTCCTACCATGCACACCACTCCAGATAGCGATGCTATCTAGTGGGCAGTCACCAATGGGATCGAATTACTGCAATGTGATGGTGTTTGACATCAAGGGAGACATATCTCGTCTTCAAGAATGCTGGGCCCTTATGTTTCAGAGGCACGAAACTCTACGAACATCATTTGCATGTACAGACGATCCAGCGCACCCCTTTGCACAAGTGGTTCTGGAGAACCAAGACATACAATGGCATCACCAGGACACATTGGAAGATATCCAAAGGCGTACCAATGAGGTTCTGTCGAATCTCCTCGAGGCTAATAAACCCCCTGTCTATCTGGCCTTTGTCGAGGAGAATGCGTCTACGAGGCTGGTATTCTGCTGTCATCACGCACTCTATGATGGGACCGCGATTGCAACAATGCTCATGGAGATTCAAGACTACTATTCCGGAGACGAGCTTCCAGCCCCGATCACATCCGATATCTACTTGCAGCATATGCTGTCCCAAGACTTTGTCAAAGCTGATCAATATTGGGCAATATTGCTCAAAGACTTTGAGCCTACATTCTTTCCTAATCTTACTGGCCAGACTATCAAACCCAACCAAGGCCCAGCTTCTGTGACAAGATCATTTCAGTTGCCTCTTCGGGAGGTGCTTGGAGCTTGTAAAAGCTCATCTGTTTCATTATTGTCGGTAGTGCAAGCTGCGTGGGCAAAAGTTCTGCACTTCTATACCGGCGAAACTGATTTCTGTTTTGGAAATGTTGTGAGTGGGCGCAGCCTACCGGGAGACCATCTGGATCGCCTTGTTGCACCATGCTTCAATACTCTCCCTGTCCGTATCAACTTCGATTTTCTCAACAACAATGCATCCTTGGCGAGCCTTGTGCATACCGTCAATATTGAGTCTCTTGACTTCCAGTTGATGCCTCTTCGTCGGATCCAGAAGCTTGTGCTCAAAGAAGGAGGTCGACTTTTTGACACACTCATCATTCTCCAGCAACCTACTAAACCATTGGACAGTTCAATTTGGGTGCTTGAACAAGATATGGGTGATATGGATTTGCCAGTAGTGTGTGAGGTATTTCAAGATCAGACGGAGGACGCTCTGAAGTTTACCCTACACCACCATGCCTCAGTACTCTCAAGTATTGATGCCAGCATAGTCGCAGAGACTTTTGACAACTGTCTGTCATCTATGATAACAACTCCCCAAGCAGCCGCCAATGACACCGCCGGATTCCCCACTCACCTTCGAGCTGAGTCCAACATGAACTTCCAGGCCTACGCAGTTGAGTCTCAGTTATTGCATTCTGGGTTCGAGCGAAACACTCTGTCACAGCCGGAACGCATTGCCTTAGATTACTTGCATGCAGATGGATCAAGGACAGCATGGTCCTTCCAGGCGATGAACAAGAGAGCTAACGACATCGCGCATGCCTTGGTTGATCGCGGCATAGGACTAGAAGACGTCGTCCCTATCCACATGCCGAAGAGTCCTCAATTCTACGTCAGCATACTGGGAGTTCTCAAGGCTGGCGCTGCGTTTGCCCCCGTACAGCCCGATCTACCTGAGGCACGGAAGCGATTCATGCTTGCAGAGCTGAGAGCAAATGTCATCTTGTGCTCTGAACATTTCAAGCTACAGGAAGATCTCACAGAAGCGCAAATCATGTACGTGGAAGCGATCAAGTCCGGTAACCAGACCAACCCTACTACTCCTGGCCTCACGGGGGCGAATCTAGCATATTGTCTTTTCACCAGTGGTTCGACGGGTGTCCCGAAAGCTGTCAGCATGGAACATCAATCCCCAATTCAAACTATCGCCAGCTCTCGACCGCTAATTCCCTGGGACTCTTCTTCAAGACTCCTTCAGTACGCAGCAATCACGTTCGATATGTGCTACTATGATTGCTTTTTGGCTTGGACCTTTGGCTTTACTCTTTGTGCTGCCGAGCAAAGCGCGATGCTGAACGACCTCTCTAGCACCATTAACGGCCTCGACGTCAATTTACTAGATCTGACACCTTCCGTTGCAACATCATTGAGTCGAATTGAGGTGCCCAAAGTGAGATGGCTGTACTGCATCGGTGAAGCAATGACGTCCGACGTCGTCAAAGAATGGAACGGTTCATGTGTCAATTCTTACGGGCCGACTGAGGCCGCATTCTGTACAACAATGTATCCGGTTGCTCAGGAGATGAGCACTTCCATCATAGGAAAGCCTTTTCCTACGACTTCTTTCGCGGTCTTCCCTGCCAATGGCGACAGACCGCTGCCTTTGTTGAGTATCGGAGAACTGTATATTGGAGGAGCACAGCTGGCGCGAGGTTACATGGGTAACTCCGGACTTACAGAAGAGCGATTTGTGTTTAAAAACGGCCAAAGGTTCTACAAGAGTGGCGACATTGTCCGATTGTTGAGCGATGGCAATTTCGAATTTATCGGACGCGCAGATGACCAGGTCAAAATACGAGGCCTTCGAGTCGAGCTTGGGGAAATCAACCATGCCCTTCAAGAGTCTCATCCAGATATCGCAACTGCCGTTACACAGATCCTAAAGAAGAATGCGAACTCAAAAGAGCAGCTTGTTGCTTTCATAGTCACAAGGCAACAAGTGGACAAAGATACACGTACTGAGCTCCAAAAGACGCTGAAAAAGGCCGCGAGCAACATCTTGCCCTCATACATGGTGCCTCAATTCTTCCTCTTCATTGAGAGAATACCCCGATCCATGGCTGGCAAGGTTGACAAGAAGGCACTGATGGAAATCTTCCGTGAATCAGCCGAAGTGAACACGCTTTCAAATGGAGTTACTGGACATGCTTTTGACCATCGCTGGACTGTGCTTGAAAACCGAGTTCGAGACATATTTGCACGACTGTCGAAGGTAACAACTAACGACATCTTACCCACCACCTCAATCTATCAACTCGGTCTTGACAGCATCAGCGCAGTACAAATCGCGGCTGCACTTCGAAGACAAGGTCACAATGTGAACGCAGCGGACGTCATGAGACATACAACCTGTTCTGATATCGCGGCATATCTCGAGTGTTCGACCGCAACAGCGCTCAGGCCTGCTGTACAGTTCGACTTCAATTCTTTTGAAAACAATCTCAAGCCGCAGGTGCTAAGAGAATACAATATCAAGGATGAAGATGTTGCGGCAATTAAGCCCTGTACCCCTCTTCAGAAAGGTTTGGTTTCTCAGTTCCTCGCGAAAGAAGGGACAATATATTTGAACTGCATCCGCTTGCAATTGACTCCCAACGTGGATATCAACAAGATCAAAGAGGCTTGGAGGCTGACAATGGCACGGCATGCAATCTTACGAACAGGGTTCGCTCATGTCAAAGACACTACTTATCCTTTTGTCATGATTCAATACACGCCAAACGCCATTGACATACCATGGACAGTTGCTCCTGACAATCAACCGTCTGAACAGGTGGCTAATTGGTTACAAAAGTTGCAGCGCCGAACTTTTAGCAAGCTTCATTTGCCACCTTGGGAAATACGGGCCGGTCGGGAAGGCATGTATACGAACCTCGACCTTGCCATCTTTCACGGACTTTTCGATGCCCAAAGCCTGCAGTCCATATTTGGCGATGTCGCAGCTGCATACCAAGGTCAGCACCTCTCAATTCCAGCATCGCTAGACTCGGTCATCGATGGTGTTTTGCGATCTAGCCAGAGCAGCAAGGATGGGGAGGTGTTCTGGACTCAGCTCGGAAAGAAGGCGAGTCCATGTCGATTTCCGAACCTAGCGCCGCTTAAGTACAGCGCAATGCCTTCACTGGTCTCAACAAAGCAGTCCACTAAATCCTTGTCTGACATGGAAGCTGGGTGCCGAGAAGAGAATATTACAATCCAAGCCGCTGGCATCGCGAGCTGGCTATCTATCCTATCCGCCTATACTGGTGAGCCATCGGTTACTTGCGGAGTCGTACTGTCAGGACGCAGTCTAGAGGAAGCAGACAGTGCTGTCTTTCCATGCATCAACACTGTACCCTTTTCATGCACAGTCAACCAAGACAGAAAGAAAACACTCCGTGCGGTATTGGAACTGAATGCTGAGATTCAGCAACACCAATTTATACCACTCAACGAGATACAGAGAATGATGGGATTCTCGAACGAACCCCTCTTTGATACGATCTTTGCCTATCAAAAATCATTGAATCATGCTAATGTAGATAGTCTTTGGAGTGTGACAGACGAGAAAGCGACGGCAGAATACTCAGTCTCTATCGAACTAGAGGCCAAGAGAGGGTATCTAGAGTACCGCCTGACCTTCTTGCCGCATGTCATACCGAAGGAGCATGCCAATTTGATACTTGATCAATTCGAATACCTGATGGAGCGATTCATTTTTCCTGGCCCGTCTTCAACAGAGTTTTCATTTAATCCAGCGCTCTATTCAATCACCCCGGCGAGAGAACCCGATTTGCCTTCAGAATCAAAGTTACTACATGAAATGGTCGAGGCTACAGCATCGAAGTACCCCCAACGTATCGCCCTTGAATTTGCGTATGCTATCGACGATGGCGGCTACTCCAGCGAAGCGTGGACCTATCCTGAGCTGGATACCGAAGGAAACAGAATCGCGCATTTGCTCATTTGCCATGGCGCTCAACCAGGCGATCTAATTGGCGTATGCTTCGAAAAATGCCCAGAGGCCTCCTTCGCAATGCTTGGAGTCCTGAAGGCCGGTTGCGCATTCGTTGCTATTGACCCTGGAGCTCCAGCCGCGCGTCAAGCATTCATCGTCAGGGACTCTCAAGCTCGGCTCGTACTTTCAATGACACACCAGTCTGCTAAATTCCAAGAGAATATCGATATACCAGTGCTGAATCTGAATGAAGTCGTGCTCCGCTCATTGCCAAAGTCTAAACCAACTCTCCCCAGAAGAATCGATCCTCAAGATCGCAGTTATTGCTTGTACACCAGTGGCACCACCGGCACACCTAAGGGATGCGAACTGACTCACGAAAACGCTGTCCAAGCATTACTTGCTTTTCAGCGCCTCTTCGCTGGTCATTGGAATGTCGAGTCCCGCTGGCTTCAATTTGCATCTTTTCACTTTGATGTATCGGTCCTCGAGCAATATTGGAGTTGGTCGGTTGGTATTTGTGTCGTATCGGCGCCTCGAGATCTCATTTTCGAGGATTTAGCGAAATCAATCAACAATTTGCGCATTACCCATATCGATTTAACACCGAGTCTTGCGCAGATACTGCATCCCGACGATGTGCCAAGTCTTTGTAAAGGCGTTTTCATCACTGGAGGTGAAAGCCTCAAGCAAGAGATATTAGACGTATGGGGCCCAAAGGGGGTCATCTACAATGGCTACGGACCCACTGAGGCGACAATTGGTGTGACAATGTACACGCGTGTGCCCGCCAATGGTAAGCCCTCCAATATTGGCCAGCAGTTCGAAAATGTTGGGTCTTTTGTTCTCGAACTCGGCTCAGACGTCCCTGTGCTTCGAGGTGGAGTTGGCGAGCTTTGCGTCTCGGGAAAACTCGTTGGAAAAGGCTATCTCAATCGTGCAGACCTGACCAACGAGCGTTTCCCATACCTTCTTCGCTTTGAAGAGCGTGTGTACAGGACTGGTGATCTTGTGAGGGTTCTCCATGATGGCTCTTTCGACTTCTTGGGCCGTGCAGATGACCAAGTCAAACTACGTGGACAACGACTAGAGACCGGTGAGATCAATTCAGTCATCAGGCAATCCACTGCACATGTGTCGGACGTAGCAACATTGGTGCTCAGACACTCCAAACAGCAGACAGCGCAACTGGTGGCTTTTATTGTTTCGAATACGAGACTGAGCGGGCTGCCCGAGGTTATGCTGAGTGATGCAAGCAGAATGGCAAGGTTAAAGGAGGCATGCCTTGAGAAACTTCCGCCATACATGGTTCCTACGCACTTTGTTCCTCTCACGAGCATGCCTCTGAATATCAACAATAAGGCTGATGCAAGGAAACTTAGGCAAATGTATGAATCCTTATCTGCTAGTGACATACAACAACTCTCGGCAACATCATTCGAACAAGATGGAACATGGTCAGAGCATGACCGTAAAATGCAGCATGTGCTCAAGGAGGCACTGGCTGTGGATGAAGAGTCTATCAGCAGAGATATCAGCTTCTTCGAGCTAGGCATGGATTCGATATCCGCGATTGGTGTCTCGAGAGCGATGAAGCATGCCGGTTTCTTGAACGCAACAGTGTCTGAAGTCATGAAATTTCCTACTATTCAACGTCTTGGAAAGGCGTTGAAGACCAATACGTCTGACAGGAATAATCGCGGGTCCATTTTGGCAACACAGCAAACTATCACTGCGGTCCAGCATCGTCATAGACGAACAGTTGCGCAAGCTTTCTCGGTTGAGCCATCAGCAATCGAAGCACTCGCGCCATGTACACCACTCCAGCAAGGAATGATTGCAAAATATCTAGAAAGCGATCGAGGACTTTATTTCAACAGCTTCCGATTCAGGTTGAAAGACAATATTGACGAAGGAAGGCTTCGAGAGGCATGGAACAATGTGTATGCATCAACTCAGATGCTGCGTACCGTCTTTGCAAACACGGAGGCTGGTTTTGTACAAGCTATCCTAAGCGAGGTAGATTTACCTTGGCTGCTGAAAACCACTACGAAGAACGAATCCACGGCCGACTGTTTAGACCGTCTAAGGCAGGGTTGGCTGCAGCACAATAGCACTGAACTCCGACGCCCATTCGAGATTGTTTACGTCGCAACGCCACAAGAAAGCTACCTAGTTGTACACATCTTCCATGGACTGTATGATGGGAACAGTATCGGGCTTATCTTCAAGGCGGTTTGGGATGCCTACAATGGGCGCAAGCCTGGCCCTGGGGCACCTTCATTCCACTCTGCCCTTGCTCATGGTCCATTGCGCACGATTGACGGCGCAAAGAAGTTCTGGTTAGACCATCTTACGAACGACATTTTCAAGCCAATCCCAGCGCTCACCGCCGAACCAAGCGACAACGCCACTTTCATCACACGAGATCTGCGTGCATTGATAGACTTCGAGCCCATTAGGCGGAAGCTCAATGTCACTGCCAATGCCATCGTTCAAGCTTGTTGGCTCCATGTTCTCCAAAAGCATCTAAAAAGAACGGTAACTACTGGCCTGGTTGTCTCAGGCCGCTCAATTGATCTGGAAGGCGTGGATCGCACCATAGGCCCGATGTTCAATACGATCCCATTCCGACATAATTCTGAACCTGGTGAGAATTGGAGTTCCATCATCAAGAGAGTACATGAGTTCAACACAGCCGCTTATCCCTATCAACACACGCCACTTCGGGAAATTATGAAGTGGTGCAAGAGAAATCCGGCCGAACCACTTTTTGACAACCTGTTTGTTTACCAACTAAGCCAGGACAATGACGAATGGACAAGAAATGATGCGTGGGAGATTGTTGATGGAGATGCTGCGGTAGATTACCCGCTTGCTTTTGAAGTTGAGCAGAAGGGCAATGATTCGTTTAAATTGACTCTGGCCGTACAAGGGCACATCTTGGACGAGCAGGCTTCGATCAAGCTACTGAATAGATTTGAGGAAACATTGATACAGGTTTTGAATGACCCATCGACTCTCTCGGATATACCAGCGGAGATAAATGGCGTAGCTCAGAATGGGACTCCCACGCCTACCATAAACGGGATAAACAGTGCGAGAGAGTTTCACTGGAGTGATAATGCAACCAAGATTAGAGAAGAGATTGCAGGACTGTCCACTGTCGGAGTGGAAGAGGTCAATGAATCAACATCGATTTTCGAGCTTGGTCTTGACAGCATCGACGCGATTAAGCTATCCTCTAAGCTCAAGAAGCGTGGTATCAATCTGCCAGTGAGCGGCATTATGCGCAACCTCACCATCGCGAACATGGTTCGGCAGATATCGAGCGGCACGAGTCGAAATGAACAGCCTCCATCATATTCCCACTTCCATTCACGCAAGCAACAACTTCTAGGTTACGTCCAGCAACAAGATATCAGCAAGCACCTTATCGATACAGTTTTACCTGTAACACCACTGCAAGAAGCCATGATCGCTGAGATGACTGCATCCGAGTATACAAGGTACTTCAATTTCGATGTACTGAGGGTACAACCCAACACCGACATTGACAAGCTACGGTACGCTTGGACTCGGGTCGTTGAAGATTCACCAATTTTACGCACAATGTTCTTTGAAGTAGACGATCCAGACCTTCACGATTCATTCGCACAGATTGTCTATCAGCGGCCTCATGAGTTCTGGTCGCAAATCAAACTAGAGAATGAGCCCAACTTTCACGAGATCCTTGAAGAGCTCCGTATCAAGGCGATAAAGTCTGGGTTATCACAGCCTCCGTTCCACGTACTGTATGTCGAGGTTCCAAACCAATCCTATCTCATCCTTTCTATTGCACATGCGCTCTATGATGGCTGGTCTCTTACCCTACTACATACCGATATCCATCAAGCGTATCACGATCAATTCGTGTCGCGACCCAGCTACGAATCCTCATTAGCTGAGATCACGTCAATATCCAGTTCCGACGCAGCGTCCTTTTGGCAAGACTATCTCTACGATGTGACAAGTACTTCCTTCCCTCGACAAATGGAGAGCCCAAGCCTTCAGAATGGACAAACTTATCGCCTTCAGCAGAGCAGCCAGATGTCTCTAGCTGATATCGTATCTTTCGCCAAAAACAGCAAAGTGTCGTTCCAGACGATTGGCCAGACCGTCTTCGCTATAGTATTGGCATCTTTAACCCACTCTCTGGACGTTACGTTTGGCTCCATCCTCTCCGGTCGTGATGATGATCAGCGATCTCAGTTACTGTTCCCAACAATGAACACTGTGGCAATTCGCACAATTCTACACGGAACCTGTTTAGATATGCTGCATTACGTACAAGATAACTTCACAAACATCAAGCAGTGGCAACACTTCCCTCTTCGCCAAGCCATGGCTCTCGCTGGTGTTGGTGGAAGCGTATTCGAAAGCCTGTTCATTTACCAGAAGAGCCCAGATGAAGGACAGGATGTGAAAGAAAAGCTTTATACGAGTATCGAAGGGCACAGCGAGGTCGAGTATCCGGTTTGCGTTGAGATGGAGGTGGTCAATGATAACTTGGTATGGCGGTGTGCAGTAAAAGAGGAGGTCTTCTCTGAAGCAGGCGCGAAGCAGCTTCTGGACCGTTTGGATGAAGTTTTGAGGAACCTGATGGGGAGACCAGAAGCTAATCTCATTGACATTACATCTCAAAACACATCAGTGTGTGGCTTGCCACCGTTTGAGGCGACGACAGGAAACGCTCGCCTTACTAATGGTGAGACCCTCCAGGATGGGGAAGACGACGGTAGTCCGCCACAGTCAAGGACGGCACGAAAAATCCTCGAAATTCTAGCCACCGTCTCCAAAACCCCCAAAGACAAGATAAGGAGCGATATGACTATCTTCCACATCGGCCTTGATTCCATCAGTGCGATCAAGGTGTCATCGCTTCTGCGCAGACAAGGGATAGTACTCAGTGTCGGACAGATGCTCCGAGCTGGCACGGTTGCGAATATGGCCAATGTCGTTGACGCGCGAACTGCGTCTGCTGGCACGGACGTTACCGATTATAAATCAACGATTACACAAGCTTTGCAAGACATTGATCAGAAAACCGCTCTCTGCCTGGATGATGCCAATGTAGAGGCGATCTTACCTGTCACCGCAGGTCAGCTTTATATGTTGGCAATGTGGGCCAATTCAGAAGGCTGCAATTTCTATCCTGAGTTCACTTATGAAGCTCATGGCACTATCACATTCGAAGCCATTCAAAACTCATGGAAAGCTCTTGCTAGGGCGAACCCCATCTTGCGAACGCATTTTGACCCAACCACCAACAACCGCATACCTTACGTACAGAGAGTCTTGAAGGAAACAACAAGCCTTGTTACGGATATCACTGGATACGCTGAAGATGACATCCGCGGGCATTTCCAGAAGATTGCCTTCGAGCAGCCGTGGGCGCATCTGCTCGTCTCACGCACTTCAACGGGCTGGGATTTGAGGTTGAAGATCCACCATGCGCTGTACGATGGTGTGAGCTTACCAATCCTGATGCAACAATTCCTGGACCTGTGCAATGGCAAAGCCACACTTTCACCCGACAACACTTTCGCCAAACTTGTCGCCAGCACTCACACGGTATCAGCACGCAAGGATCGTAAAATCTTTTGGACAAACTACTTGAAAAATACAAATCAACGCCGCCTACATCGTCCAACACTTCCCCTCAAGCCTAGAGTCGAGATTTTCAGCCCGGCTCTCCTTCAATCGTCGACATTAGAAGCAACTGCTCGTAGACAGGGCTTATCTATACAGTCCCTGATTCTTGCCACGTACGCTAAACTTTATGCTGCAATGACGATCAATCCTGGGGGTCAAGATATTATCCTCGGCATCTATCTCGCCAATCGTTCACTTTCTGTTGAGGGAATCGAAGCAGCCGCTATACCTACAGTAAATATGCTTCCTCTTCGAATTACATCGTCACTGGATCGAAGCATCGGGGAGGTAGCTGCTTGTATTCAAAGTGATCTGCGGCATATCAGCGATACAGCCAATGCTTCTGTCAGCCTCTTTGAGATCAGCGAGTGGACTGACATCAAAGTTGACACATTCGTCAATTTCCTCAATTTGCCAGATACTGTTGAGGTGGAGAAGCTTGGTAAAAATAACAATGCTCTCAAAATCAAAACAGCAGCGCAGTGGCAACAATCGGTCAGAACGGTTTCACCAATTGAAAACCGACGCTCAGAGGTATCGAATGAACTTGTAAATGAACACGCTAATAGTGCCTACCTTGTAAGTCATGACGTAAAGAATTCAAATACTCGGCGACAGTAGCTAACATGTAAATAGCATGCAATCGACATTGAAGCCACAATCCAGAATGGTGCGTTGGACATTGGTGTTTTTGCGCCAATAGATATGTTGAGCTTAGAGAATGGAGAGAAACTAGTGGAGGACCTTCGGAAGGAACTGACGAGTATATGTTAGAATACAGTGCTATCACGGTGGCGTTTGAGGTTTATAAGTTGCTGGCGTTACATATCATGGTGTTTGTGGTACCTCTTCTAGGCGACTGAGGGCGGGTTGGGTACATCTGCAATGGTGTATATAGGCGTTTTAGGGCGTCTAGAGAAATTTCAAATGATAATTTCTGAAAGCTTCGTAATTTGTGTCAACAGCTCGCATACTTCTGTCTATGCTCACAAGGATTTAGAGGTAGGGTTTCGTAGGGCGGGCGTCGCATTTTGCCCTTGCGAAAAGGATATTATTTAGCACAGTGAAGACAGAAGGTCTCTCTTGCAGCGGAAGAGGATTTGTGCTGTGGCAACAATACTTGGGAAAAGAACGAGACATCAAATCGGCTACCTTCTCCTAATGCTTCCTTAGGGAGAAGAACAACCTTGGAAAAGCAAGAATGTCAGACCTAACATGTCAAGTTCAACGTCTAACACCGGCTAACACCATTGGCTGTAGGGAATGGTAACCGTATCGCTGAATTATAACCATCAGAACTTGAGGGTCAATGGAAGATGTGAAAGATTGCTATGTTCGGTCGGATTGTCAGATGGCCTCGCTCCATCATTATTACCCTCCTACATCGGCTTGGTGCCCCAGCTGCCGGGCAATGCTGTTGCTGATCATCTGATTGCGCGGGCGCCAATTCTGTTCTGAGGATTAGCTTCGCCAACAATTTCCCCGTCAAACGCAATCCAAGAGAACTTCAGTCAGTGGGTGACAAATATAGACAATTGCAAACGACTGAAGTGGGCTAACAGTGCCTGTAGGCCATATTGAACTTTTGTTCGCTGTTCACAATAATCATGGCCACATCTGAGGGCTTACGTAGAACTTTCGAGGAAAGGTTGAAGCGCCGGACCATTGACGACACCTTTTCTACAGCCTGCGTATTGCTCCACGCTTTTTGTCTATTGTCGGACGACTACAACGGAATGCACACTCGCACGAGACGTGACATTGCGGGCCTCAAGGAACGCCTTCCGTGGCGGCGGCTTGTTTCCCCGGCTTTCTGAGTTCGCTCCCTCTTCAGCGGAATTCAAGAATAGATATAGCTCTTGAATTCTCCCCAGGTGTCGCATGTCCAATTGGATACGACGTTGTAAACCGGGATTTCAGCGAGCTGGGTTTTGGTAATTGTTGTCCTAAGTAAGTGAATTACTTCGTACTACGCGCCAATCGACTCATAACACTCTTAAGGGGTGCCGAACAGGTGTACCCTTTTGTCAAGATGCTGTAGACTTCCAGTGGGAGACGACAGTCAAAGTGCATCGATGCCAACAGCGTAGCACCGAGGCGCTATATATTTATTCTGAGACTTCTGGCCACTATGATATATGACGGCGAGCGAAGAAGCGCTCCGGATTTTTTTTACCCCCCTAAAGTCCTGCTTCAGTTGGATCCCGCCTTACCTTTCACTACGTTCGCAGATTCGATTACTTCAGCATCGCCCACAATCACAAATGGTCCCGCTGGCCTTTCCTCAAGCAGCCCAAGGACCGGTGACGATACAAAAATATCGAAAGGGGCCATTGGAGGTATCGCTGGAGGCGTCTCAGCACCCATACCCATTATGATTTCGTCATCTATCGCTTTCATTTCGAGAAAAAAGAAGTCAGGAACAAATCAAGCTCCGCAGAGCGAAGAAGAAATTCCTTCGACGGCTAAAGTTGAACTCGAAGACGATGCCGGCTTGGCCCTTGGGGACGCCCAGTACCAGAAATCGGAGTTAGATGCAACACACAAACCTCTGCTAGTATCTTCAGACGTGGCAGAACTCGACACAGGTCCTGCACCACTTGTACCAGAGAATAGGGAAACAGCAGGGCTTCCAGAGAGTACTGTGGGATGCCCGAACTATTAGGAAGTGAGAATGTGGATGAATGTGAAAACCATTCCACCAATCATGAGGTGCAAACTGCTGATTCATTCAGAGTACAAGAGGAAATTGATGCAGTCTCTCACGGAAGTCAGAGGGTTTCTCATGATCGATACAAAAGCTAGCCTGGAAGTGATGCTCAGAAATCACAGCATAAGCTTAATTGAGACATTGCGACATTACCCTCTGTGTCAACCATCGCACAAGCCCTAATACTCTAGACCGACTTGCGAGTCCCACTTAACCTCAGGCGCGTAGGCGAATTTGGAGGGAAACTCTAAAGCTACTGCAGTGGAACAAATTGAAAGATGAGCGCACTATTATAAGGGCTGAGATGACATCAATGTAACCCCGCGGAATGCAGCCGGAATTAACCAGCAATGAGTTGCACAGTGCGAAACTTTGATTTGGCAAGGCCAGTTTCACTCTTTGTTTCTGAATGCTGATTCGAATAGGTGTGCGGCCCGCGCAGGAGTGTACTTGGGTTGCTTTCGGGCGTCCCTACGCTTCTGATCCTCTCAAGGTTTTCAAAAAGTGCCCTGTAAATATCAAGGCAAAGCATTGAGTACTTTCCACACTGCGACATGCAGTATAATTGTTGTTGGTACGGTGCAGACGCTGATAGGAGGCCATTTTGTCCGGAGTTGTTCCGAAGGATCCTTCGCTCAGCGCCACAGGACTGGTCGGATGCATGGCTCGGCACGACGCGGTACGGGTGGATCAACGCTCACAAGTACATTCCCGTGTGGATCGACGCTTTCCGTCCTGATTACAAAGACAATCGTATGATACCCTACTGCTCATTTTCCTACAACAGCTTACTGGATTTCCCTCACGAGTGGCTTTTGTCCGATTTCACATTTGTACCTTTTTGGTGTCGGCTGGCTCACAGAAGTCGGACAGGACGAAGTAAGCGATCCGTGCACTGTTATAGCTATCGGAAATCCTCATATCCCTTCAAATATGTCTGAAGGCTATTAATAGAAAAAAAGTGGACGATTTCCAACGATTCGCGAGATGAGTTGTATATTAAACACAAGGAAGCCTGGGAGACGGGTGCCACTGTGTTGGTGCCAGCACCCAGACCGATACTGCCGTCCACGTTCACAACTCGAGCGCTTCGTCAAGCCTAGAAGCAAGGTTGTGTCTGTACACAGCTTGGATTGGCGTTTCAAGGTGTGGAAGCCGCTTGACCTCCGTCCATAATTGGCTTCTATACGATCGAAACAGGAAGGCGGCTTACTATTGGCGACAAGAAATTCTTTAGGTGAGGGAGCAGCTAGACCGATTAGATTCAGATCTCAAACCCTGCGTCCGAGAAGACTTCGGTTGGATTAAGCATCACCGAGAAGGATTCGAGCCGCATCGGCTGTCTGCCCGAACAGGGAATAGCTGTGAGGATTCGCGGGTGGCCCCGTGCAGGAAAATAAAGAGATCAAGCTTGGCACCGTCTTCGCGAAAGTTACACGTTTTAATTTTTACTAGACTACTGTGTAACTCCCCAACAACCCTCCAAAGCACATGACATGGCGAAAGCGATAGACAAGAAGAGAAATCTGTACAAAATTCACCGAGTCCCAGTCCCCTCGACCGTCCACCGCGTCCAGTTTCTGGTCCACCTGCAATGAGCTTTTTCTCAAATGGTCCCTAGTCAAGGGATCCTGTATTAAGGATTAAACTAAGTCCAGCAGAGGTAGCTAGAGATCCTGTCGTTGAAGCCCCAGTCAGGAGTGTTGACGAAGATGTAGCTGCCGGACTTGGAAGTAGAGAGCCCTAAATAGAGAGTAAGCACATGCAGAACATGGTGGAGAGACGAGTAGACTCACAAGCACCCTGGCAGTTGCCGTGCTCGTAGAAGTAGCAGCCGTAGTTGGGAGGGGTCTGGAGAGAAGAGATGGCATCGTTCCATCCATTGCCGAGGTTGTAGCAGCGGTTGACTGGTCATTATTAGCCACTGTAGAACTCAAACCACTATCCAGGTGGTGAGACGAGAGAGTGCATACTGTCAGTCCAGAGGCCCTCGTGGCGACCTCCACGGTTGGTGTCTAGCCAGACATCGATCAAGATGGCGCGCTTGGAGAGCTCAGAACGCTCAGCAAGCCCAACCTCGCGCTTGGCAACCGCCTCATCAGCGGGGGTGTCGCTGGTGAAGATCTTGTTGAGGTGAGCGCCGTGCTCAGGAGGGAAGGCCTCGCCAACATCAGTGATGGTCTCAGTGCCGTTCACATCACGCTCGACAAGGTCGGTGAGAGGTGCGCCGAGGACGGCGGTGAAAAGGGCGGCGGCGATAGCGAACTTCATGTTGATGGTGTTGGTTTGGAGTCTTGAAGGCTTCAGAGGAAAGAGCTGCTTGGATCTGGAGTGCTGGATGAGATTTGAGCGGAGAAGACAATGGCTTATATATGTTCGTCGGCACCCTCATCTTGTCCAACTCGACTCGCGATAGACCGAATCCAGACACAAAACCGGGAGGTCTTCCATGGACCCGAGTACAGATGCATGAAGGATGAGTGTCAATATTGAAAGTATGCCTGTGAGATCTTAGAGTGAAGGATCATACGTCCTGGACATCCTGTAGAGTAGTTCGTGTCAGAGTTGGAGCGGTTCGTGCTGAAGCGAGGTCGGCTCATCGTCGGCTTCGCAAAAGTTCACACTGCGATAGAATACTCCAAAGCCTTCCTTTGTCTTGAAACACGGGAGTTGTATTTTACGATCACTTGTATGCTTCAGAAATTGCCATCTTCGACTTTCAGAAAGTGGTTACTGAATCAAATGTTCGCCATGAGGGGTTGATAGAGCTAGGCTGCTACAGTTTCCACGCAGTGGTCGGCCTTCCAGGGTAGAGACTACCCGGCCGATGCATGCATTGCAATATACCAATCCATTGTTTCCTGTAAGGCCCAAGTCTTGGTGCTCGTACAGAGAGTAGGATTTCGGTGGCGCTTTCATGTAACCGCTGGCCATCCAGCGCCTCTGTAATAGTTCTAGACCGGACCATCCGGTTCGCGAACTCTACGATTCATTTTAAAATACTACTTTTTTCCTTGTCTAGCATATGGGCAGAGCTTCTCCAGAACGTCTTTGTTAATGTAGCGTGGGGTGGCACAGTAAGCCTATATCTGCCTTCAGCTTCAGCCCAAGAGAACGTCAACAACGTGGCGAGTATGGGTTGAGATTACGGGTACCTGGTATGGGCGAGAGGAATCTAGCAAGGTCAGGGCAACATCCGATTATGCGAGAATGCAGCCTTACCAAAGCTCAATCTCAAAGCTTAGGCGTGCCACTGTCGACCGCAGTAGCTTAGTTGTGAAGCATAATTTGATTGGTGAAGATTCCCAGGAACCAAAGCTGAGTAACTTCATAAGCTGCTATTCACAGGGCCGAGGCCGGTCAAGAACCCGACGCTTTGGGCGCTGACTGGGTCCTTATTCGCTTCACCTTGACGACAATATCAAAGCGCAGTGTGGCCCACGAACCCGATTGGACAAGAAAGTTCTGTGAGACTTGGTAATGTGGCACCCTGGAAGGCTCTTCTTTGTAACAGAATATCTTCATTTCATTCTGTCTTTTGAGTAATATTCACTGCTTGCACGACGGCTAGAGTGTATGGATCCGCCGCTCGAAAGCAGGTCACGGGATTGCATCCTAGAGGCTCTGCGCAGAGCCATTCCCTTGTATTGACTGCCGCCAAGTGTAAATAGCTTGTTTTTGATCCACCTTATAAAGAGAAATCTGACGAACCAGTGATGATAGGTTAATTAGGAGGTGGGGGCGGCAAGTGGAGAGGCAGTGGGACTACAGCTAACTAGGCAGATATTCGCTTAGCCAAATCGTGACAGAACTGGGAGAAGACGCAGGGACGCGCTCTGGAACAACTATTTGCCATTCGCGTACAAGTCCGTGTTTAGGTTAACGCCGAGGAAGCGTAAGATATCGAGGTTAGACATGGGTGCATATGCCACTAATTCCTACAAGAAATACGAGCTCCTTCACAAGGCCATGCCATTTTATCGCACCACATGCTCTACTCTGTTAATACCCGAGCCTTTTCCGATGCTAAAGGAAGTCCTACAAAGTAGGCGCTCAAAATGAGCACAGGCAACCTTCTCGTGCACTTGGTCCAACCACCGGAAAGTCCCGAACACCTTGTAAGCATACCCGCAACGAGGGCATATTTCAAGAATCCTTCCGATTCTTTCTTCCTTGTACGAGCGCGTGTCATTGTAATTAGGGTTGATTGGTTCGGCAATGTTGCGGCCTTCCTTGGGCAATGCTTCATGGCACCTGCATGCTAGAAACGTAAGACTTTAGCGTAACGAGAGGGATTTACATGCGAACACCTGATATCCTGAGGAGCCAAGCCAAGGTTAACGCCCTGGCAGGCGGTTACCTGCAGGTTATGTTCCGCGAAAGCGGGGCTTGCCACGGTCTTGAAGGCCTTTCCCTTTCCATCGGACAACTTCCTGTATTTTCTTTGTGATTCTTTTCCTATTTAAATGTAACGAGGAAGGAAAAGTGGCATGGCAGTGTAAGATATCGAGATTGTTGAGGTTACTAGATGTTCCTTCCGCAAGGTAGCAGGATAAGTGACAACAGGCAAGTGTCGGACAAGAAATCACCACAGGATAATTAAAAACCTTCATGGGTAACCGGTCAAGAGAATGCGAATGTGAGCTTACTGTTACTTGGCGGAACGGACAGAAAAGCATGACATTTCGTAGGTGAATGCTATGCCCAGACATGATCCGTCTTGGAAAAATTTCGAATGACAGTCAGGATAGGAAGGTCAGTCGCTACTATGAGAGCTTTCCAGCGGTCCTAAGAGATCAGATACACATTTACTACACATTAATGCCACTTTCTCCTGTGTCGAACAAGAGCGGTTGATTGTTTTCGATAGTTCATCTTTGTGTCAGTCCTCTAAAGCTGCGATGCTTCGTTCACAGGCAGCTCAACTTGAGGCTGGAAATTTCTATATTACAAATTTAGCCTATAGTGACGCACGAAGTCCTTCGGCCCTTCTTACGGATAACTTCTGAATTGAGTGGATTGCTTTCTGTCGGGCACGATTTGCCCATATGCCCAAAAAGTTCCAACTGCAGCGAACTTGGCTTACTAAATCGCTTCGCCGAACTTACCCATCAATATCATGCTTCTTTAATATAGTAAAGGCTGAGACAAATACTACGTGCTGACAGTGTCCTGTCTAAAGCTTGCTCGGCGTTCCGTTTCGATACTTCTATCGTGGCCGGATTTGGATAGCTCCGAAGTCCTCCTCCATCACGCTAACTTCTTACGTAGGCATTTAATATAAGTTTCAGGCAGGTATGGAGTTAACGTTGTCAAGCGCTTATGCCCAATTAAAACACTTTCAGCCTCATCGTATTCGGGTTGGTCACCTCACCTGAGAGTTCCGAAGTGCGGTTCTTGTGTCGTTCGCTTTCTGGAAGAAGTATGCCCTAGGCGCGACTTTAAAAACGCTATAGCAACCTTGAACTTAAGATAATGCGCTTATGTGAGTGACAGCTCAAGAAATCCGAAAAGCTGGATTGTTTCTACGCTTCCAACGTTGTCGGTTGGATCAAGGCAGGCTAGAAACGCTGTCATTACATCTCATATGGCCTGTGTAGTCTGTGAATTCCAAAGCGAGAGTGACTTTTAAGTGACTTCATCTGACAGCGTGATCACATGGAATCATATGGACATTATTGGAGGTGTTCAATGAGTACCTGTCTCAGGGGAGTTGAGGATGGCCCTTCTCGGGCTCTCAATAACTGTTGTTCATTAATGTCTATCAATGCCACATGTGCGTGCCGAAAAAAAATGACTATCTCTATTAGTTCTGTATCAGATTTTAGACATGAATGTCGAACTCCAGGATAACTGTTCAGCAGTTAAAAGTTATGTACAGGATGATATGAAAAGTTTGTGCTATCAGATACGTAGACACTGTTGGTTTCCAGTACATACCGTACCGTGCGCAATCAGTCTGCGGAGCTCCTTAACTGTATAATCACACTCTTTTGTATATGTAAATTGACTACCTCTTGTAGGTAGCCCTAATTTTCTCGGTATGGCCATCCATTCAGCGTATTTTCTTCGTCCATTGCTGTTCTCTCTGGGGTTGCATATACAAGCCCTCCAATGATGAAATCTGCCCTCTTGAGCTTAACCCAGACCGAGGCGTAACTCTTCTTAGATACACCAGGAGATTCAACAAAAAGGCCTTTTGGGAAAAGACTAGAATATTATCTAAAAGGGAAAACGAAAGCTTACTTCTTCCCTCTACACTTACCCAGTGGTTCATGAACTCATACATGAGATAGAATATTTATGAAATCTCAGTTATATATGATCCATACTTACATAGTTTAAGAAACAGTGGGCCTTTTTAGAATTTGTCTATACATTGATAGAAAGAGAAAAATCACCAGATTTGAACTTACATGCTTGATTAGATGAGGAAACCTTCACTAGTGGCTCTCGCAAACCTACTTGCGCCATCTTTCCATGAGTTCCCTTTGGCGAAGCAGAGAACTTGCGATAGAATTGTTGCGAAAGCTGCGATAATCTAACAATATGCCTGTAGAAGCAGACGCTAACTGTGGATATAAGACGCCGCGTAATTAAATATACTTCTAGAAAACAAACATCGCATGTAGTATACCATCAGCATTTCTCTCCACTCGCAGCTCACGAGAAGTTATCGAAATAGCCTCTGTTGCGAATATTGAACTGCATGGCATGTGCTACATCAAAATTGATGTTTTCGAAGGAATAATATAATGGATATATCTAACGCGTTGTTCGAATTGGATCGCACGAGACTGATTATTCGTTGCACTCCAGCGCGGACACTGCAAACAAGAAATTAAGACTGCGTGTTAGATTCTTATACATTTAGATCTTCATAGTGCTATTATTTCAGCTTTCTGTGTACTTAGAAGCTGATGAGTTGATTTTCTCCTTATGCAGAATTCAAATATCCGCGATGTTGGTTGGTACCACAGCATTTCCGAAATTGATATTGAATGCAACCCAGCAATTCTTCCATCATAAATCGTCTCAGCAACGTTGTAAAATATTACAAAGTCCAGTCATCCCATCCCTCAGGTTGGTGGAGATATCTACTCTGTCTACTGCAGAGGTTCACGAGAAGATATGGTAGGCTAGTGGACATGGCTCTTAGTTGAAGTTTAGAGTTAGAGCAGAGCACCATCTTCCCTCCCTTTACTACTGTCAAGATGTATCAAGATGCAATGTGTTGCTCCAATATAAACAACTTACCTTACATTTGTATCATTCGTAAAGTGAACAGTGATGTAATTTTCCATTTCTCTCTCTCACGCACACAATTCTTAAGCACTAACGACAACATTGCACACCCACACACCTACATCTGAAACTACAACCTTAAACACCGAAGCTCACAATCCCCATCCCTCCCCTCACCCTACTGTACAAGATAAAACAGCCATCCACACCTAAAGATACTCGTTCCCCACTTCACGCACTCATCTCCCCAAATGGTCCTAGAACCGCACAATACAGCCCTGCCTACACAGATGGGGAATGCTTGTGTGGGTATTTTGCTTCAGACGGAAACGGTACCAGTTGGTCAGCGGAAATTTCTACAGCGAGGGATGATTGGGAGATGGGCTGGAACACGGGCATGGATGTTGGAAAGTCGGAATAAAGTGCTTGCAAAAGTTGGATGTTAGATGTGAAAGAGCAGGGTAGGGGATGGATAAAGATCCGGGGATGTAGGGTGTGAGATAATTTTCCATGGAAGTCTTGTAGATCACGTTTCATCTAGTCAAGTAATGTAGTCAACAGAGCGAGAAAGTGGAGGGTGTTGTTTTTTAAGTGAATTCAATTGGACATGTCACATTCAACGCACGCACAAAAGGTAAAATCTAATCCCTGATAGTGTCCTCGTCATCGGTGGACCCACTCTTGGTGATTTAAAGTGCGCAATCGCATGGGCATGGGTGCGCAGCTGTCAATCTGTAGCCCTTGTATCCGCTATCGACCAACCTTATCTTCGATGCCAGCATCTGGATCGGCATTCTCGCCCTGCATTCCTAACAACCAAGTTGGTGATTATTTGCCTCAGTAATAACGCAGGGTGGTATGGATATAGCAGTCGCTTATCGATTGTGGTGTGCAAATATTTCGATTACACCCGAGATAAATTGGCAGCTAAATTTGGCCGCACGTAAGCTTCGCTACCAGAAACATGTTGAGCCCGTTCCCGGCGCAGAAAATGGTCTTGTTGCAGGAGTGGAAATGGGTCATACGGGACGATCTGCAAGCCCACCACGAGGGCGTGCTTCGGCAGGTGAATTTTGAATGTCCGTCATCAGCCGAAATTGGGCCTGGGAAATTCTCCTCATATATGGAGCGCTTGACTAGTGAGTCTCGACGGTCGATGCGATCGTGCCGGACAGATTTCGAGAGTCTGATTTCTAATTTTCATTTCGGGTTATGCTTGGCAGGATGGCGGCCGTTGGCTGAGTGGCTTTGTGAAATGATGGCGACGTCAATGGCGCCAACCAAGCTCCACGGCTCACTATTTGTGGGTCAGGCCGCAGTAGTGGCAGGTGGGCCCGACATTTGAAAGTGATGTGTATGAACCTCTTACATGTGCTTTTAGGGAGAACGTCTAGACTAATGCTCGCTGAATGCGACTGTCAGATCTGGTAGGTAGGTGGGTAGGTAGGTAGGTGAGTAGGCGCGGGGTCATGCTTGACGTTGATTGAAAGGTTTACGGGGGTCAGCTCAGCACCTCCAGGGTTAGATGCATTATCTGCCGTCAACAGCACGTTGAACTGAGCTTGCAGCGATGACGCCTGAGAAGATGAGTTCGCTCGCTGTTGAAATTGCGGCCGTAACATTTGAGCCCGCAGAGAAGCACTGTGGCGCTTGCGCAGAGGTAGAGATGCATATTGTGAAAGTCTGTCAGGACTGGCGAACGCGCGATGCGGCAAGAGTATCCAAAGAGGACTCTCTCTAGCTAAAGCTCATTACCACACGCGTGGTGATAGTTGACAAGGCCGTTGCGGGAGCCTTGACGCGTCTCTGTCGCGTGCGGTGCGGAGAATGCGACCAACAAATGGGAATCTGCTATTCCACAGGGCTGCAATAGCGCAATGTAGCGTAGATCCTGCGTAATTTCACGGACGGGCTGGGGATGGATCGCCATCGTCAGCACCGCGGCGGTGGATGAGGGGAACGCTTGTTCCTGGTAATAATACGACACTGGAAGCATAGCGTGCAGTCACGAGAAAGACTTGGACGCGAAGAAAGTAGATAATGCGCGCTCTCGGGCGGACTCACCAACGGTCTCGCATTACCGTGATAAGCATTATTAACAATGAACCGAAAGCGAATGAATGCGGAAACGAAGACGTTAGACGCCAGAATGTGATTGGTAGACGGCAGTCATAACAGCCGTTGGAGAGTAGATTTCTTCGGCTCCTTGCGTTTGCTGCAGCATGGATGCATAGTAGAGCCGAAGCCGCCCACGTTAGGAAATCAATGTGTTATTGCCTCCGAACGGAAGGGGAGCCATGGCCGCTGGGGCGGATGATGTGTCTGCAGCAAGGGGCGGCCTGGCGGAAGAAGAGGAGACCACGCGGGAAACTTTAACGATACGAGGATTGACCAGGTCTGCGGAGATGAATCTGGCCGGCGAGTGTCGCAAGAGTACAAATTCAATGGACAGCTCTCTCGACAAGTCACGATCTGATCAGGAGGGCAATGTCACCGTGTTGGACTCGGGCAGATGGATTCTGGCCCCGTAGTGGCACAGAGAAAGGAGAGGTAAGACAGCAGGCGGTTAGGCCAGGGGAGAAGAAAGAAAAAAGGCGACCAGTGCGATGACTGCGGTTTGGCGGGTGATTTGTTCGGTTCGCAGTGGGTCCCGAGGCTTAGCGGCTTCAGGTAGGCGATGGGCGTTTGGTACTTGAGGGCGTCGCTCCCCGCATTCCTCTGCACCCATGATGCTAGAGCGGACGATTGGGCAGTGCGAGATATTGTCGGGCTGGTACGGGCGGAGGGGCAACAGGCGACGCTGGTGACGGTGGCGAGGCAGGACAGAGAATAAGCATCTATTGATACATGAGGATGCATGGATCGTCAGCCCCTCCCGACGCCTGCAAGGTACGCGTTCAGGGCAGGGCGCTGATTGGGCGGGGAGCATTTGGGGAGCGCGATGCTGCTGCTGAGAGCCAGCGGTTGCAGTGGCGGTTGGTGCTGCCGTGGCTTCCTGCCCGTCATCCAAGGGTCTGCAAGAGCGTGCATGCTGCCTTCTGAGTCGCGATGGGCGTGATTCAGAAGGCGAGTCGTTGTTTGTTGTGTTGTGGGCTCAAACGGGAAGGAATGCGCGGCGGGCGAGGCAGGAGCGACGACGATGAGGGCCTAGCGCTCGTTTGGCGTCTTCTTTTTCCTTCGCGTTTCCTTCACTCGCCCGCATCCCCTGTGACGGCGCGGGTTTGGGCACAGGCAGCACACGATTGCGGCCTGCCTGTGGCCGCCATGGGACGCCGGCTCAGGGCCCGCGCGTTGTGGCTCGCCCTGCAGGCTGTCTCAAGCGCCCATGCAGTGCGGAAATGAGCGTAGTGGAAATGAACCTTGTTCCTGGCGGAGCTGCTTGTCACTCCCCCAGAGGGCCCAGCGTGCTCGTCCATCGCCAGCTGTGCTTGATTTCGGTCGGGACATCCGCACCTCACATTCTTTTTCCCTTACTGCCGCACACCGCAGCGCGCGTGCCCACGCTCATTCACTCTCTTGTTACAAGCTATACACGCTCCTTATCTTGCAATAATCTACTGTTTATACTCCGTGGCCCCGCTCCTGGAATCCTCCGCCTGCCTGCCATTGCCCGACGCCCTTTGCAATTCCGTCTCACCTGCCCGTCGTACCTTCTTCAGACTGCATTCCTGCCCTATCCGGAACAGTGCTCTAAGAGACAACAACAACAAAAACACGCCGCCATACTGTCGTTCCTGCCTCGTTCGCCCGCCGCTACATGGAGTTCGCGCCTGCTCCTTGCTCCCGACCCACATCGCGAAACGCCCACCTCTGCTAGGGGGAAAACAGAGGATAGAGGCTGCCATTGTGTACGTCCGCCATTCTGGAAACGAGTGCATTGCCACCCTCTCACAAGTGCGACGGCGTGGAGGCACGGGGAGGTCTTTGCAGAGCCCATCACTGATCACACCCGCGCAGAGACTCGCCTCCGGTATCCAGTCGCCAGGCGCCACTTCCCAGCCAGGTTGCAGACGCTAGCTCGTCCCTAGCTCTAATACAATTCTTTGGAGTGACTGCATCTGTCGGTAGGTGTCTGCACGCTGAGGCGAATTATCACACCCGCCGGGCTAACACCGGCCAGACCACCATGAACCGTTGGTTGACAAGAAAGAAGGATGGCGGTGAAGATGCCGCCAATGGGGGAAAGAAGACCAAGAAGGGCAAGAAGGGACAGGAAGAACCGAAGCCTGAGTTTGATCTGAACATGGTGCTGCCAAAAGTCGATGACTTCCGTACGAGTTTAATCATGCCGGGCCTCTCCACTCGGTTCAGCATGTTAAGAGAGCAGGACGACCCGAGCTCGATAATGGGCAAGGCAAGCGACGACAGCGTTTTGCAACCGAAGCGGCAGTCTCGCCTCCACGAGTTTGGTTTCGTCCCTGGTGGGCTATCTGACATAGCCGAAGTTTCATCGCTTAATGGTTCCATACGGCCCCCATTCGCCAAAGAGCGGACAAACTCCTTCGACAGCAGAGCAGAGGACGATGGTTCCGGTAGCATGATGTCTCGGGCGAGGCCGGGTGAGGGTAATGTCTTGTTCGGCGGACGACAGAAGATCTACATGGTCTCCAACAACAGCACCAAGGGACTCGGACGGACGCTATACGACGACGACGTCAACATGTCTACATACCAGAAGCTACGGCAGGAGGAGAAGGAGAAACTCAGGCTGCAGGCCGAGGAGCAGGATGGCCAGAACTCGGAACCATCCAGTCCCTCAGCTCTAAGCCGGAAACGAGAGACATCCTCGTCGACAAATTCAGGCCCTGCCAACACGCGCACATCCACTGCTGCAACTTCAATCGCATCACAAGGCGCCAACTCTGTCACCGCATCGTCTCCTGCGTTTCCTCCTCTTTCGTCGCCCACCATGTCTCCAGACCTGAACCGCTCTACCACCAAAAACCGAAGACTCTATGACCAAGGTCTCGACCAGCACATTCAGGAGCAACAGTCGTCTGCTATGAACCGCCTCAACTCGATACAACGGGCACGAGCACCAACTGGTCGGTCGACCCCGCCCATCCCACTGGGCCAGGTACGCTCTGCAACGAACTTGAACGATCGATTCAACCGGGGCCCTCCCTTCCGCTCAGACAGCCCGAACCTACTCGGACACCCCGGCATAAGCCGAAACAACTCTTCTGCTGAATCGAGTCCCATCCTTCCTCGAACCCAGTCGCCTCCGCCGGCAAGCCCCGTGGCCAGTGACAGCGAGGAAGCCTATGCTCTCAATGCGGCCCTGCAACCACATGATCGAGGCAAAGCTACTGCGATGGGTGCTTTCAATAAGCCGAAGGCGGCCTTCAGCGAGGAGCAGTACGCAGAGCGTTTGAGGCGTATGCAACAAGAGCGGGAAGTGCCAGAGGTTGCGGCGCCGAGACAGGAGAGGTCACCACCGCGAAAGCCAACTTTAAGAGAGCGTGCAGAGCAAGAGAAACGAAAGCGTGCGGAGGCCGAGGTTTCAGAGCGACAGAGTCCAGAGTCTCCTGCTGAGCAGAGCCCAGCTGCATCTGCATTCTCACGGTTCCAGGCTGCTGCGAGCCAGATGAAGGTTGCTGGTCCAGCCACACCCAGTTCTCCGCCAATGCAGTCGGGATTGCCATTACGGAAAGCAGATGTGCCACAGCCATCGCAGAAAGGACGGACATTCTTCACCTCTCCGGACTCCAGCGATGCTGAGGAAGAGATGCCCAAGCCAATCACTACTAGGACCATGGAACCTACACGTCGATTCGACAATTTGCCCGTGGCAACTGGGCCAGCGCCTCCCATCTTCGAACATCCCGCTCTTCGATCTCGCAGTGCATCAAACGAAAAGGTCAGCCAGTCCGGTCTTGATGCTTACAGTCATGTGTCCCCACAAGGCCTCTCGCCCATGCCTGAGCTCTCTCCAAAACTCGAAAAGTCCGAAGTGGATTCGCCAACGCTCGGTCCAGACAATGGTGGACTCAGTGGACTGATTCGGCAGCATCTGCGAAACGTCAGCAATGTCTCTTCCAACTACGATGCGCCTGACCAAGCCATGATGAGCCCACCGCCAACTGGACCTATGGGTCTTGCCATTCAAACTCAGGACATCGGCATGCAGCGTCGACGAGCTGGTTCTGAATCCGTCACCCCGGCGCCTTCGACTTACAGCCATTCCAACCCCTGGGACCTGGATGATCTCGACAATCCTTACCGTGACGAGCGCGGGAGCCTCAGCTCCGTGAGCCCGGTCGATCACCAGAAGGCTGCACCGCTGGTTATGAGTGCCACTGAGCCGAACGGCAGCGCAGCAGGATGGGATCTCACTCCACGGAGAAACCACGAGCGCATTGCTAGCAATGAGACTGAAGCTGAACATGAGGCTTTCCAGCGAGATCTCGCACAGAGGCAGCGTCTCATCCAAGAGAATCTTCGTGCCAGAGCAGAGGGTCGATCTACCAGCCCGGCACCCGCTCCGTCTGGTGGTCTTAAGACGGCCTTGAACATGCTCCGCGCAAAGTCTAGCCGCGAGTCTTTTGCAACAGTCGATAGACAACCTGAAGCTCAGAACAGATCCGTGAGGAAACTGACACTTGGAGCCGGCTCAGCGAATGTTAGCAGCACCTCCCTGGTAGGCTTACATGGCAGTGACATGCCACCTCTAAGGTCAAAGCCATCTCGAGTACTCCAGCAGAGTGAGCAGGACGCACAGCGCGAAATGGAGAACCGAAAGCGATCTGGAACTGATAGCAGCCGGACGGGCCGACCTTCAGGCCGACCTGCTCCGGCCACGACCAGAAGTTCCACACGCGAGCGTTCGAGTTCAGGGACATCCTCAGGCCGTTCCCGTAGCCGAGCTGACCCGTACCGTGATGATCTTGAGCAAGCCATGGTTGAGGGATCAAGGGGTGCATACCCTCCGAACACCGTACCATCGATGCCTGGATACGTTGCTCATCCAACACCGCCCCTCCCTGCTGAAAGGCCGTCACTCGAGCAGCAGACCCGCATGCGCTCGCGGAGCAACAGCAGGACGACTGCTTCAAACTACTTCGAGTCTAAGCATCTCCAGCCCATTCAGACCGGCACTGTATCGGCCAATACTTCTCCTCGCCTTCCCCTTCCTCAGAAGTTTTCTCCCGGCATACCAATCTCTCCTCGGCCTTCACCTGGTGGCTTCAATAGCCCTGGTATGAACGGATATCCTCTGCCAACATCTCCGATGCCTCCATTCTCGGCCAACCAGACCCCGCCTGTCTCCAACCCAACTACGCCGAATGCTGCGGCGTTCAATGCTGGCGCCGTCCAGCCTCTGATCAGGCAAGGAATGCTACGGAAGAAATCGATCGCCAAGTCGGACATCTCGGAGCCTGTCTTCCTGTCTACCACATCCCAGATTGACCTGGTCAGTCTGCCACCGGGTGCGTCCCTTAAGAATGGCGCAGAACCTGCTGCACCACCGGTTCCACCGATTAACCCGATGAGGCGGCGATTCGGCTTTGGGCGTGGAGATAACCATAGTCCATCTCACGATCCTGCGATTCAGCCTGGCCTGGATGCACCACGGGCTCCTTATGGAGAGCCCATGCGCACAAATTCGTCAGATGCACTAGCCAGCCAAATTCCGCAGCCTAGGAATAGACTTCGAAAGTCATCGAGCGAAGGCAGGAGTCTGCGGGGCAATGCACAAGCTCAGTCTGTAAAATCCCCAGCCATGCCCCCGACGGGCTTTGTCGGGCGTAACAACTCGCCTCCCCGTCCACCCAGACAGCCCATTGTCCAGCAGCCTATGGAAGGTGCAATGTTCTAGGCAATTCATTCTCAAGAGAACCTTCATTATGTTCTGGCGCTTACGGCATAAAAGCAACAATCTCATTCAAAAACCACACAATTTTCGCATAGCCGCGGCAACAGTCTGCGCTTGGTTCTCTCTTATTTGTCCCTTCGAATGTCCTCGTCTGCGACAACGGCCTTGTTTTTTTTTTCCTTTGGACCTTGCAATATACCTCCCAACTTCTGCGGTTTCTTCTCATTTCTCAGATCTTTTCATCGATCATAGTAGGGACATTGGCTCTTGGCGAACATTGTATGTTAGAATGCGACCCGACACCGGGCTGGACACGGTGTTTTTTGGAGGTTGGCACAAGCACTTTGAGTACATCCAGAATCTGCACTGGCGGTTGTTTGAATGTTTATTGGAGTGTACAACTAGTAAACCACAACTCTTCGTGGAGCTTGTTGGTACTCGGTTCAGCCATAGCTGCCGAAAACATTGTCTGTTGATTGACAGTGCTGTAGTGTCGAATATAAACATGCAACAGACCACACTCATTTTTCTTTGCAGAACACTATATTTCGTACACGAGATATTGAATACTCATCTAAACATCCCCACCCAGGTACCCACTGCCTAGCGTGACGAAAGTCATCTCTCTTCAGATTCGTAAATCAAACTTCGGTCCATTGCAACCTTGGTCTCGTAACGAGAGAGGGACGGGCCATGGCGCACATGACTGCGGGTGGTGGTGGCGTTTGCGCGGTGCAGGGCTGCCATGGTGCGGACACCATCGAAGTGTATTTCTACCCACAGTCTGTGGAGACCAAGCTACTGTCAGGCAGGCAGCCTCATCATGTCACGCTGGGCGCTACACAATGATGTGCAGAATAGCGCAAACTGCAATTGTACACACGGCATTTGAGTGTACGGATTGAAACTTAGTACATGACATGTACATTGATAGTGCAACCCCACGCCCACAGTTTTAATGCCCAAACAATACCAAAACTTTCCAGACAATGGACGGGTCTCCGGGACCACCGGCAACTGCATCATCATAATATCAGCATTAGAGGTCAAAAAAAGAAGAAAAAGAAAAAGAACCATGTCAACCTGCAGCAATACGAAGAATGGTGAGACGAAAAGAAAGCGCTGATCGGCAAGGGGCTCTGTGTTTCAGAAGCCGGTGGGTTGGGCCCGAAGGGTCTGTGCGAAGATGCATGGGATCGAGTTCGAGAACATTGGGAAAGCGTAGCTGATCGACAGTGAATTCGGGAGCTGGGACGCGAACGTCGGAGATGCTGGGGCCGAAGTTGTGCCTACTTTCTTGGCGCGAGAATATACATGATGATCATTGTTCATGACGGGGTATTGGAAGAGCGATTTCTCGTTCCGCGGGGGAGAAGGTTGTGAATTGTGTTCTTGCATAGTTACGCCACAGCAGCCACTATCGGAACGTCACCGCGTACCTGCATTGGGGAAGTTCTTCGTCGCTATCCAGCAGCGTTCAACCTGGGAAGGCCTCAATATTGCACCAAGCCTATTGCCTATGCCCGAACACCTCACACTTCATAATCATTCCCAATCTCTCCAATGTACAATGCCTACAGTATCCCCATGAACCTACCGGAAACAAGAACGCAAACAGCAACTAAATCGACAGCCCAAGAAACTACCAGCCCTTCCACGGTACACTATTACGCCCCGTCATCGGGTAAACTGCATACCGCTAGGCCCCTCTGCAGGTCCAGGCAAAGATAATCCAGTATGCGTGACTCGTCCGCGCTGCACACACGCAACCGGTGCTGCATAGCCGTGAACTACTCCATACACCTCGCCAGTCGATTGTGTCCGTGTGCAAGCATAACCCAGACGACGCACCTTAGGCCTGGGTTCAACCAGGAAAGAAGGCCAAATTCTATATCATACTCACATATAATGCGTGATGCTATATAACTCCAACCCAACCCATTGCTTCGCTTCGCATTGCGGTACTACGCACCCCCCTCTCGCTGGCTACACCGCACATGCAGGTCCATCGAACCGTCCCGACCAGCTCTGCTTTGCTCTGCTCTGCTCTTTACCCTAGCGCCAGCGCGGCGCACCTCTCCCACCCTCCTCGCTAACACAGCGTTTGCGCCGCGCAAACCTTCTCTTGCGCAAACAAAGGCGGCCTGGGCAATCCAGTGCCTGCTGCGCGCTCGGCGGCCCGCAACGCGCGATTCGATGCTTGCGAAGATTCCGCGTGCTACGTTCGAAAGAACCGTGGAAACTAGGTGCAGTGCCTTGGCCGATTGGGGGGAGCTTGGGCAGGTTTTTGTGTAATGGTTGTTTTCTTGTTGCTTTTCGGGGTTCCGAGCTGCGGTAAGTGGAGAGGAAAGGGGTACATAATGGGTCCGTTGTTCCCCCCGGATGGAGAAGAGAGGTGTTTGTGTGACAAAAGCTAGAAAACATACGTCTGGATTGGTAGTCGCATATAATCCTACTCGACGAATTGTGTAATTTGTATAAAGCTCTATTCTACCTCCTCAGTGTCTTTCACCTCGTAACATTGCGCAATTCGTAAATTCGCATCCATCAACGAGGGCCAAAATGCGTTTCCAATCCACCGTTATTGCTTTCGTGGCTTCGCTCGCTTTCGCCAATGCTCAGGACCTCACTGGCGTGCCTACCTGCGCTGTATGTACATCTACATACCTCATATGATAGCGCCAGACAAAGACTGACTTCCAAATTCTAGCTTCCCTGCTTCGTAGCCGCCCTTCCAGCTTCTGGCTGCGGCATCACAGATACTGCCTGCCAGTGCACGACGGGTCGTGAGGCTATCACAAACTCGATCCTTAATTGTGCGCCGTCGAGGTGCTCCGAGAGTGATGTCGCAAGTACGTTTGCCGGCGCTGCCGCCTATACGTATTCGACAAATGTATGCTAACAGTTTTGTAGGCATTGCCCCGGCTGTTCAGAGTCTTTGCGCCAAAGCCGGTGTGACCATCTCTGACGTTCCCACTGCTGCGTCGACTGCGTCTGGCGCTGCTGCCACCTCCTCTGCCGCCGCTGCCGCCTCCTCTGCTGTCGCTGCTGCATCTTCTGCCGCTGCCGCCGCTTCTTCTGCTGCGTCTGCTGCGTCTTCAGCCCTTTCTGCCGCAACGTCACTGCTCAGCGGTAGCAGGACTGCCAGTGCCTCTGGCTCGGCTGGAGCCACTACCACCCCAAATGCTGCTCCTGGAAACATGGTCGGCCTCGGTGCCATTGCCATGGGATTGGCCGCTGGTGTCTTTGGATTGTAAATCGCAGAGGGGAAACTAAGTTGTAATGTGAAGAGCATGGAAATTGAACATAAGGTTTGCGCGGGCAGAGATTTGGAGTGTATATGCCAAAGGTGGTTGCTGGTCGTTGTAAGATACTCTCCAGTGGCGAATGTAGATTGCTAGGCCAGAATGAATCCTTCGCTTCCTGTCTGCACAATCGAGTGCTTTTATTGTCTAGCAAGGCTTTGCAGCAAGGTATGACCCACTTCAGTGTCATCATGCTGCGTCGAATGCGCTCACCCACTTCCCGGACCACGCAGTGAACTCGTCATCTGATCCAGACCAACTGTGCCTGACGAGCTCAACCGCACTCTTTGCCTCCCCACAGCATTTCTCCAACGTTTGTTTCGCTTCGTCTTCGTCGAGATCATAAAACGCACTTGCCAAGTCATCGACAGTCTCTGGTATAGTTTTCAAGAGCGTCATAAGGTCGTCGAGTCTCGCGCTTGTATTCGATTTCGTGCTCGTGGACCCATTGATTGCGGTTGCAGAAGACGCAGTCGATGCCACATACGTCTTCAACCTCCTTTTGATGAGTGCTTGGTATAGCATGCCCACCATCTTCAGCTTCTTGATGCTTGTGTCCAGCAGCTCCTTCAACTCCGTGTCGTCCTTGCCTAACTTGTTTGAGGCTCCAAAGATATCGTCCTCGTCGTCACTGCCCTCCGCCTCATCGTCCTCAACGTCCACATCTTCACCCCATTCTTTAAGTTCTTCAATTGCGTCTAGCAAGATTGCTCTTAGCTCTTCTGCCTTCTTGACTACCAAGCCAACCACGCCATCGGTGCACAGCTTCAGCAGTTTGTCGCAGGCTTCCCAGACAACGCCAGTAGCGGAAAGTACTTCCTGCTTCTCGCTCTCAGTAGGCCCATTGTCTTTGGTTTTGGCACCTCCATCGCTCTGCGTCTTCTCCCTCCTCTCTGCCATCTTCAAGAGCAAGCCAAGTACGTCTCCCCACGTTCCTAGCAATCTTCGCACCTGCGACCTAACTTCTATGCGCATTATATTCCCCACATCGTCCCTTTGCCCAGGTTGCGGTACGTATGATGCGGCTGCGACCATGCTGCCGAGAACACCAGAGCTTACATCGCCAATCTTCGCTATTATCGCTGAGGGCGTAAGTGGTGGGGTTATGAGGAGCAGGGAAAGCGTAGTCGTGTGCGACCTGAGGAGCGTGGTGGTCGCCTTGATGACGTCGAGAGGATTTGGTAGCTCAGTCGCTGAAGCCTGAGACGCTGAAGTCGTGTCTTTTGAGGGTGTGAGGGAGGATTGGTAGTGAGTGAGGAGCATTTGCGTGCTTTTTGTGAGCTCAACGAGAGCGTGTATGTCTTTTGGTTTTGCCATGGTTACACAGTTTTGACAATTAATACTCTGGGTAAGATATACAAGGTAGCCAACCCGCAAGCGTAGAGTGAAGCGCTCAAAAAGAGTGCGATGTTTTGGCGACAAAAAGTGTAACAATTTTGGAGGGGCAATGACTCGAACCTTGGCACTCCCGCGGGGCAGGCTACATCCTCATGAAGTCACTTGAACTGGGATATCCCAACGATTGTTACTCCTTGACAGCATATAGTAAATGGAATGCTTTATTACAGTGCGCTTGGACGCACAGGCATTGCTATCGTATGATCTATGAACATTACGCCATTCTTCAAGTATCTGTGGAGGCTGATGTGCCTCCAGTATCTACAGTAGGGACACCTGATCTGAACGCCTAATCTGAGCGCCGTAGGGTATCATCGTATTGTGCGCTGTTCCGTCAAATCATTAATGTTGCGACAAAAAAATTCAATTCACCTCGTAATGTCATATCGTCATTATCAACAACTCGTCTTCTCCGTCAATTCCTTGAAACCTTGTAGTAGTTGAAGCTGTGAACTGACGACTACACCGGAGCATCAATTTCTGGTGGAGTCCGAGGCTGTGGTTCAAGAAATTCGCATCCATTCCGCTGCATGATGATCGAAGTTGGTAGACGGAATGAGCTTCGATAGGGCAGTGAGCTTTGTTTAGCTGCTCCCACTCTGGCGGCTGGGTGTTTGTTGTGAGCTATCGTCTGAGCCAGCATTTGACTGGTCCCAAGTCGGTTCCATATGGCCCAGAAGCATTTTATAGACGTTCCCACAGTGAGGCTCTGTATCAACCACGTCCCTAGGCCCAAGATCAGCTCATATAGCGTCTTCTAAGGTAAAGTGAAACTTACCTTTTAACACCATGCACACTTAGTTTATCGTCCAACTGCTCAAGTCGCCAAGAACCTACACGATCATGATCAAACTGGATTAACTGTATCCCAAATTTTGCTCTCGAGTCCTGGTTCGCGACCAGTCCTTTGATGAGCTCAGGTAGACCACACAGAGAGTTATCTTGTCCGTACCACTTCCCGTCGGTGAGAATGAAAATACTTTTTCCTAGGCTTTTATCTCGGTTGCTAAATGATGGCCAGCGTTTCTTGTTACTTAGGACTCTCGAAAGTGTTGAGTGCATCATGGTCTGCCCTTGGAATTTGACATTATCAAATATCGTGAGTAGTTTTCCTCTGTGGATTCCACGGCCAACAGCGTTATTAGTTGTGAAGTACAGTTCTATCCCATCAGGATCGAGCCGTTTGACAATGTATGCTAATGCTTGAAAGGTCTCCCTGACATCGTTTTTATGTTGCTGCATAGATTCGGAACTATCAATGATAAAAATCTAATCACAGTTAGAAATCATCACAATCTGATTTTTCAACACTTACCTGGTCTATTCCACGGAGGTTTGCCAAGTACGAATCAGAAACAGGAGCCCTACATCTATTTAGTGAATTCTCCTTCTTCTTTTGTATCCAGTCGAGAACTTGAGCAACAGTGGCCTCCGGCGACTTTGGTTGCGAAGCAGTGTCATCAACCTGAGTCTGGTCTTGGTTATGCATGCCACTAGGGCCCGTTTTCTCCATACTTGGCGAGTTGGTTGGTAATTTAATTTCGCTCGATTGCTGCTGAATGCCAGGTGGAGGACTTCTTAATGCCCTTTTCATGTGTTTGGGTTCATTCTGAGGCTGGAGATGAAGCGATTGGGCATGGATACGTCGTGTAGCCGACGATGTTGGTGCTTGACCATCAGTTACACGCCTCTTCAGGATCTTTGACTGGGGTTCTGCCTTGTTGCTCTCACAAACATGGCGTTGGCGGATGATACCAGATTCCAATGGCTCTGATTCTAAGATAGCACTATTTTTCGCATCAGGCCGCGTGTTTGAAAACGGCGATTGAGGATTGCGAGATACTCCACAAAAGGTGTTTGGCCTTGGGAGTTTGCCGGGGGAAGGCTGTGGATTCGATGGAGGGTTGTACGAGTCTCCGAATGGTTCGGGGTATTTTTGATCTACAAAAACTCTTCGGGCAGTATCTAGAGCCTGATAGAGCCGTTTTCGTACCTTAAGCGCATCTGGGCGCTGCTCGGGATCTCCCTCGAGCATGTTGTCGATAATTTGTATGAGATCAACGATAGGAGGGTTGCTTTTGCGTACACGATCATGCATTTGACGTACAGCTGAAGAAACGTTGGTGCCATTGTGGAAGCAACCACTGTATGCCGTGTTTTCCATATTCTCGATACCTTTGGTGGCATCTCGCCGAAGTTGTTGATATTCTTGTAACGCGCGCCTTCCGAGAACGGACCAGACAAGAGCTTCGCTGAAAACACAACCCAGAGACCAGATGTCTTTTTTAGGATTCACCTCGCGCATGGTGCGCTGGTCGAATCTGTCAAATTCATTGCGGAAGCATTCTGGAGCACCTGCAAATGTTTAGCTACGTATTGGTACGGATTCGACGAGCTCACCAAACATCTGCGTACCGGGCCTATCGCGTCCGCGGTTTACTCGGTCCTCGGCCGCTGATGGAATATATGCCAAACCTAAGTCGGCAAGTTTAAAGGTGAAGTTGAAGGGATCACCATCATCAGTTTGCGACTTAAGAATGTTGTCGGATTTGATGTCTTGGTGCACGCTGTATTATGTCAATGTTTGATCAAGCAGAGATGCACCCTGGGATCATACCCAACTTCAACTTTATCCCGATCTTCCGGGTGACCGTGGCAATGGATCCGGCATATCGGTTCAGAAATACGAGCTAGTTTATACCAGAACTCGACTATGTCCGCATCGTGGGTAGGATGTTCTCCATTGAACACGTCGGTCAATGTGTTTCCCGATGGACCTCCATCAACGTATTCTAGCAAAATGTTGTAAGTATTTTCCTGCCTCCACGATCCATAGAAGCGTGCAATGTAGGCTGAGATATCCTTTTGTTGCCCCAGAGTTCTATAGCCGCGGACTTCGTTCTTGCATATCTCAACTTTATCTGAGTGACATGATTTGAGAACCCAGTATCTCGGCGGAGCAAGGTTGCTGGCGGTCTAGGTTGGCAAGAGTTAGCGGGTCTTCATGGATACTCGATTATGCCCTTACGTTGGTGGCAAGCAAATTGTAGTCAGGATGTATTTCAATTCGGTACGTTGTCGAGTCGGAAATTTTTAGTGGGTTTAGTGGTAACCTTGATATGATTGGTATAATCAAGTTGGGATCGAACCACTTATCGTCCAGGCGGTCAGAGCGGAGTTCCTGGGCGCAGTATGCCCATTGTTCCTTTTCGAAATCCTTGTATAGATCTTGGCAAACACGTGGCCAATTGGCAGAGTTGTAGAAGGGGAGATAGGCGTCTGAAAGATTATCGTGGGGTAGAAATGAGAGTATGAAGGGGCCCTGGCGGATCAGAAGCAGAATTACAAAAACGGCCAGGTAGTCTCTGCTAATTGCTTCCCACTTGTGGCGCGGAATATTGTGGAGATCCAAGAACTTTTTTATCCTTCCCTCATTAAAATATTCCCTGAGCGTGCGTTTTGACACAAACTTCCGTCCATCAAATGTACGAACTGTGTGCTCATCAATGTATTTCCCAAGCTGGTCAATTTCCATGGCAGGCACTATCGGTATAGGCAATCATTCAGGCGATTATGCAAACGCAAATAGACGACTCAATCCAATTGAGTCAGAAATTGTGGAGTGTCGCGAGAATGCGGATGCGTGACAGGAGCGCAATTGGGGATTGGTCTCTACTTGTGTGGTATGGTCTGAGCTGGGAACCATCTGGATTTGAATGAAAAAATGGCTATTTATTTGGCTCAGCTGCAACCGGTATCGATTGTGGCGGCTGAGCGAAAAGGCTAGGCTAAGCACCGCTTCACACAGCCGCTGTGAGGCTCCCCGGTGCAAACCGCAGCCTGCAAAATGACGATGCGCCAAAAAAACCAAAAAAAAAAACAAAAAAAAAGACGGTAAAAGCATGGTAGAGATATCATATCAAAAGCCAGAGATCTTTAGCGGTGAGTACAAGCCGCGTACCGGATACGGAGGGGTTAGTCGTGCATGGTAATTTACAAGCAGAGCCTCGCCTCTCTGTGCAGACTTGTCTTGTCCATGGTCTGTTCCAGGCGCGAAACAGGGAAAATTAGCAGACTGACCCCAGCTCGTATCAGATAAGGACATGCGGCACAGCAAATCAACTACAGGGTAGCTGGACAGGTGCTGATGGAGGACGTTGAGTTTAAGTTGCCAACGGTCAGCATATGGCTGCCTAATAGCTCTCACACCCCTCGAAGTACACCAGCCACGCGACTAACCATCTATAATCCCCGCCATTCTCTACTAGCCTATCTAGCCCTTACTTTTCGGTCCAAAGCTTCAGAAAGTACGAGCGCGCCACGATCGCTTAGACGAAAGGACGCCCAGGACTCAAGCCTTAGCATGAACTGAGAGTATGCCTTGTACACAGCCCTGCATCTTAAGATTCCTTTCACAAAAAAACGGATAGTGTGTCTTATACGATGAAAGTTGAGAACAAATGTAGACGCTAACATAAATTACTAGGTTGGGAGGAAGATGAGCCCCAGTCCTTCATTGGATTCAGCCACCCCCTCACCATCCTACACACACGCAGTTAAGAATTTGGCTGCCTGTAGAGGCTAAATCGTCATAAGCTGATGTGTGCCTAGGGCTTTACGGTCAAGGCGTCGATTGAACTCACTAGGTTACAGCTCAGGAAGTATACTTCGGAATTCAACAATGCTCTTGCACTGTTCAGGTATGTAAACGCCGACAACCCGAAAATTATACCCACTTTCCCACCACAACTACTCATTCAATAAAAAAAGAATGAGATATTGTTTATCAATAGGGAGGAGCACGAGTTAGCCCGGGAGTAGAGCCCTTCACGCCATCTTTTCAGCGTCCGCATGCTGTACACCTCGAACACTGGAAATATCTCTTCTTTTAGCATAAAGGTATATCATATACCAAGCCATAAAGGTCAGGATCGTCAGGGGCAAGGCGATGGCAAGGTATACTCTGAGCCCTTTGACTTGGAAATCGCTCTCACCATCGTCAAACTTGAGAATATCCGTGCTCATGAATGTCTACCTCACGTCAGTGGGTTGTACAGTTATCAGGGCATGATATACTTACTGCAATAAAGGTAGCTGGGAGGAAGAAGAGCGTTACTGATGTAATGACCCTCATGGAGACGGTCTCTTGCTTCGTCTTCTTAGCTATTTCATGCATCTCCCTCGTCATCCGCTCCATTTGGTCTGCGGATGACTGGGCTTGTTGAACACCTCGTTGTTGGAGAATGCTGTAAAGCTGATATACAGTCAGTGAAATACTCCAATGAAAGCTGTTCTCGTGTAGGCTGTCTTACCAAGCCTTTTCGATTCGCCAACAGGCTGAGCAGCGTTTCCGTCCGAGCTTGCAGCATTCTCAGGTCCTTCTCTACGCCAGAAACGCATCTCTCGAACCGAGACAAATCTGCCTGGCAATCAGCCTTCAGCTCGCCTGAAAATTCAGGATGCCCCGCGGCATATATATAATGTTCTTTAAGTTCCCCTAGTACCCCTGAATTGCTCTTCAAGACAAGGAGGACCTCCTCCGCTTTCTCCGCAATAAACTGAATATTCTGCAAATCGCTGAATGAGTGGCCTTCTTGGGCACCCTCATTTGGCTTTTGTACGCAGGACGATGGAATACCGCTATCAATAGATCTGTTATTGCATGGCATATTTGTTGTATTTTCTCCAACATCCTCTGTTATAGTACTCGGCCGAACCCGGCTAGTCCGCCAGAATTTTGTTGACCAAGTACGTGATTTTACCTTTTGGTGGGAAGAGGAGGCCAGCCGTTGATTGGAATGCGAGCTATCAAAAGAATCCGCGCTTGCACGCCGGACATATCTAGGACATGTGCCATCTACAGGGAATTCTGTTCCCGAATCATAGACTAAGGTGGGAGTTCGTGACGAGAACTTGGCCTGCAAAGAGCCGGGCCGGTCCCGAAAGGAAAATTTACCTGTAGTAGCACGAGAAATGCTGCGAAATTGGTCAGTAGTTGCTCTGGAGAGCATAGGAAAGGTGCTCGATCTGGAAAGAGGGCTCCTAGGTATTACAACAGATACTGGCGATGTGACTGGTCCTAGCTGATGGTCCACTTGTGTTGCCAGCGCGCTCCTGGTAAGGGCCTGGAGCTGGTCTTCTAGATCATTTATATACCATCGCCAGTTTTCGCCGGACCAGTCGCATAGCAGTAAATGTGATGCTAATGACGCTGAAAAGCGATCGCTACGAGAGTCTTTAGGGGAAAAAGCAGGTGAAGTAGAAGCTTCCTTCATGCGATTTCTGATTAGTTTGTTTCCTTTTACAATAATCCATACCGCTCGGCCTGTTTCCATGTCGAATTCGTGGTACACTGCAGTCTGACGTATCGACCAGGGTAACTCCGTTTGGTCTTTTGATCGCTCAACAGAGCGTAGATTATAGCATAATCGCAGCCCCAGACCTGACCGACCCAGTTCAGGGACGCGCCGCTCATTATTTCTTGACGCAAATTGCGATTCTTCTCTAAATCCACTAAAATGGAAGTCTTTTGGATACATATGCTTCCCAAACGGAAACACAAGATCGAGAAATGGGGCCATAACTTGATGGTAAGTAAGTAAAATAGTGAACATGTCGAGCGAGATCCGCAGAGGGGCTCGACTGTGTGGTGCGTGCAAAAATCTGATCGGTTCAGCACCGTCTCAATCGTCGGAGTGATGTCTTACACAAAGCGGCATTGTGGATCCCTACGTTCTGGAAAAGCTTCTCTCAAATGATCCCTTATTTCTCGAAAGCTAGACACGCAGCTGGATTGATGTTCTGTGGGCTTCTTAATACAAAGACACTAACTGGTATTTTCGGGTATACCTTGAGCAGCTTCATTGAGATCTAGGAAATCGACACTAGCCCGTTGTTCGTCAAACAAACGGCAGCTTTCCTCAGCCAATTTTTTATGGATCGCTTGCACACTATGGCGGAGAACATTATGATGAATGAGATTTTTCGGATAATCTTGATACTGCCGACACGATTGTGCAAAAGGTCCATCGAAGGCCATTGTAACATGGGAAATACTCAATTGTTATGTTGAGATAATGTAGAAGACAGCTCAATATTTAAGTAATAAATTGGAGGCTCTTTCGCCGCGGTCCTATCCTACAGACCAAAAGGCTCTCGCCTCAGCCTGATAGTAAGAATGGGCAACCTTGAAGCCCTGTGTTGAAGTTGCACCATGAAGCGAATGGATGAGCGCATAACAATGTAAATCCCTGGAACCTGTGTCCTTGACCATTGTAAGTCTTAAATCAGTCACTATCCTCTGTAACACGCAATTCTTGTAGATACGCTTTCTCATCCTGTTTAGAGAACTCAGCTGAAAGTACGCAACAGACACGGAAGCGGCATACATCGCTTAGCGCTCTCGGGACCCAGAAATTGTAGAAACCATTATTGACCTGTGCGAGCTTCAGTCCTCCGACCCGTGATTCTGTTCTCAGTTTGCCTACGCTAATGCGAAAGTCTAAAGTCCCGAATGCTTCCTCAAGGAAGCTCTGCAGGTCCGCTTGACTCAATCGATAGGTCTCGAAGTTCTGCCACACCATTGTCCGAGGCTGACAACGCGGGATAGTCCTTGGGCGATCGTCGATTCGACGGGAGCTGACGTGGAAAAACCGGTCAATCCCCGGTGTACTGAAAGCGGAAAGACACGGCTGCGCAATCTAGATCCGTTGTCGTTGTGCGATGAGTTGTTTTTCCGAAACGCATGATTCTAGCCTTGCGATGGCCTTAGGAATTTATCCTCTTCCCAAACTTCAAAACTTTGAGGCTCTGCGGAGTTTCTACCCTCTAGACTCTTAATCAGGCTCAGACGACCACGAGAAGGTTGCCACATGTGCTAATTACTCATGGGCAATCATTCGCCTTGCAGAAGGCAAGCTGTTGCCTTTTGCCCTAGTCCAATGACAGCGGGGGATTCTGCCTTGTAGTGTGGTCGCATCGGAGCATATAGTGCTGCGATGAGAGTGGGTCATGAGGTGTGACGATGTGAGTGCTCATTGGCTTGAGATGTGAAGGACAAATGCCGTGTTCTCTTGGGGGTGGAGTTGAATGCAACGCCGTGCAGTATCTGCAGGGAAGGCTGAATCACATGTGTTGGTTCACTTGCACGGCACTACACCATTTCAAACCACAAAGCTATAAGAACCTGAAATCCGGAAATCTAATGTTGTAGTGAACAGAGCCTCATGATGTTGATGACCTATGACGTAACCAAAACGCTGAGACGGCACAAGACCAACCATGACTGGGCCAGACAGTCGCTGCTGGGAACGAGTTTCTCTTCCGACCTGCAAGATATAAGTTCCGACCAATTGTGCTTCGAAGGACTAGATGTATAGCACTTGTAGATTCCCCTAGTCCGAACAGTCGCTGTTGAGAATTGCCTTCTCTTGCGACTGCCTATTTCATAGCATCTATTTCTTCTTTACACCCAAAAACGCACCTCGAATCAATCGCAGGACCGTTACTCTTGGATGAGGAAAGAACGCTAACGTGACAAAGCTCGCTCACAGATTTTCTTTACACGGCGCTACAGCTCGCTGTGCTCTACCGCCGGCGCTGCGACCTCGACCCCACAAACGGCGGGCGTACCCATCTCCATGCGATAAACACACTTTTCCTCTTCGACAATCTTCCAGATTTCGTCAGTCTCAGCGCAGGCGAGAATAACTTGGGTGCTTCGATTTGGTCCATTCCAGCAATGCTGTCCATTTTCGTACTTCAGGGCAATGCGGTTACCGCTGCCCAGCCCCTTGCCATCAGCAGGTAGCTCTTCATCAACAGTGATGATTTCGATACGTGCAAAGTTACCCATGCCGGTGTGGCCGCCACCCTTCTTGGACTTTTGGGTGGTCTTGGATAAGAAGCAGTGCTCGTACGTGTATTCGCCGCTGTCTGTCTCTACGCAGCGGTCCTTGAGCGCCCTGAAGATAGAGTCTGGGCCATAATCTTTTGTGAGGTCTTCCTTATGTTTGGTGAGCTCAGATTTGTCGTTGTCAAGCTCCCTTTTGGCCGAGTCGAGTTGGGATTTCGCGTCAGTGACGACTTTCGATTCAGGGGAATCGGCCGACGTTGGGTCAGCGAGGATGCCATTTTCGATGAGCACAACGCGTAGGTCACGAAGTTTAGCATCGACCCAATCGCGGAGGGGCGTGGGAAGGTATTCTTCAAACTTGTAGACTGTATCATGCTGTTAATCAAGGTATCTAGATGTGAAAAAATTGGCATGTACTTACGGACGTCGAAGTCAGACTCGTCAGTATCAGACTCGAAGTCTTCCCACTTGATAGCGCTTTCAGAGTCTGGCTTCAGAATCTCATCAAGATCACGATCCAGGGCATCATTAGGCCCGGGGCGTTCTTGTGCAGCATAGTCTTCCCAAGCTTTGACAGCGCGCTTGACACCCTCGTCGTTGAAATTGGGGTTATACTCCTCCTTGAAGCGCTTGAGCATGCCCTCGAGCTCTTCAATTTTCCCTCTCGCAATGTCCCTCTCATTGCGTACACGATGCACATTGTCGGTCAGCTCTTCGATCCTTTGCTTCGCCAAACTGGCCAACACAGTCACCTTTCCACCCTTGCCCGAGCCTTTCACCACCTTGCCCCGCTCTGCCCTCTCGATTTCCGCCAAACTCTTAGTCAGTCCGTCAACCTTCATTGTCTGAGCCTCAATCTGTGTCTTTAGAGTCAAGATGCGGTCCTCAACCTCCTTTCGCAACCGGCCCGCCTCGACAATCAACTCTTTCCGCCGCTGTCGCGCAGCGTTTATGCTCTTTTGCCGTATTTCGTCCTGCTTCTTCCATTCTTTGCCAATTTTTGCACATTGGTCTTCGCACTTCACTCCTCCTATACGGTCGTATTCTTCGCTCCCGTCGCAACAAAATTCGTAATCGCATACACCGTCGTTTACGTTAGTGAAGGGAATGTAGCTTGGCTGGTGGCCCTTGTTCTTGCAGTAGAAGCCAGGTAGGGCTTGTGTCTCATTTACTGAGCCGGCTTTGAAGCCTGAGGGTTGTGGCGGAGAGAGTGGGGAGAGGAAGGAGCACGCGGACGTGCCTGGTTCGTCGGAGCCATCAGGGCAGTCGCAGAAATCATCGTTAAGACGGGCTACAGGCAACTTAATTGAAGGATTGAAGATGCATGTGAAGGTTTCGGGGTCTTTGTAGAATTTGGCAACTATGAAATCGGATGTCAGCCCTCAAAATAGTCCAATTCAAAGCTACGGTGGAGCTCCAGAGAGTGCAACATACAGTCGGGGCCTACACCCCGCGGCCGGGGTAGCTCTGATGCAGCATTTGTAGTACTAGCAAGTACAGGAAGTAGCAATGCAAGTGATGATATATGTCGTCTCCCCATCTTTACGTGTGGAAGGAGGAATTGGAACTTGAAACTTTAGGACAGCTGGAACCTCCGCGCTGTTGGAGGGTCCAGAGACATGGCCCGTGCGTTTCGCCGTCTGAACTCACTTCGACGTGCAACGTCACTCCTAGCACTATCATTCGAGACAAGCGATGCCTGGCTTCATGAAATTGGCCTACAGACGTTCTGTCGGATCTATGACCCTACATGTATGCTCAACCAACTTATTTATCAGCTTACCAGCGATGCTTCAACGACGTCCCTAGCACGCCCAAGCCGCTGTCCATCTCAAATCAACATATCTACTCACCTCAAACGCGGCGCAGATCAAATTTGATCTGCTAAAGTCATGGAATATCTCATTGTGTCGCAGAGGGTCCCACAAACCACGTTTCTATATTGCTTCCAGTATCCCATCCGCGTTCATCATCCGAAAGCCAATCAACCAGTCTGAAGAAATGGAGCTTGACCCTCTCATAAAAGACAAAGAATTTGAACTCCAGATAACCAACGGTCAAAATGCTGTTCTGGATCAGAGAAAGACCGAGTGATGCAGACGCAAATCATTGTGACATCTAGCACATTCATTTTCTGAATCAATTCCTGAAAGTCCATAACATCAATCTGGAACACCTTATGTAGGCTGGAGCATCCTGAATGGTATGACTTTGTTGTTGCTTTCGGTATATATCACATTATCCACTTCCATTCTGGAGCCCTCGAAGTTACGCGACTCAGGATACAGCATGCCTACAAGCCCATAACCAGGGTGTTCTAGTGGCCTGCAGTGAATGTCATATATAAGACGACATAGCCAAAGCTGTGGTTAGTACAATTTGTTGCAGTCGACAATAGTGTGGGCTGAATGCCGCCTTCCGCATCTGGTAAGTAGCTCTTAGCGTGATCATTTCCATTCAGCGACTCACAACCTCTCCTTCTGCCATGTGCGATAGCAGCACCCCAGCCTCGCCTATTACTGGCTAATATCGAACTTAATCCAAATCTTGGTACACTTTGAAGATCTCGTCATCGAAGCACGCGTTCCTGGACCGTTACCGTGTTGGCGCCGATTTGCTTTTACTGTTGGAAGCTGGTTAGGTGCAGGCTATGCTCTAGCTTCCCTTCCTGCAGCCAAATAAATGGCAACGTGCTCTTCTCCTGTTGCTTCTGAAGTTGGATCCCGTGGTCAGAATAGCTTTGCATGCCTGGGATCTGGGTTCAAGCCACCGGACGACAAGCCTTGTCCTGCATATATTAATATGGAAAGCTGATCCCCAACATGCCCTGCTCAAGCACACGACAGTTCTGCTCTCACCTATAGAATGCTGTTCATAGACTCTTTAGGCCTTCTGGCTCTTCCTTTCAGTCAAGTTCTTTCCAATCCAATTACTTCTCGCGCGGATTCGGCGTCAGTGAATGTCACAACTTGCAATGGTAAGAAGTATGTCTACGAAGAGCTTGCTGGTTATGGTAAGCTAGCCAGCAACGCACGTGACAAATTTGGAGACACAATTGGTGGTATAGGAAGTGCAATTGCGCTTGATAAGGATTCGCGCAAGAAGAGCAAGGACAAGAAAGGCACGTATTCGGGTATTATTTATGGTCTGCCTGACCGTGGCTGGAATACACAGGGTACACAAAATACACAAAGCAGGATCCACAAATTTAGTTTCACATTTGAGGTTGTGGAAGAGTCTATTGGGAAACCTGCCAACCCTAACTTCAAGCTCACTTATCTGGATACGCTGCTTCTCACCGGCCCAGAGGGAACACCCCTTACGGGCCTAGATCCCACCGAAACCGTCACATACAATGGTTTCCCCACGCTTCCGTTCGCTAAATGTATGATCCTAATACACTCCATAGGTGGATAGCTGACACTTGCAGATGCTGGCAATGGTTTCGGGCAGGACGGGCCTGGAGGCGCACGGGTTTCCCTTGATACTGAAGGCTTAGTTCTCGGTGATGATGGAACGTACTGGATCAGCGATGAGTATGCTGCATACGTGTACCAGTTCGACAAGAAGGGCAAGATGATCCAGGCCATCCGCACGCCTGACGCGTTCATTCCTATCCGAAATGGGACAGAAAGCTTCGGTGCCGCCTCGCCACCCATCTATGATCCGGATGTCAAGATCTCGCCTGAGCAACCCATTACTGGGCGCGGTAACAACCAAGGTCTTGAAGCATTGACCCGTAGCCCCGACGGCAAGTACCTGTATACTATGCTTCAAAGCGCTACAATACAAGATGGCGGCAGTTCCAACTCCAAACGTCGCAACACTCGTCTCCTTAAGTACCGTGTCAAGAACAAAAAGGTGGAGTTGGAGGCAGAATACGCTGTTCAGCTACCAGTTCTTCCCACTGGGAGAGTTGCAAGCCAATCAGAAATCCACTATATCTCAGAGACGCAGTTTCTTGTCCTGTCCCGCGACTCGGGCGCCGGCCACGGCCAGGACAAATCCGAGTCCATCTACCGCAATGCCGATGTCATTGATATCTCCAAAGCGACAAATGTCAAAGGAAAGGCTGATGCTTTTGATGGGCAGATTGCAAGCAATGACGGCGTGTTAAAGAGCGACATTGTGCCCGCAACATACTGCCCATGGCTATCATACAACAACAATGAGCAGCTGAACAGATTCGGAGTAAGGAATGGCGGTGCGCAGGATGAAAACTTGTTGAATGAGAAGTGGGAGAGCTTTGCGATCTTGCCAGTCGATGACGATGACAATAAGCAAGGGAAAAAGGACAAAGATGATGGAAAGGAATACTTCTTGATCTCGTTCTCAGATAACGATTTCATCACACAGAACGGTATGTGTGATCCATTCGTCGTTCATGCTATAGTTGCTGACATAGTGGACGCAGGATATATCGACTTTGGACAGCTCCCTTACACGGACGAGTCTGGATTTAATCTGGATACTCAAGTTTTGGTCTTCAAGGTCAGGCTGCCAAAGGGCTCTGATCCGTTGTAGATAATAGTATGTAGCTGTGACAATGATTGTGGATAGAAAGAGTAAAATATATGAACGAACATATTGATTGTGTAATCAGCTGGATGAAATTCCTTGTGTCCCAGAGTTTTCCTTCTACCTTGTTCTGTTCAAGTTCGAAATGACTTCGACAGTGCGTACTTCGGCAATAAAATCGACAGCAAACAAGCTAGCCCCAAATTTTTCGTAAAATCGAAGCAGAAATGCGTTAGAGAAGGCTTTGTGCCCCACCTGTTCAGCTGTTCGAGATTGAAGTGGAAAGTGCTTCCGACGCTCTCAAGTGCGAAGCCATGAGCGAAGGCAATGACCTCCAACGCATCAGTATTACTCCTTCTCAACGCATCAATAGCGCTAGTCGCTAATGGGCTCATAGTAACGGGTTTCAAACCTTACATCTGCTTTGGAACACTCCCGATCAAACACTAAACCGCCTTTACCTTTACAGTCATCCTTATCTGCGCTCGAACAAGTGTGCCTTCAGAACATCAACCTAATTTAACTGCCCGATTGACTCCGGCTATGAATCCAGTTTAATATAATGACAATTAGCAACGGTTTTTCTCAAAAAGTCATCCCATACCTCATTCTCAGCAATGGAACCGACACAGAGGTGTTGTTTTCGCCTTTAGCCGAGCGAGACGATCCGCTCGCCTCAGAAGCCGGGTTTAAAAGTCCCGTGAAAGATATCAGAGAAGCTGGTGTAGAACCGGCAGAGCTGCTGCCAAAGGTGAACACACGACGACAATTGCGAAGATCAGTCAGCGACACGGCAGTTGCCACTCGAAGTCACAACCGAGAATATACTTTGGACTCGGCACACCTCGTAGACCCGTTTCAATATGAGGAGAGCCACGGCGAGGTCAAGTATCAACCAGGAGCGCTAGACTCAATATACTCATCCTGCTCTACAACAAAGTTTTTCATGATCCCCTCACAGGATGAACGACGGTCTTGCCATCAAGATCCGAACATATCCTCCGCAAGCCTTCAACGACAGCTTGTAGAGCAAACGAAACCTACCCATAATGGTCATCGTCAATCTTGGCAGGTTCAACATATACCATCTGTAAATGACGTATACGGAGTTGAACCTCGAAAAGATGGGCCAAGTATGGAACGGTACCCAGTCATACTCGCGAAGCCAGGCCCAGAGCTACCAAAGAATTCTGCAAAACCACAACAACATAAACAAGCGATGCCACTCACACCATGCATCAAAAAGAAAGCGCAAAGTGCTACGAATACACCACCGAACGAATTTCAAGAAACCAGGTGGATATCCACCGAGAAGCGGGCTCTACGCCGCATCAAAACCGTCGACTTCGAGAAGAAGGGTACGAAGCCACTGCTATTGATATCGCCAATTGAAGTGAATACAAAGGAAACTGTCAAAATCACGGATGATCAGTCATGCATGTCACTTCTACATACTCGTAAACCTACTAAGCTTGTTCATCGGGCACCAACTTGTCTCAGCACAATAAGCACAGCCAAGAGCAGCCCGGCAGATCCAGCTGTTACACGAGCTGATGTGCATTTCATTGCTATGGCACCCTCATGGTGTGCAGAAGAGCCAAACAGACAAGGGGATTTCGATCCAGCAACGACTACTATTAAGATTGTGGAGTCGAAGAATGGCAGCTATAAGATGATCTGGAACGATGTACCGACAGAGCACATGAACAGTACTAGAAGACGAAGGTCCTCTGAAAGCCACACTTTTGAGGCTGTAGACCCAACAACTACTCGGGGCCTCGAGCACGTCAACACAAAACTCACCGATTGGTCTGGAATCTGGGGAAGCCCGTCTGATAGCTTTACATCCACCATCGTTGTTCTCCCAGATGATGGTGGTCGCACACCCTGTGCTATCGATGCAGATGAGGACATGGTAATACTAGTACCTCCAAACAGTCAGAGAACAAGTGGTTGCCCATCACGTCTTCCTTCTCGGCCGGTCAGCGCCCCAATTACCAGAACAGTGTCAATAGATGAGACTGCGCTTGAAAGAGACGAAGAAGATACACAACTGCAACGCGAAGCTCATTTCACTCATCCGAAAGAGCAATTTCCTCTTGCTCTAGATGAATGTCGAGCAGCACAAGTCGCTGGTGCAAGCCGAAAGATACGAGCCTCACTCGCATCTCGTAAGCTCTCCAACATTGACGATGACGATATTCGGTTCCGGGGTCATCGCGACTCCGTTGCCATTGCACGCTCTCGCCTTGTTCATTCTAGTAGAATCTCACCTCGGCTGGTCGCTTACAGACATCCCGATTCCGTTGCTCAGCACCACATGCACGTAAGAAACTATGACGTAGCATTGAATTCTGAGACCTTCGCGCCCCAGACGCGTGAATCAGAAGATCTCGGCTCCTTCGATGATGAAAACGTCTCAACACTCTTCCTTCCGACTGCGGCGGAACATGCAGCATAAGTACTTAGGAAAGCAGCTCAACTTCTATGTTCAACCCACAACGACAGCCTATCATGCAGCGGCTTATTCGGATCATGGAGTGATAGAACTGTGGTAAGGTGGTGAGGATTAGTCTTAATAGTGAAGTCTATTATTTAAGGTTTAGGGGCTCGTCGAAGAGCAATATCATCAGCGGTATTATAGTGTAGGCTAGAACTCCCTCTTTGTCGCAAGCTGAGTGGAAAACGGGCCCGTTTGAGACAGGGTTGGCCTTTCCATACCATTGAATAGCTTTTAGTGGTGTGCTGTACTTGTGTACCTTACGCTTAAAGACATTCGAAGAGTCACTTGGGGTGGTGTTGGTGTTGTGGTTGGCCAGGTCGGCAAAACTTGTAGCCGATGTTATCAAACTCCGCCTATGCAATCATCTCCATCCCAACTACGATATCTTCTGCCAGTGTATCTTTCGGAGAAGGATTATTGCGAGGACGCTTTCCGAATCCAATTCCCGTCGAACCATTTTGACACGTTACCTAGAAATGTTTGATGATCATTCGGCACCAGGCCAACCTTCGTGGGACTCTCGAAGCAGGAACTCCGCCCACACATCCAGTTCAGCGCGTGCGACCTGTACACATTTCAAATGCTATAAATATGCAATAGCGCAACCATAGAACGATTTTAACTTCACTCATGATGCTCAGATGATGCAGCGTCATACTGGCGAAAGACCTGTTGCATGGTCCGCGTCTTCTTACACTTGGCGTCGCAGAAGATGTTTGGTCGCAGGAGAAGAACAACATCACGCTGCGGCGCACCACTTTCTCCTGTGCATTAATATAGCTTCTGACCGGCTAATATCTAATCAAGACAGCACTTATATCCGTCCCAATGTCTGCATTCGCGCCGTACAAATCGACACACGACCTATCGGTACTGGAATTTGGCTCAAAACCGAAGATGAAGGACGACAACCGCTACGATGCACTACGGAACGTTGATAACCATTCCGATTCGAGCACAGAAGTCGAAGACTGGGACACAGAGGGAGATCTCAGACCTAGGCGGAGGAAAACGCTTTGGCGGAAGGTGAAGGGATATCGGTGGTTGCTAGACACGGGTTTGCTACTCGTCATTGTTGGGCTGCTGGCAGAGAGACGATGGAAAAACACGCATAAGAGCCACCGTTTTGAGCTTGCAGGCGACCTGACAGGCTTTGCGCCAACATTCTCACAACAGATTGTCAGCTTCAAGCCAGATCCCGTTTTCGCACCAGAAGACGCGAGGCAATTCTGGAGTAATGAGACAAGGCAGGCGTGGTTGGATATCGTACCAGGTATATGATTACTTCCCATATATCCTCTCGTTGCGACCATTGGCTGACAGATTGGACAGAGGGTTTGGGCTATGTTAATGTCAAGGACCCCTCGCAGTACAACAACCTCCCACAACCGATCCACGACTACCCCAACCAAACTGTTTACACAACCTCCGTAACTCACCAACTGCATTGTCTGTATACCATACTCGAAGCCTACAATATCCAGAAACTCACACTCACCACCTCGATGGCGGTCGACCCAATCAAGATGCCGTGGCACATAAACCACTGCTTCGAGTATATCAGACAAGCGATAATGTGCGCAGGCGATGTTGCGCTGGAGGGCGCAGCAACAACATTCCCTGGCGACGACGTGACGGGCGAGGATAGGGGAGGAAGCGACGGCTGGGATGCGAAGCACGTGTGCAAGGACTATGGACAGGTTTATGAGTATCTGGAGAAGAATACCATCAACCACATGAAGTGGATTGCTACAGATTGAGGGAGACGTCGAGACGCGGACAGGTTCCAACTTAAGCATGTAGCGACAACGAGTACAAAGATTAATTACCACTATTGGCAGCACATTAGCCCCATGGGGCAGATCACGTAGAATCCTACCAATCGTATCGTATTCATGTGAATGCCATATGCCGGGCTTCGCCTGTTGCAGCCGCGGTAGACCGCGGTAGACGACGTACTGGTGCCCGCTTTCAGAGGCCCACATTGCGAACGGGCGTCGTCTCACAGACGTACGGATATGCATGCGCGGCTCGTGATGACGAGCTCACTTGCCCGTTATAAACTACGCTTACTCATGCAACACGTCGTCCTTTTGCTGATGCTGTCCGTTTAGAGAGGTCAAGCTACCTTCGTCAAGTCTGACTGTGCACTTTATCCTCACCACGCGCTGTTTTGGATCATGAAGGCATTGCCTAATTTCCATACCGACGGAGTTTATTGTGTTTTGATTTGTGGGACTAGGGGAAGGGAGTCAGCATAAGAGTGAGCGTGGGTTATACGCTTCGAGTTTCGTCCGGTATGTGGCTGTTGCTTGGGAACGATGGAGTGGCACGGCCAGGCGATGCCGAGTACGAAATCGTCAAAGCTGTAATAAACAGGTTGTCCCCTTACCCTTTGGCTGAGCTGGATTAAGGAGTCTTGGAGCTGAATACTTGTTCCAATCAGTGCTCAGCCGGGACGTCTGCTTTGCTCTCATTCGCGAAGAGTGCCGACCCAAAGTACACCGTTGTTGATCTATCCGAGCCATCCACTCACAGCCACGCTACACTACAATCAGCACTGGTTGCGATGAACACATCTGTCACACGCATCCAATCACAAGCCTTCCATATGCCGCGGTGACCAGGATATGGCAACGGCATCACCGAAGAGTCCACCTTTAGCTTGCATCAGCACGGCAAGAGGTGCAAGCAAGGTGCAACCTCAGCAGTCGGTCGGGCACTGTGTTGGACCGATCGGAGCTGAAGCGTGTAATTGCTGTGTCGCACCGCTATTCGGCCAAGATGCCCTAATCTGGATCCGTTTCGTATAAGAGGATGAAAGTCCTTCCGATCATGTTGGCGCGACCAGTACATTAAGATTAATCCCGACGGAGCTGCTCCCAAGCGTAATTCCCCGCAAAAGACAAGACTTTGAGGCTTTTGTGGCGCCGACAGAGGCTTGGAGCACGTGTGAAAGTAACACGAAGGGGTGTGTATAAGATCAATTTGCCTCGGAGTGGGTGCACACGCAGATCAACAACTGGACAAAGGAGCTCGGCCGAACATTTCTGGGACCAGACAGACGCAGGAACAGCACTAACGAGTGCGGGCTTTTCGGTGAATTCAAGGTAAGGAAACAAACTGCTGGGATCGAACACGCATTGCTCTGGAAGCAGCCGGATCCCGAGACCCCGACCTCAATTTAAAGCGGCACTTGGTGGAAGGAAAAGTCGACCGAAGCCCCATACACAAATACGGCTGGGAGGGCATCATCAAAGACAGTCTACCAGACGGACACACTTGCCTGGGCTGAAGAGAAGATCAAAGAGGCGACAAACTTGTGACTTCCGTTCACAGAAGCCTCCAAAGTGGGACCGTTGTTGACGACGTCACCGATTACAATTTCACTCAACCACGCCTCACTAACACCTCCTGTCGACAACACCACTACAACCACCTAACGACAACATGGCTCAATCACCACTCATCTTTATTGTTGCGGGAGCATTTCTCTCCTATATCATCTACACAAGAGCGACACTGTACCTTGCGCGCAGACGCTTCAAGAAAGAGAACGGCTGCCAACCATGTACATCCACGTTCCACAAAGACCCCTTCTTCGGGCTCGATGTCCTCAAGATAATGAGCTACAACGCCAAGCACCACATTCTCCTCCAAGAAAACAAGAAGCGCTTTGAAGACTATGGCAACACTTTCCACAACCGGATGATCAACATGCCGTTGATTGTGACATGCGAGCCCGAGAACGTGAAAACGATCCTGAGCTTGAAGTTCAAAGACTACAGCTTTGGTAATCGCCAGGCTGCCTTCACACCACTGCTGGGTCATGGCATCTTCAACGCAGACGGTGAGCGATGGGCTAACAGCCGACATATGCTGCGCCCCAACTTTGCGAGAGACCAGGTTGCGGATCTGGAAGCATTTGAGCGCCACTTCAAGCTCATGCTCAAGCACATCCCACGTGATGGTACGACGGTTGATCTGCAGGAGCTCTTCTTCCGCCTTACCATCGACACGGCAACTGAGTTCCTGTTCAACCACTCAACCAACTCGCTACGCATGGTCGGCCAAGAGGATACCCACAACGAGGATGTGATTTTCAGCAAATCGTTCAACTTTGCTCAAGATGATGCCGTTACGCGCCTGCGTCTCGGACCGTTTGACCTCTTCCGAAAGAACACCAAAGGTAATGAGGCTATCCGCATCTGTCACGCGTACATTGACAAGTTTGTCGACGATGCGTTGGAGTTCCGACAGCAGCTGGATGCAGAGAAGCTGGCAGGCACCGGAAAGGACGAAAAGTACTACTTCATCCAGGAAGTGGCCAAGCAGACTACAGACAAGAAGAGGATACGAGACGAGCTTATCAACATCCTGCTCGCAGGACGCGATACGACTGCAAGTCTACTTAGTAACATGTTCTTTGAGCTTGCGAAGAGGCCTGATATCTACGCTAAGCTCCAGGAGGAGGTGGCCGTACTCGATGGACGAACGCCGTCGTATGAGGAGTTGAGGAATTTCAAGTACCTCAAGTACTGTCTGAATGAGTGTAAGTCTCGGATTCGAGTATTGGTTGATGCTTTAGGACTAACAGTAACAGCACTCCGCACCCACCCGGTCGTGCCAGGAAACTCGCGCTTTGCCATCCGTGACACTGTGCTTCCCCTCGGTGGTGGGCCAGACGGCCGACAGCCCCTCTTTGTTCCCAAAGGCACAACCGTCGGCTACTCACCGTACACGATGCACCGCCGCAAAGACATCTATGGCCCTGACGCAGATGAGTACAAGCCTGAGCGGTGGGAGACTCTCCGCCCCGGCTGGGAATATCTCCCGTTCAACGGCGGCCCACGAATCTGCTTGGGCCAGCAGTATGCGCTGACAGAAGCGAGCTACGTGACTGTACGACTGCTGCAGGAGTTCAAGACCATGGAGAGCCGTGATGCTGGTCCATGGCAAGAAGCCCTGACGTTGACATTGAGCTCGCTGAACGGGGTCAAGGTAGGACTTACGCCGGCTTAGAAGGAGCGTAAACGACCACTGAGAAGGTCGAGCTGCTTTGGAAGCTGTCAAATCGGCAGCCAAGGCGGTGACGATAGGCATGATGATCTGTGTTTGCTGTCTGAGGCGTCGGACGAGGATTGTCTTTCGGATATAGGATCTGGCCCTACCAAGGACTCAGGCTGGGTATGGCGGCGGACATCTCCTTCTTAGCGTGCATGGCTGGGCATAGCAATTTGTGTATAAAGGCGTATCGGGATGTCGGTAGAGTTACCTGTAGTATAATCAACACGATGATAACTTGCAAATATAGTGTATTGATTGTTTGAGAAGGTGATGTGCCCCTCGATACGATGGGGCGAGATTAGGTTCCTCGATGTATGACTAGTATGAATCAATTCAGCTGCTCAGCGACAAACACCATGGAAGCTGTAGCAAATGTATACTAGTTCCATCAATAAAATGGAGCGGTGCGTGAATGGTGCTGATGGGTGCCTTCTGCATCCCCGCAATGTCTCATCCTTTAGAATCACCCTCATTATCAACAATTGCCCTGTTCGCGTGTATAAAGAATTTCCAGATCCGACAACATAGCAAGGAACAAGCATCATTATCATCACCAGAACTCGAGCTGCACGAGCGTCGGGCTCAGCAACGGAGATTAGCGCGGCAGTCGGCGGGCACAAGCCACACCTCCGAGGGCTGGTTCCGCAAGTTTGTTGATTTCGGGATCAACACCAGATCCACATAGCAACAACCCCACTGCTGCACGCATCAAAGCCCCCCTGCGCCCCTGCATGTCCTGCACGTCTGCACGTCTGCATTGTTGTTTCCTTTCTTACACTTACAATGTCGCGGGGACATCGGGCTTCGACTACGCCCATGGACTTTGAGTGGTCCAATCAGTCTGGCCCTATTGATCCAAATTCGCCCTTCTTCGCGAGCCAGCACTCGGCAAAGAAACGTGGCTTCACCTTTTTCCATGGCGGCTTCCAGGCAGAGCTAATCCGCTGCAGGCCCCCATTCAGTCCTCGATTCGCCGTCAAGAAACGGCTTTGCGACACCGAACCGCCCGCAATTGCGCGACCCAGACGGCCGCACCTACCTCTTCGACCAGAGTGGCGTAAAGCCGCTGCCCTCGATTCCTTCACACGTCCAAAGCGCCTGGGAGCCGCGCACCCCGGCGAGCACCTACGACTTCAGCTCAGGCGGGGAGACGCCGACTACACCGCAAGTTGACAGCGACGCCGGCACACCAGACACACAAATGGCGAACAGGCTCGGGCGACTGGCGACGGGCGATGCAACTAGTCCGAAGAAGGCGGGGAGGAGAGACAGCTGGTTTAAGCGGACCTTCATGTCGAATCAAAGCCCAAGCCCGACCAAGGAGCGCGAAAAGGACGCCTCGCAGAAGTATTACTCCAAAAAGGCCGAAAACCGCATAGCAAAGCGACGCTCAGAGCGGACAGAGCGGTCGCGGTCCAAGAAGCGCATAGCCCTCCGCGACGACGATGACACAGACGGCGAGCAATCCGGCGGAGGAGCTGCAGGGAAAGAACGCGGTCCCGTGCAGCAAACATTTGCAATGAGCATAGCAGGCTTTTTGTCATGGATAGAAGCGCACCCAAATCTGCCCTCGGTCCTCAGCTACTACCTCCAACTCACCGTCAACGCCTCCCTCGGCTTCCTCTTCTTGTACATTGTCTACTCGGCCTGGTGCGCCGTCATTGCCGACGTGGACATTGAATCCTCCAAACACGCCTCAGAGATCATGGTCGAGATATCTGCCTGCGCAATCGAATACAATCGGAACCGCTGTCGGCCCGAGGACGTGGTCCCGGCCATGGAGAAGGCGTGTGGTGTCTGGGAGACGTGCATGAATCGCGATCCGAAGAAGGTGGCTCGCGCAAGTGTCACGGCGAAGACGTTTGCAATGATATTTAACAGCTTTGTCGAGGAATTCAGCTACAAGTCAATGGTGTGCTATTACCATTTCGTCTGACCGCAGTCCGCTAACCCACTCTCAGGTCTTCTCCTTCCTCCTCATCTTCGGCGGCTTCAACCTCTCCAACTGGGCCTTTGGCCTCCTCCGCTCCGCCCAACAACAACACAACCACACCTCGCCCAACCCCTCAGACTTTGTCCCCCAAACCCCACACCGCGTCCCCAGCAACGGATACCTCGACTACAACCAACAAGCTTTTCAGCAAAATTGGCAAAACCACACTCCTTATCAGACACCCTATGGCGGTATGCGCCACATCGAAGCCCCACCGCCGCCATTGCTGCATAGTCAGAGCATGCCCGCCGTGCCCAGCGCGCAAGAAAGTGTTAGTGTAGGGGGAATAGAAGAGAAGAAGGCTTCAAAGAAGAGAGGGTTATTTCGTTGATACACATAGTTTATTTTTACGCCATTCATTCTTTTTTAAATTTCGTCTCCTTTGTGCTTGGATAGCGGAGGGTAGTGGTGGTACATGTATGAGCATGAGCATGAGTGTGCGCAGTTGCAGTTGCATCGCATTTACAAGGCTATGATTTGAATGTGAATATGACTTGATGATTTGATGACTTGGATATGAATATGAATATGAATATGTGTGTAACAATGACATAATTGAGTCAACCTTAATCTGATCTTTGTTTATCCTTCACTTCGACTCCGAATTTGAGTAGATTTTAGACATGAAAATGAAAATGGACACGAGTATGAAGATGACGGATATGAGAGCAAGTATCAACCAAATATCATGAGTAACTCCAAGGTAGAGTCGAACAGAAATAGTGAATAGCACCATCATAGTGGAATAAAATAAAAGTCATTAATATATCCTGTTACTACAATCACCCCTCTATCCCACTCTTCAATTCAGCAGAAAAAACATTCCGGATATCAAAGGTCTACGATAAGTCATTACAACGCCACTCCATTACTCAACAATGTCATCTCAACCCCTATGCCGCCGGCGCCGCCGACTTTGGCTCCTCCTTTCCGCTCTCCTCATACTTCTCCCAGTTGGCCAAAATGTTGCCAATCTTGGGCGAGTTGGTCAGCTTGTACACGTCCTCAAAGTATTCCTTGGTCAACGCAAATGGCTTAGCGGTCACATTGGGAATGTACTTGCCAACCAGCTTCGACGGGTCAATCGACGTCTTGTGAATCTTCTTCAGCAAGAAGCTTCGGAAAGGCTTCACACCCGATCGCAAGAAGGTGCTGTGGAATGGCACATCGATGCCCTTGAGAGGGATCGTGGCAAATCCGCGCTGCAGGTCGAGAGGCTTGGGCTTGGCTTCGGTTTGCTCGGCACAGCCCTTGATGATCTCCACAAGGTGTGCCTTGACGTCCTCCAAAGACATGGACTGCATGAGCGCCTGGATGTCAATCTTCTGTTGCTTGAGGTAGTTGGTGACGTTGGTGAGGCAGTCGAGGGCCCGGAGATCACCAGCAGCAACGTACTGCATATTGGCGATATTGTAGTTGACAATCTCCAAGAGCCATCCGGTCGTTTCCGCAATGTTCTCGACAACGTACTGCAGCGCCTGCTCGTTGAACGTCTTGGAGATCCTGCTGGGGTTGACGGCGCACATGGAGTAGTTGGAGCGACCAGCCTCGTCGCGCTCGACGGCGACCTGCATGGTCAGACCGCGGTAGAACACAACCGAAACCAAACTCTCGATAGGCATGACCTCGGCTAGCGCAGCAAGAGCAGAGTACTCGCCAAGCGAGTGTCCAGCAAAGGTGCTATCGCGCTGGACCAATCCCTTGGCGCGCATGTCTTCGAATGAGGCCTTCTCCATGAGCGTGAGAGCAGGCTGCGTAAATTGAGTAGCCGACAACAGGCCAGTGGGGGATCGATATGTGTATGATGTCGTGTTCTCATCAATTTCCTTGAAGATCTTCTCAGACTTGATAGATCCATCGGCACTGACAGTCTCAAAGGTCATGGACATGTAGTTCTGGCGGATGGCCTTTCCAACAGGTCCACCAAAGTGAATGGTGAGCTCCTTGGGGTTGTTCTTCACAATGTTGGTGATGGCGAAACCTATCGAGGTTAGTCAAATAATTGCACGCAGCAGCGATAAACATACCATAGTTGTCCATGAAGTGCTTGTCGGCACGATCCCAGACCTCCTTAGCCACAGGGCTGCTGTTGTACAGCTCCATACCCATACCTTGTTCCTGAGAACCTTGGCCCGTGAACACGTACGAAGTGGTAGGTTGCTCGACCTCAGCCTCACCCAAAAGGACCTTGTCCTCTGTCTCTCGGTTGCTGACCTCGATCTTGATGATCTTGCGACCAGAAACCATGCCTACGTGCTGCAGCTTGACGTCGAGCATATCATCAGGAAGCACCATGCCGACAAGGTTGACGTGATAGCTCCTTACGCGACCAACGTTGTTTTCAGCAGCCCATGTCTCGACCAGGCTTCGGACGGCAGCACTGGAATACATGCCGTGAGTAATTGTGCCAGGCAGGTTGGCATAGCTAGCGAAGACACGGGAGACGTGGATGGGATTGTAGTCGCCCGAGACACGAGCATAGTTCTCGTTGGATGCAGGGGCCTTCAAGCTGAGAGGCGTCTTGCCGTGCAGTGGGATCGGGTTCTCGAAATGGACTGCCTGGTCAATAGCAGATCCGTTGCGCTCCAGGTAGTCGAGCACCGGGTTACCATAGGCAGTGCCGGATCGGTAGTCAACGGAAGCAATCTGGATTACTTCCTTGGTCGGCAGCTCCAGCAAGACCTCTCCAACAGTCTCAATGTCAGAGAAGACGGTTTTGTTCTTGAAGCGAAGGAAGGTCTCGAGCTTGAACAGCAGTGTCTTGTTCAATAGATCAATCTCGGGTTCGTCAAAGTTGAACCATTCCTTCGATCGGAGAATGGCAACGTCCTTGCTAGTAGCGAGGTGCAGCTGGATGGGCTTCTCGTTCTTCCTCTGGAATGTGTTCTCGTAGTCGTTGTATGCGCCACGGTACAGGAACTGACTGGTCACCTCCATTACTGGCTTGCCATCCCGGGTGATGGTGCCGCAGACCTCAACCATCTTGCCGGCATCTTGATTGATCACGGCATTGATCTGTGCGGTAGTGTCAAGAACATCGCCCTTCTTCAGAGGCTCTGCACCAGCAACCATACGAAACCCGTTGGAGAGATGGACGAGCTTGAGCAAATCGCCATCAATCGCCCGCGGGAAGATGGGCTTGGTGATAGCTTTCCAGCCGACGACAATGGCGAAGTCCATGGGAGCAAACACCTCCTTGCCAGGACGATCGACGAAAGCCTCTCCAGTGTTTCCGACCGCGTGGACAAAGTCGTTGATAGCCTCGCTTGTGACAGTGGCGCGGCCACCATCGAAGTTGGAAGTGACTGAGGCATCGAATGGGCACGTCTCAGCACCAAACCAGATTTTGTAGTAGAATTCCTTGATTCGGTCGTTGCGGGCATCCATAACCTCGTGAATGGGTGCGTAACCGACGTCAGGGCGGTAGGTGAAGCGGAAAGGTAGGGCCACAGTCTGCTTGAGTGCGGTGCGCTCCTCAAACATATTGAGCAAGACCTCGTTGTCCTTTGTGAGACTGACCTCTACCGTCTTGATGATCCTGCTGTTGTGGTGCAATTCCTTGACTGTGATGGAAGTCTTAGCAGGCTCGTTGGGGTTGAAGATCTCCACCGTCATCCCGGGGGTAGGAGCGAAGATGCGAGCAGTTGGGTTGGTCTGGAAACGCTGGCCCTGCACAAATATGTCTGTAGTGAAGAAAGCATGCCTCCAGGAGTAGCTGGTACCAGCGAGGAGCTGAAGCCAGGAGTGCACCTCAGGCATTGTCGCATTGGGGGCAGCGGAGAGACGGTAGAGCACCTTGTTGTCGAGCTGCGACACGGTGAGCCCGTCGACTTCGAGTCCTTTAGGCGTAGCTAAGAGGTTGCTGCCAAAGTACTCAATGACTGGTACCTTGGACTCGTCATCGCCATAGATGTCGCGAAGGAGATACTTGATGTGACCTTGGTGAACACCATCCAGAATCTCCTTGATTGGCTCGTCGACCTTGTTGGAATACTTCACAGCCATGGGGCCCTGAAGGATACAGGTCCTGCCGACATCCTGGTCAACCACAGCATCAAGATCCTCAGACTGCCAAAGTGAATCCTTCTTGAAGAAGAACTCAAAGGTGTCGTCAAGAACTGGGACGAAGGGCACTGGCTTCTGGCCACGTCGTTGGCAGAGTAGTAGGAAGTGCTGCACATCTTGAGCATTGATCAACTGCTCATCAGCCTCAGGATAAGCCTTGAAGACCTTCTCCAGCAATGGGAAGGGGTCGGTCAATTCGTCGTAGTTTTGAATGAGAGACTCGCTGTTAGACTTGCTGAAGCGCTCTTCAAGTCGTCGAATGAAATCCCCAGTCAACTTCTTCAAGCTTTGGTCGATCCAGCGGGACTGGTGCTTGACATACATGAGGTCAACCATTCGTTGGACAACCTCACTGTACGTCATGTCTTCGAGGTCGACGGAGACGCCATTCTTGTTCTTACCAAACCAGACCTTCTGGAAGTCCTTGTTCAACTTGCCGATGATGTATTCACGCATCTTCTTTAGCTCAGGTATGCGCTTCGCCTTGTCTAGGCTGAAGATCTTCTGGTCCATCTCATTCCAGAAAATGACACCCCGAGTGGCAAGCTTGTGGATAGGTTCACCCATTTCGGAACGCACGGTGATGACACCACCAGCCGGCCCCTTGTATGTCTTCTCCCAGTCGGCATCATCGAGACCAGGGGCGTCCACGATTGCCTGCTTGGCCATTTTGGACGTGTGGGCTTCCTTGGCTGTCATGACGCGGCTACCGAACAAGCAACCATCGTATGGCATAGGGGGGTAGCCGAATCGGGTCGACCAGGAACCGGTGAGGTACGGGTAGGTGTCCTCAGCTCCACCAAAGCCGGATCCTGCCACGAGGATCAGGTTGTCGCACTTGCGGAGACGGCTGTACATTTGCAAAATAGGCTGATGGAAGTCCTCAAAGGAGTGATGGCCACCGCCACGACCACCCGTCCATTGCATCAGGACTGGGAATGTCGGATTAGCTTTGGCGATGTTGATGGTCTGCTGGATAGCCTCAACGGAGCCAGGCTTGAAAGCAATGTGCTTGATGCCAAGAGTCTCAATGTACTCATTGGCGACCTCGATGGACGGGACACCGGCACCGATGGTGAGACCCTCGATGGGGACACCTTCAGCTCTCAGCTTAGCCAACAGTGGAATCTGCCAGCCCATAGCACGGGGATTGACATAAATCAAGTTTACAGTGATACCGCGGCCGGCAGGAATTGCCTTTTCGACCTTGTTAATGGCGGCTGTCATAGTTTTCTCATTGTAGTACCCGCCGCCAGCAAGTTCGATTTCGTAACCAGCGTTCATTGTGGCAGCAACAAAGTCCCATGGAACCGTGCAGGGCGTCATACCAGCGACCATGACCGGAGGCAAACCGAGCATTCTGCTCATCTTGGTGTCGACATATGTCTGGCCAGTTGATGTTTTGACGAGCCGTGGCCCGTGTTCCTTGACCCAGTCAACGGCATAATGCACGGCATTGTCAGAATCACGGTCAAAGATCTCAGGCTTGTAGCCAACTTCGGCGTTTTGGCCGTCGATGGCTCCAGCGAGAATGACACGGACACCGGTTCCGTCCTTGTTGCGGTTGGTTAGCACGCCAAGTCCAGAGATGCCGCCAGGACCGAAGTCAAGAATGTGTGTGGCCTTGGGGAACACGGTCGCCTTTTCCCACTCCACTGAATCGGCAGTGATCATGCTCACAAGTCTAGGAACGACGTTGTCGGAGCCACCCTCGCGAATATCTTGTCCGGTATGTGTATCATACATGGGGATGCCGAGATCGCTGGCAGAAATCTTGATCGCCTTGAGATCATCCTCGAGCTGCTTCGTCGCCTCAGCAAGGTAGGGGCTGTGGAACGGCGCAGTGATGGGCAGGAAGCGGTTCACGAAGCGCACTTTGCGCTCAGTGAAGGGTATCCTCGTCTGATCTAGGCCTGTGGGCGCCTTGACCTTTCGCAGACGGAGATTAAGACCGTAGAGCGAAATGGGAGGGCCAGTGACAACAAAGTTGCGCGCGCTGTTGACGAGCGAAATGGCGATGTGTCGGTCTTGCGGCAGATGCGCGTTGGTGGCGTCAATGTGCTCCTGGACGGCCTTTCTTGAGAGGTCGCGAATGGAAAGCATGGGTGTGGGCGTACCCTCTCCATTGTCGACAGAGTCCTGCAGTACTGATGGCGCAAGGGAGGTTCGAGGGAAAGCCTGCTGGCTGCGGGTACCGATCCAGAAGAGGATCTCAATCGCCTTCTTCGCAGACCTCTCGAAAGTCTCCCAATTCTTCGCTTCCGCAATGGCGGCAGCTGTGACGACGCCCTGCGAGTGACCCGTGACACCTGAGAAGCGGGCTCGCACATGTCCCGGGTGGCTGCCGAGGACTCTGCAGGTCACAACGTAGTGGGCTAGCTGTGTCAGACCGATCAATGGCAGGCTGACAGGTGCCGAAACCAGGTAGTCGGTATCTGGCTGCGATTCGCGGTTGTTGAGCCACCGCATGACATCCAGCCCCTTGGAATAGAGCTTCTCAGCCCGGGGGTCTCGCGAAAGGGCCAACAGGTGCTGTGCTTCGGCGGCAATGAAATCCTCGACAAATGAGGGGTAGGTGTTGTAGATTTCGCGGAGCTCATCAAAGTACTCCTCGATGTTGCCCTGGCCACCCAGAACGGCGTATATGAAGGCATTTTCATCTGAAGCCTCGCGGAACAGCGCCGACTCGTGGTGCTTGATGGGCCGCTCAACCGCAGCACGGGCGGCGTAATATGACCGGACTGTGACGAGCTTCTTCTCGGTGATGCCGGGTAGCGAGGCAGCGAGGGCATGCACCTCGTTGCCGCGGAGGAAGGCACGCTCGAATTCGGTAAGGACGAGCTTGAGCACCTCCTCGAACGAGTCCGGGTCGTCGCCCTCCTCCACTTCCTTGGCAATAAAGCCCAGGTAGCGGGCGACCAGCTCTGCTACTGATGACGGCTCGTCATCTTGGGCGAGTTCGTCTGTGGGCTCGGGGAGGGTGGTCTTGAACGTGTCCCTCAATTGCTGGGCATTGAAGTGCAGGGCCGTCGGGATGAGGAGCGTGTACTCGAGCGAGCCGTGGGTGAGGATGAGGGGGCGAAGGTTGGCTGCTGAGCGGGGCGTCGAGATGCCCGTCTGCTGGCCTGAACCGTACATGATGAGAGGTGGCGTCCCTTTTGCCTGCCACGGGTGAGCTGCTATTCTATGTCCTGCGCTGGGATGGGAGGTGCTCCAAGACGTGCTAGACAGCCTGGGGGAAAGAGTGGTGCCTACCTCAAAAGGACAGATTATAGATATGGAAGGAACGACGTGCACAGGAGAGTGCGGCTGCACAGCGTCAGCGTCCGTCTGGTGTCGTGGGGGGGAAAGTGCGGTCAAGCAGCGGATGGAGCCTTGGAGCGTCCGCAGCTCGCAAGAATGTCTCAATGCGTACCTGTCTAGTCAGGAAGAAACTAATCTGCCTGAGTGCTCGGGAATTGGTCCGTACTGCTAGTGAATAGCAGCTCCCTTGCTATGTGGGCGGGTGAGGGCGTGCGGTGCAAGAAATGCAGTCCGGCAGCAGGCAACAGGATACAAAGGGTATATGAAGAGTAATCAGGAGGGAGAGAGATTATGCAATTGGGCGGCACAAGAGAGAGGGTAGAGTCGGGAAGGGTGTGCTGGCGTGGCTATTCTATTATCGCCGGCGCGCTTTGGTCGACTTCTTTTTTGCAGACACATCCTCCCAGGGTCGGCTCTTCTGCTTGGGCCCGCCCGCTAGCGCCGACAGGGGTGCTGCTCGTAGAATGTTGGGGATGGGACCAGTCTGCGTACCACGGCATCCAACACGCCCGACTGACGTGCGCCAAACGTCGTCGTGAGAGCCGACCCCCGCACGCTGCTTGTTGAGGCCAGCTGTTGGCCGTCTGTTGACCAGCGTCCGTCGACCAATTGCTGCCTGCCTGCCTGCCCGCCCGCTCGCTCGCAAGGCTCACCCCAAGCAGAGTGTCGGTGGTCTGCCAGGCGAGATTTGTTGTTGAGCACCGGCCAAAACGCACTGACGACTACCGACAAGCACCCGTTGCAGGGGTCCGTGAATTTTAGTAGGGCCAGCCCGAGAATTCCTCAACACGCTGCTATCTTCCCTTCGAACGAGAGATAAACAGCCAATGCGTTGGGCCCCGTGTTCCTGGAACTCCCGCTCACCACTCCTCGTTCTCTCAAAGTAATCCATCCCCGGGGATAACCTCACACTTGCCCCGACAGCCCCCAACTCACACCACAAACCACCACTCCTCCCCCCGAGTGCACCACATAGCTAATAGCACGTCACACCGCCCGACGCTGCTTCCTTCCTAGACGCCAAGATTCCCTTTCGTCTATTTTGTAATAGAGATACCCATTGAGCTCCTCCCGAGCTTCAATACACCCACCCTCCTTTGCTGATTTGCTGCCCGCCCATCCTCCGCCACCATGCGTCCAGAGGTCGAGCAGGAGCTCTCGCACACGCTGCTCATTGAGCTGCTTGCATACCAGTTTGCCTCGCCCGTGAGGTGGATTGAGACGCAGGATGTCGTGCTCGGCGAGAACACCACGGAGCGCATCGTCGAAATTGGCCCCGCAGACACTCTCGGTGTCATGGCAAAGCGGACACTTGCCTCCAAATACGAAGCACACGACGCCGCGCGATCAGTACAGCGCCAAATCCTGTGCTACAACAAGGACGCAAAAGACATCTACTACGACGTAGACCCGGTAGAAGACGAGCCAGAGCCGGCAGCCGGCAGTGGAGATGCCCCGTCGGCGCCCTCATCAGCGCCAGCGGCAGCATCAGCACCCGTCGCAGCTGCCCCGCCACCAGGTGCTGGCCCTGCAGCACAGGTGCCCGATGCGCCCGTCACAGCAACCGACATTCTGCGGGCGTTGGTCGCTCAGAAGCTGAAGAAGCCGCTCATGGACATCCCGCTGAGCAAGGCCATCAAGGATTTGGTAGGAGGTGAGTCAATTGCATCCCCTGTGCTACTGAAAACCGACTAACACTCCCACAGGCAAATCCACGCTTCAGAACGAGATCCTCGGAGACCTGGGCAAAGAATTTGGCTCGACCCCCGAGAAGCCCGAAGATACCCCCCTCGACGAGCTAGGTGCGTCAATGCAGGCTACCTTCAATGGTCAGCTTGGAAAGCAATCCTCGTCGCTCATTGCCCGCATGGTGTCCTCGAAGATGCCAGGTGGCTTCAATATCACAGCGGTGCGAAAGCACCTCGAGACAAGATGGGGCTTGGCCCAGGGACGGCAAGACGGCGTCTTGCTACTCGCCATCACCAACGAGCCAGCAGCACGTCTTGGCTCAGAAGCTGATGGAAAGGCCTTCTTGGATGAGCAGTCGAACAAATATGCCGGCATAGTTGGCATCAGCCTGTCTGCGCCCACAGCCGGCGGTGACGCTGGGGGCACAGGTGGCGGCATGATGATGGACCCGGCAGCCATTGACGCGCTCACCAAGGACCAGCGCCAACTCTTCAAGCAGCAACTGGAGCTGTTTGCGAGATACCTCAAGATCGACCTTCGGGCCGGCGACAAGTCCTTCGTGGACGGACAGAAGGCGCAGTCTGCATTGCAGGCTCAATTGGATCTGTGGAACACCGAGCACGGCGAGTTCTACGCCTCTGGAATCGAGCCTCAATTCACGCCCCTCAAAGCGCGTGTCTACGACTCGTCGTGGAATTGGGCACGTCAGGATGCCCTCAGCATGTATTACGACATCATCTTCGGTAAGCTCAAGGCTGTTGATCGTGAGATTGTCAGCCGCTGCATCGCCATCATGAACAGGTCAAACCCGCTTCTCCTCGACTTCATGCAGTACCACATGGACCACTGCCCCACGGAGCGTGGCGAGACATACGAGCTTGCCAAGGAGCTCGGACAGCAGCTTATCGACAACTGCAAGGACGTGCTGAATGAAGCACCCGTCTACAAGGATGTTGCAATACCGACCGCGCCACACTTGGAGATCGACGCCAAGGGTAACATGAACTACGAGGAGACCCCCAGAGCTAGCGTTCGCAAACTAGAGCACTACGTTCGGGAGATGGCCGAAGGAGGCAAGCTCTCCGAGTACGGCAACCGCACCAAGGTCCAGAACGACTTGCAGCGCATCTACAAGCTCATCAAGCAACAACATAAGCTGTCAAAATCATCGCAGCTACAAATCAAGAGCTTGTACAGCAATGTCATTCGCTCATTGTCGATGAACGAGGGCCAGATCATGCCAAGTGAGAATGGCAAGCCATCTCTCAACGGCAAGAAGGGACGCAATGGCCGCGTCAACGGCTCTGCGAAGCAAGGCAAGGTGGAAACTATTCCCTTCCTCCATCTTAAGAGGAAAGACGACCACGGCTGGGAGTACAGCAAGAAGCTGACCGGCGTCTATCTTGATTGCCTCGAAAATGCTGCCAAGTCGGGTGTTACCTTCCAGGGCAAGTACGCACTCATGACCGGTGCTGGTGCCGGTTCCATCGGTGCACAGGTCCTGCAGGGTCTGATTAGTGGCGGTGCCAAGGTCGTCGTCACAACCTCCAGGTTCTCCCGTGAGGTCACCGAGTATTACCAGTCCATGTACACCCGATACGGTGCACGAGGCTCCCAGCTGATTGTTGTGCCGTTCAATCAAGGTAGCAACCAGGATGTTGAGGCTCTGGTCGACTACATTTTCGATACCAAGAAGGGTCTTGGATGGGATCTAGATCTCATTGTTCCTTTCGCTGCTATTCCTGAGAATGGCCGCGAGATTGATAGCATCGATTCCAAGTCTGAGCTCGCTCACCGCATCATGCTGACCAACCTCCTTCGCATGCTCGGTGCCGTCAAGAAGCAGAAGCAAGCCTATGGATACGAAACTCGTCCTGCTCAGGTCATCCTGCCACTGTCACCCAACCATGGTACTTTTGGCAACGACGGTCTCTACTCCGAGTCCAAGATGTCTCTCGAGACTTTATTCTCCAGGTGGCACTCGGAGAGCTGGAGCAACTACCTCACCATCTGTGGTGCTGTCATCGGCTGGACTCGTGGAACTGGTCTCATGGGTGCCAACAATATTGTCGCTGAAGGCATTGAGAAATACGGTGTGCGCACCTTCTCCCAGCAAGAAATGGCCTTTAACTTGCTTGGTCTCATGGCCCCACCCATTGTCAATCTCTGCCAGATTGAACCAGTGTGGGCCGATTTGAATGGTGGCTTCCAGTACATCCCCAACCTCAAGGACCTCATGACCGACCTTCGCAAAGAGCTCACGGAGACGAGTGACATTCGAAGGGCAGTCATCAAGGAGAACGCCATTGAAAACAAGGTGGTTAACGGCGAAGCCAGCGAGGCGCTGTACAAGACGGCCAAGATCGAGCCCAGAGCCAACATGAAGTTCGACTTCCCCAAGCTGCCTGACTGGGACACTGAAGTTAAGCCACTCAACGATGATCTCAAGGGAATGGTTGATCTTGAGAAGGTTGTTGTGGTCACTGGTTTCGCTGAGGTTGGTCCTTGGGGTAACTCCAGGACTCGTTGGGAGATGGAGGCTTATGGCGAGTTCTCACTCGAGGGCTGTGTTGAGATGGCTTGGATCATGGGCCTCATCAAAAACCACAACGGGCCGCTCAAGGGCAAGAGCTACTCCGGGTGGGTCGACGCCAAGACTGGTGACCCTGTTGACGACAAGGACATCAAGCCCAAGTACGAGAAGTACATTCTGGAGCACAGCGGTATCCGTCTGATCGAGCCTGAGCTCTTCCATGGCTACGACCCGAAAAAGAAACAACTTATGCAAGAGATCCAGATTGAAGAAGACCTTGACCCCTTTGAGGCTTCCAGCGAGCTTGCGCAGGAGTTCAAGCGCCAGCATGGCGACAAGGTTGAGATCTTTGCCATTGAGGACTCAGGAGAATTCACTGTTCGCATGAAGAAGGGCGCCACCCTCCTCATCCCTAAGGCTCTGCGCTTCGACCGTCTTGTTGCTGGTCAGATCCCGACTGGCTGGGATGCGAAGAAGTATGGTGTCCCTGATGACATCATCTCCCAGGTTGATCCTGTCACTCTGTTCGTGCTCGTGTCTACTGCAGAATGTCTACTCTCCAGCGGTATCACCGACCCATATGAATTCTACCAGTATGTCCATCTTTCGGAGGTCGGTAACTGTGTTGGTTCCGGTATTGGTGGTACAACCGCTTTGAGAGGCATGTACAAGGATCGATTCCTCGATAAGCCTGTGCAGAAGGATATTCTCCAGGAGTCCTTTATCAATACCATGAGCGCCTGGGTGAATATGTTGTTGATGTCATCTACCGGTCCTATCAAGACTCCTGTCGGTGCTTGCGCTACTGCCGTCGAGTCCATCGATATCGGATACGACACCATTGTAGAAGGCAAGGCTCGTGTCTGCTTCGTTGGTGGCTTCGATGACTTCCAAGAGGAAGGCTCGTACGAGTTCGCCAACATGAAGGCTACCAGCAACGCTGAGGACGAGTTCGCCCACGGCCGCACACCCAAGGAGATGTCTCGCCCAACAACAACAACCAGGAATGGCTTCATGGAATCTCAGGGTTGTGGTATGCAGGTCATCATGGACGCGAAGCTGGCTCTGGACATGGGTGTTCCAATCTACGGTGTTCTTGGCTTCACCGCCACGGCTACTGACAAGATCGGCCGTTCAGTCCCTGCTCCTGGTAAGGGTGTCCTGACCACTGCACGAGAGGTCCCATCCAAGTTCCCATCGCCCCTTCTCGATATCAAGTACAGGAGGCGACAGATGGACCTCCGACGCCAGCAAATCAAGCAGTGGCAGGAATCCGAGGTATTGTATCTCCAGGAAGAGGTTGCCGCCATCAAGGCCGCCGGCGACGCAGATTTCAACGAAGCCGACTACCTTCAGGAACGCGCTTCAAACATCGAGCTGGAAGCCAAGCGACAAGAAAAGGACGCACTCAACAGCCTTGGTAACAGCTTCTGGAAGCAAGACCCACGCATTGCTCCTCTCCGTGGTGCCCTCGCTACCTGGGGCCTCACAATTGATGATGTCGATGTTGCCTCATTCCACGGCACTTCTACCGTGGCCAATGACAAGAACGAATCCGACGTCATTTGCCAGCAGATGCGCCATCTTGGCCGCAAGAAGGGCAATGCTCTGCTTGGTATCTTCCAGAAGTACCTCACTGGTCACCCCAAGGGTGCTGCTGGTGCCTGGATGTTCAACGGCTGCTTGCAAGTGCTCAACTCTGGCCTTGTTCCTGGCAACCGCAATGCCGACAACGTCGATAAGATTATGGAGCAATTTGACTACATCGTCTATCCGTCGCAATCTATCCAGACTGATGGTATCAAGGCGTTTTCCGTCACCTCATTTGGTTTCGGTCAAAAAGGCGCCCAGGCCATTGGTGTCCATCCAAGATATCTCTATGCTGCACTTGACCACGCACAGTTCGCTTCCTACAAGCAGAAGGTCGAGGCTCGCCAGAAGAAAGCCTACCGATACTTCCACGATGGCCTCATCAACAACACCATGTTCCGTGCTAAGGACAAGGCACCGTACGAGGATGACAAGATGCAAGAGGTGTTCCTTAACCCGCGCGCACGTGTCACGGTTGACAAGAAGACATCGGCCTACACCTACCCCAAGCAGCTTGTGCAAGCGCCCAAGAAGGACAAGAAGGCTGAGGAGACAACGAAGATGATTGAATCTCTGACCCAAGCCTCTGCCACCGCCAACACAAAGGTCGGTGTCGATGTTGAGAGCCTCAGCGCCCTTAACATTGAGAACGACATCTTCATTGAGCGCAATTTCACGGAAAAGGAGATCGCATACTGCCAGAAGGCTGCCAGCCCACAGGCTAGCTTCACGGGCAAGTGGTCGGCCAAGGAGGCAGTCTTTAAGTCGCTTGGTGTAAAGGGCAAGGGCGCCGGTGCGGCGCTTCGGGATATCGAGATTGTCAATGACGAGACTGGTGCACCGACTGTTCAGGTATGATCATTTCCAAATATCAACTGGGCTTAGTGCTAACATTTATATAGCTTCACGGCTATGCTCAAGAAGAAGCGAAGCGGGTCGGTGTCAAGAACATCAACATCAGCATCAGCCATTCAGACGACCAGGCTGTTTCGGTTGCCATCGCGCAATTCTGAGCAGTTTTTAATGACGGTGGATGTATCAACGTTAGCATGATAGACGAAGGGGTGGCACAGTTGAGGAACAGCATGAGATAGAAGCGTATTATTCCCCTTGTTTGTGGTCGGACAGCTGGGGCGGAACGGGTGTTTGGGAGCTCCACCTTTTGGCCGTTGTTTCGATATTTTGGTTCCAGCATGCTATCTTGCTGCATAGAAACTTAGCACGTTATGTCATTGTAATGCACAATCGAATTCAAAAAGTCTATCACAATCTCCATGATTGCTTAGTGAAGATTCCACTGTACATTCTTGTCCATAACGTGATTCTTAGCAAGCATTCCGTTATCGCCCAAAGGTACCACCCAGATAAGCTCAACAAACATGGCAATCCCCCGAAAACCTGACTGGCCAACCCGCCAACACGCTGACGCGCTGACACGCCGCCTACCCGAACTAGCGATAACAATCCCAGCCCCACGGGCTCGCACATGCAAACGCCACACCCCTCGACCCAGCACCCCAATGCACAGCACAGACACTCGCCTTCTCCACACCGCGGTACCGAAATCTAAACTACGTCCTAGCGCTCCCGTTCCGCCGGGGCTGCGCGGCGAGCCTGCAGGGGCGGCCATGGCGTGCAGGCACAGTGGGGACGTGCAGGTGTTGAGTGTTGAGCGGGGTGTTGAGCGGCGTCAGGGCAGGCGCGGTGGAGTTGGAGGTTGGTGGGGGGATTCGAGGTGCGTGGTTGGGCGGGTGGGATCGGAGGGAGGATAAGAGTAGAGAGGTGCGTGTAGGTATGTCCGTAGTTGGGGGATTGGTGGTGCTGGATTGGTGCGTTGGAGGGGAGTTGGCGAGGACGAGGGACGGCGATTGTGACGAGGGAGATGTGCCTGTGGTGGGTGGGTATACTAGGTTTTTGTCAATATATAGAGAGGGGGATGGAGTTTGGGGTATTTTGTTCGCTTTGCGATTGTTCGTTACCAGAATATCTTCATATTATCGCTGGCATTAAGTCCTTATTTGGAACGTCCGATTGGAAGGAGTGAGGCTTCGTAATTCTGTATTCTCGTCACAGCGCTGTGATCTGTTGGACACAGGATGTTTGAGGCACGAAATGGATGTGTGACGGGCTTTTAGGAGAAGTGGATATTGGTCGTGACTAGGACGGGATAGTAAGTATTGCTGCATGCTGGTAGAGCAATTGACCTAGAAAATGCTGGATGCATGGCCAACCCGAGGTGTAGGACATTTGATTGTTTTTCTCGCTCCATCATTTGTACAGTATGAAAGTATTAATGTTGATCAGAAGCCACGATGTCTTGTACGCTGAGCAGAACGGAGCTGTCGTCAAGTAAGCAGAACCTGAGAGGGTGATCCTACCCATTAAGTGAAGAACAAGCTGTCTTTCCTTATTGAACAATCCGCCGTCTACTTATAAAGCTTAGAAAAGTACAATGGATTGACTAGACAAGAGTTTTCTACCTCGGTTTGTAGACTCGATGTCACGATGCATGAGGTCATGACCACCCCGCGATTCCTGGGTTCCACCAATCATCTCACCTCGCTTCGAACACAACAACCGTATTGTCGCTCACGAACTGAAGCTTTGCTGTATACCAATTATTCGTACAGGATTCTGAAGGTTTGAATATACCGTAGATAAATATTGTTGGGAACGTGAAGGAAGACTTGAGAACCGGAGATCCCTGAAGAGGATTAATCGTGTGGCATGTAAGGGATTTTAAAGCGTTGGAAGAACTCTCGAATGGCTACAAGCCAGTTGGAACCATGCAGAAGCTACTCTCTGCTGTGGCCATGGCTGCACTGCGGGCGCCGGCATAGCCATGGAAAGTGCATGTATGCTGAACTTCCTTGTTGCTTCCGTATCGAGAACCAGTGACTTCGGAAGCCATGCCGCACATATGATTCACTTTGATGTCTGTTCAACTCAAACACAATTAGTAGTGCATCGGTTGTAGTGGCAAGCTGTGTCAAGTCCAACATCTTACTATCCCGCTTCCGTGCGACACTCCGGTGTTGAAAGAGTGCTTGAAACATAATACTGCTTCGAAAACCACGTGCCGTTCCTTTAATGATCCATGGAGGGATATGATGTATATTGAATCATGGATTCGCCTAATAGAACGGTAGATCTAGAAATAGAACCCAGATGGTGTTATTCAACTTCTCTGGTGAAATTACGTTGCGGAGTTGGTGGGCTTCTAGCGATGCACAGCACGAATGATAACTGCAACTATGGAATAAAGCAAGTACCTCAGTACCTAGTAGGGAAATATAACAGCATGGAGGGTAGAAAAAGGTCGAGCTTATTCACACTGGAGCTAATCCCCTTCTTTGTAATTCACGGCACAGAAGTATCTTAGAGATATGTATACATAGAACTTGTAGAATGAACACTAGTGCGAAGAAAATAGTGGTGAACGGCGGAGGCATATATATAGATAATCATATCAAAGATAGCGAGGCTAGCGATACAGAAGCATGCCTACCTATACAATACAAGTAATCTATAAAGAGGGACTAGATATTCCATGAAGATTATAGGGAACCATCCTGCAGAGATAAGTCTACGGCCGTAGATAGGCAAGGGTATTGAGATAGAGGAGGAATTAAGAAGGCTTGTTTTCTGTACTAGCGTCTGGGCTGCTATCTAGTCTATAGCAAGGATAAAATAAAATTACCGGCAAATATTCTTCAAGAAATTGCATAATACATTTTCGAAGTGGAGGGCAAAGGAAGCCAGGAATATCTTCCTAGGTGTTAGTCTACGTAAGAGTCTTATAAAACAGCGGAGGGCTGCTAGGGACGCTACAGAATGAAGACATGACAGCAGCGAGCGCCTACCAAAAAGATAAATTCTAAAGTATATCTATTTAGGTCAATACCTAAGGCATTGAGCAAGACATGGGCGGAGCGACTGAAGATAGCTAAACAGAAGATGAAAACCAATAAATAAGCAATTACAAATGCACAACCGCCAGAAAAGCTGCTGTAGCTCTATGAAGGCTTTAGTAAGCGGGGAAAATGTGCTGCGAATGTAGCTACGTTCCAAGAGTCGGGTTGAGCGAAATTCCTCTTATTGGAATGGTGCTAGGTATTAGGACCCCTCGCTGCGGCTGTGGACAGAAACAGCACACTCATTGCTTGCGTTGTCCGCTGCGAAATGCATAAAGAGCTCTACACTTATAACTTCAACAACATAACTCACCCGAAATGGTCTATATGACACCTTACGAAAGCTATAACTAGCCATTCAGGCTACTTCGTAAAGGAACAGACGCAGATCATTAGGCAAATAATAACTAGATGAGCAGATAACACAAAGCGCTAGGCAGAGACTGTAGCTTAGCGGAGGTAACACACGACGCAGTAAGAATATAATAGCTTTGAAGCACAGGATTTTGTCTGTGTAGGTATTATCTGCGAGATAGGCCGCAAAGCGTATAGGCACATTGGAAATGGCCAACGTGACACGGACATACATTGTTCCGCACCGCCCCACTTCGGCCGCCTGAGAGTAAGTCGTTTGTCCTGCCTCCCAGTATAGAATAACTGTGGAGACCAGGGCTTGAATCGTGCAAGGATTGGTCTTATCAATTGCAAATCAAGATATTTGCGTCGATTCTAGCTTCAGAACATGGGTTCTGAAGCAAATCGTGGGTTTCGTCGCCTCCTCCCGGCCACCCATGAACGGCTCCCTCCTCCTCCTGCTCCTCCTCCTCCTCCTCCTCCTGATGTTCAATCCAAACGAAGACGCATAGAGACAGCTTGCGAGGCATGCAGAATTCGCAGGTCAAAAGTAAGAATTCTTTTTGACCCTGCGTACTGAGTTTTTATAAATTGATTCATGACTTAGTGTGACGGACAACGCCCTAAATGCGGTTTGTGTCTTCTCCACCCTGAACCATGTATATACGTTACACAGCCTTCAGAGACCCGCCTTCAAGCTACCAAACGCGAAAACGAAGAGTTGAAAGCAAAGAATGCTGCTTATGAAGAGCTTTATAGCATCTTGGGATCAAGGTCGGAGTCAGAAGTACTTGAAATTTTCCACAGGATAAGGTCAGGGACAGGTGTACAAGCATTGGTGAGTCAGATCAGAGACGGTGATCTGCTCGTACAACTCTCCTTGACGCCTGAGTCGAGGCGACGATATGAATTTCCTTTCATCAAGAGCTTTCCTGCGTTTCTCCTGACACCCGAAAATGGCTATTTGAAATCTCCAATGTACCAGGTTCCTTTTGGGCAACCCTCCTCACAGGATAGTAATTTGGCTGGATATCAGCCCCAGTACCTAAAGCCGTATCACGGAGCTCAGCTTCTCGAGCCCGTTTTAGAGGACGTCTCACCGTTGGGATGGACAACAGTCATCTCGAGCAAGCCACTATTCCAGCGTTTGCTCAATGCGTACATCTTATTTCAGTATTCAAGTTGTCCCGCTTTCAAGAAAGAACTCTTTCTGCAGGACATGGTTCAAGGAGAGACACGATTTTGCTCACCACTTCTTGTGAATGCCGTTCTGGCTTGCGCGACTGTATGTTCTGGCGCACCATGGCTTGTGCCTACTAACATATGAACTAGCAAGCATGCAGTGACATCTCAGATCGAGCTGAATTTTGGTTGCCTAAGAGTCTTCAGTATCAGTTTCTTGCCGAGGCAAAGAGACTTTGGGACTTAGACAGTGACAAAAGCCATATTACAACGGTGCAAGCTGCTGTTATCCTCAACTTCACCCTCAATATGGATGGTATGGACCAACAGTAAGTGACGCCCTCATAAGCACGGGAGGTCCTGTTAATCGTATTGTCCTGCTAGAGGATTGCAGTACACTCTCCGGGCACTTGAGATAGCCGACACGCTGCAATTATGGGAACAGACGACTGAAATAGAAAATCTGAACTCACGGAGAGCTCGCGAATTTACTGCTTGGAGGTTAGTGTTCTGTCGCCCATGGTTTATAATGCTTCCTATTAACATCTCTATCGCCTCTGGATGTGGACTACGATGTACTGCTACTATTTCTTCCGTCTGCCACTAATATCACCACCCAAGTTTGAAGTACCACACCCAGAAACCGACCATGAATGGTATGGCGAAGTTTGGATTCGGTATCCGGGCAGCAATATAGCCACGCCCCTTCTCTTTGGTCATGTATTCAGGGAAACCGTGCGACTACGATTGATTCAAGCAGATATCGCGACCGCGTCGTTTCAGCAACCAGTCGAAAAAAGAGGCCTAAAATATGAGACGGCTTCACATTTCAAAGCTAGGCTAGATGACTGGTTGGAGGCACTCCCAACACCGTTGTCGTCCAGCAAAATCGTCCTGCCAAACCACATCTCAATTCAGTGAGTGGGCTATGCGTGATCTGCTTGCGCTAGATTTTCTGGAGTCAGATAAGTGCTGAGATCTGACATCATTTCCAGTTTAGAATACAATGGGGTGACTTTAGCTCTGCTACAGCCTCACGAGGCGACCAAGGCCGAGAGATCTCTATCGGAAGCTATCTTGCAAGCAGAGATAAGCCTTGAAACTATACTGCGGCTATACTTCCTACGCCATAGTTTCGAAAACTGTGACGTATTTTTATGCAACTTTCTGATTTTTTTGGGCAATCTTGCGATCAAAGGCTTGAGCAGCCTCAAGTCTCCCACCCCAAGACCCACTACTGCCGATGTATTGCACTCGACGCTCGTGTTATGCGCGCAGGTAATTGTGCCTAAACTATAGAAGTCGCTTGTATATTTCTAACAAAATAAACAGGGGCTACACAACCAATCGGCCTGTTATTACCTGGGTAGTCTTACATATAAGGCGCTGTGCGATTGCATAAGCCTTGATGACATCGCGAAGATAGGATCATATCTTAGGCTCCACGATGCTGAAAGTGAGAAATTGATGGCAGCAGAACATATACAAGCGCACTGGCCGATTCCGTCCATCGCGAAATTGAACGAGGACCCTAAAAAGGCAGAGCTGCGTTCTCTCATACGAGAGTCCTAGATTTCACTGATTGAGTATTGTTAGCACCATGAGTCATCTACATTAGTGTAATTACCAGCATATGACGCATTCGCATTTGCATAGAGAGCTGCAAAGAGAGCTGCAAAACGAAAATTGGCTAGTATCGACGATTGGAAGGCAACTTCTGCTTTAGATTAGCCCTTGACCAAAACGGCGCTTCTTTACTCTGGATGCGCTCCCTATTGGTAGCGAAAAGAGTAAACTGTATGAGTCCATTACCTATCATGTTACATAAATTTACATGAGTAATAAAACTGAGCATGGAGCTTTGACTAGACTGGCGTGTAGTTATATCATGGAATTAAGCCAACCCTATCTCCTGATAGTGACTCCAAGCGTGCTACACTCGTTTAAGGAATAGAATGAAGCGAATGAAGCCTATATTTTAGTAATTTCCTGAAATTGTCAAAGGTTCAGTTCTTCTTCATATGCTGAACCTTAAAAGACTAACAGGTATCACATAAATACCTAAGCAGTCTAAATATATAGAAGGCAGTACTGTGTGGCGAAAATTACAATGAATGCGTGGGTTGCAAAACCTATGTGGGAATTTTGAGAAAAGAACATCGACGAGAAAAACGTGTTTGAGACATGTTGTCTTATTGTATGAGTCAATATCGTTCTAACAAAGAATGTAGCGGTGAGGACGAAGTATGACGGCTAAGTATAGGAGTAATAAAGACTCGTAACCCGCCCCCAAAATACAAATGATTCGAATTGCTAAGGTATGTATTTGTACACTTAATGACGCTACTAGATAGCTTGGTTAGCTTTTGCTATACTCACACCTGGAAACTGGTAAGTTACTGAGCTATCGTATGACTATGGATAGCTTACTTAAAGGTGGAAATTTTATATACATATACTTGCTCTCAGCGTCCTCAAATCAAACAGCAATCATATTAAAACTTCAAATTCAAGCAAAACTCAGACACTTCATATCATATAACCGCCTGCTTGTTAAAGCAATATGAGTGACGCGAGCGCAAACAACACGCTCCAAACGCTACTCTACGGTCCACCTATATTCACCAAAAACCTTTTTGATGTCTTAGAAGAGTACTATAAGAAAATAAATGCAGAACCTCGACTTCCCGTCGAGATCACGACAATCGATGCTAGTGGAACGGTCCACCATGTTACGACCAGCGCCATCGGGAAACAGATTTATCTCCCGAGTTACCACCAGTTAGGAACTCCAGGTGGCTTCTTAAATAGACCCTGCGACCCTGGCTTTGAGAACACTCTGATCAGAGTTATAAATGCTCCGACAGTCAAAAGCTCTGAGGATTGTTGCCTACATGATACTAACTTAGATCACTTGGCAATAGCGATAACAGTTTGGCGGGAATCTCAATTCTGCCGCAAATTGAGGGAACATATCATGAGATTGGCCGGACGGACGCAGATTGTCAAACAACTCTTTGGCTTCGGATTGGGCGCCTTGGGGGCTTCCCCACCTCCTCATCACACCTTTCGCACCTTCCTCCAACACGCCACTCTTTTGGAGATTCGGGATGCATTTCAACAAGTGCAGCAAACTCAGAATATTCCAATATGTGTGCAGGACCCTGCATATTGCGACAACTGTAAGAGAGTTCTAGAGATGTATGGGTTTCAAATATTGGACACACCCCTCGGATTTGGTGGTATCACTGGAGACAGCTTTGTTGTTACGAAGTCTCCAGATGTCCCGGTGCGCCAAATCGTATTCGACATGACAGTCCAATTTAATGGGCCTGCTGGAATGCTTTGCGATAGAATCCTCGACAACGGTCTTACAGACGTGACCGGGGAAGGCATGGCAGACCCATCCAGCCCAAGAGCGTTCTTTTTGAAGGAATTACATGAGAGGTTTCACTGCAACCTGGATGATATAGGGGATCTAGTAATCCAGCAGGGCATCGTTCTTGGTAATCAAGTGTTTGGAGAAGTGGGCTTATACCTCAAGGACAGATGTTAGTTTGCAGCCTTGGCACCTAGCAAGCTCATTTATGTTTTCTCTTTTGTTGCTGGCATGCTTGATTCTTCTTCAAGCCGACATTTAGTTGTACTTGATGAGCCATGTAGTTTTGAAACGATAACATACATAATAGTGCATGTAAGGCGAAGACTGTATTGGAAATACGATGTTTGCATCAAAAACAACACAGCCACATAATAACAAAGACGCAAAGACCCACAAAACACCCTGGAAAGTAGCATCATCTGTAAGAATCCAAGAATAATGGACCGTGGTTCTATAGTCAAGACTGCGCCGGCGGAGGAGATTACATTCAATTAGCTTCGGGCAAAAACTCTTGGCGTCACAAACGGCGGAAATCGCCTAATCGCTTGTTTGCTTCCTATTTACTCAACCATCACCTCACTTTGGCACAACGTTCACAGCGCAACAGCACAGCGATTTCGTTTTTCTGTCTCGCATATGACTGGATTGCTTCTGATTGTGCAGCGCGATTCATGCAACGACTAAGCTTCTACTAATTCGAGAACGTCATTGGCACCACTTGGACGGAATTGGAGCGGTCCTCATACAGGTCGGTTCCTCATTCAGTCTTTTGATCCGAAATGCTGCGGCCTCGCCCTAGCCAAAGACCATAATTCGGTGTCTGTGCTGCTTACATGCGACAAAAAGGAAATGTGCCTGCCAATTGCGCCTTGCTTTACCCCACCTCTTTTGATTGCACTTTATCAAAACAATTGCCCTCTCCACATTGCCACCAGGGCTTAAGCTTAATATCGCTGACCAGTTGGACCCTGCATCGAGTCTCAACTTTGCCCTCACTAGTAGAGACCACTCAAACCTATGCCGATCGCTTTTGCGGGGTCATGCGCAACTGCTCTGAATAGCGAGCTCTCGATACGACTTACACTATCGATTCTACTGCTAGTCAAATCGCGCTGCTGTGGTCTTTCCTGAAAGATGTACTCGAAGATCCGCGCAACGGTTAGTATGTGAGGGAGCTCAACCTGCCCTCGTCCCGGCGATATCATTGGGATCTTGACAATTTAGGCATACTGCCTCCACATCTACTTGCTGCCTCTCATGAAGATGATCAGCGTATCTTTAAGGCAGCAGCACGTGCCCTGGAAGGGATTTACCCTGCCGTAAGCGCCGCTAGTGATGACGTTGATCGTGACCGCTTTCGGGGTATAGAAAACCCGAACAACCTCATTGCGACTTTGGAGGACCGCATCGCCGCAGGATATGACGATGCTATTGCTGCAATCCTGGTCCACCATTTGTCATTCCTCAAGACAATCAGACTCACTGGCAGTGAGCCTGACTGCTTCGAACTGTTGATGCGGCGAGTTGCTGCTGGATATAAGGATCCAGCAATTGCACATCGACTCCACTTCCAACATCTGAGTACCGCTGCAATTACTTACTATGACTTAGAGGGATTTCGCAACCCGGATTGGGCTTGTTTTTTTCTTTGCATTCCTTCAATACAAACTTTTTGTTGCGGACACGATGGGCAGTAAAGTCTCCCTCGGAAACAAGATAGGGTGCTTGACAGAAGACGCTGTGCCCATCTCAAACATCACTGAGCTGTTCTTCAATCTGTGTCAGTTTGTGTTTGAGGCTTTAGGAGTGATTCTTGCGGGTGTGAAGCACCTGAAGCGTCTAATGTATGATGGAGGAGGCACAACGGCCTCACAGAGCGCTTGCTACAAGCCAAAGAAGGTGATAACGACAATTGTTACCAATGTAGGGCATTCTTTAGAAGAGCTGAGGCTCGAACAGAATGAGACTAGCGCACACTTAAGATGCTCCAATTTCCACCACCCGAACGTGTACTTAATGACGTCTCAATAGCTGAGAGAAGATGGTAACCTGGAGAGTTCAGGAAGCTTAAAAGCTTCACCGGCGAGTGGAAGATGCTGTGACCGAAGAACGATGGGTCAGCCGACGATGAACCGCTCGAGCAAGGGGTTTACACCGAATCTACTGGTTCATTTGCGGACTTCGATGTCAGTACTATCCTTCCTGAGTCGTTGAAAGAGTTGTAGCTTCATGGAGCATTTTACGACGACGAGCGGGAGCAGCTCACGGAACCACTTCAAACTGCCAGCTTTGCAACACCCAATCTGCACAAGATACGTATCGAACAGACGGGCCAAAGGATCGGGACAGCCTGGTCATATGGCATGGTGCAGGTATTTAGAGAGGAGGTAATGCCTTCGTCCACTTTTCTCATCCCCTAGCTAAGCAACTGGCTGGCCATGGCCATTGAGATCTCGATTCAGCCTATCGGAGTATGAACTTGAGCTCTATTAACGCAAATAGACTTTCTTTTTGTGGATATGTAAGCTCTATTCTCCACTCAAAGTCCCTGGCGGTTATGCTTTCAATCTTGAACCGCCTCCGTGCGCCTATCTCATCCGCGGCTCTGCTTTTGGAAGGTAATCACGCCTCTATGCGCAGGCTGCGGAGAGCGCATGGTTGTTTCTGTGGGCAGGCTCTTTCAAGGCTCTCTTTCTTGGACTTTCTGTTAGCAGCTGATAAGAGCTAGGTAGTTTTTCCTTGGCTAAAGCGAAATGTTCAGTTCATGTATAGGTTGCCTGCAACTCGGTGGCAATAGAAACCGTTGAGAACATCCAGACCCTCCTAAATCAACTGCAGGCCGAACTGGGGTACTTCCTTTTTCTACTCTTCTAAGATCGGCGATCTCACGATACTATGCGCATCTCCATCCGTTTCATAAAAGACCATGAGGGAAGCATTGCCCAATAGGATTCGAACACTGTGCCCTGATCCAGCCACGTATGATTACTTGCTGCACATCCTTCCGGCTTCCCGCTCGAGGCGAATCTGTTCATCTACCACAATTGCGGGGTAGCCCAAGACATGCGTATGAAGGAACTGGTTCATTACTTTAGAGGTGTGCCATAATGAGACGTGGTTTGTGATGGGCCAACAAAGCAGCCGCGAACCAAATCAGCTTGTCTTCTTTCAGAAGGTGATTTTGACAACGCTTAGAGTGCAGGTGACTGCATTAGATAAGGATGCCGAGAGCTTGCCGACATCAGCCATAGCCGACGTCAAAAATCCCCCGGACGTTTCTATCCGTTACATCACGGCCGACGTGAGAGAAACGGACCAATTAGAATGCGATCGTGGGCAAGGCTCCGCAGTCAATCGACGTTATTATTTCTTGGCGTATCTGATGGGGAAGGTCAAGACTATCCGGTATTGCTTGGCGAGAACGTCTCTCCCACATCTCGGACATCCTTGAGCTTGGCAGGACCGCCACCATGTTTCGCTACAACGTCGATTTCTTCCCAGTTTGGTAAGGATAGATTAACCCCAAGAGCAGCAACTAGCTCCGAGATGCAGAAGTGCGGAATATTGGGAGAATTGCATAGCGAGCGCTACAACAATGGTGGGAGTACTATATCGACATGCCTTTTTCGACGCTGTTCATCCGATATCAATGGCCCATAGTGGCTTGGACTTGCAAGCTTCACATTATCAAACATTCGAAGCTGTTCAACTTCCCTTTTATGACTAGGTCTTGATAGTTATCTATGTAGAATCCCAGCTTTCCATTTGTATAAAGAGTTCAAAATTCACCGCCTAAAGGTCATCCGCATCGCACGATCATACGAAAGGCATTCCTCGAAATTCGTTCTTCCGGTTCAGATAGCCATTCATCATGAAGGTTCAGGTCCTCTCCGTCGCCGCCTTGGCCTCTTTGGCCAGCGCCTTCTCGGATGCTCTCAGCAAACGCGAGTCTCCTCTTTCTGTGTCTCTTTCGGTGACAGGAAACACGGACGTCAAGGCCGTCATTACCAACACCGGCTCTGAGTCCCTCAAACTGTTCAAGACTGGCACTTTCCTCGACGACTCACATGTTGAGAAGGTCGAGGTTTTCCAGTCAGGTCAAAAGATCGCCTTTGATGGCATCCGCCTCCGTGTGAGCACCGCCAATCTAGACGAGTCTGCTTTCCAGATTCTTGCTGCCGGAGAATCTATTGAAGCTTCCTTCGATATTGCTGTTGCTCACGACTTGGGAAGCGGCGGAGACTTCGATGTCGTCACTGAGGGAGCTTTTGCCTATGCTGAGCTTGACTCTACTAAAATCGCCGGTGCCGTCGAGTTCACGAGCAACACTGTATCCGCTGCCGTCAATGGCGAGCAGGCCGCTAAAGTCCGCCGCGACTACTTGGACCTTTCCAAGCGCACCATCGTTCAGAGTGACTGCACTGGCACTCGTCTTACTGCAACCAACAACGCGCTTGCCAACTGCGCATCTCTGGCCCGCACTGCTGCGGCCGCCGCCGTCAACAACGCTGCCAAGTTGAACGAGTAGGTCATTCGTGTTTGCAATCATACAACTACCAGCTACTAATTTTTCTCTCCAGATACTTCAAGAGCACCTCTTCCAGCACAGCAAGCACAGTTCAGACAGTCTTCAATCGTGTCGCCACGCAGTGCGGCTCTACCACTTCTGGTAACTCGCGCTACTACTGCACTGATATTCTGGGTGCCTGCTCATCCGGTGTCTTGGCTTACACCCAGCCGTCGACTAGCCGCATGGTCAACTGCCCACTCTTCTTCAGCGGTCTTTCCGCCACGAGCCGCACTTGCCATGCGCAGGATCAGCAAACCACTGTCCTTCACGAGATGACTCATCTTACTCAGGTCAAGGGCACCAGCGACTACGGTGGTTACGGATACAGCTTTGTGCGCAGCCTGAGCGCAGCACAGAACTTGAACCATGCTGATACTTACACTCTGTTCGCTCAAGGTAAGCATTTGTCCCTCTCTAATCTCGTAAGTCTGTACACAAACGCTAACCAAAAACAGCTCTCTATGCTGGCTGCTAGATGTTTGTGCGACATTTTATGACTAATGAGAAGAGAAATATATCCTGGCAAGGTGAATAGCACTGCTTGAATATTCATACTCTAGTGTCGACTTCGACATATCGCTTCATTGCAGTCGCCATTAGGGACTGTAATAGAAGCTATATTAGTGGAAATAAATCCTTTGCCAAACAAAAATGACTCCTCCAATTTCGCGAGGAGAATGCCGACGTTCATACCCATGGTGATAGTAAAGAGTTTATCAAGCGCGCTAAAACATGTTACCAATGCTGACACCGCACCAATCGTTTGTTTCCGGGGACCTGAGTGAATCTTTATACTGTTATAAGCTTCAAATTTTCCGATTCGCTTTTTCGGTCTGGATGATCTTTTCAAAATTCTTTTTTGCCACATATATTTAGTGAGTTATGGAAGGCTTGAGGCAGTGCTATAACAAAGCAGACCATTGATAACAGACCATTACGCTGCAGCCACATGATTCATATCAACCACAGCGACCGTGAACGATAATTTTCCCCATGGACTATTTGAACGCGGTGCAGAACTTTCTTTTTGCCTTGAACTTCTCCCACGATGGAATTCGCTCTGTGCTGTACAAGATACCGATTTAGATGTACCCAAGTGTCACCAGCGGACTCGTCTTGAATTTTGAGAAAAGTGTGAGCTGTGAGCTTGAACATGCCTAGCTCCCATAATATTACGACAAGTCACCTAGATCCACAAAAGGGGAGGCAATCTAAAAAAAATACCAGTGAAACTTGTTGTCACAGTTATTTAGCACATTCAATGGCTCTGAGAACATTCATCCGTAAGTACTTGCGAGTTTTCTGCTTCAAAGGGGAATCTCAAAAAATATAGACAGAGTATACTCTTTTTTGAGACAACGCCGCATTTCTCCGGGAGTAAATAAAAGCTCCAGAAAACATAAAGAAGACTTATGTGTCTCTTGGCAAACTCATGTTGACGCAGAACTGTTTGGCTCGGGCATTGCACCGGGTTTATCCTACTGTGGACATTGCAGTCACATGATTCTCTAGTGCCTTGGCACAAGACTCTTATACAGAGAAACCTCTCCACTTAGATAGATAATCTAGCATTAAATTAACACTTGTAACAACACCTTATATTTTGGTTCCTCCAGCCATTGCATATCCAATACGGTATCCTTACCGGAAGCGAGATCGGGCATTAGTAGGCAATGGTTTTCAATAATGAGAATGGTAACTCTATCAATAGACATTGGTTTGACAAGAGAAGTAGCACTTTTGAATACACGCTATGCATCACTGTGATTCAAGGATGCAGGACGATTGCGGAACAATATGTGCAAGGAATGGTGCCCAGCTCCAAATGTATAGTTAGAATTCTGTATGGTAGATATACTAGTCACTTGGTCTTACAATGAAAGAGAGGTGACCCGACTGAGGGGGTTGTTTATGGAACTAAAGTACATTAATTGAAAACTTTATAATATTGACTAACAATCAAATCTTAGGATTTCCATCTCTTGTCCGTCTGTCTCTTCCATCAAAGTTACCGTCCGTCTGGTTCAAATTCTTAGTATTGCGCCGGACATCCAGGACCCGGTGGAGGCGGCGTTGTCTGCTTGCGGCAACATGTCCAGCATTCGCCTTGCTTCTCGGGGTACTATTGCTTTATGTCAGTTGTTTATGTAAACGATACTGTTTGATGAACTACTCACTCCATCTGCTCCGCAGTCGGGCTTTTCGAAATAGCAAATTGCCAAGCATATAGCGGGTGGTGGCGTTTCGCCCGTTGGCATAGCTGTCACGGCTGTAGCAACGATCGTAGCAAGAGAGATTACTGCAAAACGCATCTTGGCCAAATAAGTAGCGAGCGACGAGATTTGAATAGTTGAAGGAACTGTTGTCTTTCAAATGTAGTTGAGGTGGGGAGTTAAAGTGGATGTGCTGGCTATATATAGCCCTAGTTCGTATTGGTGCTCCCGGATAAAGCAAGGGCAACCGGCTGTCCAGCGAGACGATCGCGACTTGGCTCGTCGCTTTAATCGTAATTCGGATGATGGAGGACCCTGATTGGATGCCTGGCATTGTACGAGGTCGAGTTTATCGGCTCGTGACATAGTGTTTGCTCGGAAATGCTTGGCTTGTATTCCACCCGTCCATATGCGGCGACAAAGTTTCTCTCTGATCGGAGTGGTGACGTACTGCCATAAGACGTGGAAAGACCTTGAAGACCAAGCGCAAACGCGCAGCACAAGCTTTCATGCTCGATATCTGATGGCCAGTCTTCGGCGGGGCATCACGATTACCGCAACACAATTTGGGCCTCTCCTCCCGTGATATGTGAATTAACTTTACTAGCTGAAAATTGTATAATTGTGCTTACTGAAGAGAAGCAGCCACCGTGGCTGCAAATTCATAGCACAAGGTATTGCAGGAAACCTGACAATGACCTTGTTCGTATCGTGACTATTGATGGCGTATTGGGGCGAATATGATTGATAACTGAGGTATTCCCAAGACGAGCGCGACGCGAGCCAAATCACTGAATAGGGCATTCTTGCTGTGGACGCAATATGTGACGTCACGTTTGAGGTAGGCTGATCAACTGAGCCGTGGATATTACCCAGATTGACCACTCTACCATTCTCTTTTGAGTGCTGCTCTTAATTACAGGCTAATTTTATATTTGAGACATTCTTTGGTAGATACTGAATGGAATAAAACGGCCGAGGTAAGCGAAACGACCTCGAAAGTAAAGTTACGATAACGCCGTGGCCGTTGAGTAAAGGCATGAATGTTACATCCCAAGGCGCTTGGCACATCGAATATTTCATGCCAATAGGTAGCTCTTTGTTCTTAGTTCCTTTCTTCGTTTTACTCCAAATCACTTATGTCTCTGAGTTTGAAATAAACTATCTGCCACCACTTCCAAACAGAATAATTTAGTTCCACCGAAGATTCTGATTTCAACAACCGAAATTATATACCAAGCACCAAATATTTTCAACAGGAAGATTTATGAGCCCTTAGCTGGTCCAAAACTATTCAGTGGCTTGATGCGCACTAACTGAAGGACCCCCAGTAAGAATACCAACCATTGCTCGATAACACTGCTGTAATTTTATTAAGGCTAGTTCCGATTTAAATCTGATATAGCAGAAATCTTGAATTTTCGGTTTAGATCAGTTATTCCTTTGTTTGAGTGACCGCTAGAATGAAAATAGTGATAATCTTTATCGCTGCGCAAATACGGGTTGGCTTGATGAATTGATTCATTTAAATTTATATATTTCATACTAAACATTGAATACTCCACCAAGGCCCGTCGATGAGAAGAGAATAAGTAGAAGCAGGTGCTTGTATATTACGAGAACACGTACCATCCGTCGGTTAGATATCTAATACCCTACTTATTATCCAGCTCATAGAAGTGAAAGTTTTACTACCCATGAAGACAAATCACAAGAAGGCCTAACGCCGCGTTTGATTTGTCCATGCAGCCCCAGATTCAAGACAGTAAAACATGCTCCTCAGGCAATCCACATTAATAGCCTTTTTCATCTAAAGACTCTATGCAGTCTTTCCTCGGCCCCGCGAGGGTGAGTTTACAGGCCATACTTTGTTCCAGTCCGTTAACATTGTTCTCGTATTACTGATGTCCCATCATCTAACAGAAGGAAACGTTTTATTAGGGTCTCAAAAGGAGGTAAAATACGCTGAAGATATTTTTAAGCGATCAAACGTCGTTATAAAGATAGTGCGTCATAGCTTAAACTCCTTTTCCCCTTGGTAACTTCAGTGCTGTGAGAAGCAGTGGTCTGCAATTTAATATCACGATGCAACTAAATATTTAAATTTCATGTAATTTATTATTTTCGAGCGTAAAATAGTGCACATTTGCAAAGTTTGCAGTGGGGAGTGGAACATATCAAAGCCATCCGGGCAGTGAGTGTGAGGCAGTCAACACGCACAGTTGGGACGGTCTGGTTGAGAGTAACTCCATTTAAAAGAAGTAGACAAAATAGCAGATACCTCTTACCTTCGGGGGAGAGGTACTGGGGAGAGGTACTGTTTAAATACAAGAGCTAGAGCCGCTAGTTCAGGCGCTAGGCTTAATCCGGTAGTTCAGCTAGGTGAAAGGTAGATGTAACAGTTACCTTTCACCTGTGACTCACCTTGGAAGGATTGAACCCTGACGGTGAGTGCAACGATGCACGAGCTAGACCCTGTCGAAATCATTTAGAGAACCTCTAACAACAAGACTTGAAATGCGGATGTCATAGGAGCCCATTAGAAAGACAGAGAAAGTTAAGGACCTGCGTGATCTGAGTGCTTAAACTTTAGCCTTGGACAAACTCTATATGGGAATCAAGCCAACAAGACCGTCGTCTACTTGGCCACCTAGACAACCAAGCAATGCTTCTGCCTAGGATGATATAATATTCCTGTCTAAGTGGAATATAATGCTTTCGATGAAAGTACTTTGTACTTTTCTCATTTCGATCTACACCACCAACAAGCACGGGACGATGCTGGGCACATCTCTTCCCAGCCTTAGCCTTAGCCTTGCAGGCAGCCCCTTCCTAGAGAGAATGGATTCTGATTGACGCTAGTAATTGACGCTCCGTCAATCAAGAGTAAAGATGAAGGTCTCAAGGTGATGGACAAGAAGACTCAGCACGAGGCTAGTTCAATTACCACAGTGAAATTCATGCTGGCCCTGGTCCAATCACAGCTTAGAAACCACGATGTACATCAATCCCAGCAATCGTGGTGCAACATCACGACCCAAATACTCTAGAACAATTTGTCTCGGTTGAATTGATAAAACCATGTTTTATAATACGCAATACAATTAAATTGTGGTTAGAGTTAAGCAAACCTATTTCGTATTATTGATGGAATTTGATTGCAGATTCGAAGGGAGTGGACCATATACTGTCAATTGGCGATTGCTTTTACAATGCCTTCTTCTCACACATTTCTGCTTATAGTAATTGCAAATGATCTTACATTGGCTCTATTTCTAGGCGGCGATATCATTGAGCCCATTTGCGGCGAGATGAAGTCTGTTGCAAAATATCGATTCGCAGGAAGACTGAACGTGAAATCAAACAGCAATAGTAACCAACATAGAGGCAATGCCATGTTCTGTAAAGATTTCAGCGGCACCAAGTTCTCATTTGACAGAACCAACAACCACTTAAAGATAGGCTATTAATGGCTTTTTGAAATCATAAGGCAGTAAGACCGAAGAGGCGCATTGTTAAAATCGGCACCTGCGAATATGTTGAATTTCTTAAGGGCTCAGAGTATGATGATGCAATTATGTACATGTTCCCATTTGAAACAGCCAGCCGTTTGGAGGTTCACATGGATCAACCATATCCTTGTCCGTGCTCAAACTCCTCCGAGCCGACTCCTCGCAATGACGTTTCTCAGCAATCACAACAAGCTATCTATCAGGATTATATAATCAAATTTCAGGACGATATATATTTAGATCGTAACAATAGCGCAACAGAAGCCACGACTTAGCTGACTTGGGCTAGGGAACATGCGTCAAGCACATCCGACCGTTTGGGGCAAATGTACCGTAGCTTTGGAAGACGCTCCCACCAATACCTGATACTTTTTATTATCGTGACTTTATTGTTTACTAAGTTGAAAAGTAAATAAAGTCTCTTTCAACCTTTGCGTGATTTCGCTCTTCTCAAACATAGATATATCGAATTGTCCACCATTATCTTTCCCAAAGCCATCTAACAATTACTGATACAGGTATTTGCTGTTCTCTTGAACGAATTCCCTCGTGTGGCGAACTTTTTTTAGTTTCTGGATTTTATTGCGGACTTCACTTTTGACATCTGGTTGCAGTTGGAATGATCTGTAAACCTGTTAGTATCATCCTTGTACCAGGAGCATCACACTTTAGAGATCATAAAATAGTTCAAATCTATTCGTAACAAAATTTATTACAAAATTACACACAAAGAAGACTAGTGCCGATTTTGCCATGCTCATAATGAAAATGTGCCACAACGTTAGGCTATGGGCATCCTTCATCTGTCCACGATGTTTCGATTCCTTGCCTTGGTGTTTATCCCAATAGATATGTATCATGAGTTATACTAACAATATAATATTAGTAGTGTAAAGGCTGGTGTATTTTGGCGACTTGTGTACTTTCTACTCACCATTAGCTTTCTGTATCACAAACTGGGCAGCCGTGGCCGCATCAGCACCGTAAGTCAAATGATCGACAGTGATGAATCCACCGTCGCAGACGCTGTCATTCTCATGGCAAATCACTAAAGTTTTACCACTTGCGCCGGTAATAGCCGTCTGCTCTCCTCGCGGATCTCCAAAGGTCACAACCGAGCTGATTTTAGACATGGTGCTCGCAGGTAGCGAGTTAGCCGTGCTACGGACAACTAAGGCTCCCTGGGAATAACCGGACATGACCAATTTTGTGTTAGGACAGCTACTGATGGCCTTGTTGAGAAAGCTAGTCCTGAATCAACGGAGTCAGTAAGTGTGTGTATATCATCACCCAGGCTCCACTCCTGGCTACATGTAACATAATACAACTACTTACATACTCGGCACTCCTTGTGTGCCATTTAAATTAAAACCAGCGAAGGTAGCGGGATACTCGACACCTTGAACAGCGAGGGATTTACTACCAAGTTGCTCGCTCAGAGCGTCGAAGAACGGTGGTCCTGTCACAAGCCCCACATTGCCCGGCTCGGTCGTCCCTCGTGCAAAAACAACAGTCACATCGGCACAAGCAGCGTTCCGCGCCAGATCGTCTCTTGTTGTATCGATGCCGACCGAGTCAGCTAACCGCTGCTGCAAAGGAGTCAAGATCCTGCCCACAGCATCGAGGGCCATTGCGCCCTCTGGCAGGCTGCTTATGAGCCTCAAAAATTGGTTCAAGAGTCCGGAAGGGAATTGGGCCAACGGGTCTGGGAGGGTTTGTCGCGGTCCTAGATCGATGGAACTAGCAACTATCTCTCTCTGCTTTGCCATGAGTTTTTCGTTGTTGACGGCAGGAAGACCGTGAACAACGGCTACGAAATGAAATGCAAGAGCGCCTAGTAGCATGGCCACATAACGAACACCCTGATGGTGGCGGGGTTGAAACATTGCGCGGACGTAGAACTGTTGAGGCGATAGGTTTTGGAGTGGAATTGGAGATGCAATCAATAAGGGAAAGTAGTGTCAACTCGAGAGACTATATAGTTCATTCACCATTGGACTATACCAAACAATTGATTGCAATAGATCGGCAGTTCACGTACGTTTCGAAGCAATCGTCCAAAGCTATGTCTTCATAGTACCCTGGAATGTATCCCTGCGCTTCAAACCTTCCTGAGATACGTACAGTCAAGGCAATTCGCATCGTCTGCATTCTTTTGTCTCAGGCTGGGATTACCCTGGTCAATTCCGTCCCATGACAGGGAGTTCGCCTGGTGCAAGTCTTTCACAGTTGCATCGCTACGCAATACCCAAAGTTTATACTTAGTCAGAGACGGTCTGTTGTAGCCGAGCAGACTCCTGACATGATATTGAATTACGAAAGCCGATTCAAGTGCCGTGATGTAATGGCTTGTCTCCCCGCAGTTTACTGTATAGCTGTAACCAATGTGATGAGGATGATGCACAATCAAGCGAGATATTCCCTGTGCCCAGAAACTCCGTACCAGGATGCATGTTTTCACATGCTGCCGAGGCAAGGATACTTACCTCCTGAAATCAAAATCTCACTCATTTTTTCAATTAAGGTACAGGGAGATTAATTTAGGAGGGCAAACTAAGCCTTGTAAGTCGGAAGCCCCTAGACCACGATAAAGCGCTCTGCGGGAGATCGACAAGGCCGTACATCACTAAGTTTTAGTCTGCCTCGGTACACTCATCATCTAAATTTTGAGTGATAATGAGAGTTTTCCAGGCTTGTGCGTAGTTCAGTAATTTTGGCCCAATAGTAGTATAAACCAGCCTTGTCTACGAGGGATAGCGAAACACCGCTCGTGCCGGTATGGACAAACTCTCGGAATCGATAAATTTATTCATCTATTATTTATTCATCTATTATTCGAACTGCTGCTCTTATGGATGTTATCCAGTTATTTAAATACCGCTATTGGGATTGGGGATATTCTTTGGTCAGACTTTGAACGTGCAGCTAGGAATCACCTGCGTGAATGCATTTGATTATTATAACCCTTTCGGTCATTATTGTTATGCGCTTTGGAAGTAAACAAACGAGCCGTATGAAAGTTCAGTTGGAATTGATATTGTTGAGAAGGGAAGAAGGCCGATATAACTTTCACAAAGCAAACGACGATATGGAACCATGAAAACTATGTTGAGTTCACCAATCACAACCATCGCTCAATAGACCGAATGAAATAAGATATGAGTTGAGTATATTTACCAATTGACAAGTATGCAACCAACGAAGCGGTAGACAAGCGTGATTTCAATGTTGTCCTCATAGATCTTGTTGCCTGAATCTGCTGCAAATGCCATCGACCAATATATGCACTTCGGAATCATCAACCGAACACACTTTCATCAGCATATGGTTGGAATATTCTAGGAAAACTGTCAGATGGAACATATGCCGGAAGCAGTGACCAAGATTGGGCAACAGTACGAGCCAGTTGGACTATGATCGTACTCGGAAGCGCAGATGCACACAAAGGTTACTAGTCCTGCATGTGAAAACCATGTTCATTCTATGCCGCCGATACGTTGATTAACGAAGGATTTAACATAGGACTAGTTCATTGCATTTATGCCGACTATGCCGACATGGATGATCTTGAGGGTTTTAATATTAAATAGACGGCGCGGCGAATTCAGGTCATATGATAGGGACCGCCCAGTCGGAACAATGCCGATTGGAAGATTAAATGAAGTAGATCAATTGGACCTAGCGAGTGAGAAGAGCTTGTTGAGGAAGTGATCACCTAAATTGTTCTCCTAAGCTTTTGAAGATGTTACACGTCAAAACATTGTAAGATGCAGATTCTTGGCTGACTCCTTCATGCCAGACTTAAAGGCTGCAGCCGATGCATATCAACATTAATCTATAACTCAGTGGTTGCTGAATAAACACACAAATCTTCCCTTGAGAGTATCAATCAAGTGCTTGCGCCTAAGACTCATCTCACGCGCTTCAAACTTCCATGAGAGATACTCTTGCAGTCGATGAAGTTCTCGACTAGACCAGTAGAGGCAGGTTCAAGATAACTAAAAACTAAAGACATTTGACAAGAAAGGCACCGCACAACAATGTCGGGCGACGACAGATTTGCACTACTAAGCCACCACGGAGTCTGCGGCTGGTCGCTTTTTCGAATATAAGTGCCTCCAGGAACCAAGTATTACAAAGATAGCTAATTGGCCTCAATTAATATGCTTGAAAATAAATCCCATAAAGTTCACGCCTACCTCTATTATGCCTTCTCACCTCTAGCTAGCGATCGACTTACCGCGACTGTCTGGTGACATGTGGAATTTCGATAGACATAAGCGTTGGGCAAGGGCTCTCGATAATATGACGTGATGCTTGATCAATTTGAAGAGCAAAGATAGGAAAAATCAAAAAGACTGATGACGTTGGATATGTTGTTCGCTCGTTCGGATACTCACAACTTGAAAGCTTTGGGTTTGAGATATTACGGTGCATATCATAAATTAGCGTAGGGGTTTTAGCTAGCTTTGTTTAGACTGCTGTTGAAAACTCCAATGCTCCCACCTTCTCTATCACCGATTCTTATCCGCATTGAAATATCTATGTTCATTTCTAATTTTCCGTCCCGAGATGTTGCCATCCCTTGTTCAATGCCTTTGGTGACCATGTCCGACATATTGAGGGGGAGGTTTATGTTTGTTATACGGTCACCGATTTCAATTCGATTGCCGTCGCCCATGGTTGTGTTTCCATCGCCAATGTCGAAGTCGTCGCCTGAACAAAAGTAAGACTCATTTCACCATTTTGGATAGGACGAAGCAGAGAAGTAAAAGCTGGTGGGAGAGCATACCAGTATCGATATCATTTCCTGTCCCTGCAAATCCGACGCCGTTGCCATCACCCAACCCGGTGCCACCGGTGGATCCGTTGTTGCCTGTTTGATTTCCGTTCACACCTTCACCTACTTGGCGTGCCACAGGATGGAAGATACTCCGTGCTACAACAGTGCGAAGACGACTGGGCGACAGCGGAAAAGAGAGACTTATAGAAACGAGTATAAAAGTGATGTATATGATTCTCATTATGGAATAGAGACTTAAAGGAATTGAAAGTATAGTAATATAAATCTTACGAGATTAGGCGTGGCTAGCGAAGTATAGGAGTGTAGTGAAGCAAGCCTGACGAGGTGAATGCTGCAGAAGAGTAAGCTTACTTTGCATGCTTTAAGCTTAAGTTGGATAGGCTTATTATAGAGGTTAACATGAGGGTGTCCTTGCCTTGAATAGTCTCACATTCATTGCGCATTTATTGACTTACTCTGTGAGCATGATGAACGCCCACTACGAACTACCATGGCCCCAGGATGTCCCTACAGTTTCATGGAACCTTGAAACTAAAATTACCCAGGCAATTGCTTTGCATTTTCCTTCTACTCATCACGTCTGCACTTGTCACTGAGGTCCCAGATCTGCCAAATCTAGCAACGCTCCGCGATTACTTGCATGTTCTTGTCAAATACGAGCTTGGTTGAATACTTTCCCGTTTTGCATTAAGTAGATTTATGTTTGTTCTATCTCGACGAAGAACAGAATTGCTTTAGCAACAGTGAATGCGGAGTGTCAAAGTTCGGGTGTGGCAGCAGCCGAGCCAACCCTGGTGTTTGTCCCCAGCCTCGTTAAATCTCCGTGTTTTGCGTCCAAACAGAAACACTTTTGACACCATCTATCCCCGTATGTCCCAGGCCATGAAGTCATATCCAATAGGCTAGGTTATACTAATGCGCGGAGGTTTATATCACAAGCAACCTGAGGATAGGTAATGCTTAATGCTCAAGCAAGGTACTTCAAGAAAACAAGCCAAAGTTCGACTGCAGACGAGAACGCTCCTTGCATATAGATATACACCTTAATTACAATACCAAGCAAAAGTAAAGATCTCGATAATACGACACTTCTACACTCCGTACGTGAAGCGAAAGCCTTCAGCTATTACCCTGATTGTATAGAAAGATGCGTCATCTGCACAGCGGACTGAGATATTTTGGGAAGGCTTCAAATAAGGTAGAATGTTGGTTATTGTTATATTTGACAGTCATTGCGTACGTTGTTACTACCGATAGACGTGCTTGTAAGAGACGAATAAAACCTAGAAAGAGTTTAAGATGTTAGTAGAATTCAAAGTATGGTGCATGTTACAGAGGGAGAAAGACAGAGAGGGATAGACAAGTGACATGCTTCCTAATACTGGCCCTGTGATGCTGCGTCCGATCTTATCACATATTAACTTCCTTCGATGATTTTAGGCTAAATATGCATTATGTCGCAAGACAGTCTTAGAATTTGATCTCTCTTCTGCACTTGAACGAGCAAAGAAAATACTACAGACTAAATAGCTTTCAAATAAAGTCTGCGGTGATGAAGAAAACAGGTAATAAAGTTAGCAGTGATAGTTGAAATATTATGAAATCGGACTGCGGTAGGTAGGCTGCATAGTAACGTGACCATGTAAGTTCTTCCATAGAAGTTAATACTAACAATATCCTTGTTACCGTCCCGCTGCTTCTAGAACACCCATAATTTAAGAGGTGAATATCAGTGGACTTCGTAGACAATCCACAGCCTGCAGCACTATGAGCCTTGTGACTATTCCTCCCAGTAATACCTCATCCTATAACGCTAGAGGCGCAAATTCTAAAATTAGCCGCACATGTCGCGGTTTGCAAGCTCACTTAAGTGGTGTGCTACACCAGAGATGCTAACGTTCGCACGATTTTCGTACTACAGACCTCAGTAGATACAAGTCCCGTCTTAGAACGTCTTCGTCTAATGGAAATAAATCAAGATTATGCTGTTTCAACGCCAATTCAAACTCAGGAAAGGAGGACGCGGGAGGGCGTCATGGCCTGCACGAGCACTTCCCCAAGCGGTCTTAAGTAGAATTAGTGTATTAGGATGTAAAGCATGAGATAGATAAGTTTGAAGAGCAAATCCTGATTGGTGCTACCCAAGCAAAGGTTTCGCAATAATTTCATCTAACGTACTGGCCTCCAGTATCTTTACGTCCCTGGTATTGCAGACACTGCGCCTTTGGCATCTTTTGCTGATCCTAGCGCGGAGCCTCCTCTGGCCGAGGTCTCTTATGGCTTTAGCTGAATTGCCAAGGAAGCGTACTAGTCTATACGTACTGACGAGGTCAACATGTTTAAATAGATGCGGTTAAATCCTGCGCAGGAAAGACTAGGACCAATAGCAACATACCTATATTGTCGAATAATACCTAAGTAGCCGGTCTTTGCGAAAAGACTAAATCACAAAATTAACAGACTTGTAACCCACCCTGGTCATGGCAAGTAGTAAATAAAGACAAATTAGATCGCTGAATGACCAAGGGGTATGGCTAATAAGGGCGGAATGATTACGCTCACTGGCTGTATTTTCGGAGGGTTTGATTTTGTTGTTGTTGTCGCTTCAGCCATCAGCGTTTTTGAGTAAAACAAAAATCGGCAAACACGCTGTCGAGCATAACGACAGCTCTAACGGTGTTTCCAGGCACCCTATTCCATTTCTAACGCAGAGTTCAAGGCTATGTATCCCATAAAATATACTTCTCTTCTCCATTAGTTGTCTTCTTATTGCCATAGTAAGTATCTTATTCTTATTATTACGAAAAGCAACTGTGTGGAGAATTATGTTAAGATTGCAGTCCTCTCGTTAAACGAATTGTAGCTACTCTGGTAGTAGATATTTCCATAAAATTCTGGGTAGAGGGACTTATACAATCTAACTTAATTTCAATGGTGGATCGCGACATTAATAATATGTGGTGATTGATCCGGCGAACAACAAATGAATACAATAGCTTGGTTGTAGGCTAAGCCATCGCAACAGCGCGTCCATGTTTTTGAGGTACTCAACGTTTAGCACCTGATTCTTCTCTAGCAAAATACACACTCATTGTATGGTAATTGCAGGAACCAATATTTAGGCATCACTTGAGTTCTTATAACCCCAACCCATCTCTTGACTCTGTTTTCGGTGAAGCTGAGTTGAGGTCACACTGTATTTTGTCTCCTTAATGATGTTTTTCTGGCTATCGCCATCGCTATGGTCGATATCGTTGTCGCCCAGTGTCTGAAAAGTGTCCATCATTATGGCTGAGCGCGATGGAGGCTGCTTGCTGTGAGAACCCGGTGGGTATACATTTCCAGATGCGGCAGGGTTGGTAGAACTCGTCGTGATCCTGATACGCAGAGAAAGGAGAGGACGAAGTGCAGGCAGAGAGCCGGCGATAATGCCGATGCCCTCTTCTGTGAGCGACCAGAAACCAATCTTCCCCGTTCCATACATAAACTCGCCAGGGTCGCTGTAGAGGGTGAGATACTTGAGACGAACGATGGTTGCGCAGGATGCACTACATTTCTAAAGTTAGCGAGGGGCTATACAGCACGAACTTTGGTTTGGGGGTCTTACAAAGAGGCAAGCGCAAGCATTACCGTCACTGAAACCTTCACTTTGCCTTTCTGTTACATGGAAGGCAAAAGTCAGCGCAATTATTTAGCATTTTGGGAGGCAAAAACGAAGCCACCAGGGAGATGCCTTCGAGGCACCACTTTCGTATCGCTCGCATAGTCTTTGTCGTATGGGCATACACTCCGTCGTTTCATGACTTACCATCTGAACATTCCATAGTAGAATGGCTGGCATGATTGAAAGACTGAAATCGGTGACAATCTCGATAGCTGAAAAAAACAAACTGACGTCCGTGTTCAGCTGAAGATTGCACTTGCCGTTGGATTCACCCCATAAGGTGTTAATCGGATGGCCTGTCTGACAGTCAGTAGTAGTCTTTTGGTAGTGTAAGTTAAACATACATATATTTGCAATTCCAATACAGAAAACAAGGGCGGCAATGATAGTCATACTGATAAGTCCCCAGAGCGCCCATTTGTATGGCGGACGAGCCGCAGCGATACGCAGAAGCGCTACTGCAACACTGATTTTGATGAACATTGCGCTAACGGCGTAGAAGTATTCCGCAATATAAAAAAGCTGGAGGTCATTAGTTCTAGGCCTCATTACCTGTCCTGGGCAGATTGAGAAACTTACTTTTATTCCTTTCGCTATTGTTAGGGGAGGCAGATTACGAGCAAACTGCCCAGAGCCATAGTAGGAGCAGACAATGCACAGGGCAGCTGTGACCGAGAAAAGAATCTCAAAGCTTGCGTCAGCTCACTCTTTATTCTAGTCGTCCATTGAACACTTACAATGCCCACACACATGAAATAATCGTCCATCCCAAAGGCTTTCCTCCAAATCCGGACCCCAACACGCATGGAGAAGACGATCCAACTCAAAATGAGGAAAATAATCGCTCCGTATAGAAGCGCCACTCCATCTCCTGCTACCTCGACGGTGCTCATATTTGCCACCCTGTAATATAGTATGTGCCAGAAGTAAGGTTGAAGGAAAAAACACAAGGAGAAAGTACGCAGCTCGCCAGAATTCTAAAGTCAAATAGAGGAGTCGATCTTTCTCTCGTCCCTGGCTCTTGTTGCACATCATGTCTATATTAGATCTAACGTGATACTCGGTTAGTGCCCAGGGTTCTCGAAAACTTTCCCTGGATGGGCCCACATAATTCCCTGGAACCAATTTGTGCCTGACAGTTGCAAGAGCGAAATGCGTGAGATGCGGCATGCTTTAGGCATATACGCATACGGAGTAAATATAACACTGCTCTTCTTGTATAAGCTTAGATAGCACTGAGTGCGCTACGTTGGTTTTGAAAAGTTATTTCACAAATTTGTTAGTTCTTGGAGCTGTTTTTATGGTAGAGCGCTTCACTTCCGACCGTTGGTCGGTTCGGAGCGGACCGAAATAGGTCCTGAGCTAGCCCTTTCCTGGCTCCTAGCCCTGTTCCGAGTGTGGGACCCCCCTGAGAAGCGAGTTGAGAGCGGCACAATTACACTTCACAAGACCTGCTGTGGAACTTTAGAAGATCAAGCTCCCAAAAACGAATCGAACGGGTCGGCTCATTTTCAAAGCACAATTGCCCACGTTAGAATCTAATCTGCAGAGACAGTGATTTTTAAGGCATCAAGAGAGGTTGCATGTATGGTCCATGCATATCGTACGCGGCCACTGAAACAAGGATGCGCTGGCTCTGGGAACACAATGCAAATCTTTACCCCTCATAACTAGCTCATTTTCAGCTGTGCTGATATCTTGGTGGTCTGATTCATGTCCTATTTCCCCTTGCTTTTGAATTTTGTTCGGTCTTACGATCACTTACTCGCAAATCTCAGCATCACCATTATGGCGGACTTTCAAATCAAAGATGGAGATCTCGCGGGCGTCAAGGGCAAGGTCGCTGTTATCACAGGTACATTTTGCATCAGCAAGACGGTGTCCGCAGTTTGAACTTACAGTGTGGCAGGCGGCTCGTCTGGTATTGGTCTTGCTACAGTCGAGCTGCTGGTATCCCTCGGCGCACTCGTTGTCAGCGGCGACATCCAAGAACCCCCAACGGCCGGCGATTCTCTCTTCGTACAGACTGATGTTCGGAATTGGACCGACTTGGTGAAACTTTTCAGAGCAGCAAAAGATAAATACGGTAGAGTCGACTATGTCTTTGCCAATGCTGGGATTGGCCCACGCGCAGACTATTTAAATCTGGGTGTCGACGAGAATGGTGATCTCAAGGAGCCAAATAAAGACACCTTGGACATAAACTTCAACAGTGTTGTCAATACTGTCACATTGGCTGTCCATTACCTAAAGGGCCAGGTTGAAGGCGGATCTATCGTGATTATGGGTTCCAGCACGGGCTTGCACCCAGTTCGAGCTGTCGATTACTGTGAGTCACGGATTCAAGCTTCGTGCTCACGTGTTCAACTAACGCCTCTTAGCGTCGGCAAAAGCCGGTGTCCTTGGCTTTGGCCGAAGCATTGCGCGCCTCGTGGAAGCAGCCAGCCTTCCCATACGCATCAACACCCTCGCCCCCTCATGGACGGCAACTCAAGTGTTGCCTGATCTTAAGAATCTTCTGGCTGCAGTCTCGCATAGCTGCCAGCCCAGTTCCGTAGTTGCCCGTGCAGCAGCATACTTGATGGCCAATAACTCTAGACATGGAGAAATTATCTTTGTCTGTGATGGAAACTACACAGAAATAGAGAAGGCGGTGCTCGCGCCGGCGTATGAGTCTATCAAGGGAAAGTCACTCAGTGATGACGAAGTTTTGGCGAAGGTGCTCGCGCTAGGTGGTTAGAACGCTATTCGCAACTGAGCTATAAGGTGTGCGCATATTGATAGCGTTTAACAGTATAGACATCCTTTGTCCACTTAATTGTGCCTCTAAGGATTGGCAAGGCATCTACTGAGGTCTACTTAAGCTAGGTTCGATTAGAGTAAAAATTCCTTAATTGCAGAGTAAGGCAGAAGAATATAGGTTCAGTCTGAAGCATGTCGCCTGCGTTCTTTATCATCCTTAAAAAAAGTTGTGTTATACACCTTTCCAGCGCTTCGCCTAGGTTATTGTCATAATAGGTGACATACACATTTCGTCGCTTTCTATCGCCAACGTCGCCTTATATCAATACTACGCGCAATGTGTTCGGTAAGTGGGATGGTTTAAGCAAAGCAACTGCGTAGTGAAAGCTCCGATATGGCGTTAGGAATTCAATCTGCTGGCACATCTCTGGAGAGTTGCATTATTTCAGAGAATTGTAAAAGTCATGGGTTGCACGGTGTCTCCTGTCAATGTCATAGAAAGCGGCGTTTTTAAATGAGTAATCTCGCAGGAATTCTCATTTATTCCCGGTGCCATGCATAGACCATTGGTCTTGATTGGTAAAGGGATTTTTGACATGGGCCTTGAAACGTGGAAGGAGTCGATCCTGCCCAAGGAAACGCGAGCTTGAGGCCCGTACATATTTTCCAAATGACTAAGGGTCTCCCTGAGTAGGTGCGAAGATGTCCAGTCATTATATTAGAACATTCAGGCTACGAAAAGGTTAAGGCAAGACGAAATAGATCAGCTGAGGAAAGCGAACGAATTGGTTGTCATTGTGCTGAAGGATGTGGAGACTGAGCCCAGGACGTCAATACAATAAAGGACAAGACAAATAGGAGGTGTTAGTTAATAGGAATAAAAGTCGGCAATAGAGAGCTGTAGTAGTTTGAGACATGGATGTTTAGATTGTTTGATGATGGCGATTTATTTGAACACTTCATGATATGCATTCGTGTGGTGGATAATTGAAACTGCTAAACACATTCCTCTACCATGAAAGAAACACAAAGAGTCAATTGCAGCATAGCATCTGCCCAAAAAAGGGCTATCGCTGGTTGTCAAGATTGATCCGAGAATACTTTCATACACTAATCACTTAAACCCCCAAAAACGCTGGCTCCAAGTCAACGCACCTTCCAGAAGTCTCCAGGATGATTAAATCTAATGATTGCATTGTGTATCAGGCCCCAATCATGAGATGTCCCGTGATCAAAGTGGGAAGCCAATTGATCCATATGAAGCCCAACACTTATAGCGTAGAAAATAAGCTCTGTGTCAAACACCAATGATAAATATAGGTCAGGATGCCTCAATAGCCCTGACCAACCTGAATAAGTCTTGTCTATTCGTCTCAGAGTATCTACACCACAGGAAGCCCATGTTCTAAATTTCTGCAGGTACTAGCTTCTGCTTCAAGTTTTTCCACTCCACTCCCAGAGCGAACAAAAAGCAGCCCACTCCCATTGCGGTCGTCAGGTAAAAGGCTGGATCAATGCTCTGGGAATAGGTAAACCAAACTGCCACCAGATCTGTCCCTGATACGAATCTCCGGAATCCAGTGGCACCAGCCTCGATGACACGCTCAGCATCGACAGAGGGGTACCTTGTTGCTAGTCAGGGTCCGGAAAGCTATTGCTGAATATGAGTTTGTCCAAACCGAGAAAGACGGCTGCGTGGAATGATTGGCTGAATATGATGAGTGCTAGTGCGAGGGGAAGTTTCTGGAAAGGAACAGTGTGTTGGATTGCGAGGAGAGGCTAGTAGCAGACATCGTTAGTCATGTGCGTGTTGATATTGAAGATTGAGAGTTCTCAACCTAACATTTGCGACCCGAGGCCACGGCCAGTCCCGTAGAGTATTTGGTATCAGACCCATTTTCCCCTCGAAGTTGCAGGAGTGAAAGTAGCAATTGCCACTGCCAACCGATTACAAGTCCACAGCGAAGAGAGGCACCGGAACGTAGTAACCGACAGCATTGACTAAAGATAATTTTAGTTGTGCCTAGGTTAAGAAACAATATGTTTACCAATAGGACCTGAAGACAAGGCTTCCATGACGTGAGCCATGATCATTGGCAAGATGAAAACACCAGCCATGGTTGGAGAGGAGCCCGTAACACCCTGGAAGTTTATCGGCACCCAGTAAAAAGTCGTGTACATATTGCCCTTGAAAATTCCATATACGATGCAGCTAGTCCAGACGGTTCTCATCCGAGCAATGGAACAGGGAAGCAAGGCTGCATCGCCTTTGTGTCAATTCCTTCCCAGAATGACAATGAAGGTGGCGCCTGTTCCGCTAAACAGCCGATAATCTGGGAGATATTACAAGCGTGTGCAGTACCGCCCCATTGCAAGGCGAGGAGTAGCATGGTGAGAGCGTGGGCGAAGATGGTAAAGTCCACAAGATCGAGACTTGTATGCAATGAGCGGACTACTGACATCGAGGTAGGCCTGGGGTGTTGCATTGGTATGCGGAAGAAGGCCAACATCGCCGTAACAAGGCCGCGGATGGGAAGGTTGGGATAGAAGCCTAGTACAATAAGCTTTGAACCAAGCCTAGACGGGAACATAACTCCGTTGACTTAACGCCACCTCCAAGATGCATATGCTGTCAGCAATCATCCAAACGATGGAACGCTGGCTAAGCCAAGTTGCGCTACGGCCATGACGATTCCAATCAGTGTTGTTCTCTTCTGCATGGGTGCACATTCAGCAATAATTGGCAGGGCACCATTCAGAATGCCTGAAGTTCTTAAGCCAGCAATCGATCGTCCTACTATCAGCACAGGAGATTTGATCACAAACCCACAGATCAAGGATCCAACTTCGACGATGAAGAAGAAAAAGGTCAAAAATGGTTCACTAGGGCTAGTGAGCGAAGAGTTTGGAGCTGACGACAAGATGAGTTCGATCGAGCCCACGTACTTGACGTTTGAATTTCATATAAATTTTTCCTGTGAGTGATTGAAAGATGGCGCTACAAGCGGGTCAGTCTTCTGTACAATCGCTGTACCAGATGCGTTGCCAGTTCAACTTCACATGCTTTCCCAGCTGATACGCAGCTCCTTACCACTCAACGTCGTCCGATGATTTGAAGTCATCGGTGATGCGAGGGACAGCTGCGACGAAAATAGTACCATCCAGAAGCATGAGAAATGTGACAAAAGTCACAACGGCCAGGATGTTGAAAAGCTGGAAGCCGTGGCCGTATTCGAGCTCCCCCGTCTGCGAGGCGGATGGAGGCATACTTGCAGCTTGCATCTGTTCTCCATTGCGTAGGCCATTGAGTGCTTCATCGGTGGTGCTCTGGGCATTTCGCCGCCATTGTGAGACTTGACGTCGACCGACTCCGCGATGTGTTGCAATGTGGGCGGGACGACTTGGAAGCCTAGGATGAATCACATCGCATCACGTAATCAAGACTTATGACTCGCCAAACCTGTCTTGCTCTCTGCGATGGCATAAATACAAGGCCATACCTGTCTTGCACTATGCGATGGCACAAATACAAGACCATGCATGTCCTACACTTTAATCATGAGATGGCAAGAATATGAGGCTATGCGTTTTCTACAGTGTGACTATGAGATGGCAAAAATACGAGATACGTCGTAAGTTCGTTGTGACGCCATTGTTTTGCCAGTCCAGAATCGAAGGAGCGATAAGGTTGAGCCGCGCCTACCGCCAAGAATAGGGCTTGTAGAGATCGAAACTGATTATTGCTAAACAGTTAGAAGACGGGACGAAAGAGATGGAAAGGATAGAGTTAATAGCTCTTTCCCAAAGGGTCATGCGTACGCACTTCCAATTTTCTCACCGCTCACCCTCTTGTTTACTCGTCACGGCGCCTTCATTTCCGCTTTCTTTCTTCGCGCAACATTACACCTGATCTTTGAACTCCCAGCTTACTTATCTTCGGTGTTGTAGCGTGAACTTGGCATGCAGTGAGAGAGGTGAAACTCTACATGCTAAAATATCAGAATGTAAGAGAAAGCTCGTCGAAGAACCGCGCTGCAGGAATCCCTCGCACTAGCTGATCGTCTTTGCTCCGGCCTTAGACAGCGTAGCAGGGCTTGCAAGTGCTTATGTCGACGCTAAAATTTATGAATGCATATCCCTTACTGTATAGTCCACAATTATCACTATGTTTGTGTTCTTTAGCCAGTAACATGTCTGTTGAGCTGCAGTCCTTAGCCGCTCAACAGCGAATCAATTTGTGCCCACAGACCACTACGCTAGGTTCCGATCACCAAAATGCGATATTATAACCCAAAATTCTCGATGATACACACGCCTCTGCCATTCCAGCGGAGAATTGAAGAAGCTCGTCGTAAGCAACACGTATCACGCCACGGGTCTGCCTTAGCTCTATCACTACCCTTCTGGGCGGACTCTGCGTGACAGCCATCGCAATCTACGTATCTGACATGGCCTTAGAGAGGGAAAAAGCACGCAAAATTACTGTCCTACGATTGCTCTGTTTGTCTTTACTCTTGTATGCGCTCTCCTTATCAGGCTAACGCTGAAGGTATGGCTTCTCATCTTGACGGCGCTGATCTTACTCCACTAACGTGAAAGATAATGCGAGCGGACCACCCCCACCAACTTTGCGCAATTCGTATACTCTTATCAATTATGGCACCAAAAATTGAATCTCAACAAGCGCCTTCTGAAGCTGATAGCACCACCACAATCTGAGCCCTTAATCGCGATCAAATTTTAGATGAAAACATTTGCAAAGTTGGTAGGCTGGACAAGTTGCTTGCCCAGCCAGCTCGCTTGACTTTCACGTAAATCTTTAGCTGGTCATACCCTTGTTCGTCCTCCGTAGTCTTTCTGCGTGCTTACAAGACGTGGGCACTCAAAAATCCCTAGATTGCGCACTGCAATTTCGATTCTTTCATAATCCAAAACACGTCTGGAGTTAAGGTAGGTATAATTTATGACCTGGATCTGTACTTGTGGGGTTACAACATACCCAAGGAGCCATTCTCATGCTTCGCCTGCTACATTCCCGTAAACAGAGTGAAAGGTTTCAACAATAGACTATAATGGCGCGTCATTCTTCCCCAAATCCTTCTTGATCGAAATTGTCCTACTGTTCTCTCTTCCTCCGACGCCTTGCCTTAGCCACCTCCGTGAAGGGCTTTAAGCTCGCACTCCCTAACAACAAGCCGAAGAAGCTTAATAAAGCATTGTCCAAGTCGCCCACCAGACGGACGAATCGGAAGGGATACGCAAATAGCGTGGGAGGTTTGTCGCGAGGCTTGGCCTGGCGAGAGAAGTTGGTGGATCCCGTGCACATTGCGCGTTGTGGGGTATTCAACGTTTTGAGATTGATCGCTTCACGAGCGCGAGCGGAGGGTAAACTGCAGAGCGGACGTAGTGCGCGTCTCTCTTTCGTGCTTCTTGCGTGACACCAAGAAAGACAATATCCTTGCCAGGCGCTTGGTTAGTGCACGTTCATCACTCAGGTCTTCAACGAAGAGATTGAGTGCTCGCATGAGACAAGATAAGGACTCCCACCCGGGGCTTCTTGACTATATGGGTAGCATCTAGCTGGGGCTTCAAACCAGCCTGTCATCAGTTGAGAGTTTTCTGTGCTTTTGTGAACCTCGCCATTAAATCTTCTATTTTGCTGAACTGGGGAGTAGGAGCAGCGGGCGCAGACGGTTGGGGGTGTCGCAACGACAGGCTGTTAGATGGCGCGTGTACCCTACTTGGGATACGATTAGTGCGCTGATGCGGGTGTTGAAGGTCGTTTGGAAGGCGTAGAGGGAAGGGTGGATGTGCCGCAGTTTTCGATTGATGGAATTGGCCGTGGAACTTGGGAGATGGGGTGCACGAGTCCTTTTGTAGCAAAGTCAGCGTCACTGCCATCGCATCACTAGTAGAGCTACTAGCCTTCAACTAGGCGAATAACCAGGGTGCGCTGGGTATGACATGGCCGTCGCTCTTGCTGCGATCAGAGCTCTGGAAGATCTTGCGGAAACTGGTGAAGATCCTCGCGGGTGGCTTGCACATGTGGCGCTTTGGCTAAGCGGACTTGTTGTCCTTGGGCATGGTACCACAGGGGTCGACGGTCTCGTCAGGCGAGTTGCAGGAGGACTGACAACAGAAAAGTGCTGTCAACAGCACCCCCAATGGTGTGGTGGTGAATGTTGATGATCTTTGCGCTAAATTTGTCGCTTGGCGTTGAAACGTTTGGGTGGTTGGTTTGAGTTGGTGGTCGAGTCCGAGCGCGTCAAAGAGATCCATTGTGGAGATGAAAGGCCGAGCTCTGCGTGAGTTGAGGGCTGCTCTTATGGCACTGGAGAAGGCGCCTGCTGAATCAACAGTAGGATAATGGCTGGGAAGTCTGGTGTTTCCGACAATTAGCTCTCGCTGGATAGCTTTGCAGCGGAATGCGGCGCTTTTGCCTCCACTAATGGCTCACCCCATAGCATGGTCATGAGAGGCAGCAAGCACATGTCTTTGGCCTAGGCATGACTAGACTGCTCAGCCTGCTATTGGAATGACTCACTAGGAAGCCAATGTGCATTTGGAAGGCGAGCCCATCTTAGACAACATCGTTGACGAGGTGGTCGGAAAGGTGCTATATAAATTGTAAGTCGTAGATCGCGGTGGCTTGACTGATACTATATAAGTATCAAATTTTTGATGCTGTAGAAATTCTTAACTTCCCCCAACTGTCCGCTAACATAAATTAGTATAGCTTGTTGCGAGCCTTATACTGATAGGTCTGTAGGGTTTTCGCCAGTTAATGACGTCGTCAGTTCAAAAGCACAATCAACTAGGTTTACACTTCCTGATTAGACATAGCAGCAGCGCACCAGGCAGTTCAGGCTAGCAATTAATTCAATTTCCATTATTTAAATGCTATTAGTATACTGCTGAGTAGAGGTGTGATTTTGAAGCATGTGATGTATGACAGAGGAGAGATAAGTTTGGATTAAAAGGGTCACGAACTGCTGCCTGCCTTTGTCGCTTATCTTGACACGTACTATGGAGGCCTGTAAGTATCTCTAGTTCTAGTATAGAAAGCCCGAGATCAAGGATAATAGTAATAATGAGGATATTGAAAATGAAAAAAATTAGACTGATTGCTAGCAGCAAGATATTTCGTCTATTCCTTGTACTATTCTAGCCTCATTCTTAGCAGTCTTGTTGGTTGGACCAGTCTGATCACTGTGGTAACACCAGGCTTCTTTATGGGACCGGGTAAGTATTATAATCAGTATTTGCTGTACAAAAGTAAGGGTTTCATTCTGTGGAGCCTGCGCAAATAACTTGGCATATGGCCTATACTAGTTACTAGTTCTTTTCTGTAAGATAAGGGCCCCAAAGAGACGGCTCATTATCGCGGAACCACCTCTTCTCATCTTCAGAGTCGGTAGGGGGGATTCTCAAACCATTGATATGAACAAATTCTCGTTCAAGCTCCTCGCCATTGACCTCCCAGTCATAACCCTTGTCTGCAATGGACGGCTTCAAGGTTTCGTGGACGAGATTCATAAATCGAGTCCTCTGAGGACTCTCGCCGGGAGGGAAGTGCCTTGCGATGTGGCTGAATGTAAGTCTGACAAAAGGCTTCTTCCCTTTCGTTGGCTACTCAGTAGATATAATTAGAACGTGAGCAACACTAAAATCCTGGCGAGACTCACACATGGAAGCCCTGCTCGGTACATAGTGGCGGCGGGCATCTCAATGAATAAGACGACCACATAGAACGCAGGGAGCCCAACGCGGGTATAAATCGAGGTGATATCCTTTGAGAGCTTTTCTCTCTCATCGGGTTCTGTGAAGGTACCAGACGAGTGGTAGATTCTCCAGTCAGGCATAGCGGCGGCAGTGTTTTGTACAAAAGGATTCTTTCAAACAAAGTAAGTAGTTAATAAAGAGTCACTATACTTTGGTTTGAACGGCAGGGTGTCTTTGTAGCTCCAGAGTGCGATATAAATGTAGAACTTAGCAGCTTCCTCTACCCCGCACATCAAGAGTAAAACTAGGCCGTTGCCGCACACAAGATTACTGATTACCTCTTCCTATTACGCCCGGACTATTCCTGTACTGATGTGATCAGCGAATACGTTAATCGATATCCCCATCACAATGTAATCACGCACTAGTTCATGTAGTTCTACGCAAGCAGGTGACGTAAATTTGAATTAAGACAATAGACTTGAACGGTAATCTTGAAGTTATCCAGAATGTCAAACGGCGTCGGGATGCGAATAGCTCCGCTGGACCGGATATAAGAATTGTTCTAAATCCCCGATGAACCTTGACGGTTGCGCTAATGTAAACAGGAATGGTTGAAATATAACTAATCATGAAGCAGTCCTCGGCACACAGCCGACTAGCATTGCAGAAGAAAGAACATCTCGGTAATACAGTACTAGGACAAAAGTTTGTTCGCGTCGCGCACGTGCCAGAACAACAACACGCGAACGCGCAGAACCACTGCTTCTCTAACTCAACATAACTACATTAAAATAAGAGCTTTTAGCATAGAAATTAGTAGTAATTAAATGCAGGGAGGCAAACTATTAGAAAGCTAGCGCAATTATGTTCTAGCCTAGAAAGAGGCGGGTGTGCGGACTAAAGAAATCGCAGAGACTCTTAGCTGTTCGCAACGCTGCGTTTAGAAGATAATATAACGATAGGAGGCTACTACTAGTAACACCTCGCGCCCTTAGATAGGCTATCTACCTATTTTAACTAGGCGCGATTATCATAAGCTGCTTTGCCTTACTAGAAAGTTCCTAAAAATTAAGTACTGTAAGCTCCTTAAAGAGGCTAGCATATAGGTAGCTAATAAAGCTACCCCCTATATATTAAAGAAGACTATTTAACGTACCCTCTTTAAAGCTAGATTACATAAGTTTAGAGTAAAGCGTAGACTAAAAATTAATAGAGCTATAGTAATTTTACGTCTTAAGTTTACTATAGATTAGTATAGCTTTAATTAGCAGAGGATAGTCTTTAGGTTTAGTAATAAGTGCTTAATTACCTAAGGCTCTAGCTACAACATACTATAAGTATAGTAATTACCTAATGTAATAGGCTGCGCCCTTTAAGCAGGAGAGGCTTCGCTACTATCGCACGGGGAAAGAACTCCTTAATCTCCTCTGCCCCCTTTTCTTATCAGCTCGTACAAGTTAGCAGCCAGAGGAGCACGTTCCTCTTCACTCGTACGAACATATATATATATCCTCTAAGGATACCTGTAACCTCTTCTCTATCTTTCTCCTTCTGTAGTATAGGACAAATGCACACTCGTTAGTTAGGCCTCTTCGCCCATAACACCTAATAAGAAATAGAGGTATAAGATAATAGATAAGGTTACTACTACTTACTAATCTGCTTACATAGTATAGGCGTTAATATAGATAACTACAGGGGGTCGTATTAGGCGTAGTCCTCTAGTAATTATAACCTGCAATCTATTAGCACGACGTAAAGGCTATAGCGCGCGGAGTTATACTTAGGCCCTTAAGGAAGGCCTATTACCTTAATATAGAGCTGGCAAGAGGTTTATATAAGATAACTTACGTATCTATACTACTACTCTCTTAAAGGAGTAGTTAGAGGTTTACAGCGTATAGATAGTTAACTTCCTACTATATTCTCTAGACCTTAACCTAATTAAATATCTCTAGTAAGTACTTAAATAGAAGTTTTATAAGCTCTACCCTAAGTTTAATTATATAGGAGAGTCTAAAGATAACTAAGATCGCTTTAAAATAGGGTTATTAGAGGCGTAGGTAGCTATCCCTAACTCACTAATCTGTAAGCTAATTACTAGCATGCTACACCGCCTTAATGCTGTAAGACTTGCATAGGGCTACTAGACTAAATATTAAGTATATTACAATTAATTTGCGCTAAAAGTTATCTAGTTTAGTCTATCCTACGTGATGTTATAGTGCTTTGAAGTTAAGGGTTTAAGTGGTGATAGGGACGCTAACCTCCTTGGCGAACAGACTTTTGTCCTGTGACTGTATGAGTAATCAATGTCCTGCAACGTAGAGTAGAGTAGAGGGTGATTTAAAGTCTTCGATTTACGGATACCGGAACGCTTAAGATCAGTCGCAAGAAAATAGAGAGTTTGTTGGATGTTCTCTGGCCCGATAACTCCCAGAAGTAAAAACCCTAAGACAACTCAAATGTCTCTATCAAGCCTGGCAAGAATAACTAGTGGTTGTATTAATCTATACAGAAGTTGAGATTGAAAAGTTTAGAAAAATGTAGTAAAACCTGCCTGCAGCCTAATAATTAAGGACTGTGGGCCTAGGAAGTGTAGAAATATCACAGAAACAAAGGAACCGCATTGTTTACTTTCCTTATGGTCCTGATAGGCTCTGTCTAATATATATTCCTGCACGGTGCGCACGCTAGGCCTCAACTCTATCTACTGTACTAGCCTATTGTAAAGTTAGATAGTTTTAAATAGTACCATAACATGTCAGACATAAGAGACAGATAAGTAACAGATCTTCGCTACAATAGACTTAGCCTTAAGGTTTCCTATACTGGAAAGGAAAGCAGGGCGTATAATCTATGGAGCTAATCTATATATATTTCTATCTCTTTACTATTACTAGAATTTATATGTAACTTCGTAGTATCCAAACTATCACTTAGATTAACTATCGCATAGTATAACTTAATTAGCACAAAGTTCTGTTTAAATATATAGTTATTAGTTGTTACTTGAATAATATTAATACTGTTTAAGAGCAATCTATATGATTTACTCTTGTAACTATTTTAATTTAAGAATATTCAGTTAGTAAACATTAAGTTAATTGTTAGTGTAGGGGTCTTAAAACTTAGTGGGAGGCTAGTCTTAAGAACGTCAGGTTAGTTCCCTAGGATCGAGTAAGAACTATACGACAGGAAGAGTATTGAGCAATGTAAAGAGTAATTAGATTACATTTACTTACTCTATGAGAATTAGATAAGTTAAATAGAATAAATTATACGGTCTATTATCTACGATCTGTATAATAGCTGATATACAAGTTGCTTAGTATGTGTAGGGACTGAGTCCTTACACACCAACTGAACTTGCTAGGTAAAAGTCAGAGTTGTTGCCTAACCCTTTCACTAAGCTGGCTTCAGTCTAGCGCGGAAGCTAGCAGCTCTCTTTCATGTATTTACACATCCCTCTCAACCCGAAGGTAAGACGCATCTGCTATTTTGTCTATTTCGTTTTAAATAGGATCTCTCCCGACCAGACCATTCCAACTATGCTGCAAAGTCTGCCTTACAGTACGTTATGTATTATTCTAAACTAAAAGACAATATCTTCTTTACTAAACATACTATATTAAGCTGTAATTACATACAAGCACAGAAAACAAAATACAATTTAGTAGCATATTCCTACTATCTTACTTTTATAATTTTACTAAAGATATATCTAAAACTAAGTTCATAATTATAGCAAGTTCGTTGTAGACTATATATAGTAAGTGGGTTTAGGTATTCAGAAGTAGATAGAACATAGGGAGTATTAACGCTTATTACATAAAATTATCTAGGTAAGAAAGCATGTAAAGAAAATTATCTGTAGTATTAAATTTTTACAAACCCAAAGTGGCCACACCTTACTGACCAAGTAATACCCCTAAGCCAGACTTATTGTGCTATTACAATCCTCTTTATCTTCTTTATCATCGGTTCTTACAGCCATCGTTACTGTCCTCATAATGCCTTCTTCACTGTGGTCGCTCTTACAGCTATCCTCGCCGCATTCCACTACTGTAGTCACCGCCGTCGCAATCTCTTTATTCTGACCCTGCTCGCAATAAAAGCTAGGCCAAGGACTACTAGTTGTCTTTTCACGAGTATTTGTTTTCTTCCTACCTGAGCTAGAAAAGAAGCTGTCCCGTTGTGGCATAGCTCCAGTGGCGGAACGGTTTGTGAGGTGGGTGTCGTTCGGTGAACTATTTTCCTTCGAGCACCATTCGTCGTTTCGGTCAGAACTGCCGCGCACAACTTTCGAGATAAGGACCGCCATAGTGAGTTCAATGTTAAGTTTGATGATGTAAGCGACAGGAGCAAATTGGACGTAGCTGAAGGAATGATATCAGTTTGGAGTTCGGTGAGATGGTAAATACAAGACAACGAATCGAAGACGCGAGCATAGGAGAGGGCATTGGTATGGGTGGGAGGAAGGCTAATAGATGGGGATCAGGTAGAAACGTACGCATAGCCGTCTGGCAAGCTGAGCAGCCCAAGGAGCAATATGTCCATAGATGTGGAAACGAAGACAATTGCCACATTGAAGTTAAACAGAGGCATATACTTCGTCAAACCGTTCGCAATAAGCCTATACCGTACCAGGTATAAGAAATATAAATTGAGTCCCAAATCAATGATGAGGAAGAAAGTCTTCTCGACACGCTCCCAGATGAGGTTGAGGGTAACGAAGGCTGGGCTTACTCCCATGTGCGCCGGAATCCATATACAATAGACGGAGATGTTAACGGCGCTAATGAGGAGAAAGAGGGCCCACTTGAGTAGCCTGGCTTTCTTCTTGTCAACCATGATCAAGCTGACACGATTGGCGATGATTTGTGGAAGAATTTGGGTCTGAAATGCCCATAATGTCACTGTATTGTATTAGTGCCCACAGATTCTAGTTCGTCTCTGGAAAACCAGTTGAATATATAACCTACCGGTACCGAAATAGAAACCAAGACTTGCAGGTTCCAGTTAGCGAAGACTTCTGAAAATCGACATGTGCGCAGAACGGCTAAATAAAAAGCAGTCAACTTACCTTGGTTGAATAACTTTACACAAGTACAGATATGTCACAAGAGCGAATATTAGGTTCACTATCGCTTCTACCCATATCATATAGAGGTACGTATTCCTAAGGCTTCGTGTTCGTTGCCATATGTTCCATGTCTGTTGCATTGCCTTCCCTGATGTAGGCACAAATAATCCAAGAAAGGCGCCGAAGAATATAGAAAAAAGCTCCATTTTCAGGGGGTTTGGACCGTTGAAACTCGTTCCACTGGTGAACTGTGATGCACTAGAAAGCGGATACTTCAGCAAGACGAAAGTTATTGTCAATCATTGAGCGCTGAGAGGATATATAGATTTTGCCCCTCGGAAGATCGTAGCTCACCTCTGCCAGCAAACCGACGATCTAAGCCATGAGTACAAATGTAAATAGGATGCTTGACTCATGGTGACGGATTCGGCCGTTAAAGTACAATTTGTGGCATCCATAGAGACGGCCCAGGAGGGACATCAATCCATTTCCAAAGAGGGAGTATTCGGACCGATAGTAATGCCGACCCCGAACTGTTGGGCCAGAAGAGAGAGCGACTATGTTGTTGTGAGTTAAGCATGTCAAATCAATTTTGAGGGCCGGTGGCCTCCATGGCTCCAGGAGGCGGTCAGTTAGGATGCTTGCGGTGAGCCTATACGTGTCAGGTATGAGTAGGCTAGAATATGAAGCTTCGGCTCGCAGACTGGAATAGTGTTGCACTGGGACCATTATGAACTGTGATAGGATGGAACAAAATAGGCGTATATCGGGAGATGCCGTTGGACGCATTGCTTACCCCTTGTCCTGGTACGTGAACAACAGAATTGGTCTTGCTCTAATATTGCCAATGTAGTAATCCAACCCAGCTTATATCGAACAGTCTTGTTTTACGCCCTTTTTCAGTCCGATCTTGTTTTTTGAATGCAATTTGGCTTAAATGGTATTTGTGCGCCAAGAAGCGTCTCCAATCCATGTGCATTCCAGAACATAGTGTACTTTGTAAGCGAGTCAGACAACTAAAGATAAGGTGATAAAACAGCGCTAAATAATAAAACTTTAGAAGGAGCTAACTACTAACAGACTCTAGCAAGGTGTAAAAGGGTATATCTACACTGTAGAGTATAATATAAAGACTATGGCGATATTCAGCTGCAAAAATCTGGATTTGGGCGTATTTCGGATTTTTCGCCTTGCTCAAAGGAAATTGCGATCAGCCAAATGCGGGGTCAGATCTCCAAATGTCCCTCCACTCACACACCCAAATGTGTTTATTCTGAAGCTAGTAATTTTCGTGATAGAACTTTCTACACGGTGATTTTGGCGCAGATCAGACATGTCCAGTTTGGAGTCGTGCTAATTAGCACACACTCTTATTTGAAAGAGCTGATAGCGGACGTCAGCGCGTTTTGTCGGCATGGTGGCTTACGCTATCAGCCCGCTCATGGAGACGGGTTTCAGAAACGCTTGCTATATGTCGAGCGCCCTGAGCGGAGGGACAGTGTTTGTGTGGGGCTATGCGCAACACCGTAAAGTCTAAACCAACAACAGTAAAGCTGCTACTCTATCAGACATACTTAAACGCAGACCTTGATAATCCACTCGGAGCGCCCTCCGCTAGAGGCGCTGCGGCGCTCAGTGGCGTAAGAGCAAGACACTGCAACCCGTGCGACGATCTAGGCTGACTGAACAACACAGTATAATTATGCAAGCACAAACTTAACTCAAAAAGCATATTATTGATCGGGAGTTAGACGCTTGGACTGACGGAGGTTATGTACCCCGTAAACTGGCACTCGACAAGAAAAGATCGGAGTGAGCTTGGTGCAACCCAATCTTCCAACGTGCTGGGCATCCTTTGACGGGAACGCACTAAATCTCTAATAGAAACTGGAGCTCAGATGAATCTTATCTAACTAAATGCTGCCAGAGCATTGAACATAGTATACGGCGCGTCTGAACAACTACTAGAACAAGCTAATAAGACAGTCAGTGCAACTGGAGATAGAGACCCTTTCTTAGGGACAGCATAAATTTTCTAGTTAAGATAGGTAAGATTATTATAAAGAACATCTTTAGGATTGAGGCGAACCCCACTTGGTCCGTTATTCCTTGGAAATCTAAGGGCGCATGTGGTCAGCCTACTGATCCAGTGCAACGTCTAAAGAAGAGTAACATGTCACATTATATCCAATAAAGGTTATTATGAATCATTAGCCTAATACTGTTCCATTCTTGGACTACATCGCCTGTGTTGGCTCAAAGACAAAGTACGGGAATGAAGGAGCACGTTCTGGTGTGCGACATGTTGTGCTAGAACATGTCCAGATACTAGACGAATCCTTAGCAGACACTGAAAGAGCAGGAGCGGCGGTATCAGGAAAGAAGTGTTACTGGGAAATGGATAGCCCAGATGTGGTCGGGTGAACTGGATGCAACTCGCCAACGACCGGGCGGTGATCATCTGATGACATACCTTAGAATGACTGCACAAATGAAGGGAACATGCAATATATGATTCATATCACGAAATTTGTGCGACTCAGTGTAAGAGCCGTCGGACAGCGATCATCTCCATTCTTTCGCTCATATCACCCGAGGAGATGGATAGCGTGATGCTGAATAAAGCTTTTCCACGGTAGGTATGCATGGTTGTTAGCCAAAGCGCACAATTGTGCGACTGTTCTTTCGCTACTTTGGCGTGGCTCTCGCAAGTGACTGGTCCTGGAATTTAGCGAATTGTTGATGAAGATTTTTGGAACTAATGCATTCCCACGTATTCGTCTCCAGGGCACTGTAACATATAGCTGTGCAGCACAGTGTAGATCGTGTGACGATCGATTTTAGTGAGCATGAATGTGAAAATTGACTTAGAATAAGCCGGAGTAATTCACTCAGGCTAGCTGCGGGACCCTGAAGGGGAATCAGTAAAGAGTAAGTACGAGAGGTTTTCCGCATTGGACCCGCGCTCCAAGGGCACTATCCTGGGCCCACACGGGCCCCTAGGCTAAATGGTACTGGGGGCAATAATTAGAACTCTTAGCACTTAACGTAGGAATGACTATAGCATGCTACTAGGCATGCCGCAAAATCATCCCCGATATAAAAAGGTTCAAGACGTTCCGGACAAGGGTTTTGTAAGAGTGCGTCGGCAACCCTCCCCATTAACAGCGGAAAAATGTACATATGTACACGCCAGATCACTTGATTACCGTTGGATATCAATTATAAGATTGTTTACGCAGCTCTGTCATAACACTCATGGCTAGATTAGGAGCCCATTTCGTAGCTACAATTAAAAAGGGACAAAGCATGGTAAACGAGTCGAGTCGTCAGAATATTGAATCTCTGACTCCCTATCTGCCACGTATTTAGCGCATTTAGAGATGCCTTAATGTGAGAATGCTGAAGTTTAAAGATCTCCTCCTTTAGCTGGAAGTATTATTGCATCAGTAGTAGGGCTTCTGCATGCGTCCCCCGGCCGCTTAAGGTCAGTGCCAGGAATGATGGCAGTATAGCTGCGAGTGTGAGCTATGGATCAAATTGTATGCTTAGCTTGTTCTGAATTCATGGGTGTATCACACAATGATGATTTTTGGCTCGCATACTCTCCGCCTTTGGGCTAACTTGGGCATGCAGGTAATGGAAAACCCCGCCTGGCGGTCTTTCCCTCTCCACCGCAGAGTTCTAGTTCGTCTCCCTCCCTGGAGGGGAGAACGACTTGTCGAGACGTGCGAAAGGTCCGCTTTGTTTTCGAGTATGAGTCCTGAGTGCTGCGACCAATGACCTTCGGGAGATGGTGTCGGAAGAACGCTTTGCCTAGAGGAAGGCAGCCGCAGACAATGGCGAGATGCAGTTCGAGTGCCCTGGATTGTGTTAATATAGACTCCTCTCGTCTTGTGGCAAATGACCGTGCAACGTACCACCACACGTCTTGGTTCGCGAAATCCCAGGTTATATCCGTAGTACCATACGACCTGACGATGTGAACCAGCCTAATAATACTAGCGACTAGAACGCTGCAGCCCAATGAGTATAACTTCGATTGAAACCACATTAAGATCAGCTTACAAGCCGCCTGTCATGAGCATAAAAACTACGCCAAATTTCTGACGTCTCGGTATGTGTACGCTCCACAGCATGAAAACAGGCAGTAATAAAATGATTGCATCCGTCGCTATGTTCATTGACGCGCTGAACAGAAATACTGTGTATTGGTTAATACATGTACCTACCGTTATGGTCATATCCCAGTATTTTTCCATCGGGTTGCAGGCATAAAATCCGACTGTCGCGGCTGGAATGCTGTAGGCGGTTGTGATTGCCATAGCGGTATATATTACAATCTTTAACCTCTTATCCGGGGAGATTCGAAGATAAAATGATAAAATGGAGATCTTTACGAGCATTATCGAGAACGAGTAGCATAAACCGCCGACTACAGCTGCCTGAACAGTGGACTAAAGTTACTACGGCTTTCATCCTGAGCGGTAGAACTGCTCACCTTTCCAAAGTTCTTGTTGAATACAACAAAAGAGACATCCCATAAATGTCTTCCGAGGCCATAACGAGTGACTATACCTTACTTAGTGTCCATAATGCTGTCTCAATTATATAGGGATGCCTACGGATGCAGCTAGTGATACCATGTCCTAGTGCCATAATCTGGAGGAAACCAACGTGAGATTTTACATTCGTCAATTTCGAGAATATCCATACCCATGCAATAGTGATTGTATCTGCGATGTTAGCAATGATACAGATATCAACTAAGTTGGCTACATCTTACAATCTTCAAATCCAGCTCTCTGCAGGATGAAGAGGCTGGTATACCATCTTAACGCAAGGGTAGCGGTCGAGAGTAACATGAATGCTATGTTAACTGCCACAACGTGGTGGGCGATAGATGGCGGGCTAGTTGGGTTAGGAATTGATCCTAGGGGTGCAGGGACAACACCATAGAATTCCTCTCGCGCAGAGTAGCGATATATACTCATAGTGACGTAGATAATATGATATTGTAGCATAAACTGTTCTCTAGTGAGCTGATATTCTAGAGCAAGCCTAGGACTTTGCGTATAAGAGGAAAAGAGCAATCTGCTTAAAAGATATAAGGGAATAATAGTCCGTCTAACAGGCTCTTGCAAGTAAATGAACATGTTTGACTGCACCTCCACTATGAATGACTAAAGGAGGGATTGACGCTAGAAATAAAGTTCACAGATTTTAGCCTTGATATTGATCCATGCACCACGTACTCGAGTCGCATCCTTGGATGGTGAATGCCTTCTCAAGCAAGAGCAAATCTCCCATGTCCACATCTTTGGTACCCAACACGGTCACGCATCTTACGAAGTACGAACCCCTGCTACTGGAAACGCGCAGAGATTCCTTGCCTACATTGTTATCCTCAATTATATGAGTTGCAAGTAACTGGCTTCAGCTTTCCGTCACTAACTGTGAAATAGCTTCCAGGGCTTGAAGCCTCCTCACTGGATTTAGTGTAGGCTGCCAGTGCCAAGACGAAAAGGGGTTCATGCGCTTCGATGGCACATTTGCTGGCGTTATATGAAAACGCATCAGCAAGTAGAAGACACTTTGCGGTATTTTTCGCGTCGTAAGAGGACACGACATAATCATGCGCAGTAATTAGACTTCTTACCGTCATGGAGTGTCTAGCTACCTTGATGTGTGGCCGGGGAACAGTTTCCCCCAACCCGCCGCCACTCTTTGTCAGGGTAGATTGAGTCAGGCTGAAGCTAGGGTCAGCCGTCCTCAACGCGGCGTCGGGTTTCTCCGTACGAACAACAATTGTACAGTTTAGAACAGCTTTAAGAATTTCATATATGTAATTAAGTGCGTAAGGTAGCCACTGCTATTAGCCCTATACAAGATCTTTGGGAACATTTAAATGAGACTGCAGTTCTGAGAACTATGTGGATTACAGGTGGGAGTGCGGCTGCGACTACATTGTACTGCTTTGATCTCCTTACTCCATTCATTCACAATCAAGTAAGGCAAACGGTAAGCCCATTATGCTCAGTTCCGTTTAAAGGAATCGCGGATTGACAAAGAGGCACTGTAAAGACCCCTAGAGATGCGCTGAGCACCAAATAACATTATTTACCGTGTTAGAAGCACATTATGTCCACCAAAGAAGATGATAGTGCCTTCTAGTATAGACCTGTGTGGGGAATGTTGTGCGTTCAAAATTGTATCACAGGCATTGGTCACAAGACGTAATGCTCATGGCCATCATCGAGGTCGTGTGGTTAATTCTGCGCGTTACTGGCGCCATTCAAGGGCCTTTTGGTTAGGATTTGAAGCAGGACTTCTTGGTAGCTATATCAGTATAGTTCACTCGAGGGAATCTCACTCTCCATAGGTTCAAGTAAGGAGAGTTTAGGTTAAATTACTCCTATTGCTGGTTCCTAAGCCAGTGTTGAATGGATGCGCTGTATTCCAGGGTGAGGACGTTATTTACGAACCAAGGCTGAAATGCTGCTGCACCATTACATGAATGACCTAAAGCAGTAACAATCTTATAGAAAAGAATTCTTTTGGTTTTACAAATAGTCACGCTATCTATGATTTCCTGTGATAGTTATATTAGTAGCAAGTGAGCAGAAAATTTGTAGCAACTTATAATGAGATCATAAGCCGCCCCCAGAAATATTAGCCCCCAATCCTCGCGGGAAACACAGAGTGGGGAATAGTAGTGGATACAGGATCTGAAGCCAAAGCGCGCAAGCGATTGAAGTAGGTTATGACCCTAATAAACAGCCATACCAAGGCTCTCTCTCTCTCTCTCTGTCGCCATCAGGTGTTTGGTCTCCATGCTGTTGACGAAAGGATCGCAGCAGAGCAGTGAGGAATCGGAAAGCTTGATAGGTTTGTAGAATCTTCTGACCGGAACGCTAAACAGACAGGTGTTTTGGTGTACAGCGACAAGCGGAAGAAGAACCGCGATGGCATGATCCGCCGTTTTCTTTAATTCCTTACCGCATTTATTGTCGGGCACGATTCCTTTGACCACACGTGAAGTAGTAATGTTACGGTATTCAATACTGGATATATTGTTCCTCACAGCTTGCTGTAGACGTCTGAGTTTTGGAGGGGGTGCAATAGGAGGAGGGGATGTGATAGTAGAGACCGTTGGCGCTGTTTGTGAGGCTTCGCCAGTTCGTTTGCAGGCATGTTGGGCAACGGCGGTGGCTCGATGTCGCTACCCTGCATCAGACATGTCTGTCAATTACGCGTCTGCGCGATCTATAGATGAGATGGCGGACAAAGATCAAGAGATAACGATAAACATTAGAGATGCACTCATGAAGAGGCCCCGTGCAGACAGCTGCGCAGGAAGCCAGCTGTTCCTGGCTTCGGTTGCATTGCCAATGAAAACGTACGGGCCACTACCAATCTCATGACTCTCGATACGAACAGGCTCGTGATGTATTGAAAGCCTCGAGGGTCCCTGCAAATTCCGGTGATGGCCCGGCACGCGGGAAAAGCGAGTTTCTTCCTACAGCCTAATGGACTTTTTTCCAAAGCCACGAAATCAGAGATTGATTAAATAAGGCGGGCGCCGATTACGTTCCAAAGAAAATTTTTGTAACTGGCGCAGTAGGTCCAGTGCTCTAGCACTGGGTTACCCCTTTCCAACAGATTCTAAACGCTCAGCTTTAGTTCAAAAGGTCGCGTCTAGCAGTAGAAAAGCACACCACACTATCAGTCCAAGTGCGCCATTAGGCTTAGGGCCTGTTCTCTTCGAGCCGGAGCCTCCGGTGGATTTCCTCATTAGGACTCCGGTTTCAAACCGGCGCTGAAACCGGCGCTGTGTTCTGTAAACCGGAGGACTCGGTTGCAGAACCGGAGGCTCCGTTTTCTTAGCGCTGCAATAGAGTTTTACTCCCCTGCTTAGTGCTGATTTGTCCCACAATCTACCTGTTTAGACGAACCGGCGTCTCCAGTTTCAAACTAGAGAAAAAAGCTCTGGTTTGAAACTGGTGCCTCCGGTTTGCCCACGTGATTATACTCTACCTATCCATGAGGCTCGAAAATCCTATCGTGATAGCAGTTGCTGGTGTCGCAGTTGGCGCAGCTCGCGCAGCTACCTCTCTCATCTCAGTTGAGTCCGACCGCCGCCCACCATCTGGTATACGAACTCGCGAGCTCGATCGCTATCGCGCTGCGCGGTAGAGGCAAGACTGCTTGAGCGACGACGCGCAGTTATTTGCTAAGACTCGACTCTGCCGACCAGTCTTTGAAGAGCTAGCTTGATTAGTAAGAGGCGAGGGCGTTTGAGGCGGCGATAAGCTAGTAGAGTTAAAGCTACTCAGCTTTTTATATATATGTGGCAACAGATCGTTGTATTAAAACGTCAAGTATAAGTGCGGTTGGTCGCTTAATACTATCTCAGCGTTAGTTATTAGGCTTACTTTCTCTGCTACCAAATTACTTACTAGATCGCAGTTACTTTTATGAAATCCTTGACGCGGTGATCAGACTGTATCCCGCGCTCGTACGCCTAGCTTCAAATAAGATACCTGAGGCTATACGCAATAACTTAAAGCGTTGGCTAGCGTTTAAGGACTGCGTTAGAGCATTAGATAGCTCACACTTCTATATGCACGTACTAGCTAGCTAACAGAAATGGTACCGTAATAGATATAGCGATCTAACTTAAAATGTACTTATAGTTGTAGATTTTGAGATGAACTTCACGTACGTCCTAGCAGGGTGGGAGGGCTCAGCCTACGATGGCTAAGTTATTCGAGATGCGATAAATCGAGGTTTTAAGGCACCAGAAGGTTAATACTTCTTAGCTAATGCAGGTTACGCTAATAGGGATATATTACTCTTACCGTACAGAGGCGTTCGCTATTATTTAAGAGAGATAAAACAGGTTAGCCGCTCGCCGCAGAATAAGTACGAGTTGTTTAATTTTCGCTACTCTAGTACAAGAAATGTTGTAGAGCGTACATTTAGAGTCTTTAAGCGACAGTAGCGTATCTTTAATTGTTAACACGAGTTCTTAATTAAAACCTAGGTTAAGCTTATATACGTACTTACTACTATCTATAACCTTATTAATAGGTTCTATTCTATAGAGGACGATTATAAGGAGTTAGAGCTATATCTAGGAGAAAGTAAGGCTAAGAAACGCGAGTTTAATAACTCTAACGACATCTCTAAGATAACTATAAACCAGTAGAGAGAGGAGATTACAGATTTACTCTAGAAAGACTACAGCAAGGTAATAGAGGTAGTAGATTAGGTAGTAAGGCGGAGTTTAGTTAATAGTATGTTAAGGTTTTGCAATAGTGAGGCCTAAATCTCACGATACTAGTCTGTGCGCGCTGTAATTCTATAAGATTTGGTACTATTCTATTACTGCGTTACTAGCAGAGAGCTAGTGAGTTGTTTAGAGGGTTAAGTTTGGTCTCCTTACTAGACTAGCGCTCTGTGAAGAATCTTAGAAGCTATCAGTGAGGATAGCTAATAAGATTGCAAGGTTAGTTCTCTAGGATAGAGTGAGGGACTAGATAGAAAGGGGTTTAGTACTAAGACAGTAAGAGGGCGCTTCTATAAAGAGTACTAAGGGTTAAGAATAATTAGTATTATTATTACTATACTATAGAGTATAATATTAAGTTAAACATAATAAGCTATAAGGGTTTATTGTAGTGATCTATATACATAACGCGCTCGTCGCGCTCGCTGCGAGCGCTGCGAGCGCTCGTCCTTAGCAGAGCGAGCGGTCACGTAATATGTAGTAGAGTAGAATACTAGCGCTTCCTAACTAGCTGTCAGCACCTAAGGCTCTCCCTCTGTGTCTAAGATTCCAGATCCTAACACTATCCCCTTCCTCCTTTAGGATTTGTCTTAAATCACGTAATATGTAGCTAGATTAGTTTAAATGCGGCGTACCCTGCGTCTGTAGTAATATAAGACAAAATATCGTCTAAATCCTAGATTCGTAATCTACGTCTCTATAACAAAATTTTCTGTACTAAAACTATTACTAAATTTACTTGCGATAAGTATTTTAGGGATAATATTATTTATTATATTATGCTAAATTTAAATCTAAAATATACTAAATACACTTATTTAAGAAAACTGTATGTAAATATATCTTAGGCTTCTGTAGACAAAACTTATAATAAGTACTAGAAGAAAGTAGATAATAATAAGAAGTTATTAGTAACTATAATCGCGCAGTTACTTTAGAATAAGGCGATTTTAAAGCAGGCAGAAGAAAGAGCATAGAAGAAGGCGTTATGTCTTGCGTTAGAGATGTATAACAACAGAGAGTTAGAGTTTGCTAAGGAAGCTCCTTATCTAGCTGTTAATACTTTAGTTAGTTTTTCTCTAATAGTATAGTCTACTATAGGCGCCTTAGATTAGCTAGTAACTCTAGCAGAGCCTAGGCAGGCTTCTACTTTCTAGGTTTGTTTCTTCTTCTTCTTTTCTTCCCTTTCCTAATATTCTCTAATTTTTTCTTAGCAGTTTCTTAGATTTTCTAGTAGTTCCTACGTACTCTCTACGCTTAGGTATCCTTTCTATTTAACTAGGTAACTGAAGCTTAGTTCTAGGTCGTTAACTCTTCTATTTTATTAGTATCCTTAGATTTTCTTAACTTTAAACTTATTTTCTTCTTTAAGTTTATACTAGAATGTTTTCTATAATAGTGTAGCAAAGTTAGCTAGTTCTAACTTAGAGATATAGAAGCGTAGGTAGATCTTTGTATCTAGTAGTAGCTTAAGTGTATAATTTACTAGTCTATTCTGTTCTTTAACTAAAAATAGTCTAACTTTAATATAGTTAAGTCTTTTACTTAGTTACTTATTGCGTAAATTTTTCGTAAGTAAGTATGCTTTATCCCCCTTCTTTAGCTAAGGTGCTATTTTTCTTTTCTTATTTTAGTAGGTAATACTATTACGTTATGCTTTCTTAAGATTCTCTTAGAGTTGTTTGTGTATTTTCTTTATTTCTTTAGCTGTTTTTATAGCTGCTTTAGCTTTTCTACTAAGATATAACTTTATAAAGAGATTAGGGTGTCTCCTATAGTTAGTAAAGAATAGTGTCTTTCTAGTTAATTCTAACAATTTATTATTATAGGCTAATTATACTATTAGTAATAGTAAAACCTAATTATTTTATTATTAATTACTGTAAATCCTTAGGTAAGTTTTTATTATTCTGTTTATTCTTTCTGTCTGTCTGTTCGTTTATAGGTAATAGGCTGTTAATAATTTCCTTTTTATCCTTATCGCGGCTATTAATGTGGACTAGAAGTTAGATATAAAGAGCTTATCTCTGTTACTAATAATAGACTTAGGTATACTATGATATTGTATCAATCTGTCTAGAACAACAAACGCTAGTTATTCTGTGTTATAGTCGTTTCTAAATAGTATTATTTCTACTGCTTTTATAAACCTACAGACTATATTAAAGATAGTATTATACTTAATTCCTGTCGCGGGATCTTTAGATAGTAGTAACCCTATTACAAAGTCTATAGAAATATCTACCTAAGGTTTGTTAGGTAGCTCTATAGCTTGCATTTCTCTGTATAGTGCGTAAGTACTGTGTTTGTTTTTATAACAGTCTGCGCATCTTTTAATAAATTATTTAACCTTAGCCTTTATATTCTTAAAGCTATAGTATTGCTGTATTAGTTCTATCGTTCTTTTAATTCCTAGGTAACTATGTACTAGGTTATTATAGTGTTATTAGATAATTACTTCTTATAATTCTTTAGGTACTTTAGACGTAATTATTATAGTGTTATTTAATAACTTATTAGGTCCTAAGCTTCTATCCTAGTTAACTTAAAGGATAGCATTGCTAACTATTACTTTTATTCCTGCGATGTCTAATCTACAGCTAAGAGCGTCAGCTCTGCCGTTATCCTTTCCTAGCGTGTATATAATCTTAAACTTATATTATCCTAATATTTTAGCCTATCTAACCTATCTTTAGTTTAAGGTCTTAGTAGTAGTAAAGTTAACTAAGTTTTTATAATCTATAAATATCGTAAGATCTAAGCAGCTCTCTGCGTAGATCTACTAGTAGTTGAGGGCGTCGACGACTGCTATGAGCTCCTTGTCGTGCACGTCGTAGCGTTCCTTAGGGTCTGTGAATTTCCTAGAGTAGTAGGCAATTAGGTGCTATTTCCTATTACGTTCTTATTTTACTATTGCACCTAGTGTAAGGTCTAAGGCATCTATTTCTAATTATAAGAGTTCTCCTGTTTAGAATATAATTAATACTAGTAGTATAATATAGGCTTCTTTAAGTATCTAGAATGCTTTTCTTTATTTATTTTCCTATTCCTATTTTATTTATTTTCTTATAAGTTTAGTAAGTAGGATAAATTTCTTAGAGAAGTCTTTAATAAATTATTAGTTAAAGTTAACAAATCCTATAAATAACTATATATCTTTAACTATCTTAGGTTTAGGCTATTCTTTTACTACTCTTATTTTTTCTTTGCTTATCTTTACTCTATGTGCACTTACTATATATCTTAAGAACTTAACTTCTTCTTTATAGAATTTGCATTTCTTAAGTTTAAGTAGCAACCTAAATCTTCCTAAGTAGGTAAGAACTATTTTAACGTGCTTAATATATTCCTGTAGATTATTAGAGTATATAAAGATATTATTAAGGTATATAATAACAAATATATCTAGGTATTCTCTTAACATATTATTAATAAGTGCCTAGTATATAGCTAGTGCGTTAGTAAGACTAAAAGGCATTACTATATATTTATAGTAGCTGTAGTATATTCTAAATATAGTCTTCTATTCTTTACCTTCCTTTATATAAATAAGGTTATACGCTCCTCTTAAGTCTAATACTATAAAGACTTTTATAAAGGCTAGTTAGTCCTGTAGTTCTACTATATTTAGTAGAGAGTATTAATTTTTTATTATAATATTATTAAGTTTCTAGTAGTTAACATATAATCTTAACTTCCTATTTTTCTTTAGTATAAATAGTATAGGGTATCCTACTAGTAATTATAATTCCCTAATAAATCCCTTTTTTAAGTTTATCTTAATATATTCACGCAAGGTTTTAAGTTCTTTTTCTAATAAACTATAGATTAGGCTAAAAGTTAGTTACTTTCCTTCCTATAAGATAATCTCGTAATCCTAAGGCTAATACTTAGGTAATACTTTTATAGTTATCTCTTCCTAAAAGAGTAACTTATATTCTTTATACTTGTTAGGGATTACTAGAGTTACGCTTTACTCCTTAACTCTAGCTTATTAGTCTAAGGGCCTCCTATTAGTACCTGCTAAGTTAGACCCTTATATCTTAAGGTTGTCCTTATTTAAAGTAAGGATCTTAATTGTTATCTTCTTATCTACCTAGGCACTTAGCCGCAGCGTAGGCTTACTTATAGTTACGTCTATTCTATAGTATTTAAACAAGAACTTTTTCTTTTTCTAATTTATGTCTAGACTATGTTCTCTTAACTATAGGAGTTCTAGTATTACATTATACTATAATAGTCTAAAGACGTCTAGGTTAATCGTTTCCCTGTAGTTCTAGATAATAAGTTATACGCTCTGTACTTCGTGTGTGATTATAGACTCTAATAGCATTAGTTACCTATTAGCTACTATTAATAGATATAGTACTAATTTTAACGATAGGATAAGGCTAGCTTATTCTATTACTCGCGTAGAAATATAGCTCTATTATACTCTAGAATCTACTAGTGCCTTTATCTAGCTTCTATTAAGCTTAATATTTAGCTTAAAAAGTCCTTATATACCTATTATGTATAAAGCTTATAATTCTTGCCTATTAGTAGGCGCGATTCTAAAAAAGGCTCCTCTTAATACCTGTTTAGCGTCTTAATGTCCTTATGCTTAAGGCAGTTAGAGTTAAGGCATGTTTACTATTATTATTAATTATACTCTCTATTAAAGACTAGCTGCATCGCTATAGTAGCCGTAGGGTCGTTATTTCTTAGGAAGTAGAGGATAGTCCTCTTATCCTATAGGTAGTTGTCGCATTTAACTTTAGGGCAGTTATACTATTAGTACTTGCATTAGTAAAATAAGTAAGGGAAGTATCCCTATTCTGTCTTACTTAAATAATAGATCGCGCACAGGTCTGTAGTATAAAAGGACTAGTAGACAATACTGTGTTACTAATTGCGTAGATCTATCAAGTAATCTAGTATAAGTTTCTATAGTCCTTTGCGCATAGTATATAGAGTCTAAGCCGCCTTAGCGTGCTTATACATTTCTTAGGCTTCTTTTTCTATAAGATGCTAGAGAGGGTTAACATTCTCTTTATCGTCCTCCTAATGCATTTATTATTTAAGCTACGTATAAATGTCTTACTTCTTGCCGTCTGTAAGCATGATTTCGCTATAAGAGTTAACTTAAAGATACTCTTATTATACTAGGTTCTTAGTATTTAGTACATAGTGTGCCGTTGCACAGGGTGCCTGGGCAATCAGGTGATGATGGGTTTCCTTTGTTAGCGAGATTTGATGATAAGACTTGGAGATGCGAGAGATCTCAACGTCATGCACCAAAAACCATGCACCACACTCCACGATAATTTACTTCAAAACTGAGATTTTGCAAAGTAGCTAGTGCATTAGTTACGTTAATTCAATGAGATTTTAGACTATTTTGTTTATTACTTTTAATCAGGCTCCATACTTACCTTCGTTTCTAGCAGACTGCACAGGCAGGGCTGCTCCTGTTATTCACGCACGCTTGGATTCCAACGTTTCCTCTCATTCACAACACCAGAACTGCGGGATTGTGCCGAACCACCTTGTTAACTCCACAATAGTAGGCGTCTTCCCATATTAGTAGTAGCATTATTTAGCGTCGTAGTACGTATTTAGGGGTCTTAACTACCAAAGGTTCTAGTGCCTATATTTACCTAGCTTGTTAAAGTTTCTGTAGTGCGTCCCTAACGCTTGCGGGTTACCATGCTTCCTTAGCTTTTTCCGCCTATTCTTATATTACCTTCGTATAATATTTAGGGTAGCTATAATATTCCCGCAACATGTCTTACATCGCTTACTTAGCTAGGATAATCGTACTTATTCCTTATTTTATAGCTGCTTCCTATTCTTCTAGGGTTAGCGCGTTAATATATTATACTTTATACATATATTGCGCGTGTAGTTAGTAGTTAAGTTCTGTAATATCTTTTTCCGCTTCTATAGGCGTTAATAGCCTTAGAGTTCTTAGTTAATATTAGTTCTAGAAGTTCTCTATTTTCTAGTCCTTAGTTAGAAGTACTATAGTGTTATTAAAGTCTTCCTTAGTATCTTTGTAGACTAGGGACAGAGAGCTGTTACTCTCTTTCTTATCTTTACTATACTAGGTTCCTAGAATCCTTTTCTTAGTAAGTTCCTAGAGAGGTAGCTGTAATAACTCTGTATCTTAGGTCTCTTCCTCTTAAGTTGCGACAACTTCCTATATTTCGTTGTCGCTGTTTTCTTCTTTTACAGCTAACATATTAATCTAGAGGGTTACCTTATTCTTTTATCTATAGTCCTTAGCTATATAGCCTTTCTTATTATAGTTAAAGTAAGTTATTTCTTTTTTCTTCTTACCCTTACCTAACTTTTCCTTGTTAAGGTTATCTAGATATATTACCTTAGGACCCCTAGACATATACTGTCTAGGCACTCCCTGTAGCTAATACTAGTACTATAGGCAACTATTATTTAGCTTATTATAATAATCCTTCTAAGGTTTCTTATCTTCTTTTATTTATCCTAGTAGTTATCTTCTAAGTTACATACAGAGCTTGTAGAGCTCTACATCTAGTTAGATAGTTTCGTTAATTAGGTTATCTAGCGTGTTAATGCCTATACTAGAGCGCATTAGTTTAGTTTAAACGTCTACTTTTAAGCCTTATTTATATATAGTTTTTAGGGTGTCTTTGTTCTAATTAGTTTGTCTAGTATACTCTAAAAACTTGTTAGCGTAATTAGCTACAGACTAAGTTTGTCGCATGTTTTAGATTTTGCGTTCCGCGATAGTTATTTCGTTTAGTAATCTAAATGCTTATCGCATACGTGTCTTAAATTCTCCTGTATCTTCAAACATCTTAATTAGCTCCTTTAGTTTAGTTCCTTCAGCTAAGTACTTAACTAGGTAAGGCTTCACCTATTTAGCAGCTTCGCCCCTTATGTAGCTTATTATAAGTACTACTTAGTCGTTGTTGTCTATAGTAGTTGTATTAAACTTAAAGAACAGGTTAAACTAGAGTAACTATTCTTTAAGCTTAAACTAATCTCTATAGAAGAGGTCTAGTTTAGCAACAGCGTTGCCTAGCCTAGTAGTATAGTAGGCCGCGTTTTCTATATAAGTGTTACTTATCTTAAGGGTATTTAAAGTGTGAAGAATCTTAGAAGCTATTAGTAAGGATAGCTAATAAGATTATAAGGTTAGTTCTCTAGGATAGAGTGAGGGACTAGATAGAAAGGGGTTTTGTTATGGGCGAAGAGGCCTGACTAACGAGTGTGCATTTGTCCTATACTACAGAAGGAGAAAGATAGAGAAGAGGTTACAGGTATCCTTAGAGGATATATATATATGTTCGTACGAGCGAAGAGGAACGTGCTCCTCTGGCTGCTAACTTGTACGAGCTAATAAGAAAAGGGGGCAGAGGAGATTAAGGAGTTCTTTCCCCGTGCGATAGTAGCGAAGCCTCTCCTGCTTAAAGGGCGCAGCCCATTACAGGTTTAGTACTAAGACAGTAAGAGGGCGCTTCTGTAAAGAGTACTAAGGGTTAAGAATAATTAGTATTACTATCACTATACTATAGAGTATAATATTAAGTTAAACATAATAAGCTATAAGGGTTTATTGTAGTGATCTATATACATAACGCGCTCGTCGCGCTCGCTGCGAGCGCTGCGAGCGCTCGTCCTTGGCAGAGCGAGCAGTTACGTAACATGTAGCAGAGTGGAATACTGGCGCTTCCTGACTGGCTGTCAGCACCTAAGGCTCTCCCTCCGTGTCTAGGATTCCAGATCCTAACACGCTCTATATAAAGTACTAACAAACTATAGGTAGTTTAGTCGTCTCTACTAACTAGGTAGTAAACTATCTCGTTCTACTATAGTAATAACTGCTGTTTACTAGGCAGCTACCCTACTAAGATTTACTTAATTTTAACCTTAACTATACTATCAACTCCTCCTACCTTTAACACTAAATCGCCCTCTCTAAACCAATCTATACTATTTATTACCTTATCAAACTCCTTAGCGCTAAGGTCTCTTTCTATTATAAATTCCCTACAATTTAATAACTCTTAACAGACCTATTTCCGCCTTATTTCTAGCCTTATTACACAGAAAGCTTTTACAGTATACTCTTTTTTAAAGGACGCAATAATAGCTAGCTGCAGCGCAGGGTTAAGGACCTAGTACTAGAGTTAAAAGATACTAATAGCGTCGTGCTAGTAGTCCTTCTCTATCGTGGTAACAAGGGCTTAGAGTTGCTCTATAAGTCTACTAAGCTTATGCCTAAAATAATTAGACGCAGTCCCTCTCTTTAATAACTTTATTAAACTATTAACTAAGCTTAAAGCAGAACGCTTACGCGGAGTTACAATAGCCTTACTCTACTCTATTAACGCGTCTCGCTTAATTAAGGTAGTTAGATAGATTAGATCTTTGACTAACATCGCCGACTCCCTAGTCGCTAATACTGAGCTAAACAATTAGCGGAGACTCTCTCTATATTTAAGAGGCTTTAATTAAAACTAGCGGGCCTCTAGATAAGCAGTAAAATACGAGTTCAGCGCTGCTAGGTCTCTAGTAACAAAACCTTAATCGTCAACGCTAAAACCTAACTAGTAAGTAAGCTCTAACTAAGCCTTGAAGTCCTTTTTAAAGCTATCGTGCTTATGTTTACAGCTAATAATTGTGATAGCCTTAGATGGACCAGCGACACGAGATACCTCGCTTTTAACGTATTCCTAAGCCTCTTTTTTGTACCCGCTGTCAGCCCGTAGGCTACGCTCGTTAACTGCAGTTATTAGAGCCTCTAATAGAGTCTCTTCCATCTGAGTATCCCATAGCAACCGCGGCGCTCCACCAAGCCTTTAAGATCGCGATTTCAACGATAGCGACGGCGGCGCAGGCGACGATGAGCTCGCGAAGGTTATAACAGTTGGGCCTAGTGAGGGAGACGCAGTCAGCGACTGCTCAGCGATTTGCCGTAGCACTGTATTTAGCTGCGGGGTGGCCATACAGAGAAGGGGATAAAGTAGTAGTTTGTTTGTAAACTATAATGAAGTTAGTAGGAATCAAACCAGTTGAAACCGGTGCAGAACGCAGGTTTCGGTTCCATCCAAATTCGTACAAGCTTGTGGCGGGCGCTAGGTTTTATTGCGCTAACCACAACCTGCCTCAACTGAAACCGGAGGCTCCGGTTAAGAGAACAGGCCCTTATTTCTTCTACATTATCTCCATTACGAGGCCAGAATTGGGAACTTTCCTGAACGGCTTTCCATCTGAAATGCAGGGTGCTTCATCGGTGATCCAGGGCCTGGCTTCCCCTGGCTCTCGGTCCTATTGGCTTCGCGGAACGATTGTGGCGTTTATTACAAAGCATTAGGGCTGCGACCAACGGCTTGGATAGTGCGAGGACGCGCAACATCTGGTGCACAGGTATGCATCGTCTCTGGAGCTGGATCACTACAGTAGCATACGGCAACTTCCAATTCAGCTGAAGGGATGTGGCGTCTGGGGAATTCCGGGTGGCGTTCACGACACTGGTTTCTGCGGATAGCTTCCGCGGAACGCGTCATGGTCGCCACGAACCGTCTCGCATTCGAAGAACGAGAGCGAGCAATTTAACTTCGCGATATCCATGATCGGTGCATATGCCAATAAGGCTCTGAAAAGTTCGTCCCAGCAGCGTCTGCTTCTTCACAAAATTCGTCATTGTGCGATACCGCTGAAGCCGCTTCCACGTTACTCAAGGTATTCCCCAATTCTTTCGTAGCGACACGATAGAGCGGGTCAGGAAGAATAGTAGGCATAACAAACTTTTTTTTTTTGCGAAATTCTAATCACATCCAAGATATGCGAATTAGACGCTCCAGAGCTTTAGGGTTCTCACTGTAGCCTACCTAATTTCTAGTAGATCCCTTCCCTTTATTGTACTACTCGCCCTAACTGGAAGGCCCTGCAAGGCTGAAGAAATTGAGTCTGGTGAAGAAAGGCTCCAGACATGCCTGCACGCTGTGCTGCAGAAGCTTGAATAGCTATTGTGGAGTTAATAAGGTGGTTCGGCACAATCCCGCAGTTCTGGTGTTGTGAACGAGAGGTAACGATAGAATCGAATGTGCGTGAACGACAGGAGCAGTCCTGCCTATGTAGCCTGCTAGAAACGAAGGTAAGTATGGAGTCTGATTAAAAGTAACAAGCAAAATAGTCTTAAATCTTGTTGAATTGATGTAGCTAATGCACTAGCTATCTCACAAAACTTCAGGTTTTGAAGTGAATTGTCGTGATGTGTGGTGCATGATGATGAGATCTCTCGCATTTCCAAGTCTCGCTGACAAAGGAAATCCGTTATCACCTTATTGCCCAAGTACCCTGTGCAACGGCACACTATGTGTACTGTCGCTGAGTTCCGACTGCATCCGCGCCACTACCAGATTTGGTCAAAATTGCGCAACACGCAGCTCCGTTAGCTGCACCTATTTCAGAGAATATAAGTATTATCTTTTTCAAAAATCTGTTTCAGCTCTACCCGAACTGTAGTTCCAGGGCGAGCTGGCGATGAGGCCAAGAAATGGGTATCTTCGCGGAAGTGGTCGCAGTGACCCATTTCTGGGCCACTTCGTAGGATGGCCCAAAACTGGGAAATTCGGACAGGCTGCTCTTGAAGTCTGAGCGATAAACCTTTGAATCCTCATGCTATACTATTGACATGATGTCGAGTGCGGCAGCGGCCTATTTCACCGCGTCTCTTTCCTATGTTCTCCTGCCTCACTCTTCATTCCCACCCTTTCCGCGTCTCCTCACAATGCCAAGGGCTAGGGGTGACATCATTCGTTCAGTGGAGGAGAGAGGTGACTCGACGTTGCCTTCCTCTGTCAATGGGCAGCGGATTCTCAAACCACTTGCAGATTTGACACTGAAATCTTAGCAAGACAACATAGACGAATGGGAGCGGTTAGAACATATCTGTCCTGGACTGGTAGTTCGAAACTATTGGAATAGGTTTGTTGAATTGGAGCATGAAAAGTATCCTGATCGCCGTCGCTTTACAGCCTATGATGTAAAGGCTTTCAAACAATTTGTTCTGGGTAATGGGGCCTGTCATCGACGGAAGGATGTGTTTGAATGCGTGCGTAGAGACTATCCGAAACTATTGAAATGATTCACGGCCGGATGGAAGCGATTTCATGAGCCAATACAGCAGGATTTGTTGAGACTGTAACAAACGTCAGCGTAAAGGCCACCGTCCTTAGACTAACAGGCTGAATCTATGCAGTATATCTACACTGAGCTAACGGAAGAACTCAAATTGCTAACAGAAAAGAAACTACGAAGATATGCTGATAGTAGCCATTTCACAAGCTTTGTAAATCATTACCAGGATAGTGACTAGAATGTATATAACAGCGCCGCAAGGAAGCAGAACGGCTGGGACTTGTTCTTAGCAGATGCTTTATCTTTGGCGCCCATTGCGGACTACATTCAATCAACTTGCCGAAGTTACAGCGGCCTCGGGTTGAATTCAAAGTGAGTTACTGAAGCTTCGGAGTTGGACCAGTGTACTAATCGCTACATTTGGAGCAGGAGGTGATTTTCATATGCTTCTGAAGCAAATATGGGAATCCTAAATTTGCTATTTAGCGAACGAAGACGCGGAGAACCTTCCTAGAGTTGCCCAAAGCAAAAAAGATTCACGAATGGAAGGCTACAGTCGAGAGGTTTACAAGTTAAGTTTTTAATAGGCCGAAGAAGCCTACTGCAGAAGGTTGTAAAGAAGCACAACTGTTTACTAATCCACTCCTCTTTTCTATAGCAAGGCTTCGGAGAGAGGGATTATTCCGGGACTACCGCACTTTCGAAGACCTATTAGGTATCGTGCCTCCAAACGGTGCCAAACCGTTCTATATGCTAGGGAGAGAGTATCTACTTAAGCATGTCTTCTACTCTGGTGCGAATCAGATCTATCGAAACAGCAAGTGCTTTTCAAAAGAGATTTATGGACGTGGGCATTCATACTAATTTCCTGGAGCCGCAAACTATATACGACTGAAGATTGGATACTATGTTCTTCATAGGTACAGGTATCAGATTTCCTGGCCCTTTGCAACGTTGCTAATGCATCTTCTCATAGACAAACATACTCCGAAACCAACCCAATGCGGGCTGCAGCCCATGAGAACCAGAGTACATACGGTGAAAGCTACCAATCAAACGAAAACCGTCTCGACAGCCAAAACATCTTTCTTGGAAATAAGAGGAGAAAAGATGTGAGTAGCGCTTTCCTTAAGATAAGCGTGCCTTACATAACAAATCTCGCCTAGCGACGTCCCGCTGAAGATAAGTACAACTGGGAAAAGAGTTTAAGAATATGTTGCGCTTCAATGGGAGGTTAAGGCCTTGCGAGATCAGCAAAAGGAAGGGTCGAAAGAAGGTATTTGGAAGCTGCAACAGAAGAAAAGTGGCTTGATGGACGAGGCTCTTTACAAACGGCAGAAGGCACAGTCATATCGGCCAGAAGGTCCCCTGATGTACCACGACAAAATCTTGAATCCTTGCCGGTTCATAATGCCTGAGCCTGACCTTGAACGTCGTGGCCTCTATTTAGTCTATTTAAACACTCCATCATCGAGCTTCTCGCTTGACTGGGCATCAATGTCTTTTCTCCATCGCGAGTCGACGGCAACAGAAAGCGTTTCCCGAACTAAAACCCTTTAAAAGGCTGAGCTGAACCAATCTGGCGCAGTTCATGGTAGCTTCCGCCTTGGCCTCAGCTGCAACATGCTTCCATTACTCAACAAGTGCCTCAATAGGAGCCACTATCATGCTCACACATCACACGCAACACTAATTGCGACACCACTCACAGAATGAGTGACAAGGTTCGTCCAAGATCACTATCGCAGCCCTCTCCATCGCGGCCAGGGCCGCCCGTTAGCGATGCTTTGCATCATCTGCGAGCAAGGAGCGATGAGGCACTTCGGGCCGAGTCCAAGGTCGGGCTAGGCCGACTAGGGCCAGATGCCGATCTTCCTGACGAAACAATCGTATTACTCCCACCCACAGCGACCAACGTAGATGAGGAAAGAGAAATTGTGGTGTTACCTACAGAAGGATTGACAGAACTACAGCTCATCGACTTGATCAGTAGGCTAAGTCCCTCGCTTGGAGCCCAGCTTGGCCTCCCTCCGCTCGACAGGACCATCGATCCGGCCATTCTTGCACCCTTTTCATATGCATTGTGTCCACTCCCAGAGTTAGGAGGCTCCATCCGGGTGATCCGAATGCGAGACACACTCTGGAACCGCACCGATGGCGTGTCGCAACGATTGTGCACTCTCGAGACAATTCCTCTGCCACTGGATGCAGTCACATATCTCGCACTCTCGTACACGTGGGGCGCGCCGCTTCAAACCGCAGAATGCGAGGCACAATACCACAATGCATTTGTTGACTGGATAATCGGAGACCCGGGCTCAGGGGGGGCAGAAGACGGCCCTTGGCGGATAAGAATTGGCTTGAACCTCTACAAAGGGCTGATTAAAGCCGGGGAGCAGGTGGAACATGATGAGTTCTTGATCTGGGTAGATCAGATTTGCATCAATCAAGATCCCGAAAACACTATCGAGAAAGCTGCCCAAATCCCATTGATGGCGAGCATCTACAGGGAAGCCGAGTGTGTGGTGATATGGCTTGGTGAGGGGATCGACGAAATTGATGATTTTGCTTTTCTTCAGAAACATTTCGCACCAAGACTGGCACACTACTATGAGACTACAGGCGTAGCTGTTGAGGGAGTCGCTTGGGACAGCACAGAGGTGATCTGCCAGAAGCTGGGCCTTGAAGTTGAGATTTGGCAAAAGTTCAACTGGCACGCATACGGGACATTCTTTCTTCAGACGAAGTGGTTTTGGCGCGCCTGGATGATTCAAGAAATTGTTCCAGCCCAGGGAAGACTCGTTCTGTGCGGTCAACACAAGATTGATTGGAATGGCATGACCCTAGTTGCAGACTTCCTATCTAGGGCCAATTTGACGCAACACCTTTGGGAATTCTATGGAGACCCAACCGCCTTGGACCGCAGTGAGCCGCACCGTCAGTTAATGAAATACGATGCTAAAGGAGCCATGTACGTGCTGGGTCTAGATGCATTTCTCAAAGGTCTTAGGCTGCCTTTAAACATGCTTGAGAATGACGAACAAAAGGCATACTTTCAGATTTTCTTGTTATTGCTCGACATTCGAGATTGCGCTGCTTCCGATCCCCGAGACAAGGTGTTCGCAATTCTTGGGTTTCTTCAGCATTTTCTTCCTGATGGCACAGAGCCGAGGATTCGTCCCTGCTACGAGGCTTCATATACAGCAAAACACGCTTACACCGATATGACCAAGGTTATGGTCGAGATCTTGCCAAACTTCTGGATTGTCAGCCATGTTGGCGATGCTGCTCTGCAGTCTCCGCAATTGGACCTACCCAGCTGGGTTCCAGACTTGACTTGCTCCAAGGGTCAGTCCATGATGGACCCTGGATGGGGGATACCGCCTTATAATGCCTCCTTAAAGCCACTCAGGCCGCCAAATTCATGTGAACTACTCTATATAGATCGCACCACGCTGATATTAAACGGAGTGTGCTTTGATTTAATTGCTGAGGCCGTATCTTTGAGGCCAGATCCTAGTCTAGTTGAAGAAAACGAAACAGGACCCGCTACCTGCAGAGCCAAGCTCATCGACTTATGGCTTCGGGCTGTCTTAGACACGGATTATGAGGAATCCAAAACTGATGTCTTATGGAGAACAATTACTGCGGACAGGTCAAGCACTGAAGTATTTCCGACCGTAACGGCGAGTTCATTTGTCGACTTTGTTCTTAACTGCTCCTTGCACCTGAGCACAACAACAAAAGCGATGCGTGACCTTCGAGGCCGTTTTCTCAAAACTATTGCAGAGTTTCCAGAGATTCAAAGCAAGTTCCAAGAACTTGTTGCTTTGGCAACATCCAGAGAACCCGGAGAAGCCAACCTTGATCTGCTAAGAGCAGTTTCCGACCTGGAACAGGGTGAAGTCGCATTCATACAAGGCTGGAACTGGCAATCCCCGAACCGCACGCTTCTCAAAACTAAAAATGGTCGTTTTGGACTAGGACCACTCTCCCTGCAAGCTGAAGACGAAGTCTGGTTGATTGACGGCGCACTAATGCCATTTATCCTACGGTCAGTAACGGGGACAGACACATTCAAGCTCATCGGAATGGCATATGTCCACGGGTGCATGTATGGAGAGTTAGTCGAAGATTGGAGAGGAAGATATCATTCAGTTAAATTGGTGTAGCCTAAGGAAGGGAACCGAACTTATATTATCACGTGCAGTTTCCATACCCGTGGCACTGCGAGAGAACCCTTTCGGAGTCCTTTGAAACGGTTCGTGCACTAAGCGGACCAATCACGTTCCAATGCCCCGGGATGGTGACACCGCATCTATTATTCAGACCAAAGGCACATCGCAAAAGAAATAGGAACGCCTGGCGGATCTTGGCACCTTTGTACTATTAACATTTAAAGCATACTGATCGCAAGGAACAATAGCTGCAACGCGGCTGATACTTGTCTTAATCACGGGCGGTAACATACCTGTCCTGATATGACAAACACCAATTAGACTGAATTTACAGGAAATGGACAAAGTGGTTCCTAGTTAGCATCGCAACTCTTATCTGATGATTTTAAACATGTTTTCCTAGGGGCCTGTTCTATAGAAAAAGGCTAGGCCGCCGTTGACGAGCTTCAGTCTCGGAGGCAGCTAGGCACTGTTGAACTATGCTAAGTTGGCGTTGCAAGCGAGAAGGCGATTCTCACAGCGGCTGAGGAGGTCGAAATCAAATATGACAGTTATGACTTTGCGCTATACTCTCTTTTCGTCATTCTATATAAATTGCTTAATTCAAAGTATCCACTAGACTTTGATGCTCTTGTTAATAACGCTGCCGTCGGAGTCTCACTAGGGTCACGCGCATAAAAGCTGAGTCAAACTTTGAGGCCAATGCAACGGGCTCGGCAGTTATGTTTGAAACATTCTCATAGCCTTCTGTTTCTGCTTCATTTTCTACAATAAGCAGGAGACGAAGTTTCGCACATCTTCGACCCACAAAATGGGACAATTGATAATTGGAAAATGACCTCCAAACGCATATCGTTTAAAGTAGACAACACTTGTCGTTCATTCAATCTAATACAGTGGCTGACTATATTTTAAGGTTTGTATAACGACGATCCGGTAAATAGGAGACTTACTGCTAAATTGAATTTGGCGAGGGCTGGAAATGGCCCATGAGAATTCTCCCATTGAGTGACCCCGGCTGGCACATCTGACTTGGAAAACAGGAGAACGAGCTATAGATTGACGAATTTTAGTTGAATTGGTCTGAGGGCAGCCGAATTAGCCTACTGACCTCTAGTGTCTGTTGGTAGTCCCGAATACTACCATACGGTAGCTGAATCCACGTCATCATGGTATCTGTGATAATCTCTCCGTAGCTATAAGGATATCCATAGATACTAGCGTATTCAAGGTCCCATAACCAAACAGAAAATCCAATAGAGTTGTCTGTCCAACGTAAAGATACCAGCTGGTGTTTTTGAGTATGCGCTGTGATATACGCGGCATGTTTCGAGAACCATTCATTCGAGGATGCTATGTACTCATTCTCCTCATCTGTGGTCTCATTCCTTGCTTGCCGGGCAAGGTCAGAGTTCTCAATTGGTGCGAAGAAATAGTCTGGGAAATGGCCGATGATGCTGTGCGGACATCTTGGACCATCCACATGCCGACTGCCCAACCGAGATCAGTTGTGACAATGCCGTATATATCGTAGCCCAGCTGTTGCATCAGTGCGTCGAAAGCCACGCCCATCTCTCGTGGGCCTAGGCCTGGCTGAGTCGCTGCGGCTGAACCCGAAGCCTGGTAAGTCGACAACGACAACGTGAAATGTTTTATTGCCGCTTTGCGTTAGAGGCTTAATAGCCTGGGACCATTCAAGATAAGTAGACAACCAACCATATAGCAGGAGGAGCGGGGTAGCTGCGCTGTCGCTGGGCCGCTGGTGGACGAAATGTAAAGGAATAGGAGCTGTATAGTTGCCGTTACCGGGAACCGTTGTAGCAAAGTGTACATTGTATCTGGTTGATTTTCTTCTCGACATCCCTCCAGCTGTATTCTTTGGCCTAATAGTTTGCAAGGTCCGTCATGGGTTATAAAATTCAAAACATCAACTGAGCTAATAGCTATAATCATTTCCAAGTGGGCGCCCTGGTATTCCTGGGCTGGCTGTCTAGACAGATCGGACTTAACGCACTTAACAGCCAAGGGGCATAGATATAGACTTTAGATGTTTCAGGACTAATCGTAATAGGGAAGCTGTCAGGCGTGGAGATGTGATGAGTCATTTGGATGTTCTTCGGCGCTGGAAAAATCAAGCATTGGTGATAGAGCGCTGAGAAAGTAATGATCTGCATCAAGAAACCCCTGAACCCGGAGCAATGACATTGTGTGGGGCTGGTGAGCCCCTAATGCACGTCATGATGACCTTGCATTCGCGCCTAGGGTCATCGAGCCTCCCGATAGTGTTCGGGCCGAGCCACCTAGGCGATCGTGTCACGATTCCCGTCGAGATACAGAAGCATCTGATTCATCATTGAAAGGCTCGGTACCGGCCATTTCCTGACACTAGGGGGAAAAGGTGACCATCTTGGCTATGAGCTCCATTAGAAGGCGCTGCTGCAATGTCATAATTGAGGTACTCAGGTTAGCCACTTAACATATGAAGCTGATACAGATCTGCGAAGCCGTAGCATTAAACAAGAGTAATAGCCGCCAGCAGGTAGTGTTGCGATAGTTTCATCGGTTCCAATACCTGACCCTACCTACTGCCATGACCATGCCAACCACTAATGTTTTGATTACCGGAGTCAACCGAGGTCGGACCTCTCGTATCACAGGTCTTCGCCAGCACTAATATTACTTTAGGCGTTGGCCTCGCTCTCCTTCAGACTTACCTAGCCCGGCCGAACCACATTGTCATCGGGAGCGTCCGCGACGTCGCCGCCACCAAGTCCAAGAGCCTCGAAGATATTCCCGCTGCCTTTGGTTCCAAACTCATTCTGATCAAGATCGAGTTGGCCTCCTTTACTGACCCCACCAAAGCGATCAACGAGCTCGAGCCCCAGGGCATTACGAAGTTGGACATTGTCATCGCCAACGCCGCCGTTTCTGTCAAGGCGGTGCTTCCAGCGGCCGACGGCGATGCTGAAGAATTTGCCAATATCCTTGCCGTCAACACCGTGGGGCCGGTCGCTCTGTTTGCAGCAATGAAGCCGCTGCTCGATCGTGCGGAGAAGCCCAAGTGGGTGTCCGTAAGCTCGTCGGTGGCGTCTCTCGCGAACCACGAGGCGTCATTCGCATACCTGGGAGGACGTCCCATGGGTTTCAGTTACGGCGCGTCTAAGGCCGCGTTGAACCATCTCACCCTTAATATTCATTCAGAGAACCCTAACCTAATTGCAATTGCGCTGGATCCAGGGTAAGCTATTCTTAGAGCGCCATGAGAGTGTGATGACTGACGACTTTGACAGGTTCCTCGATACCGACATGGGCAATGCTGGAGCCAAGGCTTTTGGCATGGAAAAGTCGTCTCACCATGTCGGTCACAACGTCAAGGCGATTGTGAAGCTTGTGAGTAGCTTCGCACAAAATTGACGAGATGCTCGGTGCTAACATGTAGCTTCAGGTCGATGCTGCGACAAGAGAGACGCATTCCGGAAAGTTCTTGAACTTCGAGGGCGAAGAGGTACCATGGTAGAGGAAAGTCATTCTAGAGATCCTCCAATTCCAATAGGCCTTTTTCAAAATTAATTGCTCATGCTCAATCTCCTCAGTTGCTCTACCTGTTCCGATAACGGATTGGCGCCGTGAGACAGAAAAAGCTTTACCGCTATAGGACATTTGTTATTAACCGACATGGACAACGTAGATCTACCTTGCTTGTCCACGGCATTGACATCAACACCATACTCGAGCAGCCAAAGGATCGCCTCCATGTGGTGTTCCTCATACGCCGCATGAAGTGCAGTTCGCCCTTCGTTATCGCGCTCGTTCACTGGGAAGCCATACTGGGCGAGGAGCTGCAACGTAGTCACGTCGTTGCCTCTAGCAGCTGTGTGGATCAGGGTCTCATTCCTGTTATTGGAGAAGACTGGATTGGGACGAGGCATGATGGTACGCCGAAAGGCCATGGCGGCTAGCCTGACAGCCTTGGGAGTCTCGAGGTTATGGATTGACGCCGAGGGCATCAAGTTGGCCGGGTGCAGGATATCCGAAGACGGAGAGACAGACGCACATGATCCTGCCAGAGTGGAAATGCTGTCGTCCCATGACAGGAACCCTCCATCCAATATCGCGAGGTCGGATCCGGGAAACGGTGGGAAAGAGTCGATGGAATCCAATTCCATTGTTCCAACAGACAGAGGAAGTCCTGCAAAATCTTGAGTCCCGGCATGCGTCCCAGTATGAGTCGGTGGGGTTTGCTCAAGAGCTGACTGCTTCTCAAGAGCTTTCTTCTCTGGCGATAGGGTCAGAATAGCATTCATGGAGAGGCCTCATAGGCGTAACCCACGGCGGTGTCTTCTCTGCGCCAAGCGATTCTGGGCTCTCCTCTGGTCATTGATCACGGATACATTCTGTGCCGAGGCAGAACTCGCCATGTTGCGGCCTTCTTTCGGAGACGTACCAGCTGGGCAATAATGATACCGTGTAGGCTGCACGATCTTCGACATGCGGGGAGAAGAATGGTGTATGGGAGCTGGCCGGTGGTTGACCTAGAGGAAGCAGGGGACAAAGGTCTACTAGTGCCCATGCTGGCAGTTGATCTGCTGGTGTAAATTTCGCCGGCAATGACCCGATGATTTCTAAGCATAGCTCCGACCCCTTAACTTAGCTAGTGCCCTCTAGTCGGTTTTCACTCAACGTTACTTATTCGGGGTTGGCCCTGCGCACGCTCCAGAATGAGACCTCTTAGGGAACGTCTAGTACCCCAGTTTATTATTTTTCGTGGTTATAGTGCCTATTTTAACCTAAATCCCATGTTATTTGCATATCTCTATCTATAACTAATTACTAAATCTACGCTTCTAATAATAAGAATTAATTATTGTATAGTATAAGTATATATCTACTAGTATAAACAAGTAAATGATTAGCGTTATAAATTCTATAGAATAGACAGAGTTACAGTAGTTAATCTACTAAAGCGTCAGTAGCTTCCAAAAAAGCAACTATAATCTCGTCTATAGGTTTATTGCTAATAAATCTTAGGCAGTTATTGTCACAGGGCTGGCTTACAGTTAAGGGGATCCGTTACAAGACGTCTATCCACACTGCACGAACTAGGGTAACCTATGCTATACAGACTGAAAATCCGTAGTTACACGTAGCTCGTAGAGCTACGCCCTGTAAGCTTACTATACCTGCCTGCTACCGCTTGCACCAACCTGTTCCTGCATGCCGCCGCTCTCCGGCGACTAATGCATCCGATCCGCAGTTCCGTTCCCAGCTCCACGTAACACTGCCCAGCCTCGCCCCTAATAGTTATATGTAATAATTACAAATCTACAGCTAGTGTTAGTAAATAGGGCAGTACCTCTAGGAATTAATTCTATTCTATTACGACGGTTCTTTTCCTATCTACCGTTATTCCCCTTGTTAATAGGTTAATATAATGTAATTTTAGGCTCTATTCTATTTCTACAGAGAATATAATATACTATTAACATGTACTCTTAGCTAGTCTTTCTTTGTTACTGATAGTAACATTGTGGCCGTTCCGCATATACGGTTTAGCGCTTATAGTGGAGACAGTACGCTCTAACAGGGTTGAAATCATCATCATACCCTTGATGAGCTTCCCCGGCCTGAAGCTAATAGCAGACATCGCAGGCGAGAAGTTTGAAGTTACCCATGATTGACTTGAGTTGCTCCAGTCATGCAAGATGTTGGAGCTGCCAAGCCACATACATGCGTACCCTTGTTTCCCCAAGGTAGTGCTTCAGGCCACGCTATCTCGGTCCGCGAATTTGTTCGAGAACGAAGTATTTGATTTTCAGCCTGGGCAAACTCTCAACAACTTGTTCCCAGAGATCAGGCCAAAGTCTGCTCGGGACGTTAGAACTATTGGATAGAAGGATGAATTTCAATGTGTACCCCTCAGGGATTGACCAGGTATTCTGTAGTCAGGCAATTATGCCGTTTGCTCTATGGATTTATTCCCATCGAAGGCGAGGTGCTTTTGGTAAATGAAGAAGAACGGCCTCGCTCGTTCTAAGACGGTAGAATAACGTTCATTCTATTGCTGAGAGACGAAGCAGGCTGAAGATACTCGAATGGGCTGGAGTTATATAGTGCTCAACAAGCACGGAGTTGATGTGGATATAGATTTTGAAGTTTATGAGTACAAGTCAGCAGTTGAATGGCTTAGTGCCTCTTCGGACAAACAACTTATTCGTCTTATTCATGTGCTGACAATTGAGTACTAGTAGCCACGGGCATGTGGGTAGTTCGAAACCGGCTATCATTTGCTGCAATCGGGTGAGCGTGTCTCAAGTCTACCAACTTCTTTGCTTCGATTTGGCCTCAAAAAGTGATTTGCAAAGTTCGGGTTCGGCGTTATAGTGTGCGGCCAATTCAAGAGCCTTTGCATAACTCGTTATTTTTAGGCGTGCCACCCTTTTACAGATCACCAACATATACCAGATCTTGAAAGAACTCCTCGATTGCGACCAGTATCAATAACAGACAGACTATCAAACAGATCAGACCAGTCTGTCTGAAGGGGTTGCCGTTTCAGCGTCGCCATTGGCCTTTTATGCTCTTAGTAATAAATTTAAGGACGAGGAGTGTATACCTGGCCTGGTGCGTCTGCACTTGCCTGAAACTATTGCAACTTTCGCGTCATACTCCATATACGCGCATTCATACCCACATTGTGGCTCGCGGCTCTTCCGGAAGCTTTGGATCCCCAAAGCCTTGTCAAGGACCGGCTTCAGCAAAACATAGCATTATGTCAGGGTTTGAAAAACTTTTGCTTTGTCCTTTCCCTCTACATTGACGATCGGTGAGTCGACGGTACAGAAGAGAGTATTGGTGGACGCGGACGGTGTTCTTCGCGTAGACGATAGGCTTCGAACATTACTTGGTTGGCTTGTCGGGGGAGTATGCCCTACGTCTGCATATGATGGTTGAGGGTCTGCCTGGGCACTATTGCCGCAATGCTTTGGACCACTATGTTCAACTGTTCTGTGGTCTGTTCTTCCGCCTGTCTAAACCGCATTGCCACGATCGCTGATACCTGCTGCAATTTGCTCCGCGCTGTCATTCTTGACGTTCCGGCCTTGCCTGAGGTTGATTGCACACTTTTCTGGGCACGCGGTCGGTTTTCATGGCTCTCGACGAGCGACGCGTCGCAGCCACCGAATCCCCAACATCGACCAGGATCTCCTCGACGGTCGCGTCCATCTCACCATGCAACACTCATGGCAGCGCAGACTTGTATTCATGAGACTAAAGGCAGTCTAACATTGAATGACTCAGATAAAACTAGAATCTACTCACCAATGACCTTGAACTTGCATGGGAGAATAACCAGCTTGCGAAGTCACGAGTTATTCCAGAAAGTAATAGCCCGTATTTCTTTTACAGAGGCAGACATTATGTCATGGTCGCTGAAGCATTAGCCAAAGAGACAAGATCTGAGTAGTGACAGGCAGCACCCTCAGACGAAACGGTTGTTGTGATTCGCGTATTAGCGTCTTGGACAAAACCTGCCGACACCAAGTTTCTCCATTTTAGTCAGCCACGTGGAATGATGACCCTGCAGCTTAGTTTGATGACATCGCATGTCATCAAGTTCAAATGCCCTGCGTTTTCCCCTGCGTTTAGTGATCCGGGGATCTTGGCGCCGCCCTAGGACAGAGCGTCAACGGCAGTAGCGGTGATCCCGGAACTTTTCCCTGAGCGACAGGAGTCTTCATTAAGATTCACAAGTATCAGAGGAATTAGCATAAGATATGATGGTGTTCTGCTTTCCCGTGAATTTGGTGCCAGAAGATTCTTATTGATGATCAACATTCTAAGCGTCTGAGAGAAACCTGTCGAGTCATTCTCTTCATACTTGTTATTCCTAAGTCGAAAATGCTGCCGAAAACAGTGGTAACGACAGCGCTTTCGGGCCTCAGCCTACCGGCACTGGCGTCTACTGCGCCTTCTGGTGGTCAGAATGGAATTCGGGGGGACCTCAACTTCCGCTTCCCGGAGACTACAGTCCCTCAGCGCTTCGACATACATGTCAACGAGAAGCTTCTCAAGCTTATTGAACGTAAGGTGCATGACTATCACCCGTCGCCAAACGTTATCCAAGGCTGGTCAGTCGAGGGACCTCCGCCGCAAGCCGTGGCCAATCTAGCCCAGTACTGGGCCAGTGAATACGACTGGAGGGCCACGGAGTTGGAGCTCAACAAGCAGAAGCATTACGTGACCACGGTTCCCGGCAATGGCAATTACTCGGCGCCGATCCCCCTCCACTTTGTTCACGAAAAGTCCAGGGCCAAAGATGCCATCCCCCTGCTTCTGATACATGGGTGGACGTCCACTCATACCGAGTGGTCAAAGGTTATCAAAAACTTAACTGCCACCAGCAGCGGCGGAGCCTCATTCCACGTCGTCGCCCCGGACCTGCCTGGTTATGGCTTCAGCCCGGCCCCCATCCAAGACGGCCAGGGCCCCCGAGAGGTTGGGCGGGCGTTTGACGCCATGATGAAGCAGCTTGGATACGACAAGTATATCGTTGCCTCAACGGACATTGGGTGGGTCGTGGGCATGTGGATGGCTGTCGATGTTCGTAACAGCCTCATCGGCCATTACACTGACTTCTTCTTCCTGCTGCCGACCGCGGAGGACCAGGAACGCTACTCGCAGGGCCTGACCACCCTGGAGGAGAGTGAGTGGACCTCCAAACACTTTGGGTATGCCCCGATCCAAACCCAGAAGCCGCAGATGGTTTCTGTAGCCCTGTCCGACAGCCCTGTTGGGCTCGCCAGTTGGATGTGGGATCTCAAGTATGTCGGCAGCGACGACTACGTAATTGCCTTTGACGAGATAATTACTGACACGATGCTCATGTGGATCCAAGAGCCCGTTGCTGCTATCCGAGGCTACGGGCTGTTCAGTAAGGTTGGTTGAGAGCAGTCTCTTCTGTCCACCATATACGCAAGGTTCGCTGACACAGTTCCCCCTCATAATAGGCGCTGAAATTCCCCTCCACGGATGTCCCAACCGGTGTTTCACAGTTTGGAAACCTTAATGGCCCTTTCGAGAAGCTTGCTAAGTTCCCCCTGGTGGTAAGTGTTTGACGGGTTTAAACTACACGAAACTCGTCTTTACTCAAAGGCCATGTGCTAACGTTCTCCAGCCATGGTCGTGGGTTGAACGCAGTGCGAACCTCGTGTTCTTCAACCGCCATGATAAAGGCGGCCATTTCCCAGCTCTTGCTCAGCCCGGATTGTTTGTCGACGATGTCAGGACCTTTGTCTAGAAACTTTAATGCTGCTACTGGCAGGCTTTGTGCCACGCATTTTATCTCATGTGTTTCACTATATCTAGGCATTCTCAATAGTTATGTTAGTTGTTTTTTGATATAAATATTACTATGATAATATATCGTCCTATTATTATAACTATATTTAGAGATCATAGCGTTCTAGTATTTGTTAAAGATCTAACCGATTGGTTGTAATAGAAAACAGCTGGTGTTGACTAGTTAGCTCCTAGGAATATTCTGTAAGACGGGCAGCACGATGTATTGAAGGTAGAAAGTAATACTAAAGAGTATATTCAGTAACTTATATAAGCAGTAAGACCGTACTGTTGGAAGCCATGGTTGAGTGACCTATGTTGATTATGCACATGAATATTCCACCAAAGTACAAGGCGCTCTCTCCCATTTCAACCGGCCCAGCTACCTCCTCCTTAAACATTTTTAGGCTTTTCGAATAATATTCGCCGATCAGATGGGCATATGCCGGGTCAATAGCTATTTGGTAGGTGAGGCAATGCGTCAAACATGCTTGTGAGCACTCGCACACGGGTAACCGTCTTTCGAGGTGAGAAAGCTATCATCAAGCTTGAAATCGGACCTTGGGGCCCGATAACCCAACTTCAGATCTACATCTGACATGAACATGCATTTCGGTTAATCGAGCAGGTATGTAACACACCTTTAAAGAGGATTTCTCGCACCTTATCACCGAGCGTCGAGTACACGATTCGTTCGAGCCCTGAACTGATAACTTTTCTCTGGAGTACCTGGCACAGCTTGTTGCATAGTAGGGAAACAGTCACAAAAAATGACTTGCTTGCGATGTTCGATGAAAAGACCTCGCGTAGAAAGTCCAGCGGAAAGGCAGATGGTATGAGCATTTCAGATCTAGCTTGGCACAAGCACCACAGACTGGCTGTTTCTCATCGCATCGTTTTGTGCGCCATTTGCAGGTCTAGCATCTGTTTCTTGGTCGCTTTAAGGCTGAAAAGGACAATGTCACAGGGCTCATGTCTTGACTTTGCGTACCGCGGCGCAAACGGCTAGAGGTGAAGGGCAAACAGACTAAATGAGAAGTCGTTTGCGCCGTGCAGAAAGATATCCTTTAACAACCGCATTTTCAGCTCGACAGTTCACTGATCGACATCTCAAGAGCTGAAGACGCAAGGCGGAGGCTGAGAGCCGGATTGACGGTGCATGGCGCCTTCAATTTCCTCATTAAGACTAGGGTGGACGCTAAGCCTTTAGGGTATGCGCTCGCGCTGTGCATACCTCGAAGCGTCGACGTTCTCTCCTAAACTTCGTCACATTCGATGATGAGGCTCACAGGACTGCGGAAGCATCTAAAAGAGATTTTCGCCAGGCGTATTCCAATGACAGTATAAATATGCTCTGATTTCTTCTGCCACTCAAAGCGCACCCCCCTCACATTTCTCGAGTACTCCATTCTATTAGATAATCATTTTAGATAAATATGCACTTTACGTTGCCGATCTTTGGTATATGAAGCATCCGCAATCTGAAAAGGCTATTGCTGACTGGGTTGGTGTAGGCATCGTGGCTACAACTGTTGCACTCAAGGCCGACATACGAGCAGACACGAACCGTGATGGCATCGTCGACATTGCTGGAGGGACCGACATCCACAGCAAAGAATCTTGGGCAAACGACCGTGGCGCTATATTCTTGGCAAATATAGGCGACACGAACTGCCGATGTTCTGAACAAGCATCTCGAACTCCGCCCAGTAACGAGGCGCTGGCGGCTTGCAACGACGCATCCGACAACGTTCAGCGTGCACCTCAGTACATGGCGCCCTTGAGAACGGTACCCCTGAAAAGTATTACTAATTCGGCCGTTGGGTTTGTATCCATTCCCAACCCCGAGCAACGGCCATTTGTGCGCATCTTCCACCAGCGTGGGGACAGGTGGGCCTTCGTTCAAACTAATTATTCCTTCTCAGCCGAAGAATTGAGGGGTGGACTCGTACTTGGTATTGATGCGAGAGATACCCGACGTCCGGGAGGATGGGACGGCCGTATCACCGTTCAGTTCACGGTCCAAGATTGCGACCAGGTGTCAACGGACGAGGTCATGTTACGAGTGGCCCCGATTCTTACGCACCACCATCTTCAAAATGTACAACAAGTGCTGTCAGTCCGAGGAAATGACACATTGTCGCCGTGGCAGAAGCTTTTCACCGAGAGTCTGTCTGCCGCAGTGGAAACCACGGGGCTCACGCAGTCCTTCCGTCTCTTCAATGGCAGCGACGATATCTGGGCCCAGGACTTCGTCGAGCCAGGCTACACAAGTATGCCGGGACCAGACGGGCCCATCTCCATTCGTATCATGGTTCGATCCGGGCAAGACTCACGCGTAGCTGGCCGGCAGGTGTTTGAGCAGCTCAGAAACACTGGCGTTGGCGCTATTCAACAATTAGGGGGTGCAAGAGACGAAATCAATTCTATGGGAAACTTAGAGTGCATTCCACCGTACGCACACAACGGCACTCGCTATCCCAGCGGCCGCATCATCATGGGCCAACACGGGCCTTATCTACCCCACATGCTTGACTTTTTCCGCGCGCAAAGTGCCCAGGATCCCATTTTGCTCGACACCTCGTGGCTGTGGGTAGGACATGTTGACGAATTTGTACAATTTCTGCCCGCCAAAACGGAACGTGGCTGGGCAATTATGGTTGCTGACCCCGAAGCTGGGATCAATATCCTTCGGGAGACTAAAGCAGCTGGCCATGGCGCTATCCGCTTGTATTCCCGCAAACCCGACCCCCAGTTCCCAGGAGTCAATTGCACCAATGCCATGTATAGCTGCGTAGCCATGCCGGTCTCAAACTCGACTATCGACCAGGCGCTCTCCAATGAGGAACTAATTGCTACCAACATGAAGTGCAAACTACGCATCGAAGCCAATATCAACATCCTCAAAGAGGCGACCGGAATCACCGATGCCGAAATCTCCCGCACTCCCGCTCTTTTCAGCCAACTCGATGTCAAAAAATTGCCTTGGATTGGCCCGCGCGATCCAAACGAGAAACTCAGCGTTGGCGCCGCTTGGCCGGGTATCATAAATGGAGTAGTCCTTACAGGGTATAGCACATATGTGGGCCCCAATCCTTGGGGACCATTCATCAATGGCGTGGATGTTGTTGCCGAGGCGGCCAAGAAGGAGTATGCGAAACTTGGGTTGAATGTCACATTTGTGGACGATTGGAACTCGCATCACAACTACGGCGGCGAGGTCCATTGCGGGACGAACACCGTGCGGCAAATGGATCAGCCTTGGTGGTCAACCTAACTTAGCTTCACCAAGGCAGGTGGCTCCATGGAAAGAGGCCAACATATGGCCCGGAGCCAATGGACTTCATTGTATTTAGCTTTCAGCACTGCGCCTACTAGAACTCAGGATTTCAGGCGAATAACTAGTGTTGATGTAACTAATAGAATATTATTATTTAGAGCTTTAGTAAGAAACTAAGTAAGAAAGCTACTACCTAATTATAAAGATTTAGCCTTATTATAGAGTGTTTAAAAATATATAGTATAGAATTATAAAGGGATATAATTAATAGAGTTAAGCAGCTAAAGTACTAATAAGATAGGCAAAGGAGGCTCAATTATACATAAAACCTGATAGAGGCAAGTTTTACACTGCGGTACTCGGCACTGTTGCTGCTGAAAAACGGTGACACTTAAGTGTGGGGTTGACCGGGAGAGCATTGACTCGCCCCTCGCCATCGAGTTCGGTAATGCCAGCCTCCTCTGCCGACTGCAAGCCATTGGCTATTGCAGGCTAGGCTATTACTGACGCCGTTTCATTCTGAAACATATAAGCATGCCATGCATCTTGTTCTACAGGGGCATGTCAGCGAATTAGCGCATGCCTATTGCCGCCACTACGCGAGCACGATGTTGTCATTGCTGCCTAGCATCCCGCGCCCGAAGGAACAACTTTTCGGTCTCACACTTTCGAACCAGAAATCGAGAGACAGGCATGGAATTTGATTGCGTTGTGTGCCGGCATCCGTCTGATCAGAAGCGATCAATTCCACTAGCGAATCTGAAAGAACAGCTGCACAGGTGCCAAACATGTACTCTCCTTTGGGAGGGAGTAACGGCCGTTCTAGGTTCCAGCTTCAGAGATGTGATGACAGATGTTGATATTTCAGAAAGAGCCGTGGACGAGGACGGGCCTCTTATAGTCCATATCAGGTATCATAAGGTATTTAGTAGGACCATACAGTTCTATCGTTTGAAAGGTACTTAGTGCACTTAGTATATCTCCAACCTTCTCAAGGCGACGGCTCCTGATTACCTCATAGATTCGTTTGTTCCTTGGCCTGATATCGGTATTGGTTCTGACGTGGGCCATTCTGGTTTATCAGAAGGCACGATACAACGGGCGAAACAATGGCTCGAATCATGTACCTCTTGCGAACGACCACACTCAGACTGCAAGCTGTACATGGACAACGTTAGACGTCTTCCAAAACGCGTTATCGATGTTGGTGTTTGTGGTGAGGATCCCCTTAGCCTTTACGTCTCTCAGGCTACCGAGACTGGTCGGTATGTAGCCTTAAGCCATTGTTGGGGTAATAATGCCAACCCTACGTTGACGACAACGGAGACCTATGAAGGTCACATCCGAGAAATTCCGCTTCCACTTTCCAAGACGTTCATGGATGCGGTACAAGTAACCAGAGCGCTAGGTGTACGTTACCTATGGATCGACTCCCTATGTATCATCCAAGATAGTCCTGAAGACTGGAGTGAACAGGCGCCACAAATGGCTACAATTTACGGAAACGCGTATTGCACAATCTCCGCAGACGCTGCAAATACCAGCACAGATGGTTTCCTTGAGGGCTCGAGGAGGTTTCGCCACAAGCCTCACATTGTCGGTTTCAAATACCTTGGTGAGGAAGGTGCGGTGCATGTCCGGGCACGCTGTCATCGATATCCACAACAGCCGCTTCACGACTTCGGCAAGTTTTCCTTCCGCATAGAGCAACAAGATCAGGATATATTCCAAGTCGAAGACGCAATACAAAGCGCCCCATATGGTACTCTATCGAGCCGTGCATGGGTTCTGCAAGAGCGTATGTTGTCTCCTAGGACACTGCACTTTGGGCACACCGAAATTGGATGGGAATGTCGCTCTCTAGTTGACTGCGAATGCTCGCCATACATCTTGGCATACGGCCCTATCGAAAATATAAACCAACAATCATTGAAAGCTAATTTCGACTTGTACCCGTGGAACAGTATTGTCCAACATTACACAAAGCTTGGTATCACTTTTCCGACAGATCGATTGGCGGCAGTATCCGGTCTAGCAAAAGCCCGCTCTCGGGCCACACATGACGCTTATGTTGCTGGTATGTTCGCTAGTAGACTCAGAGGCGGCCTGCTCTGGTCGGTCACCAAAGATGTAGAACCCGGACAAAAGCCCCCTGATCGTCTGTCCATAGCGCCCACTTGGTCGTGGGCATCTACTTCTGCCGAAGTTTGTTACTGGAGAATTGGCGGGAGGCACCAAAATGATACTCATAAGACATGCTGCCTTGACTGGAAAATTCTCTCAGTCAAGTTGAATTTTGATGAAAATGAAAAGCCAAACCTGTTCGGAACAAAGATTCGAGGACGTATATCGATAGAAGGGCTGCTGGTCGAGGTGGTTATTAAGGACCCTCGTGTCATTGATGACTCGTATAGCGTCCGAACCTCGTACTGTATTGAGGCGCGGAAGGAAGGACATCTGCCAGAAGAGTCCAGACAGTCTGTGCGGTCGGAGATCTACTGGGATATTTCATACGAGGACCATCAAAGTTATACGCTTTTCGTGACATCGAATCCAGACGACCACGTTCAGGGGATCGTTTTGATTGAAGAGTCTGGTCAATCAAATTACCAAAGGCTTGGCATGTTCCATATGAGTCGATGGGACAGAGGACCATTAGACCCTTTGATATCCTGGAAGGAGTATCTGGCTGTCCAAGAGTTTCATATAACATAAAACCAAAATTAAGTCAGGTCGTCCTTGTCGTTCATAGTCTATTTTCAATATATATCTCCCAATTCATTCCTGCCTTAATAACAGTGAAACAAAGGATGCAACGTGTCAAGAAGTCAGGGAAGAAGATATTAGTAACTATATCCCTCGCAGGTGATCAAGCCGCCACCTACTGCCGTTGAGCTCGTCAGTACGGAAGCGCAGGCAGTCTTTCGGAAGGGAGTTGCTAGAACACCTCGGGTCTAGTGTTTACGAAATGACCTCGACGTCAGCGAGCACGTGTTCTGGGCCCCAGAAATCGCGCTATAAATGGGCAATATAAAAATAGAAACAACCCGGAAGATGAAAAGTGCCGAAATCGGAAGGGTCCCAAATCGAAAGGAGCACAAATCGAAAGGAGCCCAAATCGAAAGGAGCCCAAACGGGAATTAAGTGACCCGTCTGCCAAGGAATTTCTAACGTCTATCGCTTAGACCAGCCTGTTGTTAGCATCTCTCTGTCTACAGCTATTCCTATTTCCTTAAAGCTATTTATTACCTTTCCCCTAGAACGCTAAGCTTCGCCTTTTAAAACTTATCCTAACATCCTTTCTCTACGCATGTAATTCCTTCTACTCTTTATATAAATTTTAAACCTATATCTAGAGTAGTTTATAGGGCTAATTAATATTATTTATACGCTTTATAAGATCTTATTCTTTAGACGTTATATAACGTGAGCGGCAAGCGAAACGCCTAGGTAAGCGAAACGCCCACCCCACTAAGCTTTACAACTTTGCACGTTAACAACTTAATACTACAAAAAGCTACTACAGCTTATAGTAGCTTAAATTAATCCTCTACTTCTACTATATCTTTCTTATACGTGCGCTTATTATGTCCTGCCTCTCTATAAGTTTTACAGCGTTAGATACCCCTTATACTAGCACCTGTTTAAGCCCTCTCCGCACGCCTCTCTACCTTAAGTTAGGCATTAACGTCCCTCTAAGTAATTAAGTCCTCTCCCTCCTCCTTTAATAGGGTCCCTCCCTGCTAGATCTACTTTTTCTTACGCTTTTTCTACTTAGAAGCAGCTCTATTTACCTGCTTAAGACTAGCTACTCTAGCTTCTAGCAACGTGTGTAAGTGTACCTTTAATATTAATCCCTTTTTAACTTATAATACTATCTTAATAATAAAATTAGGAGAGGAACTCTTATAGTTATAAATCCTCTTTATAATTAGTGTTGTTTAAGCCTCTATCTCCTAGGCGTTACTAGGTGTTTTAGGGTACTAGGGGGTAGGCCCTAGTAGAGGTAGTGTTGGCGTGCGAGGCTTTACCTTAAGCTTTAATAGTACTACCTCTAGGCTGTGTAGGACTAGGCTAGTTACTTAGAAGCTAGATAGAATATTCTGCTGTAAGAACGAGGTCTCAAATACCTCCTTAAAGGAAGCTAGGAATGCTTTTTTATTAATATAGGTAATATAACTGTCTGCTAAGACCCTAATCTCTTACTAGTATGCCTACTTTAATAGCGTAAAGCAGCCTACATTAAGCGGCTGTAGGATACAGGATAAATAGGAAGGTATATAGAGGGTAATTATCTTATTCTCCTTATATAGATCCTAGAAGGTAAGTAAATTATAGCTCTTATAGCTATTAATTACTAGTAGCTAGTAACTGCCTACTATCTAGGCTGCTGTATGCTAGATAAAGTGCTGTAGCTAGGCTAGACTAAGTTTATTATTAGTCCAGCCGTTCTTACTAAGGCCTATACGCCAGCCCTTAGATAGATTAGGTAACTAGGACTTATTATAGTTCTTAGCTTTAAAGATAATAAAGAGTAGAATTGTCTAGCCTATAGCGTTAATACTAGTAATTAACGTTACCTACTTACAGTTACTAGGTTGTATCCCTAGTAGTTAAGTACGTCTCTTAGACGCAGTTACTACCTTAACAGACCCTCCTACGCCTATAGTAAAGCTAGTCTTATTAAAGTTATAGGTATCTTTATCTAGGACGCCGTACTTAGCTTTAATATTGCGTATAAGGTTAAACTAGAGGCTAATAACAGCTAGATTACTGTATAAGACTCTCTAGTAGTCGCGTGGCCTACTTAGTTAGGATTTAATCTTAGGCTTACGAGAGACGAAGTTTCTAGCCTATTTTTCTCCTACCTAGCTACTACTACGAGCAGCTAGTAACTAATTCGCTATCTTACAGAGATAAGACAGTGTAGGGGCAAATCCTCGCGCGTCTAGCTTCCTTATATATTAGATAATCGCGTCTTCCTTGTGCCTGTTAAGCTTTAATAAGTTAGGTTAGCTATCGTGTTATAAAAGCTTTCTAGCGCGTTAGTCGCGGAGAGTCCTTCTAGGAACGTTATAGACTGCTGTAGCTCGTTAATTACTTAATGTCGCGTCTTTTTTTATTACTTAGATAGCTAAGATAATTCTATCCTTATAAGAGAGTAATTTAATATTAAGTTGTTAAGACATTGCAGTTAAAGGTAGAGGAGGTGTGGTCTTGGCAAGAGTGGGCGTTTCGCTTACCTGGGCGTTTCGCTTGCCGCTCACGTTAAGCAAGATCCTTAAATAGTAACTGTGTAAGGTCTTTAAATTCTGCGTCTTTAGCAGTGCGCTAAGTTCTATGTAATAATTAACTGTTAGTAGTATTTAATAATATGACTAGTTATTCCTTATAAGTATTAGGCGATTAGTAAAGCACTATCCTAGATATAATAGATAAGTAAGAAGGAAGTAGCACGACTTTAAGTGTAGTAGATTACATGTAGCTCTCGCTTGCGTTATCTAGGTTGTTTCTAGATTCAGTTTTCTCTACAGAGGCAACACGCAGCAGTTTTACTGCAGCAGGTCCTATACGCTTAGCAATGTGTTTAAGTGCACTGCGCAAGCGCTTAGGATAAGCTTTCGTTTCCCTGAGCACGCAATTCTTCGCCATACTAGCAGCGATGAAGTACCACTTCACTATAAGCGTGAGCCGGGCCTTCTCACCTTGGTTGATGCTGCGAGAATCTTTTGCATAGGTCTTATTGAAGGGATGCAAAATGCTCTGTTGAGCAACGTCTTTGAGTCGCCAACTGTTCGGCGGCCGTATCTGTCTTCTCGCTCCCATTGGCGCAGCGAGTTGAGCGCAAACTATACGCGCTTGTGGGGTTTTCGAGCTCCAGACGCTCCCCAATCATCATTGGCGCGTTACGTGGCACCTTGACTTCCTTCTCAGCATGTAGCACTGCATCAATCTTCTTCAGCGCGTCGTGGAATCGCGCGGGCAATAATCTACATAATCACACTCCATACCGTTCTCAATAAAGCCCGTGAAGTACCATTAAACGACGGCACTGAAGTTGTTCTTTCCTCCTTGAGCAGTGTTGGCGTTGTACTTGAACGGCGTGTTAAGCGGCAATCTCAATACCTCGTCCAGTGTGAGAGGTTGTATAGTCGACGAACGAACTGGGTCACCGGTTGGCTTGGAACAATATCGCACCTCGCGTCCTGTGATGCCGGAGCTCATTATGAAGGCAGGGATTGCGCGTTCGTCGTGAGTACCAATCACGAGCGCTGTTGACGGCGTTGCTGCGGGATGAGGTATCCAGTTCATTGCCTCGTGGGAGGGCAGCAAGGCGAGCAGATTCTCTGTGCCATTCAGACACTGGTTCTACTGACTGAATACTGTGTTTCCAGGCCTGTAGAGGCGTTTTGCCTCGTCCGTCGCGTCCGCTTCTACCTACATTCTTCCCCCAGCGCTCGGCGTCGTCTGCACGTCTCTGACCCCTACTTGCCCGAGGACCTGCGTTTGTTCCATATCCTCGATGGCATTGTAAAAGCAATGAATAGTTTGTTTACCAGCACACCATGATTTTCTGGCAGTGGCGAGCACCTTTACTTATCGTTGACAATCCTATTCGGCCAGAAAATGGCCTGCATCTGTTCTTGGTTTGGGCACCTCAGATACAGCTAGCAATCCCAAGTATCATGGAAGTTCCCGTATTGTCTTCATACTACACATCTTTGAGTACCTCTGTCTCTTCCTTTGACTTCCATGTATCGAAATGTTTGATAGCACCGCTAAAAGCTCGGATTCGTAGAACGCTTACGTACCCTAAAAGACCACACTTCATGTGGGTTCTCTAGGAGTGACCTGACCGTCTCGATGTTGCTCTTATATGAAGCAGCTTGCAGCGCATTGTTATAGTAGCCGCCTTTCGCGTTATAATCTGTCCATTCCCCTAGTAGTACATTCACCACCTCAGTATGGTCACTACTTAAAGCGCGTTGCCAGAGAGTCCACGTTTGCATTAATGTCCACTCCTCGTTCCAGGGAGGGCCTAAGTACATTAATATTCCTGGACTCACGGAGATCTGGCATTGCCGTCGAGTATCTGAATGCAGGTTTTCTAGTAAACAGCTCGAGCGAAGGTTGGTGCCTGTTTTCAGATGCTTCCCAGAGCGTCTCGTTCAATTTCCGAACGCCATAACGTACTGCATCATCGTATCCGTCCCCGTTGTCGCGTTTTATCAGGAGCGAGTCGTAAACTTACTTCTTTGTTGTGCTGCCTTCGCCGACAGTTTAGATCGACGCGAAACCACTCGTTTCCTTGACATGACTATTCCTCTTCCAGACAATACCACTCGTCCTCCAGAAGCGGCCATTCCTCTTCCAGACAATGCCACTCGTCCTCCAGAAGCGGCCATTCCTCTTCCTAGCGGAACCACGGATAACGAAACCCGTTGCATCATGCAGTCCCATTGCTGTGTCTCCCACCCGCGAGACAAGACTGCAAATGGGTTACGGCGAAACAAATTTGAGAGAAATAGTTAATGAGTTTCTTTGTCATTCCGTTGCTTACTAGGCAAGCTCGGCGTAGGGAAAAGGACGTTTTGTCGGACGAGGACTATGTAAAGGAGAATGCTGTCTCAGAGGACGATGCGACAACATCAAAGCCAAAAAGACGAGGTCGACAACAGCAATTGACTCAATCACCGCTGGATCTGGCTGCATTCGTCGATATCAGCTTTCCAGATACCATCACTCCGTCAAGCTCGTACGCGAATGCACTCGCTCTCCATCCCATCCTCCAACCTTCCAATACCGGCTCAAGCACCTCCTCCGCACAGTAGCATTAAAAGGACGTTGAAAACAACTGCAGAACTGTCAACCATACCCTCGAGATGATGGCCACTAAGATACTCCTAGTTCGCGACGCTTGGATCGTTGACAGCGGCTGTGCTCAGCATGTGTGCAACAACGCATCGAAGTTTGTCCAAATAGGCACATATCATGGGCCTGCACTCAGGAGCGTTGATGCATCCACATCTTCCTCAGGAGTAGGAACGATCAATGTTTTATGCATTTCATACGGCAGAAGAAGATGGCTTCTGCTTGATAACGTCCTCTTTGTCCCATCTGCGCATGCAAACCTCATATCTGTGCCCCAGCTGCTCGAGCGCGGAGTTATCGTTGGAGATCTCTCTGAACTTAATGGACTCGAGCTTACCCAGAACAACTCGACACGCTAGAATTCATAGTTCTATTTAATTACACGTGCATTAAATATTTAAGAGTATTTAGAAATCTTCTCCGCTCGCTATATATCTAGAAAAGGCTCTTAAAGGATTACAATCTTTAAGCTTAATAGACAGCACTAGTTTAAGCTTAAAAAGATTAAACTTACTCTAAAAGATTTCTACGCTGTAACTTTACTTTCTATAGGTAAGAAGACGTCTCTTACTAACTAGTTTTTAACCTTAGACTGCCTTCTTTAAGAAATAAGCGAGACGAAGGACATCCACACTAAGGACGATAATAACTTCACGTAGGAGTACCTCTAAAGTTGCGTAGATGCTGCGTAGTTAAAGTGCGCTAAGTATTATAATAACTAGCAGCTTAATTAGTAGAATTAGTTCCCTGAAGATACTAATCTTCCACTAGCGTATTATATAGCGTAAGTACTAAATCTATATTAAAAATAGGTATAGTTTAGGTAGGAATAAGTTCGTTAGGGCGACGAAGGAAAAAGAGATAGTTTAACAACGCATAATTAGCGGTAAAGCGGCTCTAGGAGATAGAGTATAAGGGAAGGTACCCTGTTAAAATGCTATTACTACGAGTTAGGAAGGAGAGAGATCCTAATATAGCATTGAATTATTAATAAGAATATAAACGTATTTAAATAGACGCTCTAGTCTCTACAGCTAATTTATATAAATAATATATTTCTACTCACCAGCTTTATAACGATAACGCAGGCTGTAATAAGGCTATTGTGTACTAGCTATCTCACTACAACTCCTAAAGAGATCTCGCCTATGTTAGATAAGTGCGAACGCCTTTTTAGCAGCGCAAAGCTTACTATAGTTGATCGCTGTAGTAGGCTGAAGACAGATATTATAGAGGCGTGTGAGTGCCTCCGGGCCTGATATAGAAGGCCCTAATTTGAAGATGATAACAACAGCGAGGATAGTGAGAATAACAACGGTATGGTTAATATCTAGCAGCATAATACATTTCTTTTCTTCCTTCTATAACTTTAGCCTCGTTCTTGGCGGTCTTGTTGGTCTAACCGGTTAGACCAGACCATTCCGATCACTATCATCACCAAATACCAGCAACACTTCAAGTGGGAATAACGTCAAGGTCGACCCATCGAACAGCAGGAGCAGTTATCTCAGTTCAACGTCAGTTAATTCAGTTCAGTCAAATCAGTCAGTCCCCAGCTCGCCGCGACGTCAGTTCAGTCATCAATTCATTCTTCAAGACTTGGCAGTCAGTTCAGTTAAGTTCGGAACGCCCCAAGACCTCAGTCAGTCAGCCCAGAGGCCTATTACTTGACTGAACTGACTGACAGCAAGTCTGCTTGTAAATGCTTCGGGTCCGAGTCTCCTGCGGGCAGTTCCACAGCCTGATGCTTCCTCTCAGGTACTTCTACAGGTTGTTCCTGCTGATGCAGTTCGTAGAAAGCATTACTACTCAGCTCAACCAGACTTCTACTTCCATCTTGCGCTCCTAATTCTAATGTCCCCATAGTTCGTTTTCGTAAACATCGAAACACGATGTAAGCGGCGACGATGAGAAATATGCCAGCTGCCGAAGTAGAAAGACCAACTATAACTTTCGCAGCTGTCGACAATCTTTTCGGCTTTGAAACCGCAGATGTGGATGTGGATGTGGGTGCAAGGGCTGTGCTGCTTGCTGTTTGATTCGTCTTTTTCGATGGGGTCGTGATGTTGTATGGATTCAACGCACTAGGAAGGTTATTATTTCGATGCATTAGTGTGGAGTGGATACCAAAACGTACTCATCAATAATATGAAAGACACCATTAGCTATCAGGACATCCCTCTCGAGGACCTTGGCATTGTTAATAAAAACCTCCCCTTCAAGCACGGTAACCACTACCGGAACACCCGCATCTGTCATCACCAATGCCCCATCGACGAAGTCTGTCGAGAACACAAGCTTAGAGCAGTGCGTATATTGCCCCATGTAACCCCGCAGAGTGGCGTTCGCGAATGTTGGACTGCTCAGTATATTTGCAAGTGCTTTTGCGGAATTTGGGAGAAATAATGTCTTGTCAGGCTTAGTGAGGAGACTGTCGATGAGAGGCCGGTCGGTGACGCTCAAGAAGTTGCCCTGGCTGGCGATTTCGATGAAATAGCTTAAATTCATGAGAGCTGTGGTCGTGATGCCCCCAGTTGGGATTTGGAGCACGGCATCAATTATGTGTACTATGCCACCTGTGGCTACAACGTCCTGATTGATGTCAGTCACCTCGTTTCTAGAAATGTTCTTATGGGTCAGCTCACGCCAGTAACGACAGTACTGGTTGTTTTTAACGCAGACTCGAACAGGACGTGCTCATTCCTAAATGCTCCCACTCTTTGGCCATTCGTCACATTGGAAAAGGAAGCATTCGTTAAAAAAGATGAGATAAATTGCGGCGTCTCATTTATGGATATTGTAGTATGTATTCCACGGAGTAGGTGATACATAAATGTTGCTTCCATATATTCTGCTGTGCGGTTCGTCGCAAGCCATTTGGTGAACGCATCGTTAGTTGGCGCAAGAAACGTGAAATTATCCGCCGTGGAGAACCGTTCCTCAAGGCTAGGAAATGAACTGATGTAGTTAGATAGGCTGCTCAATTCTGGACGTGTGGAGAGGATTTCAGGTATTCTTTGCGCTAGTGCGGAGGTTGACAATAAAAGCCAAAATATGGGCGGAGTTCTGACGATCATGTTGGAAGAATTGCGACAGACGGAAGACACGTATTGTGGGGCATGATGTGCGGACACAGCATACGCGGTGATCCCTGAAAGCATGTTCTGCCTGGTGCCTCCAGCTGAAAAGCCACCAAGCCCCCTTTCGTGGAGAGAGTCACCCAATAACTAGCTGAATACACCCAAAACAACCAACGAAAACCAGTCCAATTGAAGCACATCGGAAAAGATTGCCCCACTAATACGCTTCGGTTTCGCTCAGCGTCGAGCACCTTAAGGGTTTGGTATTGCCCCTCGACCTTCGTGACAATCTTCACCATCAGCCTACGGCAGCTTAGTGCATTACTTCCAAATTGCTAATCAAGCTTCTCCTTGCGCGGCGACACCCCGCATCAAGCAAGGTGTGCACGGGCCATCGCTGTTTTCGCGAGGTGTACTCAGCCCAGGGCACGTGTGAAGATGAGAGAGCACGCGCCCAGGCCCACCAGCACTACTCGTGATGCTGGTGCAGAGCATCGTTCGCGTATCTGATCGAGCAGCGTTCCCTAGTCAACAAAGTCAGGGTCGCGACGGAACGGGACGGAATACGAAGTCTGTTGTGGAGTCTCGGGGCGTTCTGCGGAGATCGAGCGTTGATAGCGCAGCGTTGGTCGAAGCGGAAGCGAGCACTTGCCGGCAGGAGCATGGGAGTGGCTCTCGATATGGCCAGAGTTTGTTTTCCGCGTGCACTCCCTGGTTTCCCAGGCCTGCGAAGGTAGTCGTGATGCTAGGGTGAACCATTATATTGTTGTGACAGCGACGCAGATTGTGTGTTGTCGCGGGCCTCTAACGAGGACCTAATGCCATCCGCGCCAGCCTACGTTGAAGCAATTACACAGCTTATGCTTGAGCAGCAAAGGCTTGGCAGATCGGACGAGCTTGGCGGTGAGGAGGCCATTGGCAGATTCTTTGACCTGAAAAAGGTGAGTACGTTAGGCCCTCACCATTGTCGGCACTGACATCGGCCTAGCAATTTGAGCAACAACTGGCGAATATCACCTAATCTTACAGACATACATGTGACCAACAATGCGCTAACCACGCTGTGTCTCTGCAGAACAACCCAAGACTCCACCACAGCCGTCGTGCTTCGTGCTGTTCCGTCGCGACCCCGACTTTGTCGACCGCAAAACGCAGCTCGACACGATACGCGAACAATGTTCCGTGCCCGCATCCCCAGTTGCGCTGGTGGGCCTCAGCGGTGTGAGGTAAGTTCTGTGGAAGGATCCTTGGGTCGATGCTCACATCTCGCATCTAACGCGGGCACAGGAAGTCGCAGCTCGCTATTGAGCACTGTTATAGCATCGCTGAGCGGTCACCGGAGACGTGGGTGTTCTGGGCACACGCCAGCAACACAGCTCGACTCGAGCAGAGCTTCCGAGAGATAGCAGACCAAGTCAAGGTTCGTGGCCGGAAGGACGCACAAGCGGACGTGTTCAAGCTAGTTCACAACTGGCTGCGCAACAAGAGGAACGGGCGATGGCTCTTATTCATCGATAATGCCGACGATGCTGCTCTCCTCTCTCCGTAGCTGAGCAACGACCAGCGGCCGCGCTGGTCTTGCGATATAGTTCTCTTTCCCTTCCCCTTCCTCCAAGTCCCTTGGAGAGATCCGACTCTGTTGGAACTACACGACAATCGTTGCAGCTTGAGCTTGCAGAGAAGGTCCAGGAAGGAGGAGGCCAAGAAAGTGGGACTCAGGAGAGCCCAACTCAGGAAGAGCTAGAGTCGCTGGAGCAGGCCGAACAAGAGCCACTAGAGACTTATGCTTATATCTCTAAGGAGAAAGAGCTCGTTTCACCTGCGCTGTTTGCAACGACAAAGCCCTTAGAGTAGAGAAAATAGCAAGAGACCTAAGGCGAACTAGAGAGTCGAGTAGCTTGGCCATCCACCCCTGCTAACAAGGCCATTGATGGAAAGTCAGAATTACTGGCGGAATCAGATCTGGTGTTATAGACAGAAGCGCCAAGGAAAACTAATCTCAAAGATGCTGCACTTGTTCTACCCTCAGCCAAGACGGTCGTAGAGCGGAGCTAGGCACCGACGAGCAGTATCCAAACCCTTAGAGCGACGCTTGTTTAAGTAGTTAATATTATATTCAAGATAGTGTGCATACTACTTATGGAGAGCTGCCTACTGGCCCTAATCCAGTCACCCAAAAGCCACCACGCTGTGGGGAAACAGACCGTAACTATATGCTGAGGCAATCTGATAACAGTCGCCGCACAAATAATGAATCCTCGTCTCCTAGTAGAGATAACCTAATAGCCCTCCGATCCTATTAGCTACAGGAGCGGGCAATTGAAAACACGCATTGCCAGCGTATGTGAGGGTAGTGACCACCACTTACTAAGAATGGACCTAAACTCTTCCTGCTCGAGCTCTATAATATTTCAGGTAATCTTTGGCCGTGCAACCCCCGTCTGATTTCCCTGCTAGACAAATCAGGTGATCCTTCCCGTATTTCTTCAGTATCCCTCAGTGGAAGCATGTTATCAATGCTACTATATAGTTCCGTCGCCGATATCCCAGTGACTAGTCCAGAAGCCTAGTTGTAAAAGAAATAACTCGTTCCAACGGCGGGGTAAGGGTACGTTGCGGGTTAAGGGTACGTTGCGGGTTAAGGGTACGTTGCGGGTTAAGGGTACGTTGCGGGTTAAGGGTACGTTGCGGGTTAAGGGTACGTTGCGGGTTAAAGGTACGTTGCGGGGTAAGGGCTTTGCGGAGCTGAGGAGTTAAGTTTGTCTTGCGGGGTAATGGGTATATTCCACACTAATGAGCGATGGCCTTTCTCGTTGTCAAATGACAGGGCCAAAATCTGAATCTAGAATTCGGAGATTGTCTAGACTGTGGGGCTCCGCGAAGCCCACAGAATAGTATTCCATTTGCATTCTTAATCTTTTCACCAGCGGGGAGATTGAGCAGAATACTGCTAGCAAGATAAGATTACTAGAGATCTTGAAAAGCCCATTCCAAACTCCTGCTTAGCAGTACACAAGTTCCCCCCTTCAGGACTACGTCCAGACTACGACAAGAGTATCTAAGCCGATCGCATTTTTTGTCTCAATTGTCACTTGATAATCAAAAATAAATAAAAAAAAGGCAACGCTGGTGAACCAACATGTCTTCTTGCTGCAAGACTGGTTTCCGCTGGCAGGGTACTCCTGTGGGTACGGAGTCGACCATTGGTGACAGCAAGACTTATGTTACGGGCGACAATAAAAAGGCCGCCATTCTGATCGTGGCTGATGTCTTTGGCTGGACATTGACCAACACTAGGTTGTTGGCTGATCACTTTGCCCAAGAGGCAGATGCCACCGTCTATGTTCCTGACTTGTAAGTTGATGAGCTTTACCTGATAATATCTGCCAAAAGCTTTTCCCTGCGCCCACGCACAGCGTGTGCTAGGCTAGAAACTCACAGTTTCCCAGTTTCGGCGGTGAAATTGTCGACCCCGATACAATGGAAAACCCCGAAAAGGCAGCCAAGTTCGATGTTGGCGCCTTCCTCGGCCGCCATAGCAAAGAGATCCGGCGCCCCGAGCTCTTCACCGTCGCAAAGTTGCTGCGCGACAAATACGACAAAGTCGGCGCCATCGGCTACTGCTACGGTGGCTGGGCGGTCTTTGAGCTCGGGGCCAGAGCCAACCCGATGGTAGACTGTGTCGTTACCGCGCATCCTGTGTCTCTGGAGGAAAAGGATATACTCAACTTAGGGGTCCCGACACAGATCCTGGCGCCAGAAAACGACTTCACGTTCACGCCCGAGTTGAAGGCGTTTTGTAACGAGAACATCCCAAAGCTGGGCATCGATTACGCGTACGAGTACTTTCCGGGGCTGAATCACGGCTTTGCCACGAGAGGGGATCAGAACAACAAGGCCCAAAGGGATGGGCTTGAGAGAGCCAAAGACGCGGCGCGGGTTTGGTTTGCCAGGTACTTGCACTAAAAGGTACATATAACCCCAGTATCCACTGTGGACGGTAGGTGAGCAGCAGGGTGAATCCAAGGACAGATCGCAGGTCGGCAATACTTGGTGGAGTGGTAGCTCCAACTATCAATTCATGGGAGCGGAAGTGGGCTCCTTTCCATGAATAAGAGAGAATGTGGAGTGCACGTCACAGAGAATTATAGACAAGCCCATAGAGACACTTCAACGAAATGATCAAAGACTACCACGCCAACCACTACGGTAACAGAGAAGATCAGGTTAGTCGCAACTGAATATAAAACAATTGCAAATGAATTCTGTCCTGTTTTTCTTTCTTGCCGGCACAGTGATGAGAATTTGCGTATTGAGCGCTATCGTCCTGTTGGACCAACCTTCTAACGGCGCGTGAAAATATTGCAACAAACTCAACCACCAGCCTCTTGCGAATTGAGTCACTGACTACCCACGAAAAGCACCATGGTAGACAGGGCCAAAGACACTCGTCGTTCAAGGATCTATTCTACATATGCCATCTAACCCAGCGGTGTTTGTCAAAAGAGATGATCGAAAGTGCTAATGGCGGCTTGACGCTTGTGGCCAGCTATTGTATGTATCACAAGTGGCAGTTTATACTACTATCAATATTACTGGAGCATTCCTGATCAGCTCCAAGATAGAAACTGCACGCGCAGTTGCTGCACTGTGACTGCCATATCAGGAATCGACTTGATCTCAATCATATCGGATCTAGTAGTAGTGTAACGATACAATTTCCAGGGTCCTCTCAGATTAAAAGGACAAGATTTAAGGGTGGGAAGCGATGATAATACGGATATTTATATTGTCTTTTCGTGCACTGGAACAAGACATGCTAATGGTACACTTCTCCCAACTGTTAAGCTACATTCTTGGCTAATTTCCTCATATTCGTCCTCCAAACCTCAACGAATGGCTTCGCCATCTCGATCGCCACCTCCTTTGTAAGATTCTGTAGCTGGCGGAAATACCAATCGTCTCTAGCTGCTGACTCCGGAGTGTTGCACTGTAGGCGAATCTTGTTCTGCGATGACATTGGGTCAACAAACCCCTGGAAAACTTTGCGTCTTTCGTCTGAGTAGACATCCAAGAGAGAAAGAGGTTTGTTTTCGTTGATTATCATAATTAGTGCCTCGGCTACAGCGTCGGCGTCCAGGAGGCCTGTGTTGAGGCCCATGCCACCAATGGGCTAATTTGTTTCATTAGTATAAACAACCATTACGCAATCTTGTAAAAGGGAAGGGGAATCTTCTTACATTGTTCAGATGAGCTGCATCTCCTGCTAGCAAGGAGCGTCCTCTCCGAAGAGTGGTAGCCAGGCGTTGATGTACGTAGTAGATAGATCGTCGTTGAATTCTGTATTGCAAAGGCCTTGGTCCTTCCATCACTTCCTCGTACAGATTGTGAATGTGTTCGTCCGTCAACAACTCCTCATCAGTCCGGGTATCCTTCGGGTCGTGGGCTATGCCAAATCGCCACAAACCGACTTGGCCAAGAGCTGGTTTGGTCAAGGCAACAATAACAGCGTAATGAACAGGAGCAAAAGCATACTGTATAGGGAAATCCGAGCCCTCTCCGTTGATGATTTCAACATCTGTTGCGACAAACCTCTCAGGCCAGGTGTGGCCAGGAAACGGAATTTTCAGGAGTTTTCGTGTTTGTGAGCGCCCGCCATCGGCACCAATAAGAAATGCGCCAGTCACGGAATGTTCAGTATTGTTTTCGGTGTCCTTGAGAAGAGCGGTGACTTTGTTACCGTCATCTTCGATGGATTGGATCTCACAATTGTAAAGCACCTCCACCTTCCCAGTGGCAAGCGCATCCTCGAGCAGCATTACTGTCAGTTTGGATTGAGGCAGTATTAGGGTTCCGGCGTTTGGTGTTGTGAGATCATCATCCGGTCCAGCTACAGGTTGGACGGCAACAAGATCACCGCGCCGTTTGCCGCCCTTTCCGTCGTCAACTGGCAAACCCGTCCAACAGAGAGCCCTTGCCATAAATCCTTTGTCAAGCGCCTTCTGGAAGACACCAACCTCGTCCATGGCCATCAGAGTGGCTCCAAAGTAGCCACATGCTCGCGGGGCAATGCTTGTAGACGCTTCCTTCTCGATCACTGTTACTGGAATGTTCGCTTTCGCTAGCTTTGTTGCAGCAAACAACCCGACAGGACCAGCACCGATGATGAGAACTCTTTGATCATCGTGATTGCAGTTTACTTGAGCTTGACTGGCAGCCATGGTGCTCTCAAAGTAATGGATTATCGAGTTGCCGTTTCGAGAAAAAGGGAAAATGGAATTGCGACGGCCACCAACTTGGTGTCGGAATTTTATAGTACAGGGTGGTGACGGGGTGTTATTGGATAGAACGTTCCTGATTAACGACTGCCTGTCGCTGACGTAGAAAACTACTTATAAAGCTAGGGATAGACCTGCGTTTAAGGGTATTTGGCTTGGTGGGCGATAGGGTTGCATACTAGGTGGCATAGGTTTTGTTTAATGATCTATAACAAACCACTAGGCGATAGGGTTTCAGTTTTTTGAACTAGGGAATATTTGATATAGGACTCCATTTCGATTAGTGCTGGGCGAGACTGCTGCCGGCCTTTCTGCGGCATTATTTTACCCCGCAAACTAGAACTCCACTCGGAGCAAAAAATGGGGTTCTTGAAATGTAGTGGGCGGAATATCCGACCCTGTTTCATTACCGTATTTAGTAATACTCTACCTAGCCGTTCATGCTCTAGAGACGTCTCCGCAACCCTAAAAGACAACACTTCTCTCGTGACCACCGCCCCATAATGAGCTGACACGGACTTCTCCTGCTGATCATTCCTTAAGCGATGTGTTCGTAAAGTCTGTTTCAACTGATACCAGCTTGAAGACGCCCTTGTCAATGACTGGACTTCTGCCACCACCACCTGCAACCGCGCCGAACTCTATCATAGCTTGAGCGCAGAGATGTGCCTGAGGCAAGAGAGGGTCATTTGTGTTGCTGATAATTATACTTTGAGTGCTCATATTCATGCACTATTAGATGATTTAATTTGGTACATTTTACGAATCTATGAACGTCCAGTGTCGCCACCCTCACTTGAAGACCTTTACTTTGCCCTCAATCGACTTGAAGTTCTTTTCCTTTGGGGCGGCAGTAGGCTCGCCAAAGACAAGTTGGGCGGTCAATGTCCATGATTCGGGCAAACCCCATGTCTCGCGGACCCTCGCATTGACAAAAGGATTAAAATGCTGTAGAGAACATCCAAGCCCCTCTAAGGTCAACGCAGTCCAGACTATGCCGCACTCAGTATTAGTTTTATAGAAGCACCAGGGCAACGGTGCAGGCATAACCACTTGCAAAATTGGAAGAGCTTACTTATATACTGATTCATCGCACTCGCATGCTCGCCGAACTGTTGCGCTTTTGGTGCGATCTGGGCGTATGTCCTAGCCAAGTCCTGGGTTGTGTTTTCGTCGACAAAGAATAGAACCTGTTAATGATTCGACGTCTGTCAGAGCTTACTTGGGCTTTGTCCTTCAGAAGGGACGGTGTTTACTGTGCCATATCCTCCAGTGAACCCTGCCACTCTCCCGCTGGACTTTGCATAGTCTTCTGGACTAAAGCGATTTTTGTTAACTTCATCCACGATCGACCAGAACTTGTCGTGCTGAGCCCCTAATAATAAAATTGTTCGCGTAGGCATGGTGTTCAGGGAACTGGGACAATGCTTTGTCGATTCCTCGATAATATGGATAATACGTTCATCTGGCGTCGGTGATTTTTTTTGAATTGTATAGTTGGACCGGCGTGTTCTAATCGCGTCGAGAAATGGATCGGACATCATAAGCGTGGTTTTTTCTAGAACGGGTGATCAAATCGAGAGTGATTTCAATCTCAACTAGCTATAATTTAATGGAAATTGTCAAGAACCTGGTAAGCTCTTGTGAATTCCACCATGTATCAATTCATGAACGAGACCGAACGCGAAACATGGAGCCAGGCAACGAGAGTGTACACCGTAGTGGCTCAGTAAAACATGCACTTCAACTGAAAGCAATTCCGCAATTCCGCAATTCCGCAGCGCATTCAGGTAAAAATGCCCGACCCGGCAACAGCACACCCTTATTGCGTGATCTCGTTTTCATTCGGTGGGTAAGCTACGGTCAGGCTCCACAGTCTAGAATTCTCTTGGCTAATACAAGCACTTGCGGAGATCTGCAGAGACCACGGAGGTCAGGAAGAAAAATGCATCAACTTGGACGAGCAGCCGAAATAGAAAGAGGCAGTTTTAGCGAGGGGTATATCATATATTGACTGTCTAGTTAAAGAGAGGACAGCAAGTTGACTATAAAAAGTTTGATGTTACCACCCACAGGTTACACGTTAGTACATTCTTGGCTCACCGTGGCAAGGGCTGCGAAGAAGCTTCTCAAAATCGTCTAGATGATCTGGGCTGGCTGCTTCATGTCGGCTTCGTAATTGCAGTCGCCTAGCGGATGAGAGTGTACAATGGTGCAATAGTTGGGATAAGTCGAACCTACCCCGGCAATAGCCAGACTTTTCCCCACCTGGGGCCAGCCAAAGGCGCGGAGTGTCCAAATTCGAAGACTCAAACGTAGTGCGCAATCCTAGGATTGCGGCGCACCGGTATCATCAACGCCTTGAATTCGGAGCCATACGGGAAGGCTAGCTTATCAATTGAGACTGGATTAGCGTGACAACGCCTTCCACTTACTCAGCCTGTTCTACAGCCCAGCAATACGGACTAGAGTCGCGGAATTAGGTGTCCTAAGTTATGTAGATTAGCCTCACCATTAGATATATATGGACGTCCGGTCAACTCTGCATTCTGGTAAGCTCTAACCAACCACCTCTCAGGCACCACAACATTTCTTGAAACCCTACAATATGCCATTCACCTTGTTCGACGTCGCTGTGCCCTCAGCTTTGCGGGCTATGTCTGCGATGAAATTCATCCTCGAGAAGGCTGAAAAGCACATCAAGGAGAACAACCTTAAAGAAAGCGAATTCATGCAACTCAACCTTTGGCCAGATATGAAGCCATTGTGTTTCCAAAGCTATGCTGCCATCTGTCTGGCGCAAGGGGTGGCGGAAGAATTCGGGAATATCAACTCCATCAAACTATCCGGATATCCCACGACCATTTCGGAGCTGCAAGACCTTGTCCAGACTGCGGCAAAGGCATTGGAAGGCCTCGATAAAGCAAAGTTTGACGAAATTGAGCGAAAGACAATCACAGTTACATCGCCATCTGGATTGCGATCAAAGTGGTATAGTGGCTACGAGGCATTGCAGTACTACGGAATTCCGAACATGTATTTTCACATGGCTATGGTCTATGCGATTCTGAGACTGCAAGGTGTTCCGGTGGGAAAACAGGACTATGTTGCGCCTCCACAGTAAGAATGTGTCTCGAAATATTGCTCCAGGATCATCGTTAACATTGCACCAGCACTTTCTGGCCAGGACTCACGTGTGACCAATGATACTAGAGACTACCTATACGGAACAGTGCGTGCCGGAATAGGCTATGGGACGTTGCAAGTGCCGGCATGTGCGGGAGCTCGGCTGGGCTCCTTCTCTAATTAGCGGCGAAGAGTGGATGGCTGTGGGCCAACCCATTTCTCAAAAAGGTCTCAATTCCTATTCAACATGATTTGCCACTCGATATCGCTTGGTGCTTGCGACGTCGGTTAAGCTCGATTGTCGCAAGAAGCAGCCAGCACAATCTTTGGGAGAGAATACATCATTGTGCAGCACGTATATACATAGTCTCCCCACGCACCAATTGGAGCAAATTAGCTACACTTTTTGCATGTTGGCGCTGGTAGAATATCTACCCGTGCTTATTGAAACCTTGATCGGTAGTGTTGGTCCTTGTTGCTGTCTCGTATGCTATTGCGTGTTCCAATTGCTGGAGAACTGTGGACCATGGCGTGACAATTCAATCATTATCTGTAAACCCCCTGCCGTGAGAGCGGATGAGAAGGGTGAAACGCACAAAATTAGCCAGTCTTGGGCAGACAAGGCACGGTTGTCTCGCGCTCCATAGTCTCGGTCAAGATCCGTTGTATCCTAGTGTGTACGCAGACTCCCCACCTGCAAGATGCATCCGCCAGATTCTAGGGTTGGCACACATTCCGCGCCCGCATAGAGGAAGATGCCCCGCTCCGGGCGGACTCCGCAAGCTGGCGCACACTCCGCACCCGCAAGAGGAAAGTGCTCCGCGCCAACTCCGCGGGTAGGCACCCCTGTTCGAGTTCCGAGCACTTGGTCAGCGACAATTCAGCATCAAGCGGAGATACGAAAACTATCCTTACGTTCAGGCCCGCAACTGCAATTCGCTATGCTTACAGCTAGAGGGTGGCCAGTACTAGGCTTGAGTTGAAAATGCCACCCCACGCAGGCAGGCACACACTCCGCACTCGGCAAGAGGCATTTGCTGGCTTCTAGGTACCACCCCCGCCAAAAGTCCCCCGCATTTTGTCGGCGGCAATGCAGGATTGAGGGTAGAATACGTCAATTAACCTCACGATCATGCCCGCGAGTGCAACTCGCCTCGACCGAGTATGAGCGTAGGGATGTTCTAGTCAAACTACAATCACGAGACGCGCGGTAGGCCGTGGAGAGATAACCATAGCCGTACCGAGGGCCTCCGAGAAAATCTTGGGCAGCTTGATTAGCTGGAACCATAGCCTCTCTGACAAGCGATCACTTAACGTGTTCTGATTTTGCATTTTTGTTCCCGACTCCACTATGCTCTAAAGGCCTCACCAATGCGATTTCTCTGGACTATATCTCATCATGGCCATCCAAGTTACGCCCTATGCTCCCCAAACGGTTCTGCAGACTCTCCCTGCAAGTATCCCAGTATCCTATTTCGACACATCCCTCGACTTTGACAAAATTGCTGCACCGATCGTAGAGTCCCTCGAACAACTGAGCGAAGACAGTTTGTACAGCCAGCCAATCTGGCGAGACACGTTTGCCCTGACGGGTACCTTGCGAACTTTCTATTCTGCACGGACCATCATCGAGGCATGGTCAAGCACGTCCACGGCCGTCAGACAGGCAGGCGATTTTGCCCTCATTCCTGGATCCGCAGAGGCCATTCGCCTCGATCAGAATATCGGCTGGGTTAATGCTGCCTTCACGTTTCGCGCCCGAGGCGCCCCTGCTGCAACCTGCCGCGGATTTCTTTCCCTTGTTCCAGATGATACTGGAACGTGGAAGATCTGGGTCATCAGAACCATTCTTGAGCAGCTGGAAGGCTGTCCAAGTGTTGATCGTTTGCCCATTCGCAATGACGGCTTGAATGGAGCAAGCAACAACAGCGACCATGTGCACGTAGCAGGCCCTTACACGAATGGAACCAGTCCAGAACAATCGTCTCACACATTTGACTGTGTCATCGTCGGCGGTGGTCAGGCCGGACTCGGGACGGCAGGACGGCTCCAGGCCCTAGGCGTGAGTTATGTCGTTCTTGAAAAGCACGCCCAAATCGGTGATAATTGGATGACGCGCTACAACTCGGCAAAACTGCATACTATTCGTGATTACAACCAAATGCCATTTGACCGGATTTTCTCAGAGCAATACCATCAATACCTAACCAAGTATGATTTGGCACAGGGACATAAGGATTGGGTTCATAAATTCGCCCTCGAAGACCATATCTGGCTCAGTACTTCTCTAGATACAGGGTCATGGGATAAGGCTAAGCAACTGTGGACGCTCACCATCACCAGAGCTGGTAAGCTCGAAGTTATTACCTGCCGACATATCGTTATGGCCGTGGGTGCTGGCGGTCAAGTCCCTGTTATGCCCACTTTGCCGGGTATGACCGACTTCCAAGGAGAGATTCTCCATTCAGCCGACTTCAGGTCTGCTACCCAATGGAAAGGCAAGTCTGGTATCGTTGTCGGCACAGCGAATACTGCGCATGATGTTGCCGAAGATATGGTTGAGGCGGAGCTATCCACAGTCACCATGGTCCAACGCGCGCGGACATATGTAATGCCTAGCGAATACTTCACGGCCATCATTAAGCGATCGTACAACCCAAACGTGGATGTAGAAGATTCCGACCGTGCTGGTTATTCCATGCCCAACGCTGTGGGGAGGCTTATAAATCGGAAGATAATGCATGGGTTTGCGCGCAAGGAGCCAGAAAGATTCGATGCCATGGAACGTGCAGGTTTCAGGTGTGAACGCTACGGTGATATTAGTTGGCACTTGCTAGAGAGACAAGGAGGTCACTATATTGACGTGGGATGCTCAAAGCTGATTGCGGATGGACAAGTAAGCACTCTTTCCTTATAGTCTCAAGTCCCGATCCTCGGCGTAGGCACAGAACACGCTGACTTCTGCCTAGATTCAAATGAAGGCCGGTCCTGCCCCCACCCATTTCACTAGAGATGGCCTGGCTTTCAACGATGGAACAGAAGTTCCGGCTGACGTTATTGTTTTCTGCACGGGGTTCGTTGGGAATATGCGTACTAGTGTCGCGCAAATCTTCGGCGAGGAAGTCGCTGAAGAAGCCGGTGACTTCTGGGGCTTGGATGAGGAGGGGGAGCTGAGAGGCGCATATAAAACGACTGGCCGTAAGTACAATCATTCGATTCTAAAAACTACCTTGACCAGACACTGACTTTGATTCTAACATGGTTTACAGACCCTGGTCTATGGTATATGGGCGGTACAATCCCACAGGCGCGATATTTCTCACGGCATGTTGCTCTTCAGATAAAAGCACAACTGATGGGCACTCCCTTCCCCCTCTACAAAGGTGGAAGAAGATCAACCCAACCATAGAATGCAAGAATTCTGTGTCAGTAGACCTGCTTGGTGCCGACAAATGTAGGACAACTCAATGAAAGTCTTTTTGAGATGTAATATACACCAGTATTGCGCAGGCAGTGCAATAATTGCCAATGTCAATCTTCTGTCCATTGTATGTGACAGTGACATGTTTTCCATCTGTGCTTTTCTGGTGTCCGATATCATAGAGTATCTGCACGATATGAAAATTCCTGCCAGGAAGCATGGAGGTTTAAGCAGTCATTAAAAGTGAGCTTAATCTGAAATGAACCATAGCTCTTGTCAGAAACCTTGTCTAATTTGTGATCAAGCACGCTGTGGTGACAAATCGAATGACAGCACCAGTCTTTGGAGACACGTTGGTGATCCACCAGTCACGGTTTACGCATAGGATAGATCGCGCTGTAAAAGTGGTGGCAAGCAACTCAGTGTCCTCCATGCTTACGAGAGTAGAACACATTGTTGGCAGAGTCCCGAAATGGAGGCCCTGTTATGGGCTAGGCTAGGCCTCAGACTCGAAGTTGATCACGATTTAAGTTCCGCTATGGGGACCATATGGGCGTTCTCCCTAAAACATAAACTCTTACCGTATCCGAGACTGGCCCCAGCCTGTGTGGGGTGCGGGGTTTCACGCTTCATGACTCAAGCTCCACGCTACTGCTTGGTGCCGAGGCGCGGGTTATGAGGCGCGGATGCATTCGGCATAGCGGGACCAGGCGGGTCAAGAGAAATCAGATCGTCCTCAGTGATATACGTTGTCACAAACATTCAAGCCGCAGTCCCAGAAGCTACGCTCGAAAAGTCTATTTGAGCATGGAGATGACGGTTCCTAACGCGCCATATTCTATTGATGAGCCGGCGCCTGGCTCGGCGCATCGAGCTCCTACACCGAGTTCTGGGCATGATTCTCGTCGGGCTCTAGACCGCACTGGCGACCAATCCTCCAATGGCGAGAATGCCTTGAACGCGACAAAAAGGGTGAGGTTGACCGAACTCGAAAATGCTGAGAGTCAGGATGGTGCCCAAAACACCAGCAAGAAGCGACATATCATCAGAGGAAGTCGCGCCTTGGCATGCGATGAATGCCGAGCGCGCAAAAGGCGATGCGATGGCGGGCTCCCGTCGTGTGGAGGATGCTCTCAGCGCATGCGTCGATGCGTTTACCCTGGGAGTTCGCCATGGAGAGCGTGGCAAAATACTACCAGGTTCGTGCCAGTGTTGCCGTTATTGTTTCCACCTCTTAGTTGCTTCCCTACTAAGAAATGCTACTGTTAGTACCACGGGTCAGCCAATTCGCGCTAGCGTAGGGTATTCTTTCCAGTCTCAGTCTGCAATGGCACATCCGGAGCGACTCGATCAGACTTTTGTCGGTCAACAGCATCTCCGCTCCACTAATGGCCACACTGGTGGCGGAGAACAACAAACAGATATCCAGAACTCTGACCTCGGGCATACAGCACAGAATAAAACTTCAGAGCACTCTCTAGGCGAAAGACCTGTCCCTACTGGGGCTGACAACGATTCGTCGAGAGAATTACTACCATCAGAGAAGGAACCCACTGGTGTGGTCAAATTGATGCAGCCGATACAGGAAGCGATCAACAAGATTAGCAGCAACGCCTCCACCACTTCACCCTCGACAACAATGCCAGCATCATCAGCATCGCCAAGTGTGACTCAGAACTTTGGAGTTCGCTGTACCTGCGACCAAGCCCTCTCCATGACGGAGTGGAGTCTCCCACTTCGCAGGCACGCAGACGAGCTTGTCGGTATCTATTTCAATCGTTTTCATCTCGTGTTTCCTTTCATACACCAACAGACCTTCATGAAGCAGTATAATCAGATCTGGGTCTCCACAGGCACAGCCGGCCTTCCATCTACTCATATCAGCTGCTCGGGCTTATGCCAACAGAGAAGCAAGGGAAAAGCATTCCCTGCAATGCTTAACGCCATCTTTGCCATGGGTTCGCTGCTTCGTCTCAAGCCCCTGAAGGAGGTTGCCACTCAGGCCGAAGCATTTTTCAGTCGAGCACAAAAGGTAGACCTCTTCGACATCTTGGACTGCGTTGTTGGCCTCGAAACAGTGCAATTAGGACTGCTTATGTGTTTCTACTTACAGAGCACTGAGAAATTTTCGAAATGCTGGAATATAACGGGGCTAACGATACGGTTGGCCCAGAATATGGGTTTGCAACTTGATATCGAGGATGCTTGCCGACGAGGATTCATCACTACAACTCCAACACAATTGGAAATAGAAATGCGCGCCCGTGTATGGTACGGCTGTGTTGTGCTCGATAGGTAGGTCTTGACTTCCTTCTTCCAACCTGCATCGATGTGGACGAAGCACGTGAGTCCATGAAAGTATTTCTTGTAAATCTGGACGCCATCAAAGCGGATCTGACAAGCAATCCCCGTATAGGGAAATTTCTCTGTCCTTTGGACAACCTCCAATAATCTCTACTTCTGCTGGGGTTCCTAAACTTCCTCGAGCTATTGACGACAAATGGCTCAACCGTACTGCTGGACTTCACAAGACCCAGCCTTCTAACACGCAGCCGCAGATTGAGGGATACATTCAAATGATCAAGCTATATGAAATTCTAGGAATAGTGCTTGACAGGGACGAAAGTGACTCTAGTACACGATCAGAGAGGGTAACAGATATGCAAGGACTCCTAGATCTTGATGGGGTCCTCAACGATTGGAGAAGGTCGTTGCCCGATAACCTCAGGCATCCTTCAAACGCTGAGACTCGTAATGATTATGAAGAAGGTTTCTCCTTCCAGGCCTCCAGGCTTCATGCCAGGTATTAGATGCATTTTCATGTGAACGCGCCGCGCTAACATTTCATGTCAGGTACTTACACATCCGAACCCTACTTCTCCGCCCTGCGGTGGTGTCAATATTTCAAAAGCAACGAGCCAGCCTCCATACCACTCCCGCAGATTCAATACAGGTCAAGATACAGAGCTTTATCCTGTCGAGCACTGCTATGGAATGTGTGACATCTGCACAAGGCTTGATCGAGTGGGTGGACACCAATGAATCTCTCTGTAACTTACCTGCCTGGTGGTACACGATTGGCCGTAAGTGATTGACCCTATTTTTGAGGCGATCTGACTTACCTTTCCCTATCTTCTAGACTTGTACACCTGCGGCAGTATCATCTTGATGGCGCTCAAATGCAATGTCCTTGACCTCAGTGGGCTGCGGCGGCCACTATCCGAGAGTTGGGACCAATGTCTCAAGTGTTTAGACCGATATGTGGAACTGAGCAGTATTGCTCAGAAATCTTACCAGTTACTCAGCATTGCCGCCAAAACTCTGAATGGCCATGCCGAAGGCCATGAATCTGACGGCCCAAAGTCTGGGCTTGAGCCTCGAGATTGCGCCTGTAACGTTACATCTGGGCAAGGGAGGGCGCAACAGAACAAAGAAGGACATCCGCACCTGCTTCAAGAGCGCAGCACAGGTCCGGGTATGGACTATTCAAGCCGAGATGCACAACGGAACCCGGCACCACTTCTCGCTGCCCAACATGGCAGTGCGTCGACTACGCAAGCACAATTTGGCATCATCGAAGGCGACCAACCTGGCAGGGGCCAATCTTTCGAACCCGATTATCTACAACGAGAACCCGAAGCGCATGGCTTCTTACCAACAGAGGATTTGCCGAGCACATTTTTTGGTTTTGACGAACCGCGAATGCGCAACATGCCAATGTTCTCAGATTTCGATTCCTATTTCTACAATTTCAATGCTGACGGCCTATAGTGATCTATATCTTCGTTCGAACTTACGACCTACCTCCTATGAGAGAGCACATTGTAGCTGCACTCGCTGTATGAATTTAGTAGGATTCGTCTCAATGTCTCTTTGATTATGATGATATTGATAGCTTTTTTTTAAACAAGGTATAACACCTTTAACGCCTCATAACTTAGACTTTATTACTTTAGGCTCGTTTTATATAGAATTAAATAGCTATAATCCTTATAGCGTATTTATAGGGTATCTATTATCCTGTACTTAGAATTATCTTTGTAATAATATAAAAAATTTACTTAGAATTAGCTATTCTGCTTAGCTAGTAAATATAGCTTACGCATTAGCACTATAATATCTTATTCTCTAATCTCTACTATAATATAGTAGTAGTAATTATAATTTAGATTTATTAGATTCCATAATCTAATCTAATCTAATCTAACACGAAGCGGATTTACGTGTTCTACCACTGGCCAGCTAACACCAGTCGCCGGCCCACCTTATTAAAACAGGCAGATCTTAATACATAATAACGCGACAACTACGCAGTAAATTTCCTAGTAGATATAGTAATAGTATCCTCTATCTCTATCTATATAAGATGTAATTATAACTCTAAACTCTATATTTACTATAAGTTAGTAGTACTTATTACTAAAGCTAAGAAGCTTTACGCTCTACTCTTAAGTTTAAGGCTATTTTAGTAGCTATAGCTAATATATAACCTACTTTAACTTATAAAGCTTCTTTAGCTATAATATATTATTACTATTTATCTTTCTTATACTATAAACGCGTATTTAAAGTATAAAGTTTACTATTTTCTTTACTAAAATTATAGCTAAGTTTATAGCTAGCTAATAGCCTTTAATAAGCTAAGTAAGAGCTTTACTTACAAAGCTTTATTATTAATATTAAAGGAGCTTATATATAAAGTAGGCCTATTAATTAAGTTAATTAGTAGTATAAAGTATTTTTATTATTTAAATAGTGTTGCAAACAACGCGCTGTGACCTGGGGTACGGTAGGCTCACGTGCGCGGTGACGTGGGAGCTTACCCTGGAGAGACACGTACTTATGTGTACATTCACGTGCGCGCTCACGTGCGCGCTCACGTGCAAGCTAATGGGCAAGCTCACGCAGGAGACACCTGAAGGTACAGTGACCCCGCAAAAGTTTCCGCCGCGCATGCACGAGCCACCCTCTCAAGCACATGTACACCAAACTTCAACACCATATATCTCAGCCAAAATATTATATAATTAATTATTTTTTTAGGTTAAGAGTTGCATAGATGTTTAATATTTTGTTTGCCATCCTCGTGCCTTTTTACATGCAGTAATTCGTTGTCGTATACTTAAGATAAGGCGCTTAATAAGCTTAGCTAGTATGCGCCGCCAGCACTCTTTTAATACACTGCAAAAGCTATCCTACTCTTCTATAGCTTAGCTGTAATTATTATATTATAGATAGAATTTGTACATGCGTTTCTTTAGATACTACCAGAGGTGCTTAATTAGGTTAAGATTAGGTGAGTATACTAGCCATTTAATAGTAGTGATGTGGTGCTCGCGCAGAAACTCACGCGTCGCTACAGCTGTGTGTATGCGCGCGTTATCCTGCATAAAAAGCTGAGAACGACGCTAAGATAGTAGAAGCCCTTTATTTAAGGCCTTAATGTAACTTTTAGCAGAGTACCTATACTTTAGAGCATTAAAATCACGCTCTATTATAACTAGAGGACTTCTCTAGGCACACCTACGTTCATCTAACTATATTAAACCCTATACTATTTATAACACCTTTTTACTGCAGCTATAGGTTTAGAGTATTATTATCTTCTATTTCTCTTATAAATTTTAAAAAACCTACTCTTAGTTTTGCCCTAAGCCCTTCTAAACTAAGCATTCGTTAAAGAACTTAAGCGTGCGCTAATACTACGGGAATTAAGAGTACTCCTTACAGAACTTAAGGCGCCTTAACGCATCCCCGTAATAGAGCTTAGGACGCTTTTTATAAGGAGATTTAGTAAGGCCTTATCTTTTAAGGTATTAGGATAGTGTGCTAGAGCTAGGCGGCTTCAAAGAGGTGCCATCTGGATTCATAACTACTACCACTTCAGCTAGCTCTTTGTACTTAATTTTTAGCTGCGCACGTGCTTTGCGATAGATAACCTTCTTTTAATAAAGCAATAGTATAGGTAGCTAGCTGCTGCGAGGTTTATCTGCAGTTGTGCCTGTTTAGTAATATTTCTTCCTAAGGTCGCGTATAGCGCGTTTACTCCAGCCATACGCGTCAGCAACTTAAGCAACTGTAGAACCACCATGCAGCATCCTAATAATTTGATCTCGCTGCTAGACTGTTAAATTAGGGCCTCTGCGCGTATTTTAGTCTATTTCTTATAAAATTTAGCAACGTGGTGGCATAGTTATAATACTTGAAAGTTGAGAAGGAGATGTTGTGAGGGAACGCGTCGCGACTAGTGTGGCGGAAACTTTTGCGGGGTCACTGTAGACTCACGTGCACGATCACGTGCGCGATCACGTACGCGCTCACGCACGCGTACACGCTGCTCACGCTCCTACCGTATAATGGCCCCTGTAATAGGCCGTGCTCAGCTCTCCTCTATATAGCTAGCTCTCCTAAGCCTCCTAGATAAAACAGTAGTCCATCTCATAGATCACCTGGGTAACTGTTACCAAGCTCTCCCTTTTTCCTCTACAAATAGCTTTAGCTATTACTACTATTTATAAAAGAGATAGTATATAAATAACTATTAGTATTAATAAAACGCGTTTAAGATAAAAATAAACTAAGCTTATTACTTAAAAGCTTCTAAAGATATTTAAAGTTAAGAAAATAGTTATATATATAAAAATATATATAGAGAAACTTATTTTTATTTAATAAACTATACTTATTAGTATATAAAGTTATCTATTACTTATTTATATACTATCTTAATAAGTAAGAAGTTACTAATATTAAGAGGCTATACCTTATAAGATATATAAAGAAGTATATAAAGAGTAATAATATTCTTCTCTATATAGTAAGTATTAAATATAAGTATTATATAGCTACTATAGCTATTTAGTATAAGAAAGTAATAGTTTCTAATTATATATTTAGTTATAAGAATATTAAAATACTTTAACTAAGTAAAGCTAAAGTTATTAGTTATTTATCTATTATTACTTATACTAATACTTTAGTTACTAAGTAGCTTAAGCTTAAGACTATACTATAACGCTTAGTAAACTTTACTTTTAAGAATAAAAAAGAAAAGTAGTATATAGTCTATAGTACTTATATACTTAATTATTATTTAGTTATAGTTACTAAGCTATATAATAGTTACTTATCTAGTAGTATTAGAGCTAGTAATAACTTTTAATATTAAAGTAATACTGTGCAGGAACAGAGGCCTCAGCCAACTTCTCTCTTTTGATGGTAGCCTTGCGCGCAGTGGAAGCAGCAGAGCATCTCGTGTTGGTTGAGATGGTGAGGTGCGGGGACGGGTAACGAGGTAGACAAAGGTAGATAGGCAACGATGAATTGAATAATCGAGACTCTAGTGAAGCAGGACTTAACAGTACAGCGTAGGTAATACTTAGTTAATTTAATACCTCCTAAGGAGGTCCTATCTATCTACCTTTATACCTAGATTTCCTAGCTAAGCCTACCTAATCCTAGCTAAGATACCCTTAGTAACTACGTTACTAAGTGCATTAGCATATACCTCCCCTACTTAAGAGCTTTGCCCTATAAAGCTTAGCATCCTATTATAAGAGGTAAAATAAAAGAAAATAATAAAGGAAAAAGGTTAACTTAACCTAATATAGAATATAAATAACTATAAAGGAAAGAGATCTTAGACTGTCTCCTAACTTATACCTTATCTTCTTATATCTCTTACTCCTTATCCTCTATCTCTTAGATTTACTTAACCTTTTAGCTCTAAATCTGCTAGCTGCGTTAAGTCCCCTTACTTCCCTCGCTCCTTCCTAGCTGCTAAGTTAACTTCCTAGTAGGATTAGTTGTTAGCGGTAGGTTCTTATAAAGCTTATTATGGGTGACAGGAAGCCTAGTAAGGTAAGGAGTTGGCAGCGACATGCTTACTAGCGAACTTAACAGGCTTAATAGTAAACCTGCTAATAAAGTCTACTATAAGGGTAATAAGTACTTAGAGACGCTGTTTATTAGTTAAGCGCATTAGGCTAAGCTTATTTCTCCTAGCTTAATTTATTAAGGAGTTATAATAAAGCTATATCCTTATTAACCTCTCTATTATAAACGTACTATTTACTTATCTAAGCTAGGTGCTTTCCTTTATTAAAGAAGTAGGACTAAGAAGGAATCTTACTATCTAATTAATACGCAGCTTCTTTGTATATCTTAATAATCTCCTAGTAACGTTTTACTATCCTTACAGTCTCTTTTTAGCTAGCTTAGATTTCTGCTATAATATCTTTATAGGTACTTATATCTAGGTTAAAGATATCGTGCATAGCGTCTTAAATAATAGGGTTATCCTACCTAACGAGGCTACCTACTACTTATAAGATAGGATAACTATAAATAGGTTACGTAGCTCTTAGGAAAGGCTATTTAATACCTCTATATTTATTTAGGTAACTAGAGGGCGTGTATAGGGCATTAGTAAGGTGCTAATAAGTAGTTATAATTAATTAGTAGCTACCTATCTTAGAAACCTCTATAGTTTCTATATTATTAACTTTTACATACTAAGGTAGCATAGTTTATTATTTAATAGTAGATAGTCTAGTTAAGCTATAAGGCAGGCGTAGATCTAAAATCCTTACCTTACCTTATTTATATAGCTGCTTTGTCTATTATACATTAGGCTACTTCTCCCTTAGTTTCTGTAGGAAGTGTGTAGTATTACTCTATAATTTAATTAGCCTTATACTATTATCTTAACCTAAGTTCTTACGCTATTCTTAGTAACTATTAATAATATTATAGAAGCTTAGTAATATCTTAGTATAGTTATATTTATCCTTATTATTAAAAGAGACACTGCCTTAAATTATGTCTACTCTGCGTCTAGAGTAAACTACTTAAGTAATATTAAGATTAACGTAGTAGAAGTAAGTCTTATTACTTAGTTTTATATATTTAGCGTAGTATAAGTATAAGATAAAGTAAAACTCTCTTTAAATAGCTATATAGATTAGGTAATATTTAAGATCTCTGCAGACTAGCTGCTGCGGCAACAAGTAATATATCGTACGTCCCTAACTAAGGTTATCTTTACTACTAATCTAGCGAGTATAGTAGTTATATATCTTAAAGCTTTTATTAATAATTTTAACTAGTTCCTTATCTTTCTAGATCTAGCTAAAGACGTTACAGATAATACTCCCTATTTATTTAAATTTATTAATTAAAGGTTAAAGCTTTATTATCTCTATAAATACTTTCTAGTTAATATTAGGTATAGTCTAAATAAGCCTATATTAGTAGCTATTAAGATCCTTATAGGTGCGGCTACCTTAGTATAACTTTATAAAAAAGACTTATATAACTAGGTTAGCTTAATATTCTCTAATCTTATCTTTATAAAAGTATAAAATAAGTAAGACTTCCTAGATCTAATAGTAGTTTATACTGTAATAGAACACCCCTACGTAAGATATAATATAGGTAGAGTAAAAGTAATAGATATAATTAGGATTAGGTACGTAGTTACTTTACTTATCTAATAGTTAACTATAGTTAATAGTCTTATAGTACTATTCCTCTAGGAGTTTAAACTACTTCTAGATCTTAACTTTCCTATATAGCTTTATTTATAAAAGTATCTTAGCTATAATAGATTTCTTATTCTTATACTTATAAGAAGTGTGTAGGGTAAAAGCTAAAATAATAGAATCTTCTTATCCTTTAATACTTTCTAGGATATCTAGGTTCGCGTTAAGCGCTTTGAGCATCCCTCCTTAGATATCTCTAAATTTAGTAGCTGCGCGAGTTTACTTTAAGCTAATTAGTCCTAGGGCTAATAGCATTAATTATAATTAGTTACCTAGATATGTAATATCTTTTCTTAAGGTTACCCTAATATTATTTAATTAGATTAGTTCTACCTCTAGATAAGAAGTAAGTTAAGAGGACTAGATAATCTTATTAATAGACGCGTACTATAAATACTAATAGCTCCTAATTAATCGCGACTTACTTTAGAGTTGCTAAGGCTTAATAGGTAACTATACTCCTAGGCTGCCTTAGTAGGAGGACTAGCTTAATTACCTACTTAATCTCGCAGCTTTAACAGCGCGAATCTAAGAGATAATAAGCCCACACGCATATATCTAGAGTCCTTATTTAATAAGCTATTAGTTATCCTTTATAACTATATTAGCGCGCGTCTTACTTAAATATTTAAGCTTCCTAAACTATTTTAGTACTCCTTTCTAGAATAGGTACTTATTATTATTCTTACGCGCACGAGTATAAACGTCCGTGTTACCTTTTTAGACCCTGTTCTTAGTAGCTAACGCCCTTAAGTTCTTATTATCTAATAACTAAGTTATATAGGTAGAGATTATTTATAAGGTTACTTTTATATTACTAATATTAGTTACGTTTATAAACTTATCTTAACGCTTCTTTAGATCTTAGAGTTATAGGATAAGTTCTATATTAAGGTATAGTATAAGGTCTATAATCTTAACTTATTATAGGAGGAATATAAGGTTAGTAACTCCTAAATAGCTGTATATAACTAAACTTATATATACACTAATAACCTAATTAGAAAGAGGCCTATGTAAGCTCTTAAGGTAGCTTATAGCTAATTATAGCTTATTACTTTACTTAGCTTAATAGTCCTTAATATCTTTAACTATAGGAAACCAGGCGTTAAACTAGTGCACACCTCTAAATTTAGCTATAGGGGCCGCGTTATTCTTAAATACCTAAGCAGCTGCACTAACTAGGTTAAGGAGTTTATTAACGTATAAGCTATAAGAGATTATCTATTTAGTTACTATATATTTCTAAACGTGCGATAGTTACTTAACCAGCTCTTTGTAGAAGTCTTTAAACGTAGTCCTGCCCTTCTAAGGTATAACGTATTATCTGTAATTCTAGAAATTAATACTGTAATTAGGCACACGCGTGATTTACTGCGTTAATTAAGGCTAGTTAGATATATTTAATTAAGTTACTAACTTATCTAATAAGCCTAGAGTTTAAGGCAGCAGTAGGAGTTTTAGCACGATAGATCGTTAAGGTAGAGTGCCTAGTAGGTCCCTCCTAGAACTGCTTATAATTGTTTGCTTAGTTAAACTAGTTTATAAAATATAGCAGCGTCTAGTAAAGGTTAATAGTTAGCTACTAGCAAGATATTAATTATTAAAAAAGGGAAGTAATAAGCTTCGCAGGCGGGGTTTTTATCCTTTTATTACTGTACATTATTTCTTAACTTTACCTTTACCTACACTAATTACGACTAGTAATTTTTGTTACTTTTTAACTATTTATTTTATTATTAGTAGGCGTAAACGTAAAGTTAGCGCGTTAGCTAATTACAGGGTTTCCTAGGTTACGCTAGTTGCACCTAGAGTAGATTCTAATTAGCTAACACCTACGCTAGGTATCTAAAATTTATATCTATAACAGCTTACTACCTGTTTATTTCCTATTATATTATAAATATATAAGGTAATTTTACTTACTTATATTACCTCTCCCTCCCTTACTTAAAGACTTTTAGCTATCTCTTAGCTTATAATAGTTTATCTTTAGACGTTATATTAGATTTAGAATCTATAAATTCTTTAGAATACGCCTCTTTCTTTATTATTATTAACCTCCTTAGTATAACTTAGACTAATATATAGTTTAGGTAGGTTACTATATCTAATATTATAACTAGGTCTTAATTAACTAATTTTCTAGATTTAAGGTTTTATAGGTAACCTCCCTCTACTTTAGGCTTGTTATTGCCTAGTTTATCTTAAGACTAGTTAAACTAAGCTAGTAGCTCTTAAAAGAGGTGTACCTCTTCCTATAATAATAGTTCTTATAATTTTATTCTTCCTTAGTCTTTAGTAGCTATATTTAATAAGTCTCTCTAGATAAATAGCTTTAAATAATAACCTAGCGTAGTGTAAGCGAACCTTAGTTTATTAAGGTCTTTAAGTCTATAGGTACCTTAATTCTTAAATACTTCTAAGATTTAATATAGACCTAACTATCTTATAGTTAGTTTTCTTAACCTAGATATGTTAATCTTACGTATTAAATCCTATAGCAGGACTAAGTCTCTATCCTTTATCTCTTATTATTTAATTTCTTTATAATTGTCCTAGTATTTCTTTTTTACTGCACGCATTTGCTTAGTTTTTATAACTACCTCTTTAATAAGCTAGTCTCTAAGGTTAATCTATATTACTTGTACTATAAGAAGATATTCTTTATTATAAATTTAGCAGAAGGGAAGTATCTACTAGGTTAGTAAGGCCAGCTTAATTAGCAGGACTAGGTTTTGTCTAGTAATAAGTTAGAAGGCTAAATACCTAGTTTATTCCTAGATTAATATCCTATCCGCTAATAACACAGCTAGGAGATTTATAACTTATAATCCTAGTAACTTAGTAAGCGTATTTATAATTAGTTTATAACTGCCTTTAATTTTACCTATTACTTAAGGGTTATAAGCTAATAATTAGACGCGCCTAATCTTGTATATCTTAGCGAGGGCTATAATAACTTTAGCAAAATTAGGTCCTCTATCTACTACTAATTTCCTTATTATACTCTATCTGCATATAATTTCTTTATAGATAAACTTTGTAATAGTTAAGGACTTATTATTAGGGATTACGCGACCTTTAACCTATCTAGATAGGTATTCCCTAGCAAGGACTAGAAATCTCTTTCTATTTTACTCTAGCATATATACTATATTAATTATAATTATTTCCTATAGCGCGTAACTATAGGTATTAGTAAGTATACCTACTATGCGCTTAGAAGATCTTAGTTAGTATTCTTTACAGGCTAATATTTAAAGCTTAACATCGCTGTATATACTTTTCTACTAATACCTTTATACTATTATACTATATACGCCTGTAACGCCTTAATATCTAATAACTTTATAGATGTTACTTATAGCTACTACTTATAAGTTAGGGTTATTAACTACTTTATAGACTATAATATTTTATAATATTTTTCTAAATAGATAGCTATCTCTAATAAAGAAGTTTATAGCTTTCTTTTTCTATGCTTAAAGTTCCTTTCTTATAAGATTAAGTAGAAGTTTTAGTAATAAGAGGAATTAGGTAATTTCTTCTAAAGTATTTAAGTATTTATTCTTTAAGGCCTGTCCTTAAATAGGTAGCGCCTTATCTATTACACTAATTAGGTGTTTAAATATATTCTTCTAAATTATCCTCTATCTAATCTAGTAGTTCCTATCTATTAGGTTTTAGGTACCGCGATAATACGTTAGCTACTACGTACTTTTTACTAGGCACGTGCTTAATATTAAATTCCTATATAAGAATTGCGGCTATCTATCTATTTATAATAGATCTTAGCGTCTTAGCTAATAATTAGTTTAACTACGTAATTAACGTCTACGCGTCTATCTTAATTATAAAGTTCTACCTATATAGCTAAGTTCTAAATTTCTTTAGTACTTATAGTACTACCCTATATTTAAGCTTAGTTAAATACTACTAACTTTTAGCTTGTAACTATATTATACTTTTAAACTAATAAAGATAATACTTCCTATCTTTACCTTCTTATTTAAGTACAGCTCTTACACCTTCTTTACTTCTATTAACCCTAAGGTAGAATCTCTATCTATATTTATAATCTAGGCTAGCTAATATAGAAGTATTAGTAATTTTATCTTTTAGATCCTGCATTACTTCTTATTATAGTAATTCCTATACCTATTTTATTTTATTATATAAGAAGGTAAATAATAGTTTTACTTAAATAGTAAAACTTAGTACCTAGATATAATAATACATATATATTCTAAGGAATATCTGCACTTCCTTTACGTTCCTATATTTAGGCTATTCTTAAATCTTAGCTACTTTCTAGAAATCTAGGTGCCTTCCTTTAGTACCTACTTTATATCTAATAATACTTAGCCTGTCTATTCCCTAGTAATACTTTATTCTTAAGACTATAGCCTTAGCTCTTTTAATATTAGTAAGTACTTTATCTAGCTATTAGATATATTCTAGTACGTATCTTTAAACTCCTAGTAATACTTCTTTATTATTATACGTTAATTTTAAGCTACTATACGTAATATTATCTAGGAATAGCGTAGTATAAGGCTAATATCTAATTATAATTTTTATTATTATCTACTAAAAAGCGCTAACTAAGTTTATAGTTCCTTAAACTATTATATATAATCTTAATAACCTAATTAGTATTTAGAATATAGTTATATCTTTACTATTAGAGTAAAGTATAATCTAATTATATCCTAAAAATAGATCTATAAGAGAGAGGATCTTATATCTAGTAAATTATTCTAAAAGTTTGTTAGCTATTAGTAGGAGATTTATATCCTATATTAAAACCTTATTTATATAAACTACGTTATTAATAAGCTAGTACTTCTTATCTTTCTTAGTAACTAGGAACTACAGGTTCCTATACTAACTATTACACTATTTAAGGGTTCTTTAGTTAATTCTTTCTTAAAATATTACTACTACTTCTTCCTTAATCTCTCTTAGTATAGGAAAAGACTTAACCTACTATACTTTATAAGGTATTATCTTTATCTTATATAGTAGGCACACGTCTTTACTAATCCTTCCTAATTTAGTAAAGATAAAGGCTATTACTACTTTATAATTTATTAATATATCTAGTATTAACTACTTTTCTTAGGCCTGCAGGGATCTAAGCTTTAGTTAATTTATTTATTTAGAAGTAAGGCGAGACCCTTATAGAAAATCTGCGTATTATTATTTAAAGAGATAATTAGAAGGTCCTAGGCTAGGTCCCTTTAGGCTTAAGCAAAGCAACTAGTTCTTAACTGCGATTTCTAGCTAGTCTTCTCTTCTAAATTTTATTAGTTCTAGGGGGCGCGGCTTATTAATTAGCCTTACTTTATCTGCTACCTTCTTATATATTATATTAACTTATAACTACTATCTTTGCTAGCTCTAAGTTTAGTAGTTTAGTTTACACATAATACTTTTAAGGCTTACTTCTAGACTAGCTATCGCGTTTAATAAGATAAGTTATAACGCAGTATAGTCCTTTTGTGCTTATAACTTACTTCTGTCTTATATAGTAAATAAGTATAAAAAGTCTTTAAAATCTAACTTATTATTAATAAGATAGACTTCCTAGTAATACTTAGCTTAAGTAATGTTACTAATATCCTTATTTTCTAGGGTGTTAATATTAGTATAGGAACGTACTTCCCCTATCTATGCGCTCGCATCTAGTTTTCTAAGTTATTAGAATCTACTACTACTATACTCAGGTAAAAGGGCGTTAGATCTAATGCTAGGAAGACTGCGTTCCTTATTCTATCCTTAGAGATTATTTAACACGTAACCTAACTATACACGTTATCCTAGATAGCTAACCTTACTATAGAATACTAGGGATTACTAAGAATAGCTAACCTTATTAGATTAGCTATTATTTAGAAGTACGACCTTATAATAACCTCCCTTACTTTAACTAGGACGTCCTAAGCCGTGCTAGCAAAGGCGTTAGTATCTCCTATTACACTTATAATTCTATTTATCTGTCTAGGACGTTACTCTATAGCCTTGTAGATAATACTTAAGGCTCGTGCTGCACTTAATCTTAAGAGGTTTATTTACGAACCTGTGTTAATAAGGTATTTAACTATGTTCCTATTAAATAATACCCAATAAACAGGAAGGTTGTAATGCATTGGTTTTATTCTTCTAAGCCTTTCCTGCGTAGCTGCCCTCTTTACTATAACCTTATCCTTATTAATCTAGGTATTAGATTTACTATTAATAATATATTATTGCTACGCGTTATATATAGTTGCGATTACGTTATATTTTAATACCTAGGGTTTAGGTTCCTCGCGTTTATTAGGGTTTAGATAGTTCTAGCTAATTATAAGGCTTTCTAGTTTAAGCTTAGCGCACCTAGGGCAGCTCCTAATTAGCTAGCTTACTAAAACTATCGCGTTTACTTCTATAGGACGTTTCTTAGTTCCTTCTTCTTCTTAAAGGAGCTTTCTAACCTAGCCTTTAATATTATTTTGCCTAAGTAAGTCTCCTATAGTTAATCCTTATACTTCTTACTTTAAGATAGCTAATATAATCTTAGATAGTTAGTAGATTTCTAGGCTTTATTCTTTATTATAAGTCTCTTAGAATTAAACTTTCTTTTCTTTACTATAATACGCGTAATTAATAGGTAGCTTAAGGTAATCTAGTATCTGATAGGGTAGCGGCTTAGTAGTAACTGTTACTCCTCTGTGCAGCGTTATAATAAGCACGCCCGCGGATCCTATATCGTGCATAACCTTATTACCCTCGTATCTTTGTCTTAAAGTAGGCGTAGCTAAAGTAGTTAGCCCTTTCTCTATAAATTAGCTTAGCTCTTTATTTTAGTTTCTTAGTAGTTATCTAGCTAAAATCTTTTATAGCTGAGCAGGCTTTTATACCTCGCCTTAGCGAACTTATTCTAGAGTTTTATCTTTACTTAGTGTTACTTTTTAACTAGCTGCACAGACTTCTATAGTTTCTAGGAGGTCCTTAGGAAACGCCCCTATAATAATATTATTACTATCTACGTAATTAAGGCTTATAACTAAGCTGTAATATTACTAGTTAAGTATACAATTTTCCTAGAAGTTATAAAACTTATCTTCTACATCTATCTTAGTTCCTGCGCTAAGGATTTCCGTAACGCTGTTAGCTGCTAGGTTCTCTTATTATTAACTTCGTCCTAGGTTCCTTACCCCTGCGCGTAAGTCTATTCCTCTAAATATATCTAGTCTTACTACTAAAGCTGGCTAGTCTAGTATATCCTTAGGTACTTTAAAGAATTCTATAACCTTCTTTTTTAGCTAGTTCAGCTAAAAGCTTAGTAGAATAGACCTAGTAATTTCTCTAAGCTTTTTATACGATAGTCTAAAATAATAGATCCTGCGGTTATCTTCCTTTATAAAGAAAGTAGATACCTAGCCTAACAAGATAAGCTTATAGTATACATCGCAATCTTAAACTAGATAAGCTGCTAAGCCACACATATTATATATAAGGCGTTGTTCTCGCCCTTATACCTACGTAGAGCCTTATCTCTAATTAACGTTTAGAGGTATATTAGTTATATAACTTCTATTATTTTAATTATAATATATCTATTAGCGTAGTTATAATAGTGCTTATTATTATACTATATAATTAAGGAAGTATACGTAATTTATAGGAGACTAGAGGGCTTTTATAATAGCCTTATTTTAGTTTATAACTTTAGTTAACTTAGTAATATTAATTCTAATATCTTTAAAGGCTTATATAAGATCTATTACTTCGTTGTTAACCTTAAGTAGTTAAGGCCCTTTCTTCTTTTTAACTACCTTTCTTACCTCTTCTAAAGCTAAGGAGGAGGTTTTGCGCAGAATAGTATTATATTAACTAAGTAGTTATTATTCTACAGCAGCTACCTCTTTTAGTTCCTCCTTTTACTAGTATATCTTCTTTATAAACTTATAGATACTTTCTATATAGTAAGTTTCTAAACGCCTTCCTTCTAGGCTGTTATGTATCCTAATAAGTACGTCTTCTCTATCCTTAGCAGGCAGGCCTTAGTAGAATAGGTAGCCTTTTTCTTTCTTAGATATATTTCCTAACATAATATAAGCTTCTATATAAATAAGGAAGTTAGTGTAATAGCTAAGTAAGCTAGGGAACTACAGCGCTAATTAAGTAATATAATCCTTAAGGTACGCACGTGTTCCTATTTAAGTACTTTTATCTTTATCTTTCTGGTATTCCTTAATAAGCTCTTAAAGGCTTTCTTAATCTCTCCCTTTAAACTTAAGAGATCTTTTAATAAAGTTACTATATTTATTATTATAGAAGTTAGGAATTACGTAGAGTCTCTCCTCTTAATTAAGACCTCTATTTTCTACGCGGCAATTATAGCTCTTAAGGAACTTAGTTACGTTAGTTCTATTAAATACTAGGCTAGTACCGTGTCTTATAGGTAGTAATACGTTTCTCCTGCTTATGTTTAGGGCAGTTAGCATGTCTATTATCTGTTCTTTTCTTATTTAACTTAAGGTCTTAATATCTTTTATCTTATTATTACTAGCTCGCTTAGGCGCAGGCGTAAGGGTAGCTAGCGAGTGCTCCTCCTCGTCTAATGTCTTAATAGCTATTTATTGAGTTTCTCTATAGTAACTAAGTTTAGATAGAAATTCCTCGTAGGTTAACTTGCTAGTTAACATTTAAACTTAGATTCTTAGTCTACTAGGTGTTTTATGTTTTATTTAATTAATTATCTATAGGACTTAGCGTTTTTCTCCTTAATACTTAATACCTTAAACTTAAACTTAACGGCTTCAATCCTTTGTTAGTTCCTGTCTAATAACTGATTTCTTACTTACTTAATTACTAATAACTAGCTAATAACTAATAACTAACTATATATCCTTTTTATACAGTCACGGGACAAAAGTTCAGTTCGCGAAGCGACGCGTCAAAGCGTCCCTTATTAACACTAAATTTTTAAACTACTACTAAAATGCTATAACGCCGTTAATTTAGCTAGGAAATAAGTAGTAATGCAAGAATAACCACCTAATTAACCCTAAATAAACGCATAAGAATTATTACGAAGTTAGAAGCAGGCTGTGGCGCGAAGGAGTTAGCAGAAGAATTTCGCGTCACACCTAAATGTGTACTGTCACGAGAGGCTACAAGTAGGGATTTCAAATGTCACGAGAGGCTACGAGTAGGGATTTCAACGCTTAACTAATAGCTTAATTATTATACTACGTACAATCTTAGGTATAATATAAGACGTTGCGTAAAGAAGAGAAGAGAATAGAAACTTAGGTGCAGAAGAATACTTAGGGGCTAGGCCTATGCTCAAGCTTAGGCCTTAACAGGGCTAGCCAATTTAGGTGTTACGGGAACTACAGTAGTTACTATAACAGTACCCCCCTCTTACTCTTAAGCTCCTGTAAGGGGTGTTTATAGAGCAGTATTATTGCTAGTGTTAGGTTCGTGTCTTTACGTAGTAAGGACTTTACTCTTACTCTTACGCAGTTTTAGGTAGCTCTAAGATATTAGGGTACCTCTTATAGAAATTAGTTACAGCTTAATTATCTTTTAGGTCTGTAGCAGGTTCCTAACTTATCTTATTATAGCCTGTCTACTTTACTAGATATTTATAATAGTTACGTCGTCTATTAAGACGCAGGTCCTCTATACTTTTAATAAAGTACTCTTCCTCCTTATCTACTATTACTAGTCTAGGCAGTATTACTTATTAACTAAGTAAGTAGTCTAACTTAGCTGCAGCTAGTTAGAGTAGAGAGACGTAGAAAACTAGGTGTATCTTTATAGATTTAGGCAGTTTAAGCCTATACGCGTAAGAGAAGATCTTCTTAGCTACGCAGTAAGGGCTAAGATTCTTCTAGTCTAGCTTCTTTAAGGCTTATTAAGTGCAGATATTTTAAGTATTAAGCTAGACTTTATCGCCTACTTCGTACGCAGGTGCTAAGAGGCGTTTCTTATTTACGTGTTCTTATTAACAGGCTTAGGCCTATATTATTTCTTCGCGGATAAACTCTATTATATTACGCATCTTCTTAATTATCTGGTTAGCTTCTTAGGCCTGTAGAGCCTAGTATAGGGCTCTCCTTATATTTAAGGGCAGTTTGAAACCTATTTATAAGTTCTAGCTGAAGCAGGCCATTATTAGGGATAACCTAGTTAATTCTAAGACTATGTTATTAGCTTCAAATTAGGCGATAGGCAAGTAGCTAACCTAGTTAGTTTACTAATAGTTCGTATACGCGCGTAGGACCTGCTCTATTACTGAATTTATAATCTTAGTCTCGCTATTAGTTTTAGGGTAGTAGCTAGTTAAATAGTGTTAGTTAATTTTTAATTATTTACAAAGTTCGTTAAAGAAAGCAGAGATAAACTATCTACTATAGTCAGAGACAATCGTATTCGGAAGGCCGTAATATACCCACACGTAGCAAATAAACAGCTAGGCGACGTCTAGAGCTTCTATCTTAGCACAGGGGATTAGGTAGCAGTATTTAGATAGCTAATTAACTACTACTATAATATTAGTACATCCTTTAGATTTAGGGAGGTTAGTTATAAAGTTAACTAATATATCTTACTATTATTTTTTAGGTACTAGTAGAGGCTTAAGCAGGCCGTAATACTTCTCGCGAGAGGCTTTTAATTATTAGTAGGTATAGCAGCAGGTAATATAATAGCAGATTATCTAGAATATATTTAGCTAGTAGTATTCTCTTTAGAGGATTTCTAACGTCTTTCCTTATCCTAGGTAGCTGCCTGCAGGGGAGTTGTATACTGCGCGTAAGAGCTTAATAATAAGTTTATTGTGTGTAGGGATTACTAGTCGTCCCTAGTAGTATAAGCGCTAATTTTATTCTTTATATTCTAAGAGTAAGACTTTCTTAAATTACTAAGTATTAGTCCTTAATAGGGCTAAGATTTCCCGTATAAATAGGTTAGAGTTATATTCTACGTTAATAATCTCTTAGATAGAGCGTTTAGTTTCTAATAAAGAAAGATTATAGGCGCTAGAGGGTGCCTTAGATATTAGATGTTTAAACAGATCTAGTTATAGTAGTATCTATTTACGAGCGTTATATATCTCTTCCTAGGTAGGCTAGTCTTAGGAGCGTCGTGTTAGTACGTTAGGTTTTTCTCCTTGCTTGCCTAGTTAATACGTAATTATAAAGTTAAAACAGGATAAGTACTCTAACTAGTAGGCTTATTAGTAACTTAGTTATTTTATAGTCGTAAAATACTGCAGGTTCTTATAATTACTTAATATATTAATTAGGAAGTAGGCTCCCTCTAGTTCTAGTCTCTAGTGTTTAAAGCAGCATATAATTACGAGTAATTCCTTGTTGTATATCTCGTAATTGCTCTCAGCAGGGTTTATTCTCTTTAAGTAATACGCGATAGGCTAGAGGACTCCTCCCTTATCCTTCTAGGATAGGACTCCTGCTGTCACGTAGTCTAAGGTGTTAGCCTTAATAACTATAGGCAGGTTAGGGTTAAAGTAACAGAGAATTAGAGCAGTTGTAAAGGCTTATTTTAAATTATTAAATACTTTACAGTAAGCGTTAGTAAAGGAGAACTTAGTATCCTTCTTTATTAGGTGTATTAGAGGTATAACTATATATAAGAAGTTATTAATAAACCTCTAGTAGAAGTTAGCGAACTCTAAGAAAGCGCGTACGTCTTTTACGTTCCTTAGGTATTCCTAGTCTTAGATAGCTTAAACCTTTCTAAGGTCTATCTTTACTCCGCTCGTAGTAATTACATAGCCTAGGTATGTGACCTCAGATTAGTAGAACTTACACTTATTAATGTTAAGTTATAATCCAGCTTCTTATAAAGCTCTAAGGACAGATTAAATATATTCTTAGTACTCCTACAGGTTCTTACTATAGATTAAGATATTATTAAGGTAGGTAGTATAGAAAATATCTAAGTATAGACGTAGGACGTCGTTTACAAAGTATTAGAACGTGCTTAGCGCGTTAGCTAAGCTAAAGGGCATAATAAGGTACTTAAACATACTATATCTCGTACAGAAAGTAGTTCGCTATTCGTCTCCTTCTATAATACAGAGGCGGTTAAAGGCAGCAATAATATTAAGCTTTATATAGTACTTAACTTTACTAAGTTAGTTTAGGGTTTCCTAGATTAGTAGTATTAGGTATTAGTTCTTAATAGTAACAGTATTAAGGCCTTAGTAGTCTACATAGAATTAAAGGCCTCCTCCTAGTTTCTTAATAAAGATAACAGGTAAGGTAATAAGGGATAAGCTAGCTTAGATAAAGCCTTTTAAGAGGTTATCTTTAAGGTATTTACGTAATATAAGTAGCTTATTCTAGGACATGCTATATAGTAGCCTAAGGTTAGGTTATTTACCTTCCTTAAGGTTAATCTTATAATTATATAGCTATCTTTTAGGCAGCTAATCTAACTATTGTTGCGAAAAGACTATAAGCAGATTATAATATTTAGCAGGCACCTTAGTAGCTAGGTTAGTATAGGTCTTAAGAGTAAGGGCTTTATTAATATTAGCGATTAATACTGCAAATATTTTATAGTCTTACTTCTTAGCTAAGCAAATAAGTAGTTTATCTCTAATATAGTATATGTCTAGGTTAGGTTAAGATAAGAGGTTAGGTTCTTCTTCTCTATTAGGTCTTAAAGCAGGAGTCTCTAGGAACTCTTCTATAGGTTCTTTTAGTTAGCAATTTATCTTAAGTAACTAGTAGTCGTGTTAGTATTAGATAGTTAGGTTCAGGCGAGTAGGCCTAGAGTAACTAGTATAGACTAGTACACTAGCTAAGGCTTCAGTCTTTAGTAGGTTCGTGTTATAGTTCTTGCGTAGGCCGTGTTTAGTGCACTGTTAAGCGTTAAACTTTAGCTGTTCGTGCTTATAATCTACGCTAATCTTATGCTTATATATCTAAGGTTAGCTAAGGATTATATTATAACAGCCTATATTTATAACATATAGGTATAAGTTCTCTATATAGTTTCTGTAGCAGAGGGTTAGGTTAATAGTATAAGAGACTTCTCTACTATTAAGTACAGTTCTAGTAAATCTAGTTAGGTATATAACGTAAGGCAGTAGTATTTAATTTAGTTTTAGGTTACGCGTAAGATCTCTATAGATATAACTAATACTAGTTACTCTAGTATTAATAAGGGCTTTTAAGTTACTCTTTATAGGGCCTTATTAGATTAAGCAGGGTATAGTTATACTATATTTCTATAAGTCTTAATAAGGCGTAGCCTAGAGTTTAGTAGAGATTTAGTAAGCATATAGTCTTAGGGAGTAACTTATCCTTAGGATAAGGCTTTTCCCTTACGAGAGTAGGAATAAGCTACTTTACATCTGCGAGATTGTCTTAAGCTACTAGTTAAGGTTAAGAATCTGTAACTCTAAGGGCCTTTTAGTAACTACAGATAATAACTATTTATACGTAGTTAGGGTAAGGGAATAGAGTAGTAACAGGAGATATAATCTTTAGAGTCGCATTTAAAACAGCGTCTTTTCTTAATCTATTTTTAACGCTCTATAGAACTAACAGGTACGTAGTTAGTAACGTTAATCTCTATTTCTATTAGATACTAGTATTATTTAGGTTAAGATACTAAGTAACGTAAATTATTATTATATAACGCGATTAGGTTTATATAATTATTTAGGGACTAAGAGATTAGTACACTAACTATAACTCTTCTTAAATTATTAGAGAGAGAGTAGTAGAGTTAGTTAATCTAGGCTCCTTTATTTAGGTTAGTATTAGCTACTAGCCTTCTAAAATCTGTAAAGTAGGATAAGAAGTTCTTCTTTCTTTATTTTAAGTTATCTAATTAGCTCTATATAGTAAGTTCTTAGTTTAGATCTCTATAAGTAGTATTAAAGAATCTAATAAGTTAATCTATAGTTATAATATCTTTATCTATAAGAGGGTCTACTAGTATAGTAAGGTTATACTTAAGATAAGAGTATGCGTAGATTAGGTAGGCTTCTTTATTTATAAATTAATTAGCGTTTCCTTTTAACTTATATTATAGTTTTATTAGGAAAAGTAGGAGGTCCTTCTTTCTTCTACTAAACGCAGGTAGGTTAGGGAGTTGTTCTAATTTTAGCCTAATCGCAGGGGGTTTAGAAAGGGGAGGTTTAGGTCGTAGGTAGAGTAAGAGTTACAAGAGAGGATCTATTACTAGATAATATCTCTTTATTACTTAGTTAGCTCTTAGCTTTAGTTATTACGATAGCTTAAGTAGTAGTAGACTTTATCTTAATTACCTTAAGTTCCTAGCGTAGAGTTACTATCTCTTCGTAATAGTAGGCTTCCTGCTTAGATAAAGAGGCCTGTAAGGCTTTATTTCTAGCTTTTAATACTTTACTACTAACTCTTAGTTCCTACAGCTATTATAGGATAAGCTAAAATAGATCTATATTTTCTTAAGAGGCTATAGTAAATAACGCAATATAATATTACAAGAGGCTATAAGTAGGGATTTTAACGCTTAACTAATAGCTTAATTATTATACTACGTACAATCTTAGGTGTAATACAAGACGTTGCGTAAAGAAGAGAAGAGAACAGAAACTCAGGTGCAGAAGAATACTCAGGGGCTAGGCCTGTGCTCGAGCTCAGGCCTCGACAGGGCTAGCCAATTCAGGTGTTGCGGGAACCACGGTGGTTACCGTAACATGTACGCAACACCTTATAACAATAGCAGGTCTACTACACTATAAAAGACCTACCTTAATCTAGGCGCCCTAAGATACTATCGCAACGTAACGAGCGAGTGCTGTTTTAAATAGCTTAAAAATATCCTAAAATAGAGTATAGGCAGCTCCTTAAAGAAGCTACCCTTACTAATTAAATATCTGCTAAAACTACGTACAGAGTGCTTAAGAGGTATAACCTAAAGAAGTTTAGATGCAAACGTAGACCTAAGATTACTTAATATACGGCAGAAAGAAGAAGAGCGTAGGAGAGGAAGTGGCGGCATTTTAACTAGAAGAGGAGGACTATGCGCTTTTCTAATAAGTGCTCTATTTAAAAAGGCTCTAGTTCTAACTAAGAATAGTGCTTCTACTATCCTAATAAGAAATAGAGGTATAAGATAATAGAGGAGTATAATACATCGCGTCCTCCTGCGCAGATAGTATAGGCGTTAATCTAGATTAATAGAAGGGGGAGGGCTTAGAAGAGTCTGCTAGTAATTATAGAGAGGGACTCTAACGCCCCCTATAATAGCTACTTAGCTTAGAGCTATACTTAAGCGCTAGAAGAAGGTCTCCTCTATAATTATTAGAGGGGCGACCTCTTCTAACAGGATAATATATGCAAATATACTGCACAAGTAACTAGCGAGTAGTTATAGAGGCACTGTATAAACGTTGTTAACTTCCTACCCTACTTAGTAGACCTTAACCCTATTAAGTATATGTAGTAGGTACTAAAAAGGAAGGTAAATAAGCTTTACTTAGAGCTAGCTACGACTAGCGAGTCTGCAGAGGACTAGGAGCGATTTTATAAAGCATTAAAGGAAGTATAGTAGAAGATCCCTAATTCGTACGTAAAGACGCTTATTCTATCTATGCTGTAACGCCTTACTGCTTTAAGGCATGCGTACAGTTATTAAACAAAATATTAAGCTTTTTATAATAAATTAACGCCTCTTTTTACGTTATTATAACTTTTAGGGGTTTATTAATAGATAGGGTAGAGAGAGGTGTTAATGTTTGGACCTCGTATTCGGTTGTTGGTGAACTGAACTTTTATCCTAGTACTGTATATACTATTATGCGTATCTTAAATAAAAGCCTACTAGTAAGCCTTACTTAAAGCTTAAAAATTACCTATCTAGATTAGTCTTAGGGTTGTTTTTACCCCTTTCTATTATTTTCTAATAGCAGCAGCTTAGGGGATCTTAAGGTTGCACTAAGAAGTTAATAAAATTTAGCCCCTTAGGCTTTGCTAATTTGTGCAGGAACAGAGGCCTTAGCTAACTTCTCTCTTTTGATGGTAGCCTTACGCGCAGTAGAAGTAACAGAGTATCTCGTGTTAGTTAAGATAGTGAGGTGCGGGGACGGGTAACGAGGTAGACAAAGGTAGATAGGTAATGATGAATTAAATAATCGAGACTCTAGTAAAGCAGGACTTAACAGTACAGCGTAGGTGATACTTAGTTGATTTAATGCCTCCTAAGGAGGTCCTATCTATTACCTTTATACCTGGATTTCCTGGCTAAGCCTACCTAATCCTAGCTAAGATGCCCTCGGTAACTACGTTACTAAGTGCATCGGCACAATACTTATTATAAACTTAATTTTATTAAAGTTATAAGTATCTTTAGTAGCTATCGTATATCTTTAATTATATCTCTTTTAAAGCTATACTAAGTATTTATTTTTATAAAATTTTTATATTTTATATACTATAAGTAAAATTTATAGTCTTACTTTATTTAAAGCTTTAATTAAGCTTTAATAAAATAATAAACTTAGTTCTTACTAAAAAGAAGTAGAAAAGGCTGCTAGCCTTATATAGTAAGAAGAGTATCTCTTATCTAACGTATATTAATAATATAAGGTAGAAAGCTTTATTAATTAAGCTCTAGTATCTATTTAATTAGGCTTTTTCTTTAGTAAATAATAGCTTATATTTTTATATATTAATTATTAAAGGGGTTTAGTAGCTTTAGAAGTGCTGCAAAAGGAGTAATTAAGGAACGTTAAATCGCTCTATAGCCCTGCATATACTTTTTATCTGTCTTAAATTAATCGCCTAAGACGTAAGAAGGACACGGCCCTCCTTTTAAGCTACTACAGGCTGTTGTTAGGTAGTTATAATTGTTTGTTGTGGAGGTAAGCGCGTTAGTGTTGATGAGGTGGGCCGGCGAGTGGTGGAACACGTTAGATAGAAAACCTAAATAGCTTCCATACATTAGCTACATTGATCGGTACTTCAAAACATACTGCGACATCGCTTGAGCAGGTAAACTGAGTGGCTTGAGACCAACAACTGCGCGTTTGGGTGGCTTTGGGGTGAGTACAAGGGCTCTGCTCGCGCAGTGAGGCTACCAAGGGTCGTCTCAAACAATATTGACGGCGCTATTGACAGCCTCATCGATCCTGAGGCGTCTACAAGCACAACAGTAACGAAGTAGATGAGTACAAGCGATGGAAAAGATAGGAACCGAGGGCATAGAAGGGCACAGAAGCTGCTAATAAACCTATACAATACTGGTTACAGCAGCGCGATCGCTATCCTCAGCTTGCCCAGCTCGCGATTGACGTCCTCTCTATACCTGCCTCAAGTTGCGATTGCGAGCGCATGTTCAGCGAACTTGGGGACATCCTTGAGTCTCGAGCACGGGTGATCTCACCTTAGTTGTTAGCCGCTATTCAGTATGTACGGCGGTGGCGTAAAGCTGGCTTTGGGCCGAGCAATAGCGTCACTACAACAACAATAACTGATAAGGCGATAGATAAGCTATACAGCGTATGCGATTGGAACGAGGGTAGCAAGTTATTAGCATAGGCGGGTAATTTATCTTATATAAGTCCATCAGCTTCATTAACTCCATCAAGCTATCAAGCCATCTATCAAGCCTCAAGTCAAGCCAGGTTAAAAAAACTAGATTCAAGCCTCAAGCTAAGCCTACGACTCCAAAATCAAGCCTCAAACCGAGCCAAAGGCTTGGTTTGACTTGGCTTGCTTGTTGGCAATTCTGGAGACGCAGGCCACAAAAGAGGCAATTTGGCTTTGATGGCTACTTAGAGAGCTCTTGGATCAATAGAAGCATCTGGCAACCACAATTATCTTTGGGAATAACCAGAAGGCAGTTCAGCTGGCCCGTAATCCACAGTTTCATGCCCGAACGAAGCATATCGACATCCAGCACCACTTTGTATGGGAGGCGCAAATGAGTGAGGAGGTTGACGTGCAATACACCCCGACAGAGCGTCAGATAGCAGATGGGCTGACAAAGGTACTACCTAACAATGCCTTTGTAAAGTTTCGAAAGGCATTAGGACTGGAACATTAGCGAAATTGATTAATAGGAGCTTGATTGTGGTGCAGGGGGGAGTGTTGGAAGCTGGTCCATATGATCAGGAGACTGGGAACCATATAATCAATCCGGCTCCCTAAGTCGGACCTCAATCAGTCAATCACTTCCTCCCTACTACTGATAACAAAATTATGGTGGCCGTGCATCATGCAATAAAATCATAAATTTCAAGATGTCTACGTTAGAAGCCATACCAAGCAGTTGTATAGAGAAACTTACGCAACGACGGATGCGGTATGAGTAAATGTGGCGTCCTCGGTCCAGGGTGCGATTTTTGACAGCCTGAGTTTCCGGGGCCGTCATGCTCAGCCCGTGAGAGCAGCTCTCGTGAACTAGCACTTATAGGATGATGAAACCCATCGGAGTGAGGGGTTTCAAGAAGGGGTTTATTAAATGTCTGCAATCAAGGCATCAAGTTCGCTCAGTTGTCACACTTGTCGAAGTAATATCTGTGTCAATAGGCAGCCCGTATTTCTGTAATTAGAAATCTATAGGATCTGGTTTAAAACAATAACGACACTTTATACAGAGCTTGGAAGTAAAAACCAACTGTACCGAACTCTGACTCTGTCGTCCACGCCCCTGAAACCACTAAGTCGTGACTCAAAGGTCCGTATTCCTAAGAAAGTCTAGCTCGCATAGAAAGTTTCCTTTCTCTGTTCCGAATAAGTCTAGAATAGAGCCAAAGGGTTAATCGAGTTGGGCTGTCTCTGTTGAGAGACGTCCCAATGCTCCACAATGCAGCTCCCGTCGAACCTGAACACATCGACAATCGCAGTAGGCTCCCCACCACCCTCAATATCCATGCGGAGGTGAACAAATGCAAGGTCGTTATCTAGCGCCTGGCGCAAGATAGTGAACTTGACGGTGTCCGAGGACACGAACGGTGCGATCACGTTAAGGGTGTTCTGCCGGCCTGAGAGTGCGTCTGGGTTATGCTGAATGTAGTCCTCCGCAACGTGGTTAAGCAGAGCCTTTATAGCGTCTTTTTCGGCATAGAAGGTGTTTGCGAACTGCGCGAAGATAGCCCGTTGTTCGTGGGGAGTTGCTGGGCGAGGAGGGCAGTTGGTTTCGTGAGACTGAGTTGGTAGAGGAGAACTCGCACTCGCCGTATGGGCAAGCGCGCTCACGCAGAATGTGATCAGGGCAGGGACACGCATGTTGATTAAGTCGATCTGTTTGCGGAGTTGGATATGGTAGGAGGAAACGTTGTTGAAGCGTGTGGTCAGAAGAGCACTCAAGAATGCTGCAGGCAGTAGGCTATATGTATGTCAGATGAAAGGTGTTCAGGACAAAGAGAATGCTGCATATTGACTCTGCTAAGCCACTCCGCCGTCGCATTGGACTGCAATCATTGGCATAGAGTACCGCGGCATTTCCCGAATGATGACTAATCGGTCGCCATTCTCTATACTCAACCGAGTACACGCTTTGGTAGTTCATCAATGGACGATGAGGGTGTGTCAGGGCTCGCATTCGACATAGATATTTGTCAGATCGCGGAAGTAAGGGATTAAAATTTTTCAGATCGCGGAAGCAAGATGTAGAAATTTTTCAGATCGCGGAAGTAAGAGATAGAAATTTGTCAGGTCGCGGAAGTAAGGCATGGCACAAAGCTGCCAGTGCGCGTCTTTAGCAAGCTACAGGGGTTACTGTTGCAAAACTCTAGAGATTATGCCGAAGGTACTATATTAAGTTAGCAGGGCAGTCACATCGCCGCATAGGAAATTAAACTTTATACTTTAGCATAAATTCTTTAATTATAGCAATAAGTCTACATCTTTTATGCTACTTTTAAAATCAAGAAATCTAAGTTAAAGTATAAAGTGTAATATAATACAGAGTTATGTAAATACGATGCTAACATAATTCAGCACCTTTAGAGTAATCTTAGGGGTTTGCAGCAGTAATCCCTATAGCCTGCTGTACCGTGCTGAGGTTCGCACAACGGTGTTGTGCTAAGCCTTGAAATGAAAGCGCTGTACCCGCGAAGGCAGTCTTTAGGAAGTAGGCTCGTCATAATCGACAATAGCTTCGCCCACTTTGCCTACCAGTTTGGAGAGAACGGCTACGTTGAAGGCATTGTTAACAAGCTCCTAGATCTGTCAGATAGAATGCTGAAATGTGCTTCGCAGAAATTGATGATCAAAATCAAGGGTCAAAAATGTTGATGATTCTTGTTCGCGTTCTGTCCCCCGCTTCTAATATCTACGCTGCTTCCAGAGCTTCCGCAGATCGTAGTAGTTATCGGTCCTACTATTGATAGCTCTTTCCTATGCAGTACATCTAAGCTTCTCCTTGTACTGACAAGATCACAACTACACCGATTCTACTAGAGAGGCCCGTGGGCTCGATTGATTTTAAGTCAGAGCTTAACGATGCTATAGTTTGGATAGAACTACGCTAGTCTATGCAGCTTTTTGATAGTGTGCATCGTGTATTAATCGGTGCTGTGATTAGTACTGTGATTCAAGGAAATATGATCATAAAGAGGTTCGAATAACGACCTGTAACGGCTGTGAAGTTATTTGATGCTGTCACACCCCCTTCCCTCTGGTCCGGACTTAACTTTTCCACCGTTTCTGGTCGATGCCTAGGCTTAATCGGATTTGCATGGTCCAAGCTGATTTTTAGACTCTAGAGCGGGCCGGGGCACCAGGTTTCGTCCATATTCATTCTCCAAGCTACCAGACATATTGAGCTCAATTATGCTTATAAATCCGGTATTTGGCTCGGCAAAGATAGAACCCATGTAGTATTGACAAAGCTACTCTGGAAGAGTTCTTCAATGTTCATATTGTTTACGAATGAGGTCGTCTGGGTCGTCTGGGTAGTTAGTAAGCCATGACGTCACCTTTTCTTGGTAACGTGTTTCACCAGTCACCTGCGGCCCTCTCCAAAATCGAGACGCGTCGTCGGTTAAATCAGTCATGGTATCAACACGCAAAGTTCAGAAGCATCAACAAGGTAGTAGACTTAATCTTTCAAAACAATCTATTCAAAATAAGCAGGTTTTAAGCAGTCGGAGGGCAGAAGTCCTGTACGACTTCCCTGAATCTACCCTTTAAACGCGTATCAAAGGCGCAATACTAATCGCGCAATGAAACGCCTAAAAACGAAAGCTACAGCCCTTAGAGGAGCAGGGACTCGTTGAATGGATTCCTAGACCTCGACCAAGGCGGATTTCCGCCCCATATTATCGACGCACGACGAATGGCGGACCATTTACTCGCGGCGCGCTGCCAGAATCCTCCTCCCCCACCTGTCGGCAAGAATTGGGTATGCCGCTTTATTAACAATCAGCCAGAGCTGCAGACAAAATTGAATAGAAAATTCCATTCTCAACGCGCGAAATGCGAAGATTGAGACACGTTTCGCGTGTGGTACGCGAGCGTAAACAGACGCGCCAGAAATACGGCATTCTTAAGCATCTACGCAGGAACCTGTACGTATGTTACCGCTGCACTAAGCGAAAGACTAGGACATAAAGTCAATGACTTCACGCGGTTCTCGCATACATATACCAGGCAGGAATCAGAATAACTAGACAGACAGGGCTGCCCCGTGACACTCTCGCCTATCTAGAGCACCTTATGGACTTATTCTCCTTAATATTTATATACTTACAATGTTCCTGCCTTATCTGGAATCCAACTAAACCTTGGGGACAAATCTCACTAGCCTACAAACATAGCTACGTACAGAGTCTTGGGAGCGGCTTCCTTCCGCTGTCTCATAAGCAGTACTCGTCCTCGGCCGCTAACTGTGCAGCAGTATTCATTTGCTGCTATATCGGGCTAGGCGAATGATTTGTGACAAATTGCTCAGCTGCACTTGCTTTAACGTTATTTTGCATCTCGCAATAGCGGATGAAACTCGGCTGACGACGATGCCAAGCCCTCTAGTTGCGGCATCTCCCAAAGCGATTACAAACCCAAGCGCTTGATACCGCACTTCGCATAATCAACAAGCAGACGCAATGCAAGTGCAGCGCGTATTTACCATAAAAGGGGTGTACGGCTGGTTTTTTCAAATCAACACCTTCGAGCAAACGCATCTTAACCCTTCTGCGTTAAGGATCTCTGTCATATCCTTAGTTATTTTGTCCTAACGATATTCGATTGTATCGGTCGGCTTGTCTGTGCCGTCATACCCCAGCATGTCTGCACAATCACTAAGTGCCTTGTAGTTAATCCTAGACCTAACACAACATCCTTCCAGATAGCAGCATAATCTGACCAGCCGTGGTGAAAGAGGAGTGCTGGCAGTAATTCGTCGCCGTCGATAACATAGTAGGTGTATGCTTGACCTTGGATGGTCTTCAACGACTTCTTTCAAAAAGCGTCCATAGTGAGGACGATGACTAGTCGCTTTTCTGCTGGTGAAGGTGACACAGAAAAATTAGAGCTCGTCGAACAATGCTTGTTCGCGGTGCCGCGTAACAGGTAAGCCTTAAGTTATCTCTATTAGCTACAACTGGGGTTCCACTGCTGTATTACGGCTGTACAATTACCACCCTGACTGGGTTCTTAGGCTTATCAACATGAACGTTCTATGCACGCCTCTAGACCGCAGCGCTTTCAATCTAGACAACATTAATACCGCGACCTAACAGGCATTTGGCGCACTACTTCTATCCTACTAGGAGGTCTTTGCAGTGCCTGATAGTCTACAGCTGCTGTACGACAACATTAAGCGATTGTTTAACTTAATGTACAGCAAAGATGACATCAGAATGCGCATGTTTACTACTCTAGGAGTGTTCCGAAGTTACTTAGTTAGCGATGAACCAGTTAAATCTGGCCTTCGCCTATTTGCGGAAGATGCTTCGTTCAAAGCTACCTTTGTCGATCGCATGGCCCGGGATGGGTTTGAAGGGCCTCATGGTGGCGAGGAGCTGTTAGAAGCTCCACCAGGCGCATCAGCTATTGAGTCACGCAGCGGCCGGAAAATCAAACTTCCGATCAAATACCATTCGCTATAAATATTTATGAGACCTATAGATTGCTCCACCAAAAAAAACCCGCGATCGCAGCTTTGTTGTGAAGCTCAATAGCCACAAGTTGTTGCTTGTTGTGGTGTTCAGGACCGTGCATAACGCGGACTGTGCACAACGGGGTAAGTTAAACCACGGTAACCTTGACAGCTTCCCCGCCGCTAGCCTATTTTTGTTGCCATCGTACTTCCAGCTATCCCTTATTAACAACATTATTGCCTTCGTTACTCTTCGCAACTCGACAATAAAGGTTCTCGCTGCAAAATAAAGAAAAGGCCTTAATTCCTATAGCTAAAGCTACAAGGCAGCACGACCTTAAAGACATACTTTACAGCTAAGTATTACCTACTATGGTTAAGTTTAAGGCTCTAGTTCTTAGAGTGCGGCCACCTTTAATAGCCCTTTTAATCTTAAATAATCCCTTATCTATTTACTTCTTAAGGCAGGTGCTAATCTAAGGCTTCTAGATTTAAAGGTTTAGTTGCTAATTAAGGAACTTAAAGCGTAGTTTAAAGTATATAATAAGGGTTACTTAAATTAGGCTCTAGAGGACCTTAAGTTGTACTCTTTTAATAAAGTAGTATTAAAGGCTATAAAGGAAGTTGTAGCTAAGCTTAATAGTAAGCTTACGTAGCTTAAATAAAAGCATTGTCTGCTAAAACTATAGTCGCAATAGCAAAAGATAGTAGGTTAAATTAACAGACAGCTTCGTCTAGTTTATTTATTAATAAGATAAAGTTTTAGTAATTAGTTATATCTTTGTTCTTTTAAAATAGGACCTTAGATAGCTGTAAGCGCATAGAATATTAATTATCTTTATTTAGGCTCTAAGCGAGGGCGACATTAGATAGTAGGTAAGGCTAGGTAATATTAGGGGCCAGACCTGTTATTGTATAGAGATGCTTACTTATGCCTACAAATTCGCTTATATAACTCTACGCTAAAGCGTTGTAACCCCTATATAGCTTCCTAGCCCTGCCTTTACAACTTTAACTGTAAAGCTCTGATACCTACCCCTGTGTAGAACTAATTTATCTCCGCAGCCTATTACTAGCTGTAGCTACATATCGCTCTAAGAATAAAATCTAAAGTATCATTTAGTAGCTATATTAACAGGATATGAAGATGCTTTAAATAAGGATCTACCTACTAGCACTACTATTACTTTTTTTAGCTTATTAAGTCTAACCTTAATAACCTATCTATAGCACTTCTCTAATACGCTAGTAGTAGACAGCACGAGTTTAACTACTAAAGCAGTAATTTAAATTACATAGATAACTTAAAAAGATAGCATATAGTATATAAGAAAGCTTTAATTGTCTATAAGACGTCGTTAATTAACTATTAATAATAAGGAAATGTGACATAAGTAAGGTATAAGGAGGTTAAAAGTAACCCTACGCCTAGCCTAGATATTTTAACAGCGCTCGTTTCTAGGAGGAAGAAAAGTTTAGTGCCTAACAGTCCTGTAGAAACATAATTAGTATTTATAAGTATAGTACCTAGAAGAGTATTATTATTTATAGATAACTATGGTTAAATAGTATAGTAAGAGACAGAACTAAACTTACTAATATTATTGGCGTGTTAATAGCACTATTAGCTTACTTTACATTATCTTATCTATATTATAAACCTATACCTTACCCTAGACTTAATAAGTAGCTATACTCCTGTCCTTAAAGATATCTAGATTATAGGTTAGGAAAACTTTACTACTTACTATTTTAAGATTTAGCTCTATCTCTTTATTATTTATAAAGTTATCCTCTCTTTTAGTATTCTATAGCTAAGTAGTAATATCTAACTCTGCTAGCTCTAATACTATAGTAATAGTAGTGTTAAGCTTTACTTTATAGTTTATGTATTTTAGGGTAGTACTAGCTATAAAGGTTAGTATAAATATAGTTACCTTTATAATGTTATTAGCATATTATACCCTAGTTAGAAGTAAATAGCGCATACTTTAATATTCTTTTCTTACGTAAAGTAATTCTTAGGTGTAATTTAAGGGAAGCCTAGGAAGGAGGAGTTATTAATATTACTGTTAGGATCTGAGATCCTAGACAGGGAGGGAGCACTCTAGGGACTAGCGGCTAGTCAGGAAGCGCTAGTATCCTACTCTATTACACGTAACGTGACCGCTCGCTTTGCTAAGGACAAGCGCTCGCTATGCTCGCGGCAAGCGCGACGAGCGCGCTGTGTATATAGATCACCGCAATAAACCCTTATAGCTTATTATGTTTAACTTAATATTATACTCTATAGTATAGTAATAGTAATGCTAATTATTCTTAACCCTTAGTACTCTTTATAGAAGTACCCTCTTACTGTCTTAGTATTAAACCCCCCTTCTATATAGTCTCTTACTCTATCCCAGAGAACTAACCTTGCGGTCTTATTAGTTATCCTCACCAATGGCTCTTAAGATCTTCACAATTACCTTCTACTAATAGAGTAAGAACTATATCCTTAAATTATTAATTAGTCTGCTTTTACTTCTACTAATATTCTTAGTAATAGGACTTATTATAGTTAGCTATAGTAAAGTTTTAAGGTAAAATACTCTTACTATATATATTCTATGTTATAAAGTTACTAGTACAGACGTGTAACTAAAAAGACCTATAACTCTAGAGAAGAAGGTGCTATCTTTAAACTCTAGAAATATAGCTATTAAAGTAGAAGTATCTCTAGTATTAGATAAGTCTACTAAGAATAGCTCCTTAATAGGTAGCTTAAGATTAAAAAAGTCTTTAGTAAAAGAGTCTAGTCTACTATTTATTAGTTTATTTAGGAAACCCTAGGTAGGATTAGCTATTACTAGAACCTTACGTAGCAAAGTTACTTTGCGTAGAACAGCGCAGGCTTTCTTAACAGGATAAGAGTTACTACAGGTTTTAGGACTGCATTCGACATCTGTAGTTAGATTATTGTCTGGCACCTCTCTACATCCACTGTCTCTTTCTTTCTTCCGGATTTCAGTAAACGTGTTCTTCTTAGCGTTTGATTTGCTCCCAAGTGGATTGAATCTAGAAGAAGTGCGCTGAACCGATTAGCCTTAGCAAAAGCCCTCGATGTACAAGCCTTATTTATTTACTCCGCGGTTAGTATCTGTGAAACCTTTGCGTAGTCGGCCAGTTTCTCGCATTTAAAGTTTGAAGAGCTGAAGATATTACCGCCAGCAGTAGTATACTTAGAAGACTACTAAGCTAGGTTTTAATGTTTATAATAAAGGCCCTAAGCATGCTAGATTTCTTGTTAGTGTCTTGTATAGCAGAGGCGCGAGAACAGCCCTAGGGGTACTCACACCTATCTAATAAGTATAATTAGTAACTAGGTTTTATTTCCTAATGTTAAGATTACTAGTTAATCTTATTAGAGGTCCTCTATTCTCTAGATCCCTACTTATCTTATTAAGAGGCGGGACGCTAGTAGTACAGGACAGTCTATTACTCTTAACAATTAGAAGAAAGTTTAGTCTATTTATATTATTATTATAACTACCTAGATTAGATTAGTATTAGTAGTTATAGTAATATGCGGATACGTCTTTTTAATAAATATACAAAGAACTATCCTTCTCTACCTAGTTAAAGCCTAATCTAAGCCCTGAATTCTCCTACAGCTTTCAGGCTTCGACTAGGTCCTCGAAGAAAAGTTCCTTTTAATAAAATCTATATTATAATAAGTATAAAGCAGTAATAATAATAGCGCGTATAATTATAGTAGAAAGCTAAAAGAATTACTAGATAATTATAATAATATTTTCTACTATCTAAAAGACTTTAAAGTCTTACTTTATAGAGGAAAAAGGGAGAACTTGGCAACAGTTACCTAGGTAATCTATGAGATAGACTACTGTTTTATCTAGGAGGCTTAGGAGAGCCAGCTATATAGAGGAGAGCTGAGCACGGCCTATTACAGGGGCCATTATACGGTAGGAGCGTAAGCAGCGTGTACGCGTGCGTGATCGCGCACGTGATCGCGCACGTGAGTCTACCTTCAGGTGTCTCCTGCGTGAGCTTGCCCATCAGCTTGCCCATCAGCTTGCACGTGAGCGTGCACGTGAGCGCGCCCGTGAATGCACACAAAAGACGTGTCTCTCCAGGGTAAGCTCCCACGTCAGCGCGCACGTGAGCCTACCGTACCCCAGGTCACAGCGCGTTGTTTGCAACAATAGTAATTATAAATTTCAATATATATTTCTTATAGTATTATTTTATACTTATAATAACTTAATAATAAGTTAATAAGGACTTTAGTTACTATACCATAGTTAACTTAAATAAATTTAAGCTACTAAACTAACTGAAGTAGCTAGTGTAACTAATAAAAGAGCTTAGGAAGCTACTAAATAGGCTATTGTATAACGTATATAACTATATTACTATTAATAGTAATAACTTGTATAACGTATTCTATCACCAAGACGGCCATGTCAGCGAGCCGGCCATTTTCTCTTAGCACGACCACTTTAACAGTAAACTTAACATAACTTAACAACACAACGTAATAATAACTAAACAAGAAGGCAGAATTAGTCTCGCTCTTTAGGCCTATACGTCTAGCTAGTTTAAGAGCCTATAACGCGCAGCTGCAGCCTACAACGTCAAACATTAGAGGCTCTCTAATCAGCTCCGCGGAATTACCTTTTAACCTAAAACACGCCCTAATTGCGAGAAGCTTACTATAACTAAAGAGCAAACGCTTATATAATATATTCTCGACCTTAATTTGCGAGGATTTCCGCCCTAGCTGTGTGAGGTAGAAGATATAGCTAATAAACTGCTGGCTGTACGCGGAGGCAAGCCTGTTAGTAAGTGCTAGGCTGCGCGCTTTATAGCACGCTCAGATAAGCTTAAAATAGCCTTCAGTTAGTTAAAGGATAGGCAGAGGATACTTTAGGAAGATCCAGCAGTTATTAGCGGGTGGTTCAAGCTAGTTGCAGACACTAAGGCTAAGTACGGCGTCCACGACAATAACGTGCACAACTTTAACAAAACTAGCTTCCAGATAGGCGTTATTAGCTCAATAAAGGTCGTTACAGGCTCTGAGAGACGTACTCGTCCTGAACTCGTTCATCCAGGCGATCGCGAGTAGGTTACTGTCATCCAGAGCATCTGCGCAGCTGGGTATACGACCCCGCTATTCATTATCTACAAAGGACGCGTCTACATCTCTACATAGTACAAAGAGGCAGATATACTATATAATTAGAAGATCTTAGTCTCTAAGAACAGCTAGATAAACAACGCGCTTAGTCTTAAGTAGTTAAAGCACTTTAACGCGCATATAAAGGCGCGTTAAGTTAAGGGGTACAGGCTGCTTATCTTAGATAGCTATAAGAGCTATCTTAACTAGGATTTTAAAGACTACTACCTTAAGCATAAGATCCTTACTATCTGTATGCTACCTTACTTATTGCATATCCTCTAGCCGCTTAACATAGTCTGTTTCTCGCCGTTAAAGCGCAAGTACTCCTAGCGCGTTTAAAACTTAGCACGCTAGCGCGTCTTCTACGTTAATAAAGAAGGCTTTCTCCCTACCTTTAAAGACGCGTTTTTTAACGTGTTATTAGAGGAGAACTGTTAAAAGGCCTTTAAGGCGTTAGGACTAGTCCCTATAAACGCGCAGGTAGTATTAGATTACCTTAAAGTATAGCTGCGTACCCTACTAGAACCTCTCCTCCTAGAGACGCCGTAGCAGTTAAAGACTCTAAGCAATACTTACGAGTTTAGATCTTAATCTAAGCTTATACGCGAGTCTTTTACTTAGTTACCTATTACAGCGTAGGCAGGCTTCTCTTAGCTTATAAAAGGCGCTGAACTTATACTACACTAAAACGCTCTACTTATTGCCCGCAATTATAAGCTTAAAGAGTAATTAGCAGTAATAACTAAGCAGAAATCGCGTAAAAGGAAGTAGATTTAGTAAGGCAGTATAATAGAGTATAGGACTGCAGCAGCGCAAGTAGCTGCTAAGGCATCTACAGCGCCTCAGCAATTAAAGAAGGCTCATAGTAGTAGTAATTAAGAAAGAGCCTAACTAGCTTAACAGCGCTGTAGGAACTGCAGAAAGACTAGGCATAACGCTCGAACGTGCAAAATTAATGCAGAAGAGTCTTCTAAATTAGATATAAGCATAACGTACGCAGGCTCTTTATTTAATAGTAATGAAATTGAAGATGCGTAACATGGGTAGGTCGTGCTAAGAGAAAATGGCCGGCTCGCTGATGTAGCCGTCTTAGTAATAGAATACGTTATATATTATAAAAGAGTATATAAGTAGGTATAGAAAAGTAATAAAGATGTATTATTTATACTATAAAAGTATAAAGCTTTTTTTATATAGAGAGGCTATAAAATATTTTATTATAAATTTAAGTAAAGTAAGAACTAAAAAAAATCTAAGTATAAAATATATAGTTAAGATAACTTATAAAGTATAAATTAACTTAATAAGAAATAAAAAGAAGAGCTATAAGTAATTAAAGAGGATATAAAAACTAATAAAATAAAGTAGTTTAAGTAAATTAAGTGGTTAGAGTTAGGGTAGCAAATAGGTTACGAGTACCCGCTATAGGTATAGGTTGGGTATAGGGTTATAGATGAGTGGGTTGGGGTTAGGGCTGGGTCGCACGGACTCTAGGTTGGGTTAAGGCTAAGGTTATGCACGTATAGGTCTAGGTTTAGTTACAGGTACCTACTAGGGTTGCTTAGTAATAATAATAATTTACTATAATTAGTAACATAACTAGCTATTTTAGATACATATTAGTTATCCGTGCCAAGGCTTAGCTGATTACTCAGCTAAGTGGCCTTTGGCCACACTCGCCTACGGCGAGTGCCGACTATCAATACGATAATACCATTAATACAATAAAATTTCCGGCACGTCTGCACGTTTACGCGTTATACGACCACAATAATACCTTAATCAGGGCTCTTAATTAATAATTAGATCGAGCAGATTCTTAAATCTATTAAAGACGTTAAAAAGCCTAATTTTAGTAAACTCCCGCGTGAGCATAACGTGCCTTATTAACGCCTCCTCGCGCGCTTAAAAGGTTAACTAACGCTTTATAAGCGTCTATCTAGCATATATAAGCTCTTAGATGCGTAAGATAAAGCACTTTATAATTATATAGCTTGTCTTAATTAGCTTAGGGTCTGCGTACGACTACTAATAGTTGTATTTTATGTAAATTACCTTCTTCAGCGCAGCTATAAGGGCGCTAATACTCTACCCTCTACAAATATATAATAGGTAAAGCGCTAGCTTAAGCGTAATCCTAAGCTATATCTCTGCTGCTAATAATCCCTTAACCTTAATTACGTAGTCGCATATAATAAAGAGGCTATTTTTAGGTAGTTTAATACCTTAATTAAGCTAGTTAAGCTGCATAGTATTACTATAGCTAATATATAGAATTTTAATAAGACAGGCTTCTGTATTAGGATTAGAAAAGATTAGTAGGTAATTATATTTAAGCTTTATCGCCGCGTTTATCTAGCTACGCTAGATAATTGTATAACACTTATAATAACTAAGTATGTTAACGAAGATAGCAGTACAATTAAGCCTATAGTAATTATTAAGGGCGCTGTATTACTTAAGCGTTACTTTACGAATCTACCTAATAGCTATCTTATTGCACGTAGCGGCAGCAGCTATATAAATAATAAGCTTAGTCTTAAGTAGGTAAGGCACTTCGTATAACAGACGTAGAAGCATCTTAAGGGCGTGTATTAACTTCTTCTTTTTAACGCCTTTAATAGTTACTGCATATAAGAGTTTCTTAAGTACCTTAAGGATTATAAAGTAATCGCTTATTATCTTCCTCCGCACACGTTACACTTCCTTTAGCTGCTTAATATTAGCTGTTTTTAACTATATAAGCACTAGCATACTTAAGCTGTTAATAATGTAACTCGTACAGGCTGTATATTATTTAACAAGGCTAAGTTCTTAGTAGTAATTAAGTTAATTTACGCGCATACTTTTAAGCCTTATATAATATAGAAGGGCTGGCGAGACATAGGACTATATCCGCTAAATGCAGCGATTATTAAAGTAAATATTTAGTAAGATATTGCTAAGCTTAAGGCTGATTATGCTAGCAGCAGTAACAGCAAGGCTGAGAACAAGGCTAACGGCACACTACTACTACATTAGCTTAAGACTCTACTAACGATTTGTACGCTTAAGCGTAATATTAATTATTGCCTTGCGAATAAGGACTTAAGTAAGAACGTTAAGCATACGCTAGTTAGCGCGTTTAATATGTCTGTCGCTAGCGATTAAGCGATTAGTAAGCTAAGAATAATAACTTTAGTTGCGTAATTACGATTAGCTCGTTAGCAGTAGTCTCGTACGACACTTAAATTATTAATAGGTGTTATCTATTTACATCAGGCCTAGCGGATTATAAAGGGTAGGCTTAAGACTAAAATAAGAGAGCTTAAAGCTAAGTATGCAAGAATAAAGGGCGTACTAATTACGAAAAAAAAAGCGTTATTTATAAGCTTATTAGCCTATATATAATTAATTACAGCTTATATAGGCATCTATGCGTACTATAGGCCTCCTATCGTACGAAAATAAATATAAAAATTGGCGTAGTTGATGCGCTGTTTGAATTTGAATGAACGCGTGCCTCAAAATTTATTGTATTAATGGTATTATCGTATTGATGGTCGGCACTCGCCTACGGCGAGTGTGGCCAAAGGCCACTTAGCTGAGTAATCAGCTAAGCCTTGGCACGGATAGTATTAGACCTAATATAAAAAAGACGTGATTAGTCAGACCTAGACGTACCCGAGGCTAATAACCCTAACCCTAACCTTAACCTATTCATAGTAATTTTAACCTATACCTATTACTAGCGTATAAAAATGGGTATAGAGCTGGGTTAGGTACAGGTCTTATGTAATCAAACCCAACCCAGCCCCAACCTATACCCATTTGCCACCCTAGTTAGAGTACTTTAAAGACTAGAATCTTATTTATTTAGCTTATTAAGTATAGCTTCTTAATACTAGGAGTAGAATTAACTAAATAACTTATAGAAAGAGGAGACTATTAATACTTAGTCTAGAGACCTATCTAAGAGGATATAAGAAGAGAGGCCCCTTGTATAAAAAATCTTACTTAAAATTACTTAGTATCAGAGTTCTTATCTAAAATTCTGAAGATAACTATTAAAGATCTAATTAAGTAGTTATAATATAAAGTTACTAGTATTAACTAGGTTTAGTTCTTTAAGAGTATTCTGTAGATAAGTAGTATTCGGGAGGCTAAGTATAAAGAAGGTAATAGTTATATACTTAATAATTATTAAAGTTAATTAGAATATACTATAAAGGCTATGTTATATAGATTTATATATATAATCATCTTATAGATTTTCTATCAGGCCTTCTCTAAGTTTTCTTAGTTTATCTCTATCTTATAGGACTAAGTCTAATTTAGCGTAGGTTTCTTAGGATTATATAACTAGCGTTATTAATCAGTTTAGAGGCTCGGCCTGCTGTCCGTGCCTCTTCTCCTCTATCCTCATAACGGCCGCCTTTCCTACTTATGTTCGTAACATAGGGTTAGGGTTCTAATCGAGATTTTTTATGCAAGGGGCCTCTCTCATCGTATCCTCTTGGATAGGACGAAAAAGGACCGCTTTCGCACTCAGAGGCTGGCAACATTATGGCGTCTGGTTCTGTAACCGGTCCCGCCAGGAGCGATGTTAACTGGGGATGCTTGTACTGTGAAAACGGCCAACCAGAGCTCTTTATTGTCGGATACTTTTGATTCTACGTTTGAAGTTTCTGGCCTTGGGGAAGTCGTCCCTGCCGATCACTTCTCGATCAAGGTACGCAGCTGGCTAAATGCGCGAGATGTCAACGCACTCCCTCTAGCAAAAGTGCACAACGCAGCAGGCCTTATGTATGTCGAATTCGCAGGGTGTTTGAAAATAGTCCCAGCCGCTTCGGTTTATCTTTATCCTTGATATCGGATATACAACCTTGTGCGGTCGTGCAGCGTAAGATAATCGGCTTCTAAGTTCAGAAGCAACCCTCATCACGCCTTCCACCGCCTTTTTATTATTAATACGAGTCATCAGGAGAAATAGGGGAGTCAAATAGCATTGAATATAACACAGAAGAGAATGAAGAACCAGCTTGATGGCGAAGACACGTGTCGCTAAAAGGCCGGTTTAGTTTGAAGGAATTCCCCGCTAGCGTTTAGACCGTTTACATTTGTAACCATTAAAAATCCCACATATTGTCCCATTGCGCTTGTTGTTATGTATTTACATATATGTATGTAGTAAGAATTAGGACATTGTCTCGAGCGCTGCTTCGAAAGACATTTATGTCATGTCGTCTAGCATCTACGGAATGATGATAGCTGGGCTTACATCTACAGATGCCCCTGGTTATCAACTTCTCATCTCCAGATGTAGCGGCTTCATTCCGCTTGCTCATAAGCAGAACTACTCATTATAGCCCGCTAACTATGTAGCAGTATTCATTCGCTGCTACATCGGGCAAAGCGAATGAATGGTGACAAATCGCTCAGTTGCCGTTGCTTTTGTATTGCATGTCGCATTGGCGGATTAAACTCGGCTGGCGACGATGCCAAGCTCTCCCGTTGCGGCATCCCATATAATGATTACAAACCCAAGCGCTCAATACCGCACATTACATAATAAACAAGCAAACGCAATGCACTTGCAGCGCATCTCTAACATAAAAGGGGGAGAAGGCTCGTTCTTTCAAATAACCAACTTCAAAGAAACGCATTTCTAATTCTGTTACGCGGCAACACGAACAAGATCTTTTTTTTTTCGAGAAGCTTAGAAAAGCGACTAGTCTTCGTCATCACTATGGACGCTTTTCGAAAAAAGACATTGAAGACCAATCAAGGTCATACATACACCTACTATGTCATCGACGGCGACGAATCACTGCCTGCACTCCTTTTTCTCCACGGCTATCCGGATCATGCTGCTACCTGGAAGGATGTTGCAACAGGTCTAGCGTCAACTACAAGGCACCCAGTCATCGTGCCAGATATGCTAGGGTATGATGGTACAGACAAGCCGACCGATCCAATCGAATATCGTTGGGACAAAATAACCAAGGATATCACGGAGATCCTTGACGCAGAAGGCAAGCCTCAAGTCATCTCCGTCGGCCATGACTGGGGTTCCACCGCTGCATCACGACTATATAATTACCACCCGGACGGGGTTCTTGGGCTCGTGAACATGAACGTTCCATACGCGCCTCCAGACCGCAACGCTTTCGATCTAGATAACATTAATGCTATAACTCAACAGGCATTTGGGGCACCATTTCTATCCTACTGGGAGGTTCTTGCAGCACCTGATGGTCCACGGCTGCTGTACGACAACATCGAGCGGTTTTTCAACTTAATGTACAGCAAAGGTGATATAGGAATGCGCATGTTTACTACTCCAGGAGCGTTCCGAAATTGGCTCCTCAAGGATGAGCCAGTTAGGTCTGACCTTCGCCCATTTGCGAAAGATGCTTCTTTTAAGGCAAATTTTGTCGATCGCATGACCCGCGATGGGTTTCAAGCGCCTCAGTGCTGGTATGTTGCTACCAAAGACAACATACATCTGGTGGCGGATACGCAACTGCCAAAGGAAAGAGACGTGGTAGATGTACCAGCGCTGTATCTAGGTTGTTCTGAAGATACCGTCTGTCGAGCAGAGTTGATGGCGCCGTACAAAGAAGCACTACTGCCGCATTTGGAGGTGGGTGAGATCATAGAATCGGCTCATTGGCCACAGTATGAGGCACCGGAAGAAGTAGTAAAGCGTATTGCGCAGTGGTTAACAAAGAATTTTGGAAGCAAGTAGTGTGTTATAGCATAGGACTAGTACAACATCTAGTTGACCATAATCCAATTCCCAACGTCTTCTTTATTTCTTTCATTTCTTGCTATGATAGTCTCTATCAACTAGCACTCGTCTCTAACCATTGCTGCGCGTACATTCAATTATAGCGCCTACTAATTTCTCTAGTCCACGAAGCTCCTAATCTAGACAACGAGTGAAGCTTCTTCAACACAAGACTTCTCTTATATACAAACTTAGTTATTAAATATCTTACACACTCTCGCTTTAATATACGTAGAAAATAGATATTATAATTAAAAGCTACTTCCTGCAGGCTACATGAGAGTTGCATCAAAACTAGAGCACGGGAAGTGCAAAGGATTCTGCAATCCTTCGTAGAATCCATATTATAACTTTTTCCGTCGTAAGCTAAAAAGAAGATAAAAAGTAATAGAATTTCCTAAAGAAACTTAGTAGGCCTTCTTTTACTCTAAATATAGCTAAAAGGGCCTACTACTTCTATAGTAAGAAAGGATATTATAAACTCTAATATCTAAAGCTAAATACTAAAGAAAATGTCTTATTTACTTAGAATAAGAGAAAAAAGAAGAGCTATAAGGACTAGGACTTTACCTTACAGCCTATCTAAAACTCTTTAAAGAAACTTCTAAGAAAAGAAACTTATAAGAGACTATTTATCCTCTTTAAGTAAAGTTATTAATAGTAGTTACTACTATTAGTACCTTAAAAGAAATTAAAGCCTTTATAAATAGAGAGTTACAGCTTAACCTCCTATTAGTGTGGAGTTAACAAGGTGGTTCGGTACAATCCCGCAGTTCTGGTGTTGTGAATGAGAGGTAACGTTGGAATCCAACCGTGCGTGAATAACAGGAGCAGCCCTGCCTGTGCAGTCTGCTAGAAACGAAGGTAAGTATGGAGCCTAATTAAAAGTAATAAACAAAATGGTCTGAAATCTCATGAATTGACGTAGCTAATGCACTAGCTACTTTGCAAAATCTCAGTTTTGAAGTGAATTCTCGTGGTGTGTGGTGCATGGTGCATCACGTTTGGTGCATGTCGCATCTCCACGTCTTATCACCAAATTTCGCTGACAAAGGAAACCCATCATCACCTGATTGCCCAGGTACCCTGTGCAACGGCACATTAGTAGTTTTAGCTAAAAAGTAAGACTTAGTTATTAAGCCTATACTAGACTTCCTAGTAAGAAGCGTTAGTAGTAAAAATTTAACTATTTATAATACTACTAGAGTAAAAGTAGCTATAATAGACTTAAGATAGCAAAAATAGATAGAATTAGTCTCTTTTATTATAGTAGATATTAAAAAGTTTAAAATCTACCTAAGCCTACTATAAATTAATTAAGTTAACTCTAAGTTAAACTATACTTAGTATAGAATACTTTTCTAGAGCTCTAAAAGAGGAAATACTAAGCTTTTTAAGTAAGTTAGAATTAAAGATACTAAAGAATTTAAAAGAACTCTCTAAAGTATATAAACTAATATATATATACTTACTATCTATATAGTTAACTAGACTAGCCATAATTTACTTATTATAGGATAGATACTTAAAGACTATATAGATTACGATAATATAGGCTTAGAAGAGGTTATAAGCCTCCTACTAGACTATAGGCCCTAGAATCTAGCTATTAACTTAGAGGAAGGTACTTAGCTACTATAGTAGCCTTTATATAACCTCTTAGTAACTAAATTAGAAGTATTATAAAAGTATATCTAAGGGTTACTAGTAAAAGGCTAAATAAGGCGCTTAAGGTCTCTTATAAAAGCCCTTATTCTCTTTACTAAAAATAAAAATAGTAGTTTATACTTTTATATAGACTATAGAAGACTAAATAAGATTACTATTAAGAATTATTACTCTTTACTTCTTATTATAGAGTCTTTAGAGTAATTAGTAGCTACTAAGTAGTATTCTAAGCTAGATATCTGTAACGCTTATTATAAGTGTAATAGGCTGCGCCCTTTGAGTAGGAGTGGCTTCGCTACTATCGCACGGGGAAGGAACTCCTTAATCTCCTCTGCCCCCTTTTCTTATTAGCTCGTACAAGTTAGTAGCTAGAGGAGCACGTTCCTCTTTACTTATACGAATATATATATATATCCTCTAAGGATACCTATAACATCTTCTCTATCTTTCTCCTTCTGTAGTATAGGACAAATACACACTTGTTAGCTAGGCCTCTTCGCCTATAATATAAGGAGAAAGATTAACAACCTAAAAAATAATAGACGGACACTAAGGGCCCTTAAACTAACAAGCGTACAAGCTATAATAACAAGAGCACTAGATATAGATAACAGGAGCTTTAGGACAGCAGCAACACTAGCAGCACCAGCACGCACCTTAGCAACACTAGTTACATTAGCACGACCCCTGATAACTACGCAATAACTAACCCTTAGTAGAAGATCTATTAGTAACAGTTAACTCCTGTAGAGGAAAAAGGGAGAGCTTGGCAACAGTTACCCAGGTGATCTATGAGATGGACTACTGTTTTATCTAGGAGGCTTTAGGAGAGCCAGCTATATAAAGGGGAGCTGAGCACGGCCTATTATAGGGGCCATTATACAGTAGGAGCGTGAGCAGCGTGTACGCGTGCGCAAGCGCGCACGTGATCGCGTACGTAAGTCTACCTTCAGGTGTCTCCTGCGTGAGCTTGCCCATCAGCTTGCACGTAAGCGCGCACGTAAGCGCGTACGTGAGCGCGCCCTTGAATGCACACAAAAGACGTGTCTCTCCAGGGTAAGCTCCTACGTCAGCGCGCACGTGAGCCGACCGTACCCAAGGTCACAGCGCGTTGTTTGCAACAACTCCTTATAAGACAGCCTTAACAAGTTAGCTAGTTAACAGCAGAGCCAGCTATACAAGTTATTACAGAACTAAGTTTAGGAGCTAAAGAACTTAGTTGCTAAACTAAGCAGTGCACAGACAGTACGCATAGTCTCTACCCTCTTTTTAATAGAACAGCAAGACTCTCTTATATAAGAGATTAGGAAACTAAGACTGCTAAATATAGAAGTCTTTAAGAAAGGCTCGCATAAGCAATATCTTTAATAGAAAATAAAGGTCTAAGCAAAGCTATACAGAGACCGTGCAGCCTACCTAGACAATAACAGCAGAGTAAATTACGTTATTACTTGTACAACAGGCTAAGCGTTTAACGCCCTTAGCCTATACGTAATAAACCTTATAAATAGGCTAGCAACGCTATCCCTTCTTAAGCTATAGTCCTACCTTAATAACTTCTTTAAGGACCCTACAGCAAGGGAGAAGGCCCTTAAATACCTCTGTACGACTAAGTAAGGAAGAATAGAATTTAACCATTATATCTAAGCATTTAACCTTAAGCTCCTTAAAGCTAGGTTAGATAACGCAAGCTACGTTTAGAAGATTAACTATTATAAGAGCAGCTTAAATAGTAAGCTACTAAAGACCTAAGCAGGTTATTAACTACTATTTAGAGAAATATATAAAGAGTTTATATAATAGACTAAAGTAACCTAAGAAAATTTAAGAGCTGTAGAGAGAATTACTATAAGTAAGAGCTATATAAGTAAAGCGTATAACACGTAGAGCTAACTAATAACTTAAAGAGATAATAATAAGATAAACTAGATAACTTCTATAGGAGCTTACTAGCTCTATGTAAAACCTAGAAAAAAGTTCTAGGGAACACGTAAATAGGTCTAAGAAAGAAAAGAGAACGGCGCCTGTTTAAGGTGTAGTCTGCACGACTACTACAGTGCCCTTCCAAAAGTTCTCGCCGCGCACGCACGAGCCACCCTCACCAGCACATGGGCACAAAACTTCAACACTATGAATCTCAGCCAATATATAATATAATTTAATTTTTTTTGAAGCAGCAGTTGCGCACAGGTTCAATATTTCGTTTGCTACCCTCGCGCTTTCTTGCATGCATCAATTCGTCGTGGCATGCTTATGATGAGGCGCCGAATCAGGCTGGCTAGTATGCGACGCCAGCAACTTTTCAATGCAGCGCAAAAGCTATCCCACTCCTCTATAGCTTAACTATAATTATTATACTAAGGATAGGATCTATACATAAGCTTTTTAAGATACTACTAGAGGTGCTTAATTAGGTTAAGATTAGGTGAGTAGGGTGGCTAGTTAACTGTACTGATGTAGTGCTCAGCCAGAAATCTCCTTATAGCTGTAGTTATATGTACGCGCGCGTTATCCTGCATAAAAAGCTGTAAACGACGCTATAATTATAAGAGGCCTTTCTTTAAAGCCTTAATGTAACTTTTGGCGGAGTATCTATAGTTTGGAGCATCAGGATCGCGCTCTATTATGACTAGAGGGCTCCTCTGCGCACGCCTACGTTTATCTAGCTATATTAAACCCTACACTATCTATGCTACCTTCTTACTATAGCTATAGGTTTAAAGCATTATTATCTTCTATTTCTCTTGTAAATTATAAAATACTTACTCTTGTGTTTACCCTAAGCCCTTCTAAAAGGAGTACTTATCTAAGAAGCGCATAGTGCGTTAATACCACAGGAAAGAAGAGTACTCTCTACAGAACTTAAGCCGCTGTAACGCACGCGATTTATTAAGCTTTAGACGCTTTTTATAAGGAGATTTAGTGAGGCCTTGTCCTTTAAGATACCGCCGCAATGTAGAATAGCTAGGTAGCTTTAAAGTGGTGCTATCTGGATTCATGACTACTGCCTCTTCAGCTAGCTCTTTGTACGTAATTTTTAGCTGTGCGCGTGCTTTGCGATAGATAACCTTCTTCTGATAAAGTGATAGTATAGGTGGTCTACTGCTGCGAGGTTTATCTGTTGTTTTACTAGTTTGTTGATATCTTTTCCTCATGTCGCGTATACCGCGTTTACTGCGGCCAAACGCGTCAGCAACTTCAGCGACTGTAGCACTACTATGCAGCATCCTAATAATTTAATTCCGCTGCTAGACTGTTAAATTAAGACGTCTGCGCGTATTTTAGTCTATTTCTTAAAGAATTTGGCGTTGTAGTAGCATAATTATAATACTGCAAAGTTGAGGTGGTGTTGTTGTAATGGAGCGCGTCGCACTAGCGCGGCGAGAACTTTTGGAAGGGCACTGTAAGTAGCCTAGTGTATAACAAAGTTATTAAATAGCTAAGAAGGCTATTATATAAGACAGGTTAATAAACTTATAAAACTTATAAAGATTATATCTATAACTACTAAATAAGTAATAGAATCCCTATCCTCCTTAGATAAGGGAAAAGAGTAGCTCTAGTATAAAGTTATGTGCTAGAGCCCGCATAAGTCTAAAACCCTATACAAATAATAAAGTTACTTTTACTATAGCTAGCAACTATAAAACCTATATCTATAAATGTTATTATTAATTCTATAGAACTAGCTACTACTATAATTAATAATAGTTGCTACACCTACTGTTTATTAAGTAAGAAACTTATAAGGGACTTAAACTTACTACGCATTAAGGTCTTCCCTATTAAGATTAAAGAGGTAAATAAATAAAAGAGTATAGTATTATATGTTACTAAATTTTTATTAGACGTAGGAGGAATATAGCAGCACGCAGCTGCGTACGTTACCCTAACTACTTACTAATATAACATAATTCTTAAGAAGACTTAGTTAGAGAGTATTAAAGGCGTTATTAACGCAGAGAAGAAACTTCTGTACTTAAAAGTATATAAGGTTACTATACGTAGTATAGAACACGCTACCTTAGACTTTAGCTATACCCTAGTATTAGCTGTAGCTTTCTAATACTACGTACAATACTATAGATAAAGTTATAGTAAGACTTAAATCTTTACTATAAGCCTAAGGAATATTAAGAAAGTACTACGCCTAAAAGTCTAAAAAATACTATAAGAAATATATAACGCCCTACTAGCTTACGTATAACCTTATCTAAAGATATTCCTACCTAAGGAAGGGAATAAGCTACCTCTACAGTAAGGCCTATAATAAGACTACGTAATAAAGTTAGAAGAGAAGGATAGATAGAAGCTAGAGATACTATACAGACCTCTCTACGTAATATTAAGATATAAACTCTTAGTACTAAGGAAGACGTTATTAGACCTCCTAGACAAAGAGTTTATCTGTGCGAGCAGCTTACTAGCAGCCTTACCTATACTATTCGTACGCAAGCTAAGAGGAGGACTACAATTCTATGTAGACTACTGTCAGACTTAAGGGTCTTCACGCGACAGGCAATAAATAATAGATGAATCTTGATAGGGTCTAATAATTGTTAATTCATTCAATCCTCCGTCTCCTTTTACTTCCTTAGGTGTTGTGTTGTTACACCCGAGATTAGTGTTACGTGACTATCCCTCTTGTGTCTGCACATAACGTAGGCCGGCTGGATATTCTAGGTACCTATTATCTAACACACTCCCTCAGCTTAGGAGCCCTTATTAAGCTAGATAATCTGGCCTAACCTACATAATAAGGTCCTCTAATCGCGCTTACATCTCTTCTAATCTTATATCCTTTAATACTATATTATATCTATCTACTAATCTAAGAAGGTAGAGAAACATTATCTATTTAGTTATAGGCAAGGATTTAGTAAGTCTATCTACTATTATGTTGTTAGATTATATATACTTAACTTTAATTATCCCTTAAGTAACCTCTTATCTTAGCTAGTAATTGTAGATGTCTACGTGCCTTAATTTAGTCTGTAGTCTTGCTACGTCTTTAGTTATAAGGCGTATCGTTTAAGTGTTATTACAAGAGATAGTAATTACAGGATCTAGTAATGTTACTTACAGCTCGTTTAGTAAGCGCATAGTAAATATTACTTCTTTAGCTACTTAGGAGAGAGTAAGCAGCTTAGCTTCAGTTATAAAGGTTATTACTGTATCTTGCTTACTAGCTCTCTAGGCAATAAGTCCTCTAAATAACTTAATTATATATCCTTGCGAGCTCTTCTAGTTAAGAGTATTATCCGCGAAGGAGGTATTACTAGCTGCTTTAAGATTATTGCCGCGGCTGAGCTCTAGAGCCTTATTCCTTATATTAAAAAGGTATAGTAGTACATAATTAGTAGCTTCCTAGTGCTTAGGGCTTAGATTTGCAAAGAAGCGGGCAAGATGTGATACTGCAAAGGCCACGTCTAGACGCGTAGTTACTGACGCGAATAAAAGAGACCTAATCTTACGCTGGTACCTGTTAATATTTAGGGCTATTGCTAGGTTATCCTGTAGTTTGTGTTTAATGCTTACTATTAGAGTGTTGTAGCGGATATCCTTCTAGTCCGTAAGCTTACTAATCTTATTAAGATAGGAGGGCTGTAACAGTTATATTGTACCTTAGTTACGGTCTCTAATTACCTCTATCCCTAGGAACTAGTAGAGGTTATCTCCTCCTATACATAGGTATTTCCTTTAGATTAACTTAATAACGCTCGCAGCTTCTGCTTCTACTAACTAATAGTAAGCGACAATAATATCATCTATATAGAAGAAGACAATTATCCTATTTCTAATTAGATAACATAGCTTATATAGAACTCGCTAAAAACCTAGTTTAACTAGTGTTAAGGTAAATTCTTTCTACTATAATAGTAGTAAGATTTAGAGACTATATAGGGCCTTCTAGACTTTAAGGGGTATGCTTAGCTTCTAGTATCCTTAAGGCATTCTTATAAATACTTCTTAATTAATACCTGCATGTATGAACGCATTTGCGACGTCGAATTACTTAAGTTTAAGATTAAACCTTGCAGCTATAGCTATTGTTATGGGCGAAGAGGCCTAACTAACGAGTGTGCATTTGTCCTATACTACAGAAGGAGAAAGATACAGAAGAGGTTACAGGTATCCTTAGAGGATATATATATATGTTCGTACGAGTGAAGAGGAACGTGCTCCTCTGGCTGCTAACTTGTACGAGCTGATAAGAAAAGGGGGCAGAGGAGATTAAGGAGTTCTTTCCCCGTGCGATAGTAGCGAAGCCTCTCCTGCTTAAAGGGCGCAGCCCATTACAGCTATAAGCATGCAGAAGGACTAACTAGCTAGCGTAGCCGCGTATGTGTCTTAAGCTGTGATGTTTCTTTATTAATCGCCTTAAACTACTAACCTTGCTTTGCATTTAATAAAGTAGTGATGCTTATTAAGCTTATAGGTATACACCTATATGCAGTCTAAGATCTGTTATCCTAACCTTCTTACTAGTCCTGCTAGTATTTCTATCTAGGACTTTATTTAGTAATAACTATCTAGGTGCGTTCTTTCTACTTCCCTAAACATCTTAAATAGTAGGTAATCCTTAAGTCTTGAATATGCTGTTAGTAGTAGTAGTAGTAATTAATTATAATAAGGTTTAACTCTGTTAGTAAGTATTCTTTTTAACTGCGCTTTGTTAATAGGTTTGCTATCACACTGCCCTATATAGCCTACTTCTGTGCCTGCTATAAATGCTGCCGCTTATAGGACTGTCTTAGACGTCCCCTGCTCTGCTGCCTCTCTAGTTTCTATACTATTTATAAAGGCTTAAGCTAATGAGGCTACTAGTAGTAGAGTTACTAGCGGTGTTAGGTACGCGCCTATTGCTTTTCTTCTATAGTAGTATCTTAATTGCTTCTACTAATCGCTACTTTGTTATGTAGTATTATCCTTATAGAAAGTCTTAGTTTCTAGATACTAGGTGCGCTTTTCTAAAAGTTTAACAGTCCTTACCTAGGTCGCGATTTCTTTAAGAGTATTATGTATTACAGTGACCCCGCAAAAGTTTCCGTTGCGCACGCACGAGCCACCCTCACAAGCATATGTACACCAAACTTCAACACCATGGATCTCAGCCAAAACATTATATAATTATTATTATTTAAGTCACAGGTTGCTCAGATGGTCAGTATCTAGTTTGCCATCCTTGCGCCTTTGTGCATGTAGCGATTCGTCGTCGCATACTTAAGATGAGGCTCTTGATGAGCCTGGCTAGGATGCGCCGCCAGCACTCTTTTAATGCACTATAAAAGCTATCCTACTCTTCTATAGCTTAGCTATAATTATTATATTATAGATATAATTTATATATGCGCTTCTTTAGGTACTACTAGAGGTGCTTAATTAGGTTAAGATTAGGTGAGTATGCTGGCTATTTAATAGTAGTGATGTAGTGCTCGTGAAGGAACTTACGCGTTACAGCTGCTGTGTGTATGCGCGCGTTATCCTGCATAAAAAGCTAAGAATAATGCTAAGAAGGTAGAAGTCCTTTAGTGAAGGCCTTAATGTAACTTTTAGCGGAGTACCCTTACTTTTTTATATTAAAATTACGCTCTATTATAACTAGAGGACTTCTTCTAGCATGCCTGCGTTTATCTAACTATATTAAGCCTTATACTATTTATATAACCTTTTTACTACAGCTATAAGTTTACAGTATTATTACCTTCTATTTCTTATCTAGTTTTCGAAAAACCTACTCTTAGTTTTGCCCTAAGCCCTTCTAAACTAGGCACTTATCTAAGAACTTAACTATGCGCTAATGCTACAGGAATTAAGAGTACTCCTTACAGAACTTAAGGCGCCTTAACGCACGCGAGCGATTAAGCTTAGGACGTTTTTTATAAGGTTAATAAGTGAGGCCTTGTCTTTTAAGGAATCGTGCTAATATGTTATTACTAGGTGGCTTCGAAGAGGTGCTATCTAGATTTACAACTACTACTACTTTAGCTAGCTCTTTGTACTTAATTTTTAGCTGCGCGCGTGCTTTACGATAGATAATCTTCTTTTAATAAAGGGATAGTATAGGCGGTTAACTGCTGCGAGGTTTATTAACAGTTATACCTATTTGTTAATATTTTTTCCTTAGGTCGCGTATGGCGCTTTCGCTTTAGCGATACGCGTTAGCAACTTAAGCAACTGTAGAACTACTATGCAGCATCCTAATAATTTAATCCTGCTGCTAGACAGTTAAATTAGGACCTCTGCGCACATTTTGGTCTATTTCTTGTAAAATTCAGCGTTGTGGTGGCATAGTTATAATACATGAAAGTTGAGAAGGAGATGTTGTGAAGGAACGCGTCGCGCTTGTGCAACGGAAACTTTTGCGGGGTCACTGTAGGTTGTCTATTAGGTCTTCTAACTTCCTGCTAAATACTATGTTTTTATTGAAGACTACGTCTTGTGTACAAATAATCTTAGCTAGTGATAGAATCTAGATATAGTAAATGTTTGTAGACTAATAGCTAATAAGATATCTAATCTATGTTTTAGGGTCTAGCCTTTAAAGTCTAGACTTTCCTCTATAAGTATTATCTATTATAGCGAATGCTTTATAGCTATAGGCCTTTAAGTAAGCTTAGTTTAGTTTCTAAGGGCCTATAATAATTCTATTTAATACTACTACCCTTATAAAGAAGATCTTATATAGTAATTTCTACCTGTTTAACTAGTTTAGCTTTTAATTATAGAGGTATACAGCTGCTCTTATAATTTCTGGCTATAGGTCCTATAGAAGATTTGCGTTAAGTTAGATAGTACACGCCTTCTCTTTTATTACGCCCCCTGAGGGCTCTACTCCTCTGTTCTATACTTAGGTATTAGGAGCTAAGGGCTCGACTTTAATTACTATAGACGCGCACTACTTCCCTACTTCAGACTTAACAGTAATAATTTTATTATCTATTTTAATAACTTTAACAGTAATATTAAACTATCTCTTTATAAATTAAACGAAGAGGCCTAGTAGGCGTATGAGTAATTAGGCTAGGCGATTATCTTTAAAGTAGAAGTCCTAAATATAATAGGAGTAGTAATATATTATTAGCATCTAGCTTTTCTCCTTAGTGCAGCTTTCTTCCTCGTATTAGTAGAAGTTAATTGCGACCCGCTTGCTAGGTCCTTCGTTGTTAATCTAGGGGGCACAGCAGATTTAGCGTTTTAATTTAGATCTCCTACAGGCCTTGCATTCTATAGTTATAATACCCTTAATCTGCACCCCCTTAGATTACTACATAAGGTGTTTAATCACTGCAGGCCCTAGGTGTCCTAGCCTCCTATGCTATAACATAGCTGTTGCCTTTAAGGAGCTTATTTAGAGTAGGAATTCGCTTAGGTATAGAAGGTAGCTTTATAACTTTAGTTATGCTTAATAACCTATTACCTATATGCTTCTTTTAGGATAGCCATAATTAAGCCATCCTATCGTCGTAAGCTTGTTAGTTCTTCTTAGTTCTCCTACTACATACCCTGTCTGCGAAGTAATCTGAAAGATACAAGGTTTCATAAGACATCTAGGCACTACGCTACGCTCTTAAGGCAAAGGTACTAGTTACCTTAAGATCCTTTTGTCTTAATAGTAACAGTGCTATAGCCGCGGATCTATAATTATAAGTTTCTAGCCTAGATATAGTCTCCTATTACTAGCAGGTTAATATCTTTAAATCTTAACTTCTTATTACAGACGTGTGTAGTAGAGCCTAAGTCTAAGATAAAGGTATTTCTTAGTAGGTAGTCTTATTAGTTCATGCTAAATACCGCCTTAATAATATCCTTATTAATTATTATAATTTTTCTGCTATCTAGTTATTTAATAGACGAGTTTAACGGGTCTAGAGTTTATAATGTTTTAATATACAGCGTAATTAATTAGGATAATAATGTTAACTAAGGCTTCTTTATCGCTTAGCTTACATCCTGTATTATTCTCTGTAGCTTATTATTATAATCTATTTTATATTATATTAATCTTACGATACTTTAATTTAGTTTAAACTATTTAGGTGCTTAATCTATATACACGTAGTAACATTTAGAGAGGCTGTGGCGCTGTCTATAAGCAGGGCACTTATTACCTCTAGCTACTACTATATCCCTTTCTATAGACTGCTTAGATCTAGCACTTTAACTATCTAGTTTTTGTTTATTCTGCCTAGGTCTCCCCTAGCGGCCCTGTGTAGGGGCAGATAGCGCTCTTTCTAACATACTAGAGGCGTCCCTCTGTGTGTCCTAGTTAGCTACACCACTAGAGACGTATAATACTTCTCCTGCAGCGAAAGCGCTCTTCTGCTTGCCCTTTAATAGGTTAGATAGGCTTATATAGTCGCGGAAGAGTTTTATTATCTTCTTCCTATTTATAGTTGTACTATTATATCCTAGACTAGACAAGGTAGCTACCTATGTTAGGGCTACCTTTAAGACAGCGCCTAAGAAGTTATCTTTCACATTATATATTCGCAGCACCTCGCCAACCTCTAGGGTTTCAGCTCAGGTTACTACTTAATTATACTTAGCTAGCTAAGTTTCCTAGTAACCTAGTATTCTTATTAGTCTAAGTACTGTGTAGTACCTTTCTTGCGCCTTAGTACAGTACTAGTAACAAAGTTTCTTCCGCGTTAGCGCGACGCGTCCTCCCCCAACATCAACACCTCGACTTTGCAGTATCATAACTATGCCACCACAACGCCGAATTCTTTAAGAAATAGACCAAAATACGCGCAGAGGGCCTAATTTGACAGTCTAGCAGCGGAATTAGATTATTGGGAGGTTGCATGCTGGTGCTACGGTCGCTGAAGTTGCTAACGCGTATAGCCGCACTTAACGCTGCATACGCGACCTTAGGAAAAAATATCACTAAACTAGTATAATAGCAGATAAACCTCACAGCGGCAGACCACCTATACTATCGCTTTATTAGAAAAAGGTTATCTATCGCAAAGCACGCGCGCAGCCAAAAATTAAGTATAAAGAGCTTGCTGAAGCAGCAGTAGTTGTAAATCCAGATGGCACCTTAACGAAGCCACCTTGCTCGCGCACATTGTATAAGTATCTTAAAGGACAAGGCTTAACTAAATTTCGCTGTAAAATACGTCCTAAGCTTGACCGCGCGCATACGTTGAGGCGCCTTAAGTTCTGTAGGGAGTACTCGCACTTCCCGTGGCATCGGCGCACGCTTAAGTTCTCAGACGAGTGCTCAGTTCAGAAGGGCTTAGGCTAAAATCAAGAGTGGGCTTTCCGCTACCTATGGGAGAAATGGAAGCTAAGGATGCTAGAAACCCGCAGTACTAGCAGGAAACCAGCACAGATGGTGTGGGCGTTAATATAGTTGAATGAACATGGGCAAGCACGGAGAAGTAAGCTTATCATAATGGAGCGCGATTTCAATGCTCTAAAAGGTGGCTACTCTGCCTAAAGTTACATTCAAGCCTTGACAAAGGGCCTTCTACCTCATTAGCGTTGTACACAGCTATTTATGCAGGATAACGCGCGCATCTATACAGCTGCAGTGACGCGTGAGTTCCTCAGTGAACACCACATCACTACCATCAACTGGCTAGCGTACTCACCTGACCTCAACCTAATTGAGCACCTCTAGTGGCATCTCAAGAAGCGCATGTATAAATTCTATCCTTAGTATAATAATTATAGCGCCGCTGAGGAAGAGTGGGATGGCTTTTGCAGTGCATTGAAAGAGTGCTGGCGTCGCATACCAGCGAGGCTCATCCGCCGCCTCATCTTAAGTATGCTACAACGAATTGCTGCATGCAGACAAGCGCGAGGTTGGCAAACTAAATATTGACTGCGTGCGCAACTCCTGCTTTAAAAATAATTCAATTATATTATATTTTGGCTGAGATACGTGGTGTTGAAGTTTTGCGTACAAATGCATGTGAGGCTGGCTCGTGCGCTGGCGGAAGAAACTTTATTCATGTGACTGTACGTTCCTCTTATAGGTCAACACCTACTATATCTTAGAGGAAGATTATCTATTCCTAGACTATTCTACCTAACTTATAGTAACTTAGGTGCAGGTAAGGTAACACAGTTCCTAGGATTTAGTTAATCAGCTTCTTATATTTTATTCTTTCTTCTTAGTAGTCCTTCTCTAAGAGCTTATATAACTTAAAGCGTATCTTATAGTCCTTGCAGTCTTCCTTATATTCTTTTTATCCGCCTGCGGAGAGGTTAGAGACTTTAGTAAGCACTATAACTTAAAGGGATTCGCCTTAACGTGTTAGTTATATGTTTCCGCGCGTTTGGGAGCTTAACGCGGTGCCTAATAGCAGTACGATAACAGTTACTAGTTTGTAGTTCGCGATTAAAGGTCGCATTAGGAGAGTTAGTTTTAGCTGAGGCTGTCTAGTGCCCTTAGGGTCTGCTAGGGGCCAGTTCCTTAGAGATTCGCATTTTATCTTGAACTGGCGGTACTATGCCGTCCAGCTGTTATAATTAGTGAGAACGACTGTCGCGTCCCTTGTACTTAGGATAGACAGGTTCCTTAGCGTGTTATTAAGGCAGTAAGACTCTTAATTGTTAGATTTAAGGGTCTTTACGCGACAGGTAATAAATAATAGATGAATCTTAATAGGGTCTGATAATTGTTAATTTATTCAATCCTCTGTCTCCGTTTACTTCCTTAGGTGTTATGTTGTTACACCCGAGATTGGTGTTACGTGACTATCCCTCTTGTGTCTGCACATGACGTAGGCCGGCTGGATGTTCTAGGTACCTATTATCTGACAACTACAGAGCTCTTACCGCCCTAACTAAGAAGGACTATTACCTACTACCTCTTATACGTAAGATATTAAACTAAATTAGACAAGCTATATAGTACACTAAGCTAGACGTCACTACAGTATTCTATAAGATAAGGATAAGTAAAGGATTAGAATAGATAGCCGCGTTTTAAACACAATTTAGATTATATAAGTAGCTAGTAACGCCCTTTAGCTTAGTAAATACACTAAGTACCTTCTAGAGGTATATTAACTAGGCCCTACAAGACTTCTTAGATAACTTTACCTCTATATACTTAGATAATATCCTTATCTTTACTAAAAGATCCTTCTCTTAGCACTATACCTACGTATAAAAAGTATTAAATCGCTTATAAGAAGTAGGACTATACCTAGAACTAAGTAAATATAAGTTTAATATTTAGTATATAAAGTACCTTAGCTTTATCTTAGAAGTATAGAAGGGTATATCTATAGACCCTAAAAAAGTCTAAGCTATTTAAGAATGGGAGGCCCTAATAATAGTTAGAGGCGTATAAAGATTCCTAAGGTTTACTAACTTCTATAAACGCTTTATCCTAAACTTCTCCTAACTAGTAGAGCCTCTTATACAGCTAATAAGAAAAAAAGAGAAATTCTTGTAAGATATAGAATAAGAGTAGAGTTTCTAAGCTCTTAAGGATATTCTTTGTAAATAAAGTCCTTACTACTTTCTTACCTAAATAATAGATAATAGTAGAATATAACTCTTTAGGCTTTACTATAGGCGGCGTACTATTATAAGAAGATAAGTAAGGAACCTTTTATATAGTAGCTTACTTCTTAAAGAAATTTCTAGCGTATAAGAGTAACTACCTAATTTATAATAAGGAGTTACTAGTAGTTATTATATACCTAAATAAATAGGACGTAGAACTCTATAGCGTATAAGAATTTAAAGTAATTACTAACTATAAGAACCTAGAGTACTTTATAAAGAAGTAAAAAATAATAGAATAACACGTATAATAGTTAGTCTACTTATTATAGTTTAATAATATAAAGCTGCAGTACTGTCTAGGTAAGAAGAACACCTAAGCGGACGCACTATCTAGAAGAGACTAGGACCTACTACAAAGAACAGATAACAGCTGCCTAGTAAGTAGAGAGTTTATTATGTTAGTACTAGCCTAATAGTAAGATACAACAGTTATAGGGGTTATATAAACCCCTACGTTTACCCTTAATAGCTTAATTATAGCTAAGTCCCTACTAAAAGCTCTAATCCTTAAGGACTTAATTGCTAAACACTAGGACTAAGCTGTACAAGATAACTTAATATATTAGGAAGTCTACGACGCTATAAAGCTAGGTGCTAGGTCGCTACCTAGCATAATAAAGAAACTTACTATATTACTAAGAGATTGCACAATTAACTTAGAGAGAAAGCTCTAATAGAGATCTAGGATCTAGGTGCCTAAAAATGAACCCCTTCGTACAGGAATTATCTAGTAAGTATATCTAGCTGTGCAAACAGGTTACCTAGGAAGAGAAGAAACGTACTGCACGCTAGCTAGTACCTAGTACTAGCTAAGTATAAGTAAAAACGTCTACTAATTCGTATAGAATTGCAGCTTATGTAGATAAAGCACCCCGTAGAGAGACAGTAAGCACAGATACCTACGCCTGTTACTAGTACCTAGTCGTACGTAGTAAGACTTAATAGTTAACTTTATTACTAGTCTACTACTATTATCTAGCTGCACTAACTTAATAGTAGTTAAGGACTGCCTAGGTAAAGGCGTAATACTAATCCTACTTAAGATAATTAAAGCAGATGTTATAGCCTAGGCATTTATATAAGGAGTTTTCTACTACTACAGGCTCCCTAGGTCTATTATATTAGATAGGGGCACGCAATTTATAAGCAAACTATAGGGGAAAATCTGTAAACTCTTAGGAGTATAGAGGAACCTATTAACAGCCTACTACTTATAAACAGTTAGTACTACAGAACGCGCGAATAGTAATATTAAAGCAGTTAGATAAATCTTTTGTAACTACGACTAGAATAACTAGGCAACGCTATGCCTAATCCTTAAGCTAATACTAAACACTTATATAAACTCTTCTATAGGCGTCTTTCTTTTCTTCCTTCTATATAGCTATCTAAACTCGCCCTTCCTAGAGCTACCTAGGAAATTAGCTAGCAGCAACCTACTTAATAGAGTAACACCCCCTAGCAAACAAGCAGAAAGCATTATATAAACGCTAAAATAAGCTGTTAACTAGGCTATCTTAGCTATAACACACGCTTAATAACAACAAGAAGCATAGGCGAATAAGACACGTCGCCCAGCTCCTAAGTATAAGGTTAGAGACTAGGTATAGTTAGACCTTAGGCACGTACAAACTACACGCAGAAGTAAGAAACTTAACTAGAAAAGTAAGAAGTACTAAGTCGCCCGCGTACAAGACCCTCTTTATAATTAGTGTTGTTTAAGCCTCTATCTCCTAGGCGTTACTAGGTGTTTTAGGGTGCTAGGGGGTAGGCCCTGGTAGAGGTAGTGTTGGCGTGCGAGGCTTCACCTTAAGCTTTAATAGCACCACCTCTAGGCTGTGTAGGACTAGGCTAGTTGCTTAGAAGCTAGATAGAATATTCTGCTGTAAGAATAAGGTCTCGAATACCTCCTTAAAGGAAGCTAGGAATGCTTTTTTATTAATGTGGGTGATGTGACTGTCTGCCAAGACCCTAATCTCTCGCTAGTATGCCTGCTTTAATAGCGCAAAGCAGCCTATATTAAGCGGCTGCAGGATATAGGATAAATAGGAAGGCATACAGAGGGTAATTATCTTATTCTCCTTACATAGATCCTAGAAGGTAAGTAAATTATAGCTCTTATAGCTATTAATTACTAGTAGCTAGTAACTGCCTACTGTCTAGGCTGCTGTATACTAGATAAAGTGCTGTAGCTAGGCTAGACTAAGTTTATTGTTAGTCTAGCCGTTCTTACTAAGGCCTATACGCCAGCCCTTAGATAGATTAGGTAACCAGGACTTATCGTAGTTCTTAGCTTTGAAGATAATAAAGGGTGGAATTGTCCAGCCTATAGCGTTGATACTAGTAATTAACGTTACCTACTCGCGGTTACTAGGTTATATCCCTAGTAGTTAAGTACGTCTCTTAGACGTAGTTACTACCTTAACGGACCCTCCTACGCCTATAGTAAAGCCAGTCTCGTCAAAGTTATAGGTATCTTTATCTAGGACGCCGTACTTAGCTTTAATGTTGCGTACAAGGTTAAACTAGAGGCTAATAACAGCTGGATCGCTGCATAGGACTCTCTAGTAGTCGCGTGGCCTACTTAGTTAGGATTTAATCTTAGGCTTACGAGAGACGAAGTTTCTAGCCTATTTTTCTCCTACCCAGCTACTACTACGAGCAGCTAGTAACTAATTCGCTATCTCACAGAGATAAGACAGTGTAGGGGCAAATCCTCGCGCGTCTAGCTTCCTTATATATTAGATAATCGCGTCTTCCTCGTGCCTGTTAAGCTTTAACGAGTTAGGTTAGCTATCGCGTTGTAAAAGCTTTCTAGCGCGTTAGTCGCGGAGAGTCCTTCTAGGAACGTTATAGACTACTGCAGCTCGTTAATTACTTAATGTCGCGTCTTTTTTTATTACTTAGATAGCTAAGATAATTCTATCCTTATAAGGGAGTAATTTAATATTAAGTTGTTAAGATATTGCAGTTAAAGGTAGAAGGAGGTGTGGTCTTGGCAAGAGTGGGCGTTTCGCTTACCTGGGCGTTTCGCTTACCTAGGCGTTTCGCTTGCCGCTCACGTTACTATAATAAGTTTCTACTAAATTTCTTTTAATAAGTATTAGTTTTCTCTAAGTAGTAGTTTTCTTTAAGTAGTAAATTTATAATAGTTCTTATATAATATAGTAACTCTTAAACTATAATAATAAGCTATAGTAAATATATAACTCTAATTAGTTAGTAGTAATCCTAATATAAAAAACGTAATTACTTAGACTTAGGCTAACTTCACCCTAATAACTATAGCTCTAACCTTAACTTATTTATAGTAACCCTAACTTATACGTATTACTAGCGTATAAAAATAGGTATAGAGCTAGGTTGGGTACGAGTCTTATGTAATCAAACCTAACCCAACCCCAACCTATACCTATTTGCTACCCTAACCATTATAATTAAAGTAATATAAATAGCTTAAAGTATTCTAACCTTCTGTTAATAATCTAATTAACATTATTAAGCACAGCGGCGGCCTAGTTAACCTTTAACTGCTCTTCTTCTGCTTAACTCTTATTATAACTACAGCTTTCCTTTTTAGTAAGTTAGTACGTAGCTTAAGTACCTTAGAAGTTATCTGTAAACCGAGCTTTACAGATGCCTTTAATAACGTCTAAATTAAGAAGTTGAAAGAATACCTTCTGGCGATAAAATCTCATAGCAGAATATAGCTAACAAGCATAGTGTTATTCGCTCAACTTTGACGCGCAACGCGATAGGTGAGACGCGTCCGCAGGAAGAGGCAGCACTTTCACAACAGAAACTCAGCCCTAAATAAGAGGAGGAGCTCACAAAGTGTATAGAAAGGCTAACAGAATGTTATCTTCTACCTACAAAGTAAATAATCTAGACTCCCGCAGTAGAGACCGCTTACGACAAAGTCTCTAAGAGCTAGGCTACCCGCTTCCTGTACTATTACCCTAACTAACTTACCTCTAAATTAGAATAACTCTATAACTACGAAATATTACACTACTAAGTTCTATAATAAGTATAAAGAGTACTTTATTATTTTATAACAGAAGATCACTTCGTATAAGATTAAGCCTAAGAATACATGTACTAGAAGAATTAAACTCTAATACGACCCCCCCCTCCCCTTCCAAAATAGTAAATACCTCCAAACTAAACACAAAAATTAAGATACTAATCCAGTAAATTTAGTAATAGCCTTTATATAGCGCTACGTAAATCTAAATAGTTTCTTATATAAAATTACTAAGCTCTAAAGTATTTTTTAATACTTCTACCTTATAATATAAAAATAGAACTTAAAGACTTTTATATAACACACACTAAAGTAACTTTCACAATTTTTATTTAGTTACAAAGTCTGTAGATACAGCGCGTAAAGTAAAGCTAAAAGTAAGTAAATTAAGGCTAGAGACGCGTAAATTAAACTAGAGCTACTCTAATTAAGGCTAAAGTAGGTAAGTCACAGTTATAATATTATTTAAACTTATTAGCGTAGTTATTAATAGAGGTATATTATTTAAAATCTTATATATATTACTCTACTATAACTTCCTTAGTCTACACCCTAAAAATCTTTTAAATACATTTTTTAAATTCACCCTAATCTTTAAATATTTCTATATTATTTATATTAATAATTCTTTGATCTATATAGTATTCTAATTATAGCATAACCTACTCTAGTGCTTTGCTTATAAAGTAAGTTACTATAATAGGTACTTTATTACTTTATTACTTTCTTTAATATCTTTATAAAGATAGAAGCATAAGTTAAGTTAAAGTAACTATCTTTTAAAGTATTATTAGTTACTATAAAATATAGTTAATTTACTAAATAGATAACTCTTAGTAGGTATAGTTAAAGAGTTAGAAGTAGCTATATATTTACTAGTACTACTTATGTTAAGAGTAATTAAAATATTAAAGGTCTAATTAAGTAGTTATACTATAAAGTAACTAGTATTAACTAGTATAGGTTCTTTAGGAGTATTTTATAGACAAGTAGTACTAGAAGGAGGCTAAATTTAGAAAGTATAAATAGTAGTATACTTAGAGACTATTAGAAGTTAATAATATACTATAGAGGCTATATTATATAAGTTTATATATATTATTATCTCATACGTTTTCCTATAAGGACCCTTCTAGGTTTTCTAGGTTTATCTCTGTCCTATAGTACTAAGTCTGTCTTAGCGTAGGTTTTCTAGGATTACGTGACCCTAGCGTTAGTAGTTAGTTCAGAGGCTTAGTCTCTTTATGAGTCGTCTGTGCCTCTTTCCCTTATCCTCATAACCGCCGCCTTTCCTACCTCTGTTCGTAACACCTAGCTAGGGAAGGAACGTCCTAAGGATTAACAGCTAGTTAGGAAGCGCTAGTACCTAACTCTGCTACATATTACGTAACCACTCGCTCTGCTATAGACGAGCGCTCGCTGTGCTTACAGTAAGCGCGATAAGCGCGCTACACATATAGATCACTACAATAAGCCCCTATAGCTTATTACATTTAACTCAACACCACACTCTACAGTACAGTAATACTAACGTGTTCCACAAGCGAGCGCCGCGCACAAGCGAGCGCCGCACCCCACTAAGTTCGAGCACCTCTATCAGCGTACAGCTCAACCATAAACTTAAGTACTCTATAGATATTAATATACAAGCTTAAGTAGCACCTATAGTACCGTTTTTACAGATGCGCGAGTTATGCCTAGTCTCTCTGCACCTTTTACAGCGCGATAGAGCCCAGCTGCTAAGGCCTGATTGCTCCCCACTTTAACGCATTTCACGCCTAATCTGTTAATCAGCCTCTTGTTAAGTAACTATATCCTCTCTAACTCCCTCACTAAGACTCCTCACTTCTAAATCTACTTTCTCTTGCGCTGCTCTTGTTAAGTTACTGCCTCACCAGCCTCCTTAAGGCTATTAATCCTACCCTCTATTAGCTTAGCTCTATATGCCCCTACTATAGCCCCCTTTATAAACTAATTAAGCCCCTTAATAATTAAGGCTGGTGATAAGCTCTTATGCCGTCAAACGCGATCGCTAATTAGAGTCGATTGAGCCTCAAACTCACGTGGGTTCCTTGGTGTTTGAGGCTCCCAGAGAGCTCCTTACTGAGCTCCTTGCTGGGCTCCTTGCTCAGCTCCTTGCTCAGCCCCTAGCTGAGCTCCTAGTTGAGCTCCTAATTGAGCTCCTAGCTGAGCTCCTCCCCGAGCTCCTAACTGAGCTGCTGGTGACGGCGTACGCAGCTGGACATCTAGCCTTGACAAGACAACGTCTGGCTGGAGAGGAACAAGGCCTGCTCCTTGAAACGCTGAGCGTATATTGACTGCAGTGAAAGCTTGATCAAACGCTGCTCCAAAGGCAGGCAGAAATTTAAGCTTAGTAATGTGGTTGATGTGGGCCTTAATCAAGCTCTCCATCTGGCGGCTGTACGCCTTCTTAAGAGGAGAGAAGCAGCTAACGTTAAGAGGCTGCAGTAGATAAGATGAGTGTGGTGGCATGCAGAGGGTACAGATCGCCAATTTATGCCAACCAGACCTCTACCACGCGTTGATAGCAGCTTATTAGCCATATCACGTATAGCTACGTACGTAGGCGGAAATCCACGCTAATCTAGATCATGTATATAATTAACAATTACCTCCTGTTCTAGCCAGGTAAGCTTCCTTAAGTTGGGCTAGCAATCGCGTCAAGCAGTAGCCCCAGCGCGTCAGCGACGGATTGCTCTTTTAGACACGTTAAAGACCGCTGCAGCAGGCTAGTCGCCACTAACTTAACGCGCACGAATAGCTAAGATAGTAAGCTAGATACCTGCTTCGTTCGAAGGCACTCAAAGAGCGTGGCGCTAAGCTATTGTACGTTGAGATGAGAGAGGTGCTCAAACTTGGTGGGGTGCGGCGCTCGCTCGTGCGCGGCGCTCGCTTGTGGGGCACGTTAATACTATCTACTCTTTACCCTTAGTACTCTTTATAGAAGTGCTCCCTTACTATCTTAGTATTAAACTCTTATCTATTAAGTCTCTTACTCTATCCCTAAGAAATAACCTTACAGTCTAAGTAGTTATCCCTACTAATAGCTCTTAAGAATTTTACAAGTATATAGCTTTTTAATATAAGTATATTTAAGCTTCTCTAAACTATATACTTTTAAAACATCTTATATTTTATAAAGAAGAGATAAAAGTGAGTTTCTATTAGTAGAAGAGACTTTTACTCTATTTTCAAAGCAGTTTAGAAAGCTTTATTTAAAAAAAAAAGACTATTCTTAAAGCTTTTAAAGTAATTTTTAAAAAGTTTAATACTAAGTAAGCTATCTAAGACACTACAAGTAATAGTAAGTCTTCTAAGCTAAGTACTAAGAATTAGAGAGTAGTAAAGGCTTTAGTATACTAAATTATTATAAATTATAAAGATAAAAGAGCTAAAAAGCTTAGTAAGAGCTTTTACTATATTAATCCTAAGAAGTCTATCTTTTAGTATAAAGTAATAGCTATAAGAAGTGTTCCTATTAATAAGTAAGAGCCTAGGAAGTAAGGTAAGGTCCCCTTGTTATATTAAGATAAGGACTACTATAGTAGTACTATATTCTAGTTACTTAAGCAAGTTAAGGAGGTACGTAATTACTAGGTAGCTAGAAAGCTTAAGGAGTAGTAATATTAATACTAAAAGCTTAAAGCTAAAAAAGATTAAAAATAGTAAAGGTAAATTAAGGCTACTAAGCTTATATTAAGGCGTGCAGCTAGGGCTAAGGCTAGGTTATTAAGGGAGAAGCAGAGAGCTGCTTAAGCCACTAATTAAGCTGCCAGGCAGGCTGCTCGCAGGGCTGCAAAACGACTTAAACAAACTCTCAGATTATCCTAAAAAGGAAAGAAGAGTAGTCTTAAAACTGCTGCAAGGTCTATTTCTAGAAAAAGAGAGGTTATAAGGCATTATAGTGGCGAGGAGCTGTTTAAAGCTCTACCAGGCGCATCAGCTATTAAGTCACGCAGCGGCCGGAAAATTAAACTTCCGATCAAATACTATTAGCTATAAATATTTATAAGCCTTATAGATTGCTTCACCAAAAAGAATCGCGATAGCAGCTTTGTTGTGAAGCTCAATAGCCGTCCTCTGCACAATGGGTAAACCACGGTAACCTTGACAGCTTCCCCGCCGCTAGCCGATTTTTATTGTCATCGCACTTCCAGCTGTCCCCTATCAACAACATCATTACCTTCGTCACTCTTCGCAACTCGACAATAAAGGTTCTTGCTGCAAAACAAAGAAAAGACCTCAATTACTACAGCCAAAGCTACAAGGCAACACGACATTAAAGACAAACTTCACAGCTAAGCATCACCTGCTATAGTCGAGTTCAAGGCTCCAGTTCTCAGAGTGCGGCCACCTTTAATAGCCCTTTCAATCTCGAACGATCCCTTAGACATCAGACTTGCGGCTATACGTGAGGCTATCGCAGCAGGCCAGGACCCAAACGAACTTAGCGGTATGAAGAATCCTGGCGTGGGGCGTCCGCTACACTATGCTATCTGCGATTCTGGGGGGCATGACTACGAACAGCTCAAGCAAAATCTCCCTATCGTCCAGTTGCTTCTTAAGGCAGGTGCCGATCCAAGGCTTCCAGATTTAAGGGGCCGGTCGCCAATCGAGGAACTTGAAGCGTGGTTTAAAGCATACAACGAGGGTCACTCAAATTAGGCTCCAGAGGACCTTGACTTGTACTCTTTCAACGAAGCGGTATTGAAGGCTATAAAGGAAGTTACAGCCAAGCTTGATAGTAAGCTTGCGTAGCTTGAATGAAAGCATCGTTCGCTAAAACTGTGGTCGCAATAGCGAAAGATAGCAGGTTGAATCAACAGACGCCTTCGTCTAGTTCATTTATCGACAAGATGAAGTTTTAGTAATCAGTCATGTCTTCGTTCTTTTGAAATGAGAGCTTAGATAGCTGTCAGCGCATGGAATGTCGATTATCTTTGTTTAGGCTCTGAGCAAGGGAGACATCAGATGGTGGGTGAGGCTGGGAAATGTTGGGAGCCGGACCTGTTATTGTATAGAGATACTTGCTCATGCCTACAAAGTCGCTCATATAACTCCACGCCAAAGCATCGCGACCCCTATATAGCTTTCTAGCCCTGCCTTTGCGACTTTAACTGCAAAGCTCTGATGCCAACCCCTGTGTAGAACCAATTCATCTTCGCAGCCCATCACTGGCTGTGGTCACATATCGCTCTAAGAATAAAATCTGTAGCATTGTTTGGTGGCGATATCAACAGGATATGAAGATGCTTCAAACAGGGATCTACCCACTGGCACCACTGTTACTGTTTTAGCTCATCAAGTCTAACCATAATGATCTATCTATGGCACTTCTCAAATACGCTAGTAGCAGACGACACGAGTTTAACCACTAAAGCAGTGATTTAAATTGCATAGATAACTTAAAAAGATAGCACATAGTATACAAGAAAGCTTCGATTGTCTATGAGATGTCGTTGATTAACTTTGACAACAAGGAAATGTGAAATGAGTGAGGTGCAAGGAGGTTGAAAGTGACCCTACGCCCAGCCCAGATATTTCAACAGCGCTCGTTTCCGGGAGGAAGAAAAGTTTGGTGCCCAACGGTCCTGCAGAAACATAATTAGCATTCATGAGCACAGCACCCGGAAGAGCATCATTGTTCGCAGATGACCGAGGTTGAATAGTGTAGTAAGAGACAGAACTGAACTTACCGACATCATCGGCGTGTTGATGGCACTGTTAGCTTGCTTTTGCATTGTCCCATCCACATTATTAACCTGTGCCCCACCCCAGACTTGATAAGCAGCCATGCTCCCATCCTTAAAGATATACGGATTATAGGTTAGGAAAACTTTGCCACTCGCTGTTTCAAGATTCGGCTCTGTCTCTTCGTCGTTTGCGAAGTTATCCTCTCTCTTAGCATCATATAGCTGAGTAGTAATATCTGACTCTGCCAGCCCTAATGCTGTGGCAACAGCGGTGACAAGCTTTGCTTTGCGGTTCACGTATTTCGGGGTGGTACCAGCTACAAAGGTTGGCGCAAATATGGTTACCTTCGCAACGTTGTCAGCTCGTTGTGCCCTAGTTAGAAGTAGATGGCGCATACCTTAACATTCCTTTCTTGCGTAACGCAATTCTTGGGTGTGATTTGAGGGAAGCCTAGGAAGGAGGGGTTGTCAACGTCGCCTTCTACCAACGGAGTGAGAACCATGTCCTCGAATTGTTGGTCAGTCTGCTTTTGCTTCCACCAATGTTCCCAGTGATGGGACTCGTCACAGTCAGCTACGGTAAAGTTTCAAGGCGAAATACCCTTACCATGTACATTCCGCATTGCGAAGTCACCAGTACAGACGTGCAACCAAAAAGACCCATGACTCCGGAGAAGAAGGCGCCATCTTTAAACTCCAGAAATATGGCTGTTGAAGCAGAAGTGTCTCCGGCATCGGACAAGTCTACTAAGAATAGCTCCTTGATAGGCAACTCGGGATTGAAAAGTCTTTAGTAAAAGAGTCCAGTCCACCATTCGTTGGTTTGTTCAGGAAACCCCAGGTGGGATCGGCTGTCGCTAGAACCGCGCGTAGCGACGTTGCTTTGCGCAGAACAGCGCGGGCTTTCCTAACAGGACAAGAGTCACCACAGGTTTTGGGACTGCATTCGACATCTCCGGTTCGATCATCGTCTGGCACCTCTCCACATCCACTGTCTCTTTCTTTCTTCCGGATTTCAGTAAACGTGTTCTTCTTAGCGTTTGATTTGCTCCCAAGTGGATTGAATCTGGAAGAAGTGGAAATGCTATACAGCTTCTTCAAACCTTCAACGTCGCGCTGACTAGGAGCCAAGACCTGCTTAATTGCGTCGCCGTTTGGTTTAGTCAAGGCCGACCCCATATTACTATCATAGATCATGATAGAATCCCAGTCTGGTTCAGTCGCGGTTTTGCTTGTTCGATATGCGGTAGAGTCTATGAAGGGCAGAAACTCTGCTGCGCTGAACCGATTAGCCTTAGCAAAAGCCCTCGATGTACAAGCCTTCTTCATTTGCTCCGCGGTCAGTGTCTGAAACCTTTGCGTAGTCGGCCAGTTTCTCGCATTTGAAGTTTGAAGAGCTGAAGACATTGCCGCCAGCAGCGGCATACTCGGAAGACCACCAAGCTGGGTTTTGATGTTCATGGTGAAGGCCCCAAGCATGCTAGATTTCTTGTCAGTGTCTTGTATAGCAGAGGCGCGAGAACAGCCCTGGGGGTACTCACACCCATCTGATGAGCATAATTGGCAACCAGGTTTTGTTTCCCAATGTCAAGATCAGCAGTCAATCTCATCAGAGGTCCTCTGTTCTCCGGATCCCCACTCATCTTGTTGAGAGGCGGGGCGCCAGTGGTACAGGACAGTCCATCACTCTTAACAATCAGAAGAAAGTTTAGTCTATTCGCGTTGTTGTTGCAACTACCCAGATTAGATTAGCAGTGGTAGTCATAGTAATGTGCGGATACATCTTTTCGATAAACATACAAAGAACTATCCTTCTCCACCCAGTCAAAGCCCGATCCAAGCCCTGAATTCTCCCACAGCTTTCGGGCTTCGACCAGATCCTCGAAGCAGAGTCTAGGCAAATTGCCTGGCATAGGCAAGGACCACGTGCCAAGGACGTGCCCATGGTGCAAAAGAGAGACCAAGAAAGAAGACGACTGCTGGTTTAAGTACCCGGAAAAGGCTACAGATAATTAGCTGGCGTAAAAAGCAAAAGGAACTTCGAGAAAATGACAAGGACAGCGAAGCGACATGGGTTACTCTGACTGGATCCAATATCTCCCCAAGTTTCTTCACTTACAGCGACAGATGCAAGACAACCTACGACACTTCATCTGTGGTTAACGTCTGCAACAACCACGCCTGGTTCACTGAGATACACGACGCCAGCGGAACCCTAAGTGGGACTGGAGGACTCGTTTCCGACTTACGCAAGGGAACGATACGACTTCCATGGAAGCTTCGAAATGACAGAACTTTCTTCCACACTGTTAAAGAGGTTTGGTATTACCCAAACAGTCCTATTAATATCCTATCAGATATGAGAATAAGACGCGGAGGATACAGTCTCGATTGGAGGGATAGAGGAGCCAATGACCGTGATGGCAACGAAGTGGCCGTGGCATACAAAGAAGACAGAATCGTCCTCATCCGCACGGCAATGCAAGAGACGGCAACAGAGTCGCACACGACATTGGCCACAAAGCCATCATCAACCAAGAAGGTGTCAGCAGAGCAGTTGCATCGAATGATGGGACATCTGGGATACAGCAATCTTAAGAAGCTTATGAAGAACACCACTGGACTGAAGCTGGACAGCTATGAGCATGCCAAGTGCACGTGCTGCCTGAAATCTAAACTGCGAACACGACCTTTTAGAGAAAGATAACGCGCGAAACGAGAGGGAGAAATTTTCTACCTAGATCTCGTACCGTTAATTAAACTAGAAGTATATAATCTAAAGCGCGGGTATATCTCTATAACTGACGACTACACTACTAGCATAGAAACAGGACTTATTTGTTCTAAGAACGAAGCTCTAAATTACGTTAAACTTCTGTAAGCTCGCTAGAAGGCTTAGGGCAAGCTACTCCTAGCGTACATATTCTCTAATTAGGATAGCGTCTTTATAAGCAAAGATTTTTAGCAATAGATAAGGGAGGAAGGAATTACTTACTAACTAATTGTGCGCGATACTCTACAAGAGAATAGACTCGCTGAGATAACCTAATTCTACCTCTATAAGAAAGCGACAGTTATGCTATCTAACTAAAATATGCCGCGATTTCTCTAGCCGCTAGTAATTAAATATGCTGTTAAATTAAAATACCGAAGTCCTGCATAAAGGCTTAAAGGTAAAATACTATATAAAGTTATTAACGGATCGCAGCTAGATCTCTTAAAGTTTTTAATATTTAGAACCGTTGTGTACTATTAAAATAACTAAAGAGCTTAATCTAAGAAAGTTACACCACGCGGAATTAGAGGGAGATTTGTAGGGTTCGCGGATGGATCCATAGATCTATTATTAAAGTCTAGAAAGAGGGAACACGCTAGGTTACAGAGGAACAGAATTTTGAGCCTAACAAGAACTGCGAGCTATATAATAGATAACAAATAGATAATAAAGATAACCTTAACTTTAGACAAGAAGCATAGTAACTGTCTATAGGAATTCGCAGCCAATTGCATAGATTACATCCTCTATCTAACGTAGAACCCGCACTAGTAATTAACAGCTAAACAGCTACGCGAAATAAGGCACATAAGCCTACAGTTATAATCACTAAGCAGAACTTACCTCGTAAGAGGGAGCTGGACGAGCCGCACAAGCTTAGTCCTGCACTAGAGCTACATAAGCTAAGCCCTACTCTAACAGAGGGAGAAGAAGACGCTTAATATAGCAGAGAACGCACGTGAACTGTAATTTATGTTAAGCCGCTAATAATTAAAAATAATAACAGAGAAGTATAAGATACTATAGTAAGCCCTAAGATTAGGGTGGCAAATGGGTATAGGTTGGGATTGGGTTGGGTTTGATTACATAAGACCCGTACCCAACCCAGCTCTATACCCAATCTTTATACGCTAGTAATGGGTATAGATTGAGGTTACTGTGAATGGGTTGAGGTTAGGGTTAGGGTTATTAGCCTCGGGTACGTCTGGGTCTGACTAATCACGTCTTTTTTATATTAGGTCTAATACTAACTAATATGTATCTAAAATAGCTAGTTATGCTACTAATTATAGTAAATTATTATGATTACTAAGCAACCCCAGTGGGTACCCGTAACCAAACCTAAACCCATACGTGCATAACCTTAGCCTTAACCCAACCTAGAGTCCGTGCGACCCAACCCCAACCTATACCCATGGTCCGTGCGACCCAACCCCAAACCCAACCCACTTATCTATAACCCTATACCCAACCTATACCCATAGCGGGTACCTGTAACCCATTTGCTACCCTACCTAAGATAGAATTAGAAGATCTACTAATCTAGGAGCTACCCTCTTTAATAGAACTGCAGCGGTAATTAACACGCAGTAATAGAGGGCTACTAACTTGCAGATTCTATAACGAATACAGATATGCAACCTTAATAAAGCTAGTAACAGCAGAAGCTATAGCAAATATACGTAAGGTAATTGCACTTACTAGAGTCCCTGACAAGCATTTCTACACGCTGTACACAGTAATACTGAGCAAAATTAATAACGCCTATTAAACCTTCTACTCCTACCTTAACGACGCCCTAGAACACGCTTTAATTGTAGCCTATGTAGGCGTCTAGTAGTCTACGAGGAGCTAGGCCTAAATAACCTAGAGCTGAAAGCATTTGCAGAGGCAATGTAATAGCTAGATAGCAGGAAGTGGAAAGATGTTACGGACACTAAGGTGGACTAGCATTATAAAAACGGGATGTTTAAGCTCGTTAAACTACTCGCCGGGCGCATAGCGCTAGACGGTAAATAAGTGTTTAAAATTAAACGAGGAGTTAATAACTAAACTACTAAGTATAAGGCTAGATACGTAGTAAGAGGATTTATATAGTAGTTTAGTATTAATTATGACTAGACCTATGCTAGAGTTGTCTAAGCACTGTTAGTGCGCGTAATATTTATACTCGCAGTATTATACGACTACGATATCGTGCAACTTAACTTTATGACAGCATACCTTAATTCAGACCTTAACGAGGAAATCTACGTTAAATAAGCACTAGGTTACGCCTGAAAGGGTAAAGAGCACCTGTGGAGGAAAAAGGGAGAGCTTGGCAACAGTTACCCAGGTGATCTATGAGATGGACCACTGTTTTGTCTAGGAGGCTTTGAGAGCCAGCTATATAAAGGAGAGCTGAGCACGGCCTATTGCAGGGGCCATTATACGGTAGGAGCGTAAGCAGCGTGTACGCGTGCGCGAGCGCGTACGTGCTTGCGCACGTGATCGCGCACGTGAGTCTACCTTCAGGTGTCTTCTGCGTGAGCTTGCCCATCAGCTTGCACGTGAGCGCGCACGTGAGCCTACCGTACTCCAGGTCACAGCGCGTTGTTTGCAACAGCACCTTATATATAAGGTTAAGAAGGGCTTATACAGACTTAAATAATTAGCACGCGAGTGGGCGAAATAACTTGTAAGCTTCCTTATTAAGATTAGATTTAGGCCTCTTACAGCAGACAACAACGTCTTTGTTAAGGGCACTATCTGCACGGGACTTATAATTATGGTCTACGTAGATAACGTCAAGCTTATTGGCAGCGATAAGCTAGCTATGAATTAAGTTATTAATTAGCTAAGCAAAGAATTTAAGATAACTAACCTAGGGAGTATCGGACACTACCTTAGAATAGAAATCAAACGCGACCGCACCGTAAGAACAATCACACTTAGCTAGCGAGCATACATTGAAAAGACCCTTGACAGGTACGGATACAGTAAGCACAGACGCAAGGTGAAGACGCCGATGGCCACAGGTCAACGCCTTAAACCATTTGACAGCATTGCTACTGAAGCTTCAAGACAAGAATTTGCCGCCCAATTGGGATCCGTTATGTACGCTATAACTACCACGCGGCCGGATATAGCCTTCGCAGTCTCATCACTTACTCAGCACACAAACAAACCCGGACCGGAGCATTAGAATGCACTCAAAAGGATCTTCTTCTACCTGCGCAGTGCAATCGAATACTGTATCACATTTGGTGGAGAAAGCGACGACAAACTTGCTGGATACACAGATGCCAGCTTCGCTGAAGATTCCGTAACCAGACGCTCAACGGGAGCCTACATTTTTACACTCTGAACGGAGGACCCATCAGCTGGACTTCAACACGTCAGCTGACAGTCGCACTGTCAACTACAGAAGCTGAATACATTGCTATGTGTCAGACTATCAGAGAAGCCACTTGGCTTAGACAACTGTTTACTGAATTGGGACTCCATCAAGAGTCTGTCGAGATTCATGCAGACAACAAAAGCGCTATAGCTCTGGGTAAAAACCCTGAATTCCATAAGCGCAGCAAACACATCAACGTTCAATACCATTACGTACGAGAGCAGGTACAAAGCGGACGAGTCACCACGCCCTACCTGCCAAGCAGTCAAATGATCGCAGATGGCTTAACTAAGGCTGTCAGTCCAGAATTGCACCTTCGATTTGTTGATCAATGTCGGCTCGACCCAGAAAAAGCAAGAAGAGGCATGATTGAGACTTTCCCAAAGCATCGTATGCAAGCTTGAGAGGGAGTGTTGGCAAAACTGCCATGGGTGACCTTGCTACCTTGTCGATCTTCTTTTCCCCCTGTCGATCCTTATACAGCAACCAGAACTTACTTATGTACGATAGTATTGTCCAAAAATAATAATCAATCATTCACTTCCTAAAGACAATATTTATGAGTACTTCCAACTGCTAAGCATGATCTCCATCATTACAACCATGCTGACAGTCTTTGGTCTCATATAGTAGCATGCTGCGCTTAATCCACTTGCGGCAGTTGTAATAACAATCTCGTAACTATGACTCGAGGCGCATCGCACTCCATGGTTGTTTCTTGGTTTGTTTCCACAGACATCGCAACCACTTCTGAACGCTTGAGACTCACGCTGCTTATTCCAACTCCGGTCCCGGTCCTATGATGGCGAAGATGGATCGTGATGCAGAACACGCTTTGAGCCAATCTGCTGTTTAGCAAGCATTACCTAGCTCTTGAGGGAATGTGGAATTCACAGAAGTTTTCTTTTTGGCTCTTCCTCGTATATGTACCTCGCCCAGTCAAGCATGGACTTAAGTGGCCTGACAATAAACTTGGCCCCCATGCGGCGGACCTGCGTTGGACCTGCGTTGGACCTGCGTCTGAACTTATGCATGCTGTATTGAGGTGGGGGCTGACGTGTTTCCCCTCCACCAAACTCAATGTGCTTCTTTAACCAAATGCAGCTGGGGATTTAAGACAATGCTTTCTTAGCAGTCGATCCATGCACATTTTCTGAGACTAGGCTTAGCCTCTCTACGATGCAAAATTCGGACGCGCAATCTATTACCAAAACAATAAATCCTTACACTTGCTTAACATTTTTCTTTCCAGTTACAAAACATCAAACCCGAGGGTTTACACATTTTATCCTTAGCCTAGTCTAATTATAGAAGGCCGCAGCTAGTCCTAAATGTGCATACCTTCAATGCCTACGCATGCTAGTATGTTGCTAAAATCCTTCCACACCTTTACCCTAGCTCTTCTCTTATTCTGTAATTCTTACAAGGATATAGCCGACTGCATAGAGATGTTAGACCCCATACTTTAACTCCATATGGTAGGTCAAAGCACAACTTATTCTTGGCTCAGTCTGGTGCTGCAATTTGGCTACGTCACCTCTTGTTGCGGAAACTTTCCTTGACCAGATAACCCCAAATCCTTTTGCAATTGATAGAATATAAAAAGAGGGCAAGCGGTCTGAATCTGAGCATCAGGTCGGTTCAAACAATCTTCACAACTCAGTACCAGTATCAGTACCAAATCAGCCTCCATAATGCTTTTTAGAACTTTCTTCCTTCTTGCCGCTCTCGGACAGGCACGCTCCATATCTCCCCGCCAGTTTCTACCTCCCGATGCTGTCACCGTGAATGGTACCATCACCTCTTTCAGCGTCCTTGAGGGTAGTGGATGTCCTTCCGGAACTTACGAACCCCAGCCTATTGAGCCTGGCAAATCGGAAACTACCTATGCGGACTTTAGCAGCTTTGTCTACAATAGCAACACCTCACCCGGCCCAGTCACATGCACGCTCAGCATTGATTTTGAGTTCAAATACCCGGAAAGCGGCGCGGCGATTATCTTTGTCGGCACGATTGGGTATATTGAGGGCTTCTACGAAGAAGGCGACGACAAAAAAGAGACCGTTTTTACGTTGGATCACTACACAACAGCAAGTGCAGGAGCAGAAACAGTCGAAGTAAGCCTTTACTATCTCATCTACTCTACTCAGACCGTCCTCTCCACAAGTACTAATTTCTCTTAGGGACCGATATATTACACATCTCTGATCGATGGACCTGCAGAGTTAGGTATTGCGGCGGAGATGTATCCCACTGGTGTCGCTGGAGAAACTGGACTTGGCAGTCTAAAGATGGATTTCAATGCCCGCACCGATCTCGGTCCAGGAGAAATGATTGTGCACCGAATTTTGATAGGGTTTCTGCACCGACTTGAGGATCCTGCTATCAATAGGGATAGTAGATTGTTGAAGACTATTACTTGAGTAGTATAAGGTGTGCACATCAGACTTTGTCAATAGACTTTGTACTCAAGTCATGCGAGTCGGTGCTAATATAAGGAAGAGTAGAAGAGTACTTTAGAAGTAGAAAAGAGATTAGGATAGTAATATACTTGACTAAGTTGAACCAAACAAGCTTCCTAAAAATACTGCCTGCAGATAAGTTACTTAGTAAGTACATTTTAACGCCAGCATATTATAGAAAACCTAATTGAGGTCTTCTATCTATTTAAATACGATACTATGTCTCTAAACTGTACTACTAGCGTAGGGTTAGGTTACCCCTAGGGGTAAAGAGTCTATGCTAGTAACACAGCTTCGTGAAGTACTTACCCTTAGAGGTAGAAGTTTATACTAGTAATACAGCTTTATAAACTCTAACCTTATTCTTAGAAGGCTTAGCTGCTTATAGCTCTATATTAGCCTTCTATTTTCTATAAATAGTTATCTACTTAGCCTTTTACTATAGTTTCTTAATATGAAATTACTATAGAACAAAAAAATGCTAATAACTTAGCTAGGTAAAAGAAGAAGCAGCGTATATCCTTTAAAGAGGTAAAATTTATTTATAATTAATTTAAGCTATATAGATTAGCTACTATTAAGTTTTTAATTAATATACTTACTCTAGAATAGTATATTAGTATAAATAGACTTATTAATAAAGCTTATAAGTACTACTTCTACTAAATTTTTAAAGAAGTAAAAGTTCTTTAGTAAGATAAAAACTATTAGCTATAAGTTACTTATACTAAAGCGTAAGTATAATAGATATTAGATTATCTTAAGTAAACAGAAGGCTAGGCTAATAGTACTATTAGTATATGTAAAGATACGCTAGCTATAAATATAGAATTACTATTATTTAAAGAGTAAGATAGTATTATTAGAGAAAAAGTAGAGCTTATAGTAAGTAACTACTAAGTAGAAGTATTAAAAGAGTATCTATAGTATTTTAGGTTATTAAAAGTAAAGTAATAGTAAGTGCGTAATATTTATAGTTAAAGTAATTAACCCTATATATACTAGTTAAAGTAAGCTAATCTTAATAATAAACGCGTTACTACTATAGCTATATATTAAGCTATAAGTAAATTAAGAACAAACTATCTTACTAGATAACTATTGCTAGATATAAATAGAGCTTATAATATTATTATCTAACTATAATAAGCTATTCTAAGATTCTAATAAGCTAGTAGAGTAGTAGATATAAGAGTACTTTAGGCTTAGTAGTTAAGTAAAATTTCTAGTCTAGTAGCTAGCTATATTATAAAAAACATAACTATTAGAACCTAATAGTTATAAAATAGTATTTATTCCTTATTTAGTAATTAATATTTATAATCTTAATATTTAAATAAATAGTAAGCTATAGAATAGATAATATAAGTATAATATATTTTAAAATATATTTATAAAATTATACTAAGTAATATTATAGTATTAGTTTACTATCTTTAACTAAGTTATTTAAGTTATCTCTAAGATTTATAGCTAGTTTAGCTTTAATATCTAATTATAAGATTAGAATAAGCTAGTAAGTTTACGAGCTATATATTTATAAGTAGATATATAAAGCCTATTCTACTCTAGCCTTAAATTTAACGCAGTACCCTAGCCTTTAAGTATTTAGTAATAAGATTTCCTGCTAGCTACTATAGATAACGTATACTATAGCTTATACTAGTCTCTTACCTTAGAGCTAGTTAATTACTTCTATTAAGAGAGGCTTAAATATAATAATATTCTAGTAGTTAAAGTATATAAGTTAAGTAGGAAAGATATACTATAAAGAGGATCCTATTTTAATTATAGTACTTAATAAAACCTATTATAAAGTAAAATCTATAGCTATTAAAGATAAAGAGCCTATAAAAAGAGTACGCCTTTACTTTTATCTTATAACTAAACACCTAGTTAAGCTATACTAGGCCTATATTATTATTAGTCTATTCTAAAGTTAAAAAGCTAAAAAAGACTTAATAAGACTTAAGATTATAGGCCTATAACTATAAGTCTTAAATTAAGCTTAAAGCTAATTAATAAATAAGAGCAGGCATAAGACTAGATTTATTAGCGTATACGCAGGCTAGCAGTATTATTTACTCTTAACTACTATCTTAGATATATGCCTTAATCTTATACTCTTTATTTAGCCCCCTACTAAATACTCTCTTTAACTTAGTAACTACTCGTAGTATAAAGCTTTTCTTATCTATATTATATATATTATAAGACTTAATATTATATTAGCTAATCTTATTACGTAAGAGATTAAAGTAGAGGGTATACTTTACCCCTAAATTAGCTTAGTAGCGTCATTAATCTATCTTAGGTACCTAATTTAAGATAAGCTTAACTATATAATTCTTAATATTATAATTAACCTAGTATACGCTAAGCTCTTTTTTCATAATCTATAAGCTAAAGTATTATATTATAAGCTTAGTAGAGTGTAAGCCTTACTTTATAAGGCGTTTAATATAGTATAGAAGCTCTTACTCTTAATAGAGGTAAAGAGCTTATTAATCTTCTACCTTAGTATTGCGTAAGCCTAATATTCCTTAGTGTGGAGAAAAAGGGAGAGCTTGGCAACAGTTACCCAGGTAATCTATGAGATAGACTACTGTTTTATCTAGGAGGCTTAGGAGAGCCAGCTATATAAAGGGGAGCTGAGCACGGCCTATCACAGGGGCCATTATACGGTAGGAGCGTGATTAGCGTGTACGCGTGCGTGAGCGCGTACGTGCTCGCGCACGTGATCGCGCACGTGAGTCTACCTTCAGGTGTCCCCTGCGTGAGCTTGCCCATCAGCTTGCACGTGAGCGTGCACGTGAGCGCGACCGTGAATGCACACATAAGTACGTGTCTCTCCAGGGTAAGCTCCCACGTCAGCGCGCACGTAAGCCTACCGTACCCCAGGTCACAGCGCGTTGTTTGCAACACTTAGTATCTTCGCGTAAGCGTTATATAGTTATAATAATACGTTTTTACAATTTCTTAATAACTAAATTTCTCTCCTAGCTTTAGCAATTCTATAGCTGCAATTATAGCCTTAATTAAGCTTATATTAGTAGAGGTGTCGCTTGTTGAAGTTTTGTTGTTGTTGAGGAGGGGCAGCTAGTTACGCTGTCTGGCTCGTTACGCCGTCCACCTCGGTCCACCGTAAGCGGCAAGGTTAACAACGCTGAAACAGCAAATAAGGTGGAAAAGGGAACCTCCAAGGATGGCGCAGGTACTACCTCCTATGCAGTTAGAAAAGGCTTATTAGGGGGCTATTTATTGTGGTATTAGGGGGCGTGTTAACAGCTCCCGTGCAACAGCGACAACTGGAGTCTTATCAATAAGTATATAATACTTGTTAAGGATAAACTGGCCCTATTTCAATTAAATGGACCATTCGTGGGTTATTGACAAACTTATTATGATTTAGAGAAGAGTATTTGGCCTAGCTAGGTATTAGTATAATATCGCAAAATAAGGGAATAGTAGATACGACCTTCTGGGCTTCAAAATAAGTATAACATCCATCATCTCTAAACTTTGTAACAGAGCTGCTTTGGCGTAGCACTTTGATGTACCTGCCTTATCAAGCCGAAAAACACCGAGCTATATCATCCTCATACGTTTCCACGGTCTACTAGGCTACCAACGCGTGAATTGACTTTTGATCTAAGTACAGCGTCTGGGCGCATTCCGAACGCACGGCCACAATGCCGAACTCCGACCGGAGCATCCACTACACATATAATTGCCCATCGCCGACCAAGTGTAGTATAGAAATTATCGCAAAACCAGCTACTATGGCCTCTTTTGACAACCTCACGTTTCGTCTAGCCACAGAAGATGATGCTGTTGCGCTTGAGCGCCTCATTAACACGGCATTCCGGGACGACAAGACCACACAGGTCTTCCTATCTGCCGACCATGCCAGTATCGACGTCACCAGCGTTGAACAGATTCAAGCCAAGATCTGCCAACCCAACTGCGCGGTGTATGTAGCGACAGACTCAGCTGGAACGCTATTGGCTCACGGCAGCGTACGCAAGTTCGACACAAATTGCGCATGGTTTGGTATGCTCGCTGTGGACGTCAATCATCAAAATCGAGGCTTGGGCCGCAAGGTGCTTGCCTACGCTGAAAACTATGCCATGGATAAATGGGGCTCTGCTAGGATGAAATTCGATGTTGTCAACACGCGCGCCAACCTAATTGCGTGGTACAAGCGCCAGGGCTATCAGGAGACCAGAGAGACAACTCCATTTCCCTACCAATACCATGGCGACTGGGAAGACGTTCTAAGAGACGATCTGCATTTTGCCATCTTTTCAAAAGAGTTGAGAAAATACTGAATGTTGCCCTCACATTTACCATGGGATCCCGCAGCAAGCGATGGAATTTTTGATATCAGGGCCTGATAATAAAGAACATTTGGTTCCACCAAAGATTATTGTTGCAGAAGCCTACTTATTTGGCATGCCTATTTATAGAATGGATTAACGTGTCCCACAAGCGAGCGCCGCGCACAAGCGAGCGCCGCACCCCACTAAGTTTAAGCACCTCTACCAGCGTACAGCTTGCCTAGTATATGATGCACCGTAGTATCGCCCCCGATTCTTCCTCCTTAGGCAATCGTGGATCCTGTCTCAAAAACGCGTGCATGCAACGCGAATTAGATGATGATGTAATGGGCTGCGCCCTTTGAGCAGGAGAGGCTTCGCTACTATCGCACGGGGAAGGAACTCCTTAATCTCCTCTGCCCCCTTTTCTTATTAGCTCGTACAAGTTAGTAGCTAGAGGAGCACGTTCCTCTTTACTTGTACAAACATATATATATATCCTCTAAGGATACCTGTAACCTCTTCTCTATCTTTCTCCTTCTATAGTATAGGATAAATGCACACTTATTAGCTAAGCCTCTTCGCCCATAAGATAAGGAGAAAGATTAACAACCTAAAAAAACAATGGACGGACACTAAGGGCCCTTAAACTAACAAGCGTACGAGCTATAACAATAAGAGCACCAGATGCAGATAACAGGAGCCTTAGGACAGCAGCAACACCAGCTGCACCAGCACGCACCTCAGCAACACCAGTTGCATAAGCACGACCCCTAACAACTACGCAATAACTAACCCTTAGCAGAAGATCTATTAGTAACAGTTAACTCCTTACAAGACAGCCTTAATAAGTTAGCTAGTTAACAGTAGAGCTAGCTGTATAAGTTATTACAGAACCAAGTTTAGGAGCTAAAGAACTTAGTCGCCGAATTAAGCAGTGCACAGACAGCACGCACAGTCTCTACCCCTTTTTTAACAGAATAGTAAGACTCTCCTGTACAAGAGATTAGGAAACTAAGACTACTAAATATAGAAGTCTTTAAGAAAGGCTCACACGAGTAATATCTTTAATAGAAAATAAAGGTCTAAGCAAAGCTGTACAGAGACTGTGCAGCCTACCTAGACAATAACAGTAGAGTAAATTACGTTATTACTTGTACGACAGGCTAAGCGTTTAACGCCCTTAGCCTATATGTAACAAACCTTATAAATAGGCTAGTAACGCTATCCCTCCTTAAGCTATAGTCCTACCTTAATAACTTCTTTAAGGACCCTATAGTAAGAGAGAAAGCCCTTAAATACCTCTATATAACTAAGTAAGGAAGAACAGAATTTAACCCTTATATCTAAGCGTTTAACCTTAAGCTCCTTAAAGCTAGGTTAGATAACGTAAGCTATATTTAGAAGATTAACTATCTTAAGAGCAGCTTAAACAGTAAGCTGCTAAGAACCTAAGTAGGTTATTAACTACTATTTAGAGAAACGTATAAAGAGTTTATATAACAGACTAGGGTAACCTAGGAAAATTTAAGAGCTATAGAGAGAATTACTATAAGTAAGAGCTATATAAGTAAAGCGTACAACACGTAGAGCTAACTAATAACCTAAAGAGATAATAATAAGATAGACTAGATAACTTCTATAGGAGCTTACTAGCTCTGTGCGAAACTTAGAAAAGAATTCTAGGGAACACATAAATAGGTCTAAGAAAGAAAAGAGAATAGCGCCTGTTTAAGGTGCGGTCTGCACGACTACTAAGTAGCCTAGTGTACGATAAAGTTATTAAATAGCTAAGAAGGCTATCGTACGAGACAGGTTAATAAACCTATAAAACTTATAAAGATTACATCTATAACTACTAAATAAGCAACAGAATCCCTATCCTCCTTAGACAAGGGAAAAGAGTAGCTCTAGCACAAAGTCGTGTGCTAGAGCCCGTATAAGTCTAAAACCCTATACAAATAACAAGGTTACTTTTACTATAGCTAGTAACTATAAAACCTATATCTGTAAATGTTATTATTAATTCTGTATAACTAGCTACTACTATAATTAATAACAGTTACTGCACCTACTATTTATTAAGTAAGAAACTCGTAAGGGACTTAAACTTACTACGTATTAAGATCCTCCCTATTAAGATTAAAGAGGTAAATAAATAAAAGAGTATAGTGTTGTACGTTACTAAATTTTTATTAGACGTAGGAGGAATATAGCAGTACACAGCTGTGTACGTTACCCTAACTACTTACTAATATAACATAATCCTTAAGAAGACTTAGTTAGAGAGTATTAAAGGCGTTAATAACGCAGAGAAGAAACTTCTATACTTGAAAGTATATAAGGTTACTGTACGTAGTATAGAATACGCTACCCTAGACTTCAGCTATACCTTAGTATTAGCTATAGCTTTCTAATACTATATATAATACTATAGATAAAGCTATAGTAAGACTTAAATCTTTACTATAAGCCTAAGAGACATTAAGAAAGTACTACGCTTAAAGGTCTAGAAAATACTATAGGAAATATATAACGCCTTACTAGCTTACGTACGACCTTATCTAAAGATATTCCTACCTAAGGAAGGAAATAAGCTACTCTTATAGTAAGGCCTATAATAAGACTACGTAATAGAGTTAGAATAGAAAGATAGATAGAAGCTAGAGATACTATACAGACCTCTCTACGCAATATTAAGAGATAAACTCTTAGTACTAAGGAAGACGCTATTAGACCTCTTAGATAAAGGGTTTATCTATATAAGCAGCTTACTAGCAGCCTTACCTATACTATTTATACGTAAGCTAAGAGGAGGACTATAATTCTGTGTAGACTATAGAGCTCTTAACGCCCTAACTAAGAAGGACTATTACCTACTACCTCTTATACGTAAGATATTAAACTAAATTAGATAAGCTATATAGTATACTAAGCTAGACATTACTATAGTATTCTATAAGATAAAGATAAGTAAAAGATTAGAATAGATAACTGCGTTTTAAACATAATTTAGATTATACGAGTAGCTAGTATTACTCTTTAGCTTAGTAAATATACTAAGTACCTTCTAGAGGTATATTAACTAGGCCCTACAAGACTTCTTAGATAACTTTACCTCTATATACTTAGATAATATCCTTATCTTTACTAAAAGATCCTTCTCTTAGCACTATACCTACGTATAAAAAGTATTAAATCGCTTATAAGAAGTAGGACTACGCCTAGAACTAAGTAAATATAAGTTTAATATTTAGCGTATAAAGTACCTTAGCTTTATCCTAGAAGTATAGAAGGGTATATTTATAAACTTTAAGAAGGTCTAAGCTATTTAAGAATAGGAGGCCCTAATAATAGTTAAAGGCGTATAAAGATTCTTAGGGTTTACTAACTTTTATAGATACTTTATCTTAAACTTCTCTTAACTAGTAGAGCCTCTTATATAGCTAATAAGAAAAGAAAAGAAATTCTTATAAGATATAGAATAAGAGTAGAGTTTTTAAGCTCTTAAGGATATATTCTTAGTAGATAAAGTCTTTACTACTTTCTTACCTAAATAATAGATAATAGTAGAATATAACTCTTTAGGCTTTACTATAGGCGGCGTACTATTATAAGAAGATAAGTAAGGAACTCTTTATATAGTAGCTTACTTTTTAAAGAAATTTCTAGCGTATAAGAGTAACTACCTAATTTATAATAAGGAGTTGCTAGTAGTTATTATATACCTAAATAAATAGGACGTAGAACTCTATAGCGTATAAGAATTTAAAGTAATTACTAACTATAAGAACCTAGAGTACTTTATAAAGAAGTAAAAGATACTAGAATAATATATATAATAGTTAGTTTACTTATTATAGTTTAATAATATAAAGCTATAGTACTATCTAGGTAAGGAGAACACCTAAGCGGACGCACTATCTAGAAGAGACTAGGACCTACCATAAGGAACAGACAACAGCCGCCTAGTAAGCAGAGAGTTTATTATATTAGCACTAGCCTAACGGTAAGATATAATAGTTATAGGGGTCGTACGAACCCCTATGTTAACCCTTAACAGCTTAATTATAGCTAAGTCCCTACTAAAAGCTCTAATTCTTAAGGACTTAATTACTAAATACTAGGACTAAGCTGTACAAGATAACTTAACCTATTAGGAAGTCTACAACGCTATAAAGCTAGGTGCTAGGTCACTACCTAGTATAATAAAGAAACTTGCTATATTACTAGGAGATTGCACAATTAACTTAGGGAGAAAGCTCTAATAGAGATCTAGGATCTAGGTGCCTAAAAATAAACCCCTTTGTACAGGAATTATTTAGTAAGTATATCTAGCTGTGCAAATAAGTTACCTAGGAAGAGAAGAAACGTACCGCACGCTAGCTAGTACCTAGTACTAGCTAGGTATAAGTAAAAACGTCCGCTAATTCGTATAGAATTATAGCTTATGTAGATAAAGCACCTTATAGAGAGATAGTAAGCATGGATACCTACGCCTGTTACTAGTACCTAGCTATACGTAGTAAGACTTAATAGTTAACTTTATTACTAGTCTACTACTATTATCTAGCTACACTAACTTAATAGTAGTTAAAGACTGCCTAGGTAAAGGCGTAATACTAATCCTACTTAAGATGATTAAAGTAGATAATATAGCCTACGTATTTATATAAGAAGTCTTTTACTACTACAGCTCCCTAGGTCTATTATATTAGATAAGGGCACGCAATTTATAAGCAAACTATAGAGAAAAATCTGCAAACTCTTAAGAGTATAGAAGAACCTATTAATAGCCTACTACTTATAAACAGACAGCACTATAGAACACGCGAATAGTAATATTAAAGTAGTTGGATAAATCTTTTATAACTATAACTAGAATAACTAGGTAACGCTATACCTAATCCTTAAGCTAATACTAAACACTTATATAAACTCCTCTACAGGCGTCTCTCTTTTCTTTCTTCTACACAGCTATCTAAACTCGCCCTTCCTAGAGCTACCTAGGAAATTAGCTAGCAGCGACCTACTTAACAGAGTAACATCCCCTAGCAAATAAGTAGAAAGCATTATATAAACGCTAAAATAAGCTGCTAACTAGGCTATCTTAGCTATAATATACGCTTAATAACAACAGGAAGCACAGGCGAATAAGACACGTCGCCTAGCTCCTAAGTATAAGGTTAGAGACTAGGTATAGTTAGACCTCAGGCACGTACAAACTACACGCAGAAGTAAGAAACTCAACTAGAAAAGCAAAAAGTACTAAGTTGCTTGCGTACGAGACCTCTATTAGGTTGAGCTTAATGTACTATAGACAACTAAATCGTACTATGTAGAGAAGCTAAGACTAGCTGCTGAAGACCCCTTCCTATCACAATAAACTGACAACTTAAACCCCGCTGCTGTTGTCGTACGAGACAACTACCTATAGGAAGACTACCTTAAATAGGTAATTAAAAACATCTAAAATAAGCGCTTACAAAATTAATATAACAAGTTCTATATAAAACAGGAGGAGTACTATAACCTACAGTGCCCTTCCAAAAGTTCTCGCCGCGCACGCACGAGCCACCCTCACCAGCACATGGGCACAAAACTTCAACACCATGAATCTTAGCCAATATATAATATAATTTAATTTTTTTTAAAGCAGCAGTTGCGCACGGGTTTAATATTTCGTTTGCTACCCTTGCGCTTTCTTGCATGCATTAATTCGTCGTGGCATGCTTATAATAAGGCGCTAAATCAGGCTGGCTGGTATGCAACGCCAGTAACTTTTCAATGCAGCGCAAAAGCTATCCTACTCCTCTATAGCTTAACTATAATTATTATACTAAGGATAGAATCTAAAATATAAGCTTTTTAAGATACTACTAGAGGTGCTTAATTAGGTTAAGATTAGGTAAGTAGCGTGGCTAGTTAACTATACTAATGTAGTGCTTAGCTAGAAATCTCTTTGTAGCTGTAGCTGGATATACGCGCGCGTTATCCTGCATAAAAAGCTGTAAATAACGCTATAATTATAAGAGGCCTTTCTTTAAAGCCTTGATATAACTTTTAGTAGAGTATTTATAGTTTAGGGTATTAGGATCACGCTCTATTATAACTAGAGGGCTCCTCTACGCACGCCTACGTTTATCTAGCTATATTAAACCTTACACTATCTATACTACCTTCTTACTATAGCTATTAGTTTAAAGTATTCTTATCTTCTATTTCTTTTATAAATTATAAAATACTTACTCTTATATTTACCCTAAGCCCTTCTAAAAAGAGTACTTATCTAAGAAGCGCATAGTGTGTTAATACTATAGGAAAGAAGAGTACTCTCTACAGAACTTAAGCTGCTGTAATGCACGCGATTTATTAAGCTTTAGACGCTTTTTATAAGGAGATTTAGTAAGGCCTTGTCCTTTAAGATACTGCTGTAATATGGAATAGCTAGGTAGCTTTAAAGTAGTACTATCTAGATTTATAACTACTGCCTCTTTAGCTAGCTCTTTATACGTAATTTTTAGCTGTGCGCGTGCTTTATAATAGATAATCTTCTTCTAATAAAGTAATAGTATAGGTAGTCTACTACTGCGAGGTTTATCTGTTATTTTGCTAGTTTATTAATATCTTTTCTTAATATCGCGTATACTGCGTTTACTGCAGCTAAACGTGTTAGCAACTTTAGTAACTGTAGCACTACTATGCAGCATACTAATAATTTAATTCCGCTGCTAGACTGTTAAATTAGGACGTCTGCGCGTATTTTAGTCTATTTCTTAAAGAATTTAGCGTTGTAGTAGTATAATTATAATACTGCAAAGTTGAGGTAGTGTTATTGTGATAGAGCACGTCGCACTAGCGCGGCGAGAACTTTTGGAAGGGCACTGTAACTTAGGAGCTAGAAGAGAATCTTATTACTATAGAAGCCTATAAGAAATAGAGGACTTATATATAGCCTATACAGCTACTATCTAGGAAACTACTAAAAGGTTAGAGAAATAAGCTATTATAAGCTAACTAACCCTGTACGAGGCCCTCTAACCTAAGACGTTTAAGAAACGTTTATCCTCCTTAGGCTTAGTAAGGACTTAACTTTAACCTTAACTATGCTAAGGAATAAAGACTCTGATAGAAGGTAGGAGAGGTAGAGTACGCCTAGCTATATAAGACGCACTATAATCCTGCTACACGTAATTAAAGTAAGCCCTACTCTACTTACTAGTAATAAAGATACACCTAGTAAAGGCTATAAACGTATAATACTCTTATATAGCCTTAGTATAGTTATTAGAATAGAAGTTAGTATTAAGGGAACTGCAGCTATAGATAAGGTAAGCATTAAGGTAAGATTAATAACTAGAGAGGAGTTACTAAGTATTAATTATATAATAAGTAATAATAGGAGAGAAATTATTAAGACTATAGCCCTACTAAGCATTATATAAAGATTAATTAATAGGATAAAGGAAGAATTTAGTAATACGAACTAGCTTAGGCTAAAAAACGTTAGATATAAAAAAGAAAAGAGGAATAAGACGTATAGAAGTAGTTATAAAGAGACAGTAAAACTCGTCTATAACTAGAGTATGTAGGATATACTAGATTACGTAGTTAGTAGAGAGAAGAGATGTATTACTCTAAGTAGCAGGAATAACAATACTAGTAGGTTAAGTTTAGTTAAGAGCTGTTTAAGTAAGCTAAGCGTAAGTAACCTAAGTAATATTAGCCCTAGCAGCTGCGTACGTAGACATAATATTGCTAGCAGTTATATAAGTTAGATAGTTTACACTACTACTATAACTACTAGGACCCTACACACTATAATTAGGCTAACTAGCTAAGAGAGCTGCTTTAGGAGGTATATTAGTAATAAAAGGAAGATAAGTTGTACGCAAGCAAGTTAAAGTTAAGCAGTAAAAGAGAAAGAAAGAGTTAGAGGAAAAGCTCTTTATATGCGCACGAGCGAGCAAATAACTAACCTTTACTTTACTTTACGTTAATAGGTAATAATAATAAGTAAAGGACGAAAATTACCTGTAAATAAATAAGAAAAAGTACACGTAATATCTCTACTTTTATAGTATAATAATATAACGCTACCTATATAAGTATAAAGTTAAAGTTAAAACTACGTACGAAAAAGTAATATAGTTATTTAAGGAGGAGGAGGAGGGTATTATAATAGGCTGCGCCCTTTAAGCAGGAGAGGCTTTGCTACTATCGCACGGGGAAGGAACTCTTTAATCTCCTCTACCCCCTTTTCTTATTAACTCGTATAAGTTAGTAGCTAGAGGAGTATATTCCTCTTTACTTATACGAACATATATATATATCCTCTAAGGATACCTGTAACCTTTTCTCTATCTTTCTCCTTCTGTAGTATAGGACAAATGCACACTCGTTAGCTAGGCCTCTTCGCCCATAACAGATAATTCTTTCCAGTTGTAGTCTAGTGTACTGCCACCCCCTACCTAACATACTTTAGGCCTAGCGTAGATCTTTTAGACTATTATATACTCCTAATTATAGGATATATAGCAAAATTACCTTCGCTAATAAGTAATATTCTTGCTTTTCGTTAATAGTTAAGCTTAGAGCGTGGAGATAGTAACAAATTAGATCCTGTTAACGCCAGCATCTATCACGAATTAGCTTGTACGTAATACCTAATTACTAGGTTATAGTTATTAGTTACTAACTTTACTTTCTATATCTTACAGTAATATAAGCTAGTTACTCTAGACTACGTTACGTTTGTTACAAGTAAGAAAGTTATTATCTGCACCTACTATTACATTACAGTACCTATTAAGGGTGTAGACGCCTATCTACTTACTTTCTACTATATTCTACGTAGGCTGCAGCGTATAGCGATAGCATAATTTAATAGCGTCCCTGCTGCGCAAACCTGTAAAGATTTAGTGCCTCGCGAGGATAGATTAACGCTACTCTCTTATCTTCTTCTACCTGCATCTAGATTTTGTTATCTACGTTGTATAAAGGGAAGGATAATTAACTAGGACTAGATGCAACAGTATGCGAAAGCGGAATATAATATTAGTGCTCCTAAGTGTGTTTAAGAGTAATCTAGATATAAATATTACCTGCAGAGCTAGATAAAGAACTAGCTAAAATACTAAGTAGTAACCCTAGATAACAGCTCTAGCTAGCAAGAGATCTATATATAACTGCAATCTACAAGAGAAATGGAGTACCTAACGCGAATAGATAATAATAAAGAAGAAGAACAGCAGTTTAATAGGGAGCTTGGTACGATTACTCCAGACGCAGAGCTAGAGTATAATAAGAATACTAAGTAGCTTTAGGGCTGTGAATAGCTAATATAGTTTACTTAAAAGCCTGTTTATCTTATTATTACAGCTGTAGTATTACCCTCTGCAAAAACATTAGAGGATCTCTAACTAGGCCTTTAGAATAGTTTTAAGTGCGTAAGCCCAGTATTAATAGAGAGGATTATTTAGAAGATACTAGAGGCTAGCAAGATTATATTTTAGTAATGCGAGATAATACTCTAGCAGACTCTGCGTGTTTTGCGTTACTAGCTTTAGAGCTAGACCCCTTCTTTCCTTCTCTACCTATTTAAGCTGCCTTAACGTAAACAGACCTAACAAAGATATTATATTATCTACAAGTAGTTCCTATACTATATATTCTAAATCCTAGTACTATTGCGTAGTATAAGAGAGCCTATAAGCGTAATCTCTAGGTTATAGCTAACTATAGCTTAGCTAGCTATAATAAACTATATCTAGGACTATCTTTCTATTATTAGCTAGCAGGTAGACTGCAGGGTATTACTCTAACTATTACTAGATAGTATCTATAAGAATCTATTCCAGCTTCTTATTATATTTTAGATAGACTAGTCGCACGATAGAAATATAAGCTGTAGTGCTATTATATATTTTTCTAGGGTTTTAGGAATTTATCCTATAGAACTATATTTCTGTAAACCCTATAATTATACGCTATTTATATCAGCGCTCTTATAGGTAGGACGTCTAATTATACTTAAGTACGCCCTCCTGCTTATACTATATAATTATCTTAAAGTTCTTTAGCTTAAGCGCACTACCTACGCTATTTAAGCATAGCAATTGCGTAAGCACATCTAACCTAGATATCTTTAATAAGGAAGCCTTATACTAGCTAGTTACCTTATTAAACAGCTCTAGTATAGACGAGTAATTGCTAGGCGTAAGAGCCCTTAAATAAATATATCCTAGTCTCTAGATAGCTTAACGCTATATATTACTAATATTAAGGTTTATATATAATAATTTTAAGAAATAATCTACAGCGTTATAGTAGGTTTACAGAGTCTTATATAAGAGCTCCCTTTTAATTAGTAGCTAGATATCTAGCTTAATTCTATATAAGATAATCTTGTAACTTACTACCCTAAGTTCTTATTTCTAATATACCCCTCTAATAAACTCTAAGGGTCTTTCTACGCTATAGATAGACTAGTATTCTTAGAGTAAGGCAGGTGTTTACTACAGATAAATAGAGGAAGGCTTAAGCTAAAGCAGTGCCTAAAGAAATATAATAAGTTTATTTATCTACTTTACGCAGTAATATATATAATAGATAGCATGCTAGCGCGTAGGGAAGAGTTTAGGGTGTTACGCTAGGCTAATATAGTCTCTATACACTAAAATATCTTTATCTATAAAGGAAAGATAATACTTATTTTTACGTATAATAAAGTAAACACGAATACTAATAATTCCTTTTATATTATACGCTCTCCCTATCTTTTAGTCTAAAGGATCCTTTAAATATACCTTATATATATACGACTATTCTATAGGCTTATTAGCTAAAATCTAAGGCCCTATTCTAAAAGTTTAATAAACTCTTACTTATTTAGCACGCATAAGAGCGTAATAGCATGCCTTACCTTATATTAGGCTTACTTAAGCCTAAAAAGTTTAATAGCTAGATATTCTACTCCTATAACTACTAGTCTATATAGGTAAATAGTAGTTAGTATTACTAAGAAGTACCTCCTAGCTCTTATTATACTATTTAACCATAACACGCCTAAAGATTATAATAGCTTCTTCTAGCTTTTTTCTTTTTAAATAGGTTACAGACTAGTTACCTATGCTAGTGCATATGCGCTTAAGCATAGATTTCTAACTAAACTCTAACTAGATCTTATTAACTAATACCTCGTAAATAGTTATATGTAGTGTGGAGTTAGCAAGGTGGTTCGGCACAATCCCGCAGTTCTGGTGTTGTGAATGAGAGGTAACGTTGGAATCAAACGTGCGTGAATAACAGGAGCAGCCCTGCCTGTGCAATCTGCCAGAAACGAAGGTAAGTATGGAGCCTGATTAAAAGTAATAAACAAAATAGTCTGAAATCTCATTGAATTGACGTAGCTAATGCACTAGCTACTTTGCAAAATCTCAGTTTTGAAGTGAATTATCGTGGTGTGTGGTGCATGGTGCATGGTGCATCTCCAAGTCTTATCACCAAATTTCGCTGACAAAGGAAACCCATCATCACCTGATTGCCCAGGTACCCTGTGCAACGGCACAGTAGCACAAGTTTATATTAACTTAAGAAGAGGACGTTCTAGATTATAGTCTAGTAGCTGTACACTATAACCTAAGTAGTACCTCGTAAGTTAGCTATTGCCTAGATAACGTTACTCTAAGGACGCTAGAGTGTGTTATACCTAAGACGAGCAATATAGATTTATTAGATAGAGTCTCGCCTACATAGACCTAAGATTAAAGACAAAAAAGAGAGAAGAAGTAATAAAGAGAAATTAAAAGTTATAGTCCTCTAATAAGAAAGATTTATATTATATAGTAATAATTATATAATCTTATCTAAGAACGCGCTACGTTAAAGAGAAAACGAGCTTTATACTAATATACTAGCTAAGATTATAGAGAGTCCAATTTAGTAACTAAGCTAGAGAATAGTAATTTAGAAGATAGAAGAGTACTTTAGGCAGAGAGTAGAGTTCTATAGATACATAAAAAGGGTGTGAAGTGTAAAGTCTATAATTTAGAAGCGCACAGTACTTACACTTTAAGATCTAATAAGTAGAGGAAAGGTTAGTATATAGATCCTATAACGCTACTCTACTCTAAACTTAGTGTGCCGTTGCACAGGGTACCTGGGCAATCAGGTGATGAAAGGTTTCATTTGTCAGCGAAATTTGGTGATAAGACTTGGAGATGCGGGAGATCTCAACATCATGCACCAAACCTCATACACCACACTCCACGATAATTCACTTCAAAACTGAGATTTTGCAAAGTAGCTAGTGCATTAGCTACGTCAATTCAATGAGATTTCAGACTATTTTGTTTATTACTTTTAATCAGGCTCCATACTTACCTTCGTTTCTAGCAGACTGCACAGGCAGGGCTGCTCCTGTTATTCACGCACGTTTGATTCCAACGTTACCTCTCATTCACAACACTAAAACTGCGGGATTGTGCCAAACTACCTTGTTAACTCCTTATATAATAGCGAAGCCTAAGGGGCACAACAGTCTGTTCTAGTTAGGCTATGGCTAATAAGAGCAGAAAGAGCCTACATGGCATTGAACTGTTAACGTTGAAAACATATATATGAGAGCGCTACATTGCGATACAGAGATTATAGGATTACCTAGAAAGAGCTGGGTGTCTGTTTAACCCTAAAAAACCTTTGAGAGGGATAGCGCTGTTGTGGCTAGCCTTCGGAACCTTAGAGAGGGATGGCGCTGTTGCAGCCAGCCTTCGGAACCTTAGAGAGGGATGGCGCTGTTGCAGCCACCCCCTCTACATTTTTAGAGCTAAGAGTTGACAGGGACCAGCTCTGTTAAGGCTGTATCCTTATTATCTTGCTATAACAAATTAAGACTTCCTATAAGATAAGCGGAAGCTAACTTAGTAGTAGCAGGATAAGAAGACAAACAAGAATAAGATAATAGAAAGCAGAAACGAGAATAACTATAAATAATTAAGAAATAATTTAGGAGTAGTATAGTATTAGATTTTAGTTAATTATTCGCGTTAGCAAGAAACTGCCTAGTAGTTGTAGTCTCCTTATTTAGTTATACTAAAGGGCTGCAGCAGCCTATTTAGGATTCAGCCTTTAGCTATCCTTATAGCTAAATTAACACTAGATTCGCTGTTATTTAGATTAGATCTTACGCCTGCTATTAAGGTTATTAAAAAACACACTATAGATACTAGCAAAGTACTTATGCCTATAAGGCTAGCGAGAAAAGACTTTCTATTTATAGGAAAAGACGTTACTAAGTTCCTAGATAACTTTAATTACTAGGCAGATAATAGCAGCTATAATAACTATTAAAAGATAAGAATCTTTCTATACTTCTGTAACTCTATATATAGAAGCTTTATTAAGAAAATAAAGCTATATAGGGTACTAGACTAGAAGAAGCTTTAAGAAGTAATAAAAGAGTATTAGCATAATTAAGATATAGCTTAACGCATAGGAACGCGAGCGTTCCTAGAGACTTATATTTCTAAGACGTTAAGAAAATTCCTAGGACTATCTAAGTATTTAACTAACTTCGCAGCGTACAGTGACGCTTGCATTGAGATAGGCTAGCTGCATAGGACAGAGGCTAGCTTCTTTTTCGCTAGAGGCCTTCTAAGAGAAGACTAGGATATAATCTTTATTTATATATATATAAAAGGCTAATTCTAGATAAGCTAGAGAGTTTTAATATTAAGAAGATTTACACGTATCTTAAGCGCGTGTACTACTAAAGAGAGGGGATAAAATAGATATCCCTTAGCTATATAGAAAGAGAGGCTAAGCTTACACACTAGATCCTTAATTAAGAAAAGAAAATATTAACAGCTAAGCAGCTAAAAGACGTAGTTAATAAGTATAAGAAAAGTAAAGTTTAAGAGGAAGCTAGGCCTACTCTTCTACCTAGTGTAGATCTAGAGGTTTAAGACCTTATTTCAGCCCTCAGCGACTAGAAGATCAGCCTAGCTAAAGTTAACAAGATAATAGTTTATCCTAAGCTTAGTCAGATTCTAAGGAACCTAGCTACGTACGCGTACTTTATCGGCTAAGTCGTCTTAAGAGATAATACTAAGCAGCTACTATTAGAAAGGAATAATAGCTTATACATAATAACAGCTCCTCGCAACTTAAATCCTTAGTAAGGCGTAATTACTATCTAAGGCTGTAAATATTAAAATACTTGTAATATGTGTAACCTCTTTAGTTATATTACTAGAGAATATAAGCTATATTAGCTGCTTTTGTATCTTAGCTAGATTAGCTTTAAGTAGAATAGAGAAGTTAGGTATAAGACTTACTATTTTAGTCCTTCGCACAAGAGGTTAGGATAAATCTAAGGAACTGCACTCTAAACGCTATAGCTCTATTAGTTCAAACAGAAAATTTAGGAGTATTACAGAGTTACTAATAATATCCTAGATTAGCTAGTATTACCAGTATGTCTAGAGAAGTTTAATAGAGTAGACTTAAGGCCTACTTAATATTAAAAGCTTAGACTACTAGCTGTGCAGTAACAGAAGGTAGTTAGTCCTAATACAAATATAATTACAGAAGATAGATATAGTAGAGCAGCTATAAGCCTAGCTAAGGATCTTCTAAACTTTTAGAACGTTAGGATATTAACTAAGAGGCTTAACTAAGGCGTGTTTTGCCCTTAATAAGGTTATATCTTAGGATATTATTCTTAGTGCTTTTAAGGAAGGAGCAGTAAATACTAGCTTAACTTATATAGTAACACGCTCTTAAACGCGTTAGAATGTTAGGAAAGATCTAGTTCTTAAGAAAGTTAGGCAGAGTAAAGTTTAGAAGCAAGCTCCTATAAAACCTCCTTATTCTAAGTAACTAAAGCGAGTTATAGTTAAAGACTATTATATACCTACTATAAGGGGTAATACTGCATTTAAACTAATAGATATTAAGGAATTTAAATAAGTAGAGCTAATTCTATTCGCTAGCTAAGCCTATAATAAACTATTCTCTTTTATACAGCCTCTAGATAATAATAGAAGCTTTTAGGATTTAAAAGCTAAGCCTGAATTTATTAGTTAGAATAAGAAAAAGAAGAACTAGAATAACAGCCTTACTAATATAGAGCTCTGTTATTTGCTAGGCCTGTATCTAAAACTATATTACTACTACTATACTACGTTAGGAGGTGCGTAGTATAACTTTTAGGGACCTTATAAGCTAATATTAGTTTTAAAAATAAGTTAGAAATATATTAAAAGTAATTAATAAGCCTGCTGCGTTGTTAGCTAGCGTAAACGCTATAGAATTAAGTATTAGGCCGGCTAGCTAATCAGCAATCGCTAGGTTAGCTAAGCGAGACCTGCTAGAACCTGATTAGCTAACACCACAGTGCCTTACCCTACATAACCCTACGTCCGCCTATATTATTAGGGATGTTTAGAGGTATTTTTCTAATAAAGAAAAGGTTAAATTAAATTAAGTAGAGACTGTTAGTCTTAAAAAAGGACTGAATTTAGGGCTTAACTTAATATAATTTAGGACTTTTAATACCTAAACTAGGCATAAAGCCCTAAAGAATATATAATACTTAGCATAAAGCTTTAGTTAATCCTACTAAATAAAAGCTACAATTATTTAAAAGAAGATAGGCATAGCCTACGTGCAGTATAACCGTCTAACCTGCTAGGCTTTATTTAATAGGTATATAGTAAAGTGTCTTATTAATACTAGCGCACAGGTAAACCTTTTAAGATATAGTGCAGCTCAGGCATTAAAGCTTACATATAAAGACTATAAGTAAGGTAGCTCGTATTAAGATAGAGTAGTTACTGCGAATAGAAGTACTAATCCTTTTATAGGAACTGCGTAGAGTATCCTAGTTAAAGTAGGGGAGGTAACTATTATTAGTTACTTTAGGATTATTTAAAACCTAACAAGATTAGCGATTTTAGGTAGACCTTAGTGCGCTTTAGTAAGGTTATTAATTTAGTATAACGTATATAGAAGGATTACGTATAGGATCATTGCTAAGAATAGACACAGAAACGCTGTCTTTATAGCCTCTAATCCTGCTCCGCTGCATCTAAAAGACTATATACTAACTCCTAAAGATAAGGGAAACATGTAACAGATACTTTTTCTAGGGAGGAGTGTCTGGATTTAAGTAGAAGATACCTAGGATAATATTTTAGTTTAGAATTTTATGCTTAGGTTAAGTATATTTAGGAGGCTAAGTTTGTGAAAGCTTCTATTAGATTTAGCAAATTTTTACCTATTTTTACGACTAATAATAAGCAGCAATTTAAAGAATAGGTAAAGTAAGTAATAAGCTATAGAGTTAGAGCCTCTAAGGATCCTTTAGCTGTGCGAGAATTAGAGTCTTTTTTAGTTATGTATGAACTTAACAGTTAGGCGTAATAGGAAAAGAGAAGGAAGTATATAGGCAGTTAGGTTAATACCCTACATAAGAGGGTAGCTAATAAGGTACGACCTGTAGATATTCCTGCGGCATTAGATATTAAGGAGTTTAGGCGTAAGGATTAGAAGCAACATACTATTAAACTACAACTCTTAAGAAAAAGTCTAAGACCTCTGAATATAGGGCCTTTTAATTACCTTTTTAAGTGCAGACATACAGTATTCTTACAAGGCATAAGATTAATACTAGAAAGGCTAGCCTTACAAAAGTTTAGATCTAAGTTAATAAAATTAGAAGTTTAGCTATTTATTAAAATATTAATAAACAGAGAAGGTGCGATAGCTTTTACTTTCTCTAAGACAGGACGAATTATTAAGGATGTATGCCCTCTTTATAAGATACGGACTATTAAATATAAAGCTTAGTAAGAAAAATTGTTCCTAATAGCATAAGCTATTAAGGAAGAGGTAGTTATAATATTTAATAACAGACTTAATTAAGGGGTACTAGAAAGATACGCTAGTTAGTACAGAAACTTATAGTTTCTAGTTAAAAAGAAGGATAAGAGTTATTAGATAATACTTAAGTTAATTAAGATGAACGCAGTGTCTCTTAAGGATGCTAATCTGCCTCTAACAGCAGATAAATTCTTTAAGCGTTTTAGTAGATGTTGTATTCTATCTCTTATAGATCTATTCTTAGGATATAACTAGATTACACTTTATCTAGACAGCAGAGACATAACTGCCTTTTATACGCTAGTTAGTTTGCTTTAATACTATACGATAGTTTAAGGCGCGACTAACTCAGTTACTGTTAGGGACTGTTAGTAGAGGTCGAGGTTAAGTAATAGGGGATAGTATTAAGACTAATCCTTAACCTCTGCTCTAAGGGGGTAGCTCTCGTTTATATACTAGCCTATCTCTAGTGTAGTCCTAAGCCTTTCCGGGCTCTATCTAGTATAAGGTCTAAGGGCCCTCCGCTAAGTCGTCCCCCGCTAGGTCTAGTGTGTTCGTAACAATTACTCTCCCCTTTTTTTTAAGAGTTATCCCTAACCTATATAGACGTTACGCGCACGCTGTTTACGCTACCCTAGTCCCAACGCGTCTCTAGTCGTTCGCTAGGTAACGTAATATATTTCCTATAGGCGGCTTTTACAGCTTTACCTGTAAATCTTTTTACGTAAGGTAGCTGCCTTTATAACTGTTATATAGTCGCCGTTTCCTAGCTACCTCAGCGTGTTCCTTTCTTGCGACTGGCTGTTAGCTAAGGCCTTACGTGTTTAGCTTGTAAAGTTTACGTGTATAACGCTGTTACGTAGGTAGGTCGTTATAGCCTATCCCTACTAGCTACTTATTACCCCTTCACGTAGTTTACCCTTCACAGGTAAGTTACTAGCGAGCTGCTGCCTACAACTGCCCTAGTAAGAGGCCGGGTTTTAGAGGGTCTATAGGCGCAGAGGTGTATAAGTGTACTACTCCCCTTCTCTCTACTACCTACATCTACTTCCTTCTTCTAGGT